>CM055316.2:33434432-34634432 GCA_029255685.2 Silene conica | reverse complement strand
ATTCTTTGCAAGACTTTTCTTGCTAGAACTCCCACTAGCTTCATCATAAGCTCTTTCCTTCAAGTATAAGGCGTCCAATTCTTCATTTAGCTCATCTAAATAAGCCGTGTCAAGAAATGGACCTTTGGGAGGTGGGAGAGAAGAAATGAAGTTAATACTGCCATCCGGACCCGTTCCGAAATGAACTTCTCTAGTAGTAACAATGTTGTTTTGGTTGCAAATATCGTCGAAAACATTGTGACAAGAATCAATAGTGATAGGGTTGAATGAATCCATTGCGATAAAATAACTACAAAAACGGAAACGAAGGAAAATTAACGTTCATCATTTGAATACTTGTTAAACGTTTTAAACAAGTTAAGTATTTACTTAACGATCTCTTACACAATTAAGTAAATAAACCCGAGACCCAAACCCATAATAATCCGGGCACGGTGTAGCCGATTCAACCCGTATTGGTATAATTTGGTGGATTAACCCTTTAATCGGTTCTACTCTTAGAACTCTCGGTCGACAATTTTCTTAAAATTATCTTTAGCCCGAACTTATTGCAACTACGGTTACGAATACTTTCGTTGAGATCGACCAAATTTCAAGGTGTAATCCTCATTACCCCACTTACCCAACGTGACAATTTTAGTACCCCGGTTTAGCCGAGCCTACATGTTTGTGAAGAAGGGATTCATGGGTCCATACTCTTTGGTAAGGCTAAATCTCAATATTTTAAACGTAAGAGATCTTATCAATTATTATCTATCTCCTTTTAAGTGAACTAATGTAGGTGAATTATCGATAATAAAATTGATACGTTGAAGACCCGATACTCGATATGCATGACATGTTAATGGCGATTTGGCTATGCATGCAACATATTAAAACAAAATAAAGCAAACGATAAATTCCTAGTATGGCCTTATCCTAGAAAAGAAATAACAAGAGTACAAATTCGGAAACCAAGTCCTTTGGTCCCTTGATCTTGACGAGGCACGCAAATCGAGGCAAACACCGTCTTGATCGGAACTCCTTTCCGAATGGCACCGTCTTCAAGGTTCTCCGGAAGTTACAAGAATTACAACTTTTCTAGTCTACTTTATACATTATAAAATAGAAATAAATTACAATTGGGTGATACGAGATCACAAAATTACAACCAAATCGGTAACCCCTTACATTACGGGAAATACCGATTTAAAAACTAAGGCCATACTAGAGTAATTACAAGATTCAAAATAATGCAATATAATATGACATTCATAAGAAAACGCAGCAATATAACATGTTATGAATATGTTCATTTTAATGCCAAATCGCCCTAATAACTTATTATGTCGAAATTAACCCGGTTTTATGAGATTTTAGCATTTTTAACTCTTTTAAAATGCATAAATTAAAACATAAACAACTTATGTTCTAAATAATATCCTAACACATTTTAGGATTCAAAATTAGTCATAAATAATTTTGACAATAATTAACACTTTAATTATATTAACATTGTTCATTTTGCCTTAAAATGCATAACATTTACGAATTAAATCCAAACAAATATAAAAATTCGAAATTTTGGATTTTTATTTTCACTAACATTCTGAAAATATTACTTTAATATTTATAATGTAAAAATTTTGGTCATCCAACTCGAAATTTAACTCGAAATATCATATATTAATGGCCAAAATTACCTCTTAATACGGTTTTAACAATAAAATCGTAAAACATGCTATACAAAATCATATTGTACCAAATTTTACATACATTAAGTAAAATAAGCATGTGAGGTCGTGTGAAAATTACAAGGCTAGAAACATTTTCTTTCTAATTTAATCATTTAACTCGATTTTGTCATAAAAATGCATATTTAAACGATTAAATTTATATAATGAACAATATATTAAATCTCATAAATTATCAATATAACCTAAAACATTTTAGGACCAGATTTAACTTACATGCCAAAATGTTGAGTGAAATATATGAGTCTTTAAATATATAGTTTTGTTTTTAAGTCTCATAACTCGGAAAAACTAAAAACCGATTAAGCATGCAACAACGAGTGCTCTGATACCAATTGTTAGGTTCATATACCTATTTAGTCATACTAGTTTTATTTTTCTTATAAATAGTAGATCTTATGCATGCTTAACAAAAATATGTCGAGATATAAGAGAAAAACTAGCTCCCTTACATTGATAATCTCGGCTATTTTAGGGCACAAGTGAAGTCACCTTCTTCACTTGTTCTTGAGCTTAACCCACGGATGATCCTACTTGAACCTTCAAAGAGATGATGGTCTCCAAAAGATGAACACCAAGACACACTACTCTCAACTATTTGTATGTTATTGTGCTAGAATCAACAAACAAAAACTCTAGATAGTGTAAGGAGGCACACGGTTTTTAGGGTTAGAAAATATGAAATAATTTTCTTTCTTTTGTTCTCTCTAAACAACCAAAACCCTAAGTTGAGTGTGAATGAATGAGTGAATGAGAAGAGGGAACAAAACTCTCTTTTGTTCTCTCTTTTGGGACGGCCGAGACCCATGGTAAGAGTGCCCAATGGTTGGCACATCTACCTTATACAATGTCTCACATGCTTCTCATCTTATTAATTGCATGTCTCACTTATGTTCCTAACCATCTTATGTAACATTGTATGTTTGCAAGTGTGTGACATATCACACGGTCCTCTTGACCAAACGGACCTCATACAATATTAGCCAGGATATCTTAACATAAGTAATTCGTAGTTTAACTTTTAAACTCTTTATCGTAAATTATAAGTAATTAAAATAATTACATATATTTATTCAATTGCAATTTTATTACTACAACAATTGTAGTTAAAATAACTCATTCAAATTTAATCATGTTTCTTAAACATATAAATTATAGTGATGACATTTCAATCACTAAAATAATTTATAATCTTATTATAAATTATCTCCTTATTTTATTCATGATCTAGAAATGAATCAACTCGTATCAATATACAGTTGTTACATTTAGTATTGAGATAGTTGTCCTAAAGGTGTGACCTAAAGGGATCAACTGGTCACCACCGTCATTACGACAGTAATGTCAAACTCTAGCAAGCCAATCATTACCGATTAATGTTGACCAGTTGACTTTTGATAAGAATCATCCCATGAATATTCTTTTATAGAGATTTGTCAATTTAATTAATATATTTGACGTGATCACATTATTGTCGAGGACACTTACTCCAACAGGATCATCTAACGTAACTTTCATGCATTATAGAGAGTCAGTAGGTACAACGTTTAAATCAATCATATAAACATTTTTATTCCTATGTCCTTCAAGTATTACCTTACTTGTACCTTCCATAATTATACGATAAATATCTGCATGAAAGACAACTTTGTTTCCTTTGTCGCATAACTGAGATATACTAATTAAGTTATGTTTGAGGCGACTTACCCGATATACATCGCTAATTGTGTGAGAAGATGAGATGCCTATCTTACCGACCATTATAACCTTTCCCTTTTTATTATCTCCGAAGGTGACCTTTCCTCCGTCAAATGTTTTCAAGGTTGTGAATAGGTTGAAATCTCCTGTCATGTGTCGGGAGCATCCACTATCGAGGTACCATAAGTTATTCTCTTTAGCGATTGTCTGCACAATATAAATTTAAAGACAGGTTTTAGGTACCCAAGCATACTTGGGTCCTTTAGAGTTAGTGATAATAAAAACGTCATCTTTCTTGACCAAGACTTTTCTTACTAAAGGTCTCTTGGATCTGTGGTAGTCCATTTTTGTCGACTTTGTATAAGTCTTTGAGTTTCGTTTCTTATAAGTTGTAGGCTTAGGGATTTGGGTGGTTCTATTTTTCTTTTCTGCATAATCGAAAGACATGTCATAGAACCATCTATGGTCATTATTCCTTTCCCCAACTTCATCTTTATCACTTTCCTCACTGTCGATGATGGAGATAGTATCGTTTGGTATACCTAGAGATTTTACAAACTTGACTCCAGTTTTGAAGTCGAGCGCGTGTTTCACGCAATTTTCTCGTAGGTGTCCAGTATGAACACAATAGGTACAAATTAAATATTCCGGTAAGTCTACATACTTTCATTCTCTAAAGTCACGGTCAATAGGTTTTTGTTGACATTTAGAATGGTCCCTCCTGCCATAGGACTCATGTCCTAGACCTAACTTCATATTATTGTCAGATTGTTCAGTTAGGAAGTTTAGTACGTTAGTACTTCCTTCCCATTTTTCGTGAACCTTACGAGCATGAAGAAGAAGGTCTTTTAAAGAATTTATTTCTTTTATGCAAGAGGTATGGTCAACATTGTTAGATTCCTTTAAGTCTTGAATATCCTTATTAAAATTGAACACAATTTGAGCATGTTCCTTTTTAATTTTGGTCAAGTTGAATTCTAGATCCATGATTTTTTGCTCCAGAATTTCAACTTCTTCTTGATGAGTTTCATCTACAAAGACTGGTGTAGGTTTGCTCTTTAGAAGTTCATTGGCCCTTTTTAAATCTGAGGTTATAGCTTCACTGGCTATAATCTTAGATTCAAGCTCTTTAATGTTGAGTTTTAATTTTGAGATTATAGCTTCATTAGCTATAACTTTAGACTCAAGAATTTTCTTCTCGGACATTACTGTTTCCAATTTAACATTTGCGTCAATGTGAACTTTGGATTTCAGTTTCTTAGCTTTGGCCTTTAGAAGCTGATTTTCTTATGCAATGTCAAGGATCTGCTCTTTCAACTCGTCTATTTAAAGACTTTGTTCGTGACATTGGTCTAACGTTTGTTCAAAGTATTTAATTAATGCAGACTTAGATAATTTTTTAACTTGACTCTTAAGCTGTAAAAAGTTTACTTCTTGATCTTCATCGTCTGAATCTGATTCTCCATAGAGGCAAAATTGTGATGATTTATGATCGTCGGAAATTAGATCTAAACCGATGTTGCTTAGACACAGGTTTGCAACTTCCTCTTCCTCTGAGTCTTCTTCATCTTCGAAATCTAATTCTCCCCAGCAAGATGCGAGCATAACCTTCTTGAATTCAGTCTTGGTCTTTTCTCGTTTAGATTTGTCTTTGATTTTGTCCCAACTTGGACAGTCCTTGATCATATGGCTTTGATCACCACATTTGAAGCACCCTCGTTTGAAGAAGGTTTGCTTAGAGTCATTCTTCCTTTTATCGTTGGTCTTGTTATTAGCTTTAGTGAATCTTCCTTAGAAGACTGCCTTTTTGAAGCGTCTTGCGAATCGAACTATTTCATCTTCCAGTTCAGGTTTGCACTCTTCGCTTGTAGATGCTTACGTTTTTGCCTTCACGATGATCATCATCATATTTGTTCAACGTGATCTCATGAGCCATTAGAGATCCAATGAGTTCTTGATAAGTCAAGGTCGTGAGATCACGAGCTTCTTCAATTGCAGTGACTTTTGGTTGCCACTTTTTTGTAAGGCTTGTAAGGACTTTTCTCACTCTGTCCTTAGAATCATACTTCCTACCAAGGTTCCGTAGTTCATTTAATATACAAGAAAATCGTGCAGACATGCTATCAATCGATTTATTCTTTTCCATAGTGAAAAGTTCATATCGTTGAATCAACAAGTCTATGCGATGTTTCTTGACTACGGAAGTTCCTTCGTAGGCAAGTTCTAGGCCATCCTATATTTCTTTGGGTGAATTACAAGAGGAGAAACGATCGAATTCAGAAGTAATCATACCGTTTTGAAGTAGACTCATGGCTTTTGAATTTTTCTCAGCAATCTTGTAATCTGCTTCCACATAATCACTTTCCGTTTTCTCATATGTAGTTCCATTTGCAGCGGAGACCAAGATCTTCTTTGGTCCAGTTTGAAATATCTTCAAGCATTCCCAATCACATCCTTTGACATAGTGGGTCATCATGTACTTCCACAAGCTATAGTTCTTTCCATCGAAGATAAGACACTTCAGGTTAGAATCCATAAAGAATCAATAGAAGGATCAATCTCAAGCTGTAAGGCTGTCAAGAGCATGAGGCTCTGATACCAATTGAAGAGTCTATTGATCTAGTATACTCAAGAAGGGGGGGGGGGGGTTGAATTGAGTATGCCAACTTTTTCGATTCTTTTTGATGTAGGTAAGTTTTAACGTGAGTAGAGAATAAAACAATAAAGTAAGAGGAGACACGATATTTTGAAGTGGTTCAGTTTCACAAATCGAAACCTACGTCCACTATTCTCGATTAATAAAATTAGTACCTTCTCCGGATTACAATTTTATTAACCCTACTCGTACAACTTTGATATTAGTTGTAACTCAATCTAGATACCGCTAAATATCTAGTTACGTCAAGTACCGTTAAATACTTGACTACAAATGAGTACCGTTAAATACTCGAATTTATCTTTAACTATATAAGATAAAATCTTCAACGAACTCTTGTGTTCAACGATCTTGAACGTATGAAAGCAATCTTCAATGCTTGTAGTCTTTAGAACGAGATCAGAGAATGATTGGCACAGAAAACAAGACGCACTTGAGGTTACGTTCGGTTCTTCTTGGAAAGCGTGAGGCGTCTGTGTTGTATATATTACAACTTGTGATATAGTGTCCTTTATATAGTAATTTAGATCTAAGTTGAATCTTAGATAGTTTAGAAATATTACTTCATCTAGAATTCTTATTCTAGGTAATATTCTAAAACTAATCTTATTTGATTTAGGAAAGACTTTATATAACATATTATTAAATTAGGACATAAGATTGAATTTCCAAAACCTAACCGATTTAGGAAACAACTTATACCATAAAATACAATATCCTACTTTAAATCAATTCCTAAGTCTTGTCAAGATATAATAAAATATATCTTTAACCAAATCCTAGTTCGACTTTAAGTAAATTAAATAAACACATATTTATTTATTTAATTAAACCATAAAGACAATGGAAAACGTATTGGTATTCGTGTAAAAACGTGATGCACACTTCCCAAGACACGTTGCTCAAGGCACGCTTCCCGAGACATATTTCCGGGACACGTTTCCCTAGGAATTCGGATTTTGACGATAACGGTTTAGAATAAAATTCTTAGTATATTAGAATAAATAATTATCTCATAGGATAATTATTTTAATCCTTTTTAACCAAAGAATAATTTTATTCTAAAAACCGTTTTAAGATTACTAAATTAATATATGACAATATAAAAATAATACACATATATTTCCACGCTTTACTTATTTCACGCATTTCTCATTTCTTCAAAGAGTTATAGATACGACCTATAACCAAGAGCTATTTGATTTCGCAATAAGACTTTATTCTTGTAAGTCTTCAAAAAGACTTGATACGAGCTTGATCTTTCTTCTATCCATGATTGAACCTATACTTTGCTCGAATATGATCTTCGCTCTATAATTAACTGTACAGTTAATCGCACGATTACACGCATATGTATATAAAACATAATTACCTAGACATGTCATTATTAAAACATAAAACAATATATTAAAAATATAAAATATATTACTCGACACTTAAATAAGAAAAATCAAAAAGAGTTTCTTCTTTGACCTAATGCGTGCGTGGGCTTTGCGAAGCTTCTGAAAACTGCGCCATGGTCGACCGACCTGGAGTCTTGGTCGGTCGACCGATTATCAAGCCCAAGAGTTCTTCTGATTTCGTATTCTGTATTCTAGGTTTGAGGTGTCAGGTACTTTGGTCGACCGACCAAGCGATGAGGTCGGTCGACTGGTTCTCCTGTGTGTCAGCTCTTGAAATCTTCTTAAGTCGGTCTCGTGGTCCTTGGTTTGCGCGTTGGGTGTTGTTTCTTCCTCGTTCCTAGGTTCCTTTAGTTGTGCAAAAACCCCAAAGGGTAGCATTTGGCCTGAAATCGCCTCTTTTCCGCATAATTCTGCAAAAGAGCAAAAAAATACGAAATTAGACAATTGTTGGGAAATAAAAGCTAAAACTTGTAAATGAGCTTTAAAATGCGTGTAAAAATAGATGTAAAACATAATAAAATAGACACGCATCACCTACTTTGGAACCTATACCGATACGTGCTACTACACCTCCGCCCCAGATAGGGGGCAATATGGAGGACACACTTGTTTCGTCATTTGGAGGATTCGGTTTGGGGAAGGAAAAGGAGCAAGAAGTGGAGCCCACCGTCAAAGAACCCTTGGTGCAAAGAGGAGGACTTGGGATGTTAAGCTATGGGTCAGTGATGAGCCCGACAAAGTGGACAAGGAGGATAAAGAGAGGAGAGAAGAACCTAGAGATGAGGGACCGTCACATATGCTTTGTGACGCGGTGGAGACGTGCTTGGTTGTCAAGACAAGCACTGTGGAGGCCACAGCGTGTAGCCAAAAGCCTTGGTCCGAGATATTCTGCATCTTCCGACGGATGAGTTTTTGCAATTCTGATTTTTGAATACTATTTTCTGTTTTCTTTAAGACTTTTTGTTGTTGCTTAGTTTTAGACTTAGACTTTTGCCTTAGTTGTTTTGTTTTAAGACCTTTAGACTTGGTACTTTGGGATTTGGCACGTGTTTTGGGCGCATATATGCTGGTTTACAGCTTTGGAAAAAGGATTAACTCAATCCAAATGTGTTGATTCGGAGAAGAAAAAGAGCACTGCGCAAGAATGGTCGACCCGAAGCATCAGTCGGTCGACCAGTCACTGTAACCCAGAAGGTCACTGTAAACCGACTCTTGGTCGGTCGACCAAGAGGGGTGGTCGGTCGACCACTACAACTGCTACAGCGTGTTTCAGGAACTTCGGGAAGTGTGCGAGCAAGATAGGGAGTCTTTCTCCCTATCTTTTCTTTTATGCTTTCCATTTCTCTTCCATTTTCAAACCTTGCAATTATCATCTATCACCCAAAACGCTTTTAATCTCCGGAAGGGGTTTGTTTTCTTGTTCCTTTTTCAGGTCCTTGGGGTGGCACTACTGGCCACCGAAACCTCCTAGCTCGCGCTGGATATGGGAGGCTTTCATTTGCGCTAAATCTTGTGAGTTCCTTCTATGTTTCCCTTTTGTTTTCCTTTTTACGCAAATTACTATTTTTCATGATCTTTGCCTATGCTATTGCACAATGGGGATGATGCGTGTCTATTTTATGATGTTTTACATCTATTTTCACACGCATTTTATAGCTCATTTACGATGTTTTAGCCTTTATTTCCCAACAATTGTCTACTTTCGTATTTTTATGCTCTTTGCAGAATTGTGCGGAAAAGAGACAATTTCCAGCCAAATGCCACCCTCAGGATTTTTGCATAACCAAGAGAACCAAGGAAAGAGATGGAAGCAACACCCAAAGCGCAAGCCAAGGACCATAGGACCGATTTAACAAGAATTAAGAGGACTGACACACAGGAAAACCGGTCGACCGACCGCATCCCCTGGTTGGTCGAACAAAGTACCTGTTATCTCAAAATCAGAATTTAACTTACGAAGACAGAAAACTGTTGGGCCCGATAATCAGTCGACCGACCGCATCACCTTGTCGGTCGACCGCAGCGCAGATTCCAGAAATTTCCGCAAAGCCCATGCACGCATTAGGTCAAAGGAGAACGCCTTTAATTCTCTTATTTAAAGCCTAATCGGTGTTTAGGGTTAATCATCAAGTTTTACCATCAAGTCTTACATCAGATTATCTATCTTTTACTTTCTTAGTCTAGTAATCTCAATAAAGTTACTGTTTCTTTAGTTTTTAGGATTGTTCTTAGTTATTCATTCAAACAATTATTCCACGCAAGTCAATAAGCAAATTCTTTCTGTCCTAATTCCTTTCGCGGTAATTCTCCTCTGAATTTCAGTTTCTTATTGTTATTTGTTAGAATTGCTAGTATCCGGTTGGTGTAGAATCCCGAAACCTTGTTGTCATTCGCATGTTATTCACATTGTTTGCTATGAATTCTGTTTTTATTATCTTTATTATTGTTCTTGTTATTTCTATGAGTAGCTAGACCCATATGTTAGGATGTAGGTGATTAATTGCGTAGATGGTATAAGATCAGAATCGACCTTTAACAGACTCTGGTCGACCGACTGCCTTAACTGGTCGGTCGACTGGGGTAGTCGGTCGATCGACTGAAATAGTTGGTCGACCGACCGACCTCGCGTATGTTTTCAGAATGTTTTACTTTGTCGACTATAACACCCTACAATTAGACTGAAAGGAGACTTGTAGGATATTAGTAATGACTTACCCAAGATTGAAAGATACGGGAAGGGAATTTGTTAACGTTTTAAGACGGCTAGGTTACTAAGACTGAAAGGTATGTAACCTAGAATTTAGGAATCACCCTTACTGTTGACACCCAATATTTATGAGACCTAGGAACTAATAGTATAGGCCGAAATGAGCTATTAGGTAACATAGACCGAGAGGATTTGTTACACCCCTTACGCGACTGCAATACATGTTAATTTAGACTTTATACCATCGTAGCTTTTATGAAACGATCATCCTAACATTCTTTTAATCATAAGTTTTATTCCTATCTTTATTTTTGTTTCATCTTGCCTTTATTTTATTAGACTTAACATCAATCAATCAAACAAACCCCCCAATTTTGTTACCTTAAGACATTAACATAGAACAATAAACATTCCCCACCTCCTTGTGGTTCAACCCTTGACTTTCACTATCTAGTTAAAGCTGAGGTTTATAAATCTTTGATCTTTGGCACCCTCAACGACGGGTGTCAAATTTTGGCGCCGTTGCCGGGGAGGTGACGCCAATGTTTATTGTTTTTGTTTTTGTTTTGTGTGTAAGGAACTTAGTTCCTTAAACCTGTCTTACTCATTTCTTGTAGTTTCCATCTTATGCGCAGGTCAGTGCATGGAGAACTCCTTCCACTTAACCTAGAACTTGAGAGGACGCTAAGAGCAAAGAAGATGCTTCTTCAACAGAATAAAGAAGGAGGTTCCCCTTCTTCATTATTCCAAGAAGACATTTTCGACCAACCACCATCACCAAATCACCCTCACTCACTAAATTCACCACATAATCCACCCTCACCCACGACACCTACAAATACTTACTTCCCAAAGCCCGACGAAAAAGAAGAGGATGCGGGAAAACCCTTTGAAGCCAAACCATCTGTAATACCTCGCATTTTGGGGCTTGTCATGGGTAAGCGATAGAGTTTTCGTTATTAAATCGTTCGTTAATGGGCTTACTTACACTCGTTTTGTGCGAGATATTTGAGGTCAATGTGGGTTTCGAATAGGGGATCTTGGTACCCTATTTTAAGCTTGGTAGTATGGGGTTGCTAAGGGTCGAACTTGGGACCTATTGGGTGCCGGGAGTGGGCCTCGATTAGTGTGCCAAGGTGAAGCCCACACGGATTTCTGATAATTTCTGAAGAGAAACCCTTCCTGCCGCCATATTTAAGGAAGGTTTTGCTGACCTTATCATCATTCAAAAACAGATCTAAAACCACCTAAACCTAGCCGCCACCCTAGAGAAGAGGAGAGACCAGTGCACGGTGGTTGTGGGTAGTCCTAAGACACTTCGTTTTGGCCAAGCAGCAGAGCTGATCACCACGATTCCTGTAACGTTACTGTGGAAGTTTTCGTGTGGAGCACTTTTGAGAACGGTTGTGCGTGTTGCCATTTGTTTCTGCAACTACAGGTAGGGGAATTACGGTGCATATCATAATGATTACTCAGTTGCTATTGATAATTACCATGAATGCTTTATAATTATACTTGATTGGAATTTCATGATGTTGATTATATATTCTGTGATACGATATGAGATGAGGAGATAAAGGGTCTGTGTGGTGCGGAGATAAAGGGTCTGTGTTTGGTGCGGAGATAAAGGGTCTGTGTGGCGCGGAGATAAAGGGTCTGTGTTTGGTGCGGAGAAAAAGGGTCTGTGATTCGGAGTGGAGATATTCAGCTTTCTATTTATAGTAATGCTTTCTATTTTATGGTTTTCCTACTCAACCTCGTGGTTGACCCTGTGTATTCGTGATCACCTGTGATGAACCTATGATTGGGGAGCAGATTGACAGGTGGCTAAGTCGAAAGGGGGAGCTATGGGAGAAAGAGCCGGATCCGGACCAGACTAGATGTTTAGATCACCTTAGTCTGTTCTAGTATGAGTTGTATTTTATTTACTTTACTAAGACTTTTGATACAGTTGTAAGGATCATGACTTGAGTTAACTTTAATTTAAGGTACTGTTTATCTTCCTTTGTATCTACTGCCTCGGGAAACCGAGATGGTAACACCTACATTTATCTGAGGAGTCCTAGTTCAGGGCCTTAAATAAATGGGGGTGTTACAAAGTGGTATCAGAGCGAACGATCCTCAGGCCTAACCTAATGAACCCAATGAATGTAGGAGAGTCTAAATAAAATGAACCCCGGGATAGGACTGTTAGGAGCACACAAAAGGGGAAGTATGAGTCTGGGGCCCCCTCACACCGAACCATTGGCCCTATCAGTTTTACCCGGGAACCCAGAGTGCATATACGAGAGAAAAAGGGTAGAATAAGGGGTGGTGAAAGTAATAGCATACAGTGATAAGTATGAGAATTTTGTGTATAAGTGACTTTTGAAAAGCCGGAAGGGGCAAGAGCAAGAATGAACCTTTAATGGTTGGAAAAGGTGTATATTGATGTGATATGTTAAGTGATTTGAAACATGTTAGAAATCTTTCTTTCATCATGTCTAGTGATATGCGGTTATGTGATCCCTGAGCCATGTTATAAAAGCAACCTACTTGATATGATAAGTGTTTATAGATTTTGCTGCTTAGGGGACTTAGCCCTAAACCCAATGGGTACCCATGTACGTCGGGACTCATTCTTTTCTTGTTTTATAGTATGCCTCCGCGAAGAGAGAATGCCGTTAACATCACCCAAGAAGAGGTGGATCGTTTGATAGCTGAAAATGAGGCCCTAAAGGCCAAACGAATGGACTCCGCGAAAATGAGCACAATTATCGCAAGACACCACCCTACCCAATTCACTGGGGAGGGGGAACCTCATCTGTTAGGAGCTTGGTGCCGGGAATTCGATAACCTGTTCGAGTTGCTGGATTGCCCTGAAGAATTGAAGGTAGACCAGGCTGCCCACTATCTGAGGGGTATGGCTGGAGATTGGTGGACCACGAATAAGGGAGAGCTCCGGGAAGCAGCTACAGAGGGTGGATCCGCGTTTGTTCCGTGGGACGCATTCCAAGGGGTTCTGAACGAGGCGTTTCTACCAGAATTCCAAAAGAGCAAGCTGAGGGAGGAGTTCGACTCATTCACGATGTCGGAGGACATGACCGTAGAGGTTTACTACAGGAGATTCATCCAGCTGGTACACTATGTGAGAGATATGGGATTTGACGATGCTATGCTAGCCATGAAATTTGAGAGGGGACTATCAATCGCCATCAAGAAGAGACTGATTGCAGCTCCGCCCACCACAATCCGTGACATCTATTTACGGGCTGGGGCGGCGGAGAGGCTTTCGGATATGATCAAAAAGGACAAACAGTCCAAGTCAGAAAAGAGGAAAGCTGAAACAGTAGCTGAGGGTTCAGGATCGAAAAAGCAAAGTAATAACAAGTACAGTGGGTATTTCGGGAGTAGTGCCTCTGGGGGTGGAAGGAATCAGAGTGGGGGCAACTTCAGGAGTGGGGGCTCAGGCAGTGGCTCAGTGGGAGTGGTCTGTTTTGGCTGCGGGAAGATTGGGCACAAACAGGCAGTATGTCGTTCTTCTGGAGGGAATCAGTCCGGGGGTTATCGCACACCTACATCCGGATATCAGGGATCTCGCACGCAGTCCTATGGCAGCAGTGGCTATCGCACACCCATGACAAACTATGGTGGGGGTGCGAAGTCTGGAGGCAGCAGCAACTACCAGAGGAACTACAACAACAACAATCAGAACCGTTCATATCAGAATCAGTACAATGGAGGAGGGAACAGCAACAAGACGGGGACGGCAGGAAATCAGCAGGCTGGGACATCTTCTGCCAACCAGAGTGGGGTCAAGTCCAGTGGCAAACTCTTTGCCATGGGAAAGCAGGCCGCTCAAGATGACGCTCATGTGGTTACTGGTACTTTTCTTGTGAACTCTAAACCTACTTTCGTACTTTTCGATTCCGGTGCCACCCATTCTTTTGTGTCTAGAGACCATGTTAGAATTTTGGGGCTTGAGAGGTTCGACTGGGTCGCGGACTCAGTGACCATACCTTCAGGAGAATCAATAGCTTGTAATAGAGTCTATGGAAGTGTACCCATCAGAATCGGGGAAGCAATGTTCTATTGTGATCTCATAGAATTTCCGCTGGGAGGTTTTGAGGTAATCCTAGGGATGGATTGGTTGGGAAAGTATAGAGCCTTTATCGATTGCCACCAAAAGAAAATTTCCTTGAAGGGACCTAAGGGGGTGAGGGTGTCTTACAAGGGATACCGAGTCAAGCCAAAAATCAAATTCATATCTGTCAATACCCTGAAGTCTAGTTTGCGGAAAGGAGAAAGCCTAATTTTGTGTCAAATGTGGGATTGTGAGGCTGAGACCCCCAAGACTAGTGAGATACCTGTAGTACGGGAATTTGAGGGAGTTTTTCGAGACGACGTCCCAGGGTTGCCGCCGAGGAGGGAAGTGGAATTTTCCATTGACCTCAAACCAGGAGCGGGACCAATATCTAAATCACCGTACCGTATGGGACCGAAAGAAATGGAGGAGTTGAAGAAACAATTGGATGAGCTAGCTGAGAAAGGGTTCATCCGACCCAGTGTGTCGCCCTGGGGAGCACCTGTTTTGTTTGTGAAAAAGAAGGATGGAAGTTTAAGGTTGTGTGTTGACTACCGAGAACTGAATAATGTAACCATCAAGAATCGTTACCCGTTGCCGAGAATTGACGACTTGTTCGATCAGTTAAGTGGGGCTGGGGTTTTCTCCAAGATTGATTTGAGATCCGGGTATCATCAATTGAGGATAAAGGATGAAGATATTCCGAAGACCGCTTTCCGAACGAGGTATGGCCACTATGAGTTTGTGGTTATGCCCTTTGGATTGACTAATGCTCCAGCTATGTTTATGGACTTGATGAATCGAGTCTTCAGCCCGTATCTCGACAAGTTCGTGGTGGTATTTATCGATGATATCCTGGTATATTCCAAGAATGCGGAGGAGCACGAAGATCATTTGAGGAAGGTACTTCAGACTTTGGAAGAACATAAACTCAATGCTAAATTGAGTAAGTGTGAATTCTGGTTGGAGAAAGTGGCGTTCTTGGGACATGTCATTTCCAAAGAGGGGGTATCTGTTGACCCTAGTAAAATTGAAGCTGTGACTAAGTGGCAGAGTCCGAAGAATGTGAGTGAGATCCGAAGTTTTCTGGGGTTAGCAGGTTATTACCGGAGATTCGTCAAAGACTTTTCGAAGATAGCAAAACCGTTGACGTCGCTAATGAGGAAGGAGAACCGTTTTGTTTGGGATGAGAGTTGTGAGAAGGCATTCCTAACCCTTAAGGAACGCCTGACAACAGCTCCTATCCTTGCTTTGCCAGTAGGGAGTGATAACTTCGAAGTTTATACTGACGCATCCAAGCATGGGTTGGGTTGTGTGCTAATGCAGAATGGGAGAGTGATCGCGTATGCTTCTCGCCAGTTGAAGACCTATGAAGAGAATTACCCGACTCATGATTTGGAATTGGGCGCTGTGGTCTTTGCACTGAAATTGTGGCGTCATTACCTTTATGGGGTCACTTTTAAGGTGTTTTCTGACCATAAGAGCCTGAAATATATCTATACCCAGAAGGAGTTGAACATGAGGCAGAGGAGGTGGATAGAGTTGATCGGAGATTATGATATGCAGATCGTCTATCACGAAGGCAAGGCAAATGTGGTAGCTGACGCTCTCTGTAGGAAGACAATACATGCTTTGGATTGTGCCAGATCGAGAGGGAGGTTGTATGGTGAACTAAGAGAGATGGGAATATTCATGATCCGGAAAGGGGACACTCTTGGTGATTTGACAGTGGAGCCTGAGTTGTATGGGGAGATTCGGGAGTTACAGCAGAACGATGAGAGAATCCAGAAGTGGCGTTTGATGGTGGAGAATGGAAATGGAGATGGGACATCCAAGTTCAGTGTTCATACCGATGGTAGTTTGAGGTTCAGTGGGCGATGGTGTGTACCGAGTGTTGAGGAGCTAAAGAAGAAGATCCTGACTGAAGCTCATGCTACTCCTTATTCTGTTCACCCAGGGGGTGATAAGTTGTATAAGGATCTTAAGAAGACCTTTTGGTGGCCTAATATGAAGAAGGAAGTCGCAGAGTTCGTGTCGAGATGTTTGACTTGTCAGCGAGTGAAAGGGGAGCATAAGAGACCTCAAGGGAAAGTTCAACCGTTGGATGTGCCAGAGTGGAAGTGGGAGAATATTTCGATGGACTTTATCGTGGGGTTGCCTCGGACTCAGAGAGGCAACAACATGATTTGGGTGATTGTGGATCGTCTAACTAAGTCAGCTCACTTTATTCCTATGAAAGATACCTGGAGTAAAGCTGAATTGGCTAAGTCATATGTTCAGAATGTGGTCAAACTGCATGGCGTACCCAAGGACATTGTTTCAGATCGAGACTCGAGGTTCATATCTAGGTTTTGGCAGGAGTTGCAGACCGCTTTGGGTACCCAGCTGAAGATGAGTACAGCTTTCCATCCGGCTACCGATGGTCAGACTGAGAGGACAATTCAGACCCTCGAAGATATGTTGAGAGCTTGTGTACTTGAGTTCGGAGGATCTTGGGAGGATCGACTGGGATTGATCGAGTTTTCTTATAATAACAGCTATCATGCAAGCATAGGCATGGCCCCTTTCGAGGCGTTATACGGGAGGAAATGTCGAAGCCCTGTGTGTTGGGATGATCGAGCCGATGTTGTGACCTTGGGGCCAGATATGATTCAGGAGATGGTGGAGCAGGTTCAGATTATTCGTCAGAGGATGAGGGCCGCTCAGGATCGACAGAAGAGCTATGCAGATCTGAAAAGGAGTGATATTTCATTTGGGGTCGGAGAGAAAGTATTACTGAAAGTCTCTCCGATGAAGGGAGTGATGAGATTCGGCAAGCGTGGCAAGCTGAGTCAGAAATTTATTGCACCATTTGAGATTTTGGACAGAGTTGGAGAGGTGGCATATCGCTTAGCTTTACCTCCAACCCTATCCAAGGTCCATAATGTGTTCCATGTGTCTCAGTTGATGAAATACGTGAGTGATCCGTCTCATGTACTTCAGCATGAGGTGATTGAGGTAGATGAGCAGTTGGCATACATTGAGACTCCGAGGGAGATTTTGGACAGGAAGGTACGGAAGACTCGTAATGGGGAAACATCCTTGGTGAAAGTCTTGTGGTCAAATCATAATCAGGAGGAGGCTACTTGGGAGCCCGAGGCATCTATGAGGGAGCGTTACCCACATTTGTTTGATTGAGGTAAGTTACGCGGACGTAACTTTTCTTTAAGGAGAGTGGAATGTGACAGTATGCGATTTAATTAAGTTTATGCAAATTGAGTTGTGATATTTGTGTTTCGAGTTTGTTTGAGTTGTTTGTTTGTCACTTAAGCATGTTAGAACTTCGGGACGAAGTTCTTTTAAGGGGGAAAGACTGTAATACCTCGCATTTTGGGGCTTGTCATGGGTAAGCGATAGAGTTTTCGTTATTAAATCGTTCGTTAATGGGCTTACTTACACTCGTTTTGTGCGAGATATTTGAGGTCAATGTGGGTTTCGAATAGGGGATCTTGGTACCCTATTTTAAGCTTGGTAGTATGGGGTTGCTAAGGGTCGAACTTGGGACCTATTGGGTGCCGGGAGTGGGCCTCGATTAGTGTGCCAAGGTGAAGCCCACACGGATTTCTGATAATTTCTGAAGAGAAACCCTTCCTGCCGCCATATTTAAGGAAGGTTTTGCTGACCTTATCATCATTCAAAAACAGATCTAAAACCACCTAAACCTAGCCGCCACCCTAGAGAAGAGGAGAGACCAGTGCACGGTGGTTGTGGGTAGTCCTAAGACACTTCGTTTTGGCCAAGCAGCAGAGCTGATCACCACGATTCCTGTAACGTTACTGTGGAAGTTTTCGTGTGGAGCACTTTTGAGAACGGTTGTGCGTGTTGCCATTTGTTTCTGCAACTACAGGTAGGGGAATTACGGTGCATATCATAATGATTACTCAGTTGCTATTGATAATTACCATGAATGCTTTATAATTATACTTGATTGGAATTTCATGATGTTGATTATATATTCTGTGATACGATATGAGATGAGGAGATAAAGGGTCTGTGTGGTGCGGAGATAAAGGGTCTGTGTTTGGTGCGGAGATAAAGGGTCTGTGTGGCGCGGAGATAAAGGGTCTGTGTTTGGTGCGGAGAAAAAGGGTCTGTGATTCGGAGTGGAGATATTCAGCTTTCTATTTATAGTAATGCTTTCTATTTTATGGTTTTCCTACTCAACCTCGTGGTTGACCCTGTGTATTCGTGATCACCTGTGATGAACCAATGATTGGGGAGCAGATTGACAGGTGGCTAAGTCTAAAGGGGGAGCTATGGGAGAAAGAGCCGGATCCGGACCAGACTAGATGTTTAGATCACCTTAGTCTGTTCTAGTATGAGTTGTATTTTATTTACTTTACTAAGACTTTTGATACAGTTGTAAGGATCATGACTTGAGTTAACTTTAATTTAAGGTACTGTTTATCTTCCTTTGTATCTACTGCCTCGGGAAACCGAGATGGTAACACCTGCATTTATCTGAGGAGTCCTAGTTCAGGGCCTTAAATAAATGGGGGTGTTACACCATCTTACATCTCCATGGTGGACAAAAACCAATTCGGAGGGGCGGCAAATGAGGATGCGGCGAAACACATAGAAATTTTCACTGACTATGTGTGTTCCATTGCACCTCCAGATGGGGTGACTCAAGACCAAATAAAGCAGACCATGTTCATCTTTTCTTTGAGAGATTCGGCTAGGGAGTGGTACATGGATCTTGACCGCACTGCTGCGGGAGTAACTGACTGGAATATACTAGCATTAGCCTTTTACCGGAAATACTATTCCGCGTCAAAGACTAATGCCTTGAGGGCTCAAATTATAAGTTTCAAACAAGGGCCTACAGAAGATCTCAGTGAAGCTTGGGACAGGTTCAAGAGACTTGTTCGATCCATTCCCCATCATGGATTCGAGCAATGGTTTCTTTGCAACCAGCTCTATAATGGGCTGTACGATGATAATCGTGCTTATCTTGACGCCGCAGCAAATGGAAGATTTCAGGATAATTCTGGGGAGACCAAGGGTCTCAAGATCATTGAGGATGTGGCTGTGCAAAGGGCGGAACATGGGACCTCTCGAGGTAATCAGAGGAAGGCCAAATCTTCGGTCGCAGCTATAGAGGCTCTCATGGAGAGATTAGACAAGTTTGAGGTTGGAGGAGGAGGTAAAGGTGGGATTTATCAAGTGAACGCCGTTTCTGATGGGCCGTTCACTTGTGAAAAATGCGGAGGAGAGGGCCATGTTTCAAAATTTTGCACATCTCCGAACGAAACATGCGCGGCTTTCCAACATTACCGTGAGAATAACTTCTATGATCGCAACAATAACAACATCCACCCAAAAATGAGATGGACAAGCCAGAATGTCATCAACCCACAACCTCAACAACAAAATTGAGCCTACATCCCTCCACATAAACAAAACTTCCAAAAACCACCCTTCGTCCCGCAACAACCTTCAAACCCACCACTAAATACGGATGCTTTAATCCAAAATCTCATTGGGTTGGTCCAGAAGGAGTCGCAGGCAAGAGAGGCGGGAATGAAAATGCTTGATTCTCATATTTCTCAAATTGCGAGCAAAAATGATACATGGGTTCCGGTCAATTTCCGACCAAGATGGACCAGAAAAAAGAGACCTTGAATATCATATCTCTGCGAAGTGGAGCGAAAGTGGGAGGTGATAAGGCCGTGGGGAAGGGAAAGCAGAAAAAGCTGAATGCGGGTAACAGTGAAGAAGGTCGACCGACCACTGATGCCAGTCGGTCGACCGCAGATGACATTCAAGTAGCTTCTGGAAATTCGGAGATGCCAGAGGAAGGTCGACTGACCGAGGAGGGTGGTCGATCGACCACCGATGCTGAACAGGCGGATTCTTTTAGGCCCGAGATGCCTGAGAACCTAAGGGAGTTCCTTTTCCGGGGAAATGGAACCCCCAACTTCTTGAAGAGAGCTGCGAATGCTGAGAGCTCTACTCCTAATTACCCAGAGCGACTACTACCAACAAAGGAACAGGTATCATTCGACAAATTTAAGGATGTGATTCGTTCTCTTAATGTTCAAGTCCCTTTCTTAGAATTAGTCCAGCAGGTACCCTCTTACTTAAAATTCATAAGACAGCTTTTGAGTAGGAAGCGGTCTTTAGATAAAGTAGAGTCAGTAGCCCTCATTGAAGAGTCCTCTAGTTTTTTTTATCTCATGTCATTGCACCACACAAACTAGAAGACCCAGGTAGTTTTTCTGTACCTTGTAACATAGGGACCTTCCTAGTCAAGAAGGCCCTATGTGACTTGGGGGCTAGCATTAGTGTTATGCCCTTAAGTGTGGCCAAAACGTTAGGGATGACTACCTTTGCAATGACTAGTATGACCGTACAGATGGCCGACCGTACCTCAATGGAACCCATAGGGGTGTTGGAAAACATCCCTGTGCGCATTGATAGGTTTTTCTTTCCTGTCGATTTTGTAGTATTGGACATCCCTGAGGATGCCCATATACCCATCATTTTAGGGAGACCTTTCTTGCACACCGCAGGTGCCATCATAGACGTGGGGAGTGGGACCTTGACCTTCAAAGTCGGGAAACACTCTATTATCTTTGGGTTGTCCTATAGGAAGAAGGACGCCGTGACCCCCATTACATGCAATGCTATCACTTCTGAAAAGAAGTATGAGGTCATCCCCCACATTGGAGCCTATACCAATTCTTGTTTTTACACCTCCGCCCAAGATTGGGAGCAATACGGAGGATACTCTTGTTTTACCTTGTGCAGGAAGCGGTTTGGGGAAGCAAGAGAGAGAGCCATTGGTCAAGTAGGTAATAGTGCAAAGAGGAGGACTCGGGATATTGAGCTATCAAGAGGACGATGACCCGGACGAGGTCGACAAAGAAGACAAGAAGAAGGAGGAGGAGGAGAAGGAGGGTGATCTGTCACACATGCCTTGTGACGGAGTAGAGACGTGTTTTATGGTTGAAGCAAACACGGTGGAAACCACGTCATATAGCCAAAAGCCGTGGTCCGAGATTTTCCGCATTTTCCGCGGATGAGTTCTTTAAGTTTTTGAAGTTTTAAGACAATTTCCGTTTTTCCGTTAAGACTTTTAGTTTTGTTTTGCGTTAGTTCTTAGACAATTTATGCCTTTTGTTAAGACTTTTAGACTTGAGTTTCTGGATTTTGCGCATGTTTTGGGCGCGTTTATAATGTTTTACAGGTTTGAGGGGAATTACCCCGGTTGATACGAGTTAATTTCGAGAAGAAAAAGAGCGCTGTACAGGAAGAGTGGTCGACTGACCTGTTTCATCAGTCGGTCGACCAGGTCCCTGCAGTCCATAAGTTCCTGTAAACTATCACTTGGTCGGTAGACCATGTGGATAGGTCGGTCGACCTCTGTGGCTGTTATAGCTTGTTTATTCTCACCTTGGGAAGCGTACCAGGACGATTAGGGAGTCTTTTTCCTTACTCTTTTCCTTTCGGCTTTCATTTTTCTTCTCACTTTTTCAAACCTTGAGAGCATTATTTAACATCCAAAACATCATTAATCCTCGAAAAAGGTCTTTCTTCGTTATCTTTTTCAGGTCCTTGGAGTGGCACTACTGGCCACCGAAACCTCCTAGCTCACGCTGGTTTGGGGGAGGTTTCCATTGCGCTAAAATCCGGTGAGTTCCCTCCATGTTTCCTTGTTTTTCATTTTTTTCCGCATTTTCCTTTATTTTCTTAAACCTTTACTTATGCTAAGGCACAATGGGGACATTGTGCGGTTTGGTTTGGGCAAGGGTTTAGTGTCACATGCATTGTTCCACTACTTTTTGTTACACGTTTATGGCATTTCTGTCTTGCATTGTTCTTTCTTTATTTTCTTTGCATATAAAAAAATCCAAAAAATAGAAAAATTCAAAAATTTCAAAAAATGCACGTTTACTTTAACATATAGGTCGAGTCGGAACGAGAGTATTTCAATGATGATTCTTGCAATTTTACATGTTTATGTCTATGCCTTGCCTTGTCAACATGTTTTAGTATTAGAGTCATATGCATATCTACGAGTTTTTGTCAAACAACCCGCCTTTCTTTAGGCTTGACTTGTACTTTGGCAAACTACTATACATTCTGAGTTTTAGAGCTTTATTCCTGGTCTCATTCATAAACCAGTTGTCTAGGATGTGAGTAGTACTCCCTTTGAAACGTGTTGCATCAATATGCATAAACATGAACATGAATTGCTACATACCTATAAGATGTTTTGTTTTGTGAGTCTGGTTACGTGCACTTGAGGTTCCTTTCTTTTATTTTACCCATAAGCCCTACATAACCAAATCTACCTTTTTATTCCCCAAAACTACATCCGATACTTAGCCTACCCTACCAAGCTAGTATTTGTGGTCGATGGAAATTTTTTGAAACAGTTTGGTTTTATATATCCTCATGAGAAAAAGAAAGAGAAAGATAAGAAAGAAGAAAAAGGAAAAAGAACAGAAAAATCAGTAAAAGAAAGAATAAGCTGAAAAAAGTAAAAAATTGCCTGCAAGTCAGTCGACCGACCGCACCACTTGGTCGGTCGACCAACAAACAGAAGCAAGAAGTCTAAAATCGCTCAGAAAACCCCTTTCTTTTCCATCTTATCACTCCCGTACTTCATCCAAAATATTTGGGAGCCCCTTTTCCGAAGTTATGTGAGATTGTTGCTACAAAATAGCACTTTAATAATGTTGAAAGTCGTGAAATATGTTGTTGGAACTCGGTTTTACTAGCTTGGCTTTTAACCCCAATCGTCCAAAAACATCTTAACCTCTTTTACCCTTCGCCTCACATATCCTTCATTACCTCAATGCATGTGTCAAAGTCACTTAATGAGTATGTTTATGTACGGTTGTAGAACTCTTTTTCATGTTAGATTGCAGACATGTTTTCATGGGTCGAAGTTAGGTGAGTGTCTTTACAATATAATTCTTTCAATCTCTTACATTCACTCACCCTTTGCTTAATGTGTGATTTGAGCGACCCGCGAGAGTCCATAGTACAAAGTCTCTATAGTCGATAGTTTGGCAAGTTTGACAACCCCATAACTCGTTTGCATGACTCAAGTGCTTTTGCCTTGTTGACATTGCATTAAATTGGTTTAGGCTAACATGTAAATTTCACTCTGAGATTGAAATCGTTCCATTAGTTTAAGATCGAGTCTAATTCTTGCTTGAGGGCAAGCAAGGTTTGGTTTGTGGAATTTGATGCGTGTCTATTTTATGATGTTTTACATCTATTTGCACACGCATTTTATAGCTCATTTACGATGTTTTAGCCTTAATTTCCCAACAATTGTCTACTTTCGTATTTTTATGCTCTTTTGCAGAATTATGCGGAAAAGAGGCAAGTTCAAGCCAAATGCCACCCTCAGGATTTTGGCATAACCAAGAGAACCAAGGAACGAGATGGAAACAATACCCAAAGCGCAAGCCAAGGACCATAGGACCGATTTAACAAGAATTAAGAGGACTGACACACAGGAAAACCGGTCGACCGACCGCATCCCCTGGTCGGTCGACCAAAGTACCTGTTATCTCAAAATCAGAATTTAACTTACGAAGACAGAAGACTGTTGGGCCGATAATCGGTCGACCGACCGCATCACCTGGTCATCGACCGTAGCGCAGATTCCAGAAATTTCCGCAAAGCCCATGCACGCATTAGGTCAAAGGAGAACGCCTCTAATTCTCTTATTTAAAGCCTAATCGGTGTTTAGGGTTAATCATCAAGTTTTACAATCAAGTCTTACATCAGATTATCTATCTTTTACTTTCTTAGTCTAGTATTTCAATGATGACTTTGCATTTTCACATGTTTATGCCTGAGCCTTGCCTTGTCAACATGTTTTAGTATTGAATCATATGCATTTCCACGAGTTTTTGTCAACCTATTTGTTATTCTAAAGACTTGACTTGTATTTTGGCAAACTACTATACATTCTGAGTTTTAGAGCTTTATTTATGGTTTCATTAATCACCAGTTATTTAGGATGTGAGTACGTAGTACTCCCCTTGAGACATGTTACATCAAAAATGCTTTAACATGAACGTAATCTGCTACATACCTGTATGCTATCTTATTTTGTGATTTGTGACACGTGCAATTGAGGTCCCTTTTTCTTGTTGTAAAACCCCTCGCGAAAGCGGAAATATAAAACACACAAAGTACTAAAAATGCAGCGGAATTAAAACTTTTTAAACATAAACATCATGCTAGGTGAATTAAAACTGAAAATGGAAACTGAAAATGAAACTGATATAAACAAAATAGATAAGTATAACAGTTCTAAGTACGGAAAACCAAATATATACAAAGCCTGGGATGGAACATCCCTACAGGCACCAAAACATGAACTGTATCAAAAACTAAGAGTCTAGCTAATCGGTGAAGTGTAAGTCATATGATAAAAGGATCATCACTCGCTAGCTCTCAAGTGAACCCCGTCCAACCTGCATGTACCTACATACATGAAAACATGTACGCCACAATCAGTGGGGAGTGACTAGAGTTCTCCTAGCCACCTTTTGTAACGACACGTAACAAGCAATACAAACATAATACTCCAACATATATAAACATGTGAAGTATAACAATATCTCAATAACTGATCATCAACTATCATGCAATCACTAATGCACGGCTCTCATCCAACTTCATAAACCGTTTGGAAGGAGAGCCGGTTTCCCTACTGGTTACCCAGTCGGGGGGTCTTTCTGTCCAACTATTTATGAAACCGATCAAAGAGTCATCCAATGCCTTGGATGAACAAACTATAACTCAAGTAAAACAATCATTAACTTCATCATGAATATCTGACACTGTACCATCTCAAGGCAAGCAGATATAAAACATCAATAAACACTAGCAATGGCTCTAGAGGTGAACTTAACACATATCCCACTACCAAACAAGTCGGGTCCAGAGGTGAACTTAACACATATCCTAACAAGCAATTCAAGTAAAGGGTCCAGAGGTGAACTTAACACATATCCCTAAACATACAATTCAAGTAAAGGGTCCAGAGGTGAACTTAACACATATCCCTATACATCCACAAGCAAAGGGTCCAGAGGTGAACTTAACACATATTTTAATGCTACAAACAAGTATTGGGTCCAGAGGTGAACTTAACACATATCCCAATACACAGCTATCGCACACCGGGTCCAGAGGTGAACTTAACACATATCCCGTGTACGACAACCGATCACGTGTCAGGTCCAGAGGTGAGCTTAACACATATCCTGACACGCCACAAGCAAAACACGTAATGGGTCCAGAGGTGAACTTAACACATATCTCATCACGCGACAAACAAAACACGTAATGGGTCCAAAGGTGAACTTAACACATATCCCATCACGCGACATACAACTCAACCATTAACATCCGAAGATAGAAACTAACCTATAGCTCTAAGTTCTTAAACCACTAAACAACACTTAATTGATCCCGGGAACTAAGATGAGGGAGAGCCGGTTTCCCTTTCGGTTACCCGACCGGGGGGTCTCTATCCTCACTCTATTCCCGAACCCAATATAGTGTCGCCCATCCTCCGGGGACCTCAAACACATATCAAAGGCACGGAGAACGAGTTTCAATCAAAACCGATAAACCGTTTAAAAGTTACAAACGAATTACGAAATAAAAACAAGCAACAGGGGTCCCCAGCCGGTCGGCAGGCAGCCGGCCTACCGGCTGGACACCCATCTCAGCCTTCCTCTTTCTCAATACGCAAATAACCCAAAAGGGCTCCCTGCCGGTCGGCAGGCAGCCGGCCTACCGGCTGGGAAGCCAAATTCCCTCTATTCTCTTTTTACGCAAGACAAATCAAAGAGGCTCCCAGCCGGTTGGAAGGCGGCCGGTCTACCGGCTGGGCACCTCAATTCCTACATTACAATATACGCAAGAATCCCACAAGAGGCTACCAGCCGGTCGGCTCCCTTTATTTTTCAAACTTTCGAAAAAAAACAAGAGGCACTCCCAGCCGGTCGACCGGCGGCCGGTCGGTCGACCGGCTCAGAGAGCCTGAGCACGCAAATCGCGTTTTCCAGCAACAACAAATTTCGACCAAAACGATTCTAAACCTTGATAATCACTAACAGCATACAAACCCCAGCATATATATACATCGAATACACTAATTACAATCACCAAATTCCACATATAAGCCTCAATAAGATAATCACTTGTATCCGTCTTAAGCATAAATTTCTGAGAAACTTAAAAATAAACATATGTAACATCACCAAGGCATGTAATTATCAAGTAAGAACATTCCTAACATGTTACTAAGTGTAAACAACAATAATCATATGAAATTTCCGAAACTTAAATCATCTTAAACATCAAAAGTGCTAATATTAACAATAAGGCCGAGTTTCTCATTATCGTCACCTTAAATGCAATCCCGCTCAAAGCTCCTCCTCTACAATGAAGCTATCCACGTCCGGGTCTTCTAAGCCTTCACCTACATCACGAAAAACGAGTTTTAAGGACTGAAATACGGATTCCACAAAAACAGCCTTATTTTCGAAGTGAAGGAATTGAAAAACGGAAGTGATAGATTGCTTGCAAATTCGATGAGGATTCCGAAAATGTGATTATTACCTTGATTCGGTGAACGGATGATGAAGAAAAATGGAAAAGAAGATGAATAATTATGGAGGTTTTGTGAGAAATGTTATTACAGTGTTCTTATTTCTTGAGTGTCAAATGTTTCGACACAATGGAGGGTTTTAGGGGTTATGAGTTGTCCTTTCCGTTTAAATGAAAACGGGTTAGAATGAACGGGTTTTAATTTGAGAATTCAATTTGCCAAGTTTGTATTCGTCTTAAGGACTTAAGGTGCTTAAGACGTATCTTACTATTTATTAAAATACTTTCCGATAAATTATTAAAATATTATTTTATTACTTAAAATAATTAAAACCCTTCAAATATGTTTTATAAAAATACGGGATGTTACAATCACCCCAACTTCAAGAAGTTTCGTCCTCGAAACTCGAACAAGGATAAATTCTAACTAATTATACCTCAATCAAAAAGAGAAGGATGCGCAGCACGCATCGATGCCTCGGTCTCCCACGTCTGCTCCTTAACATCACCGCAACGCCAAAGGATCTTCACTAAAGGCACCACCTTGCTCCTAAGCTTCCTATCTTGACGGCCAAGGATCTTCATGGGACGCTCCTCGAAAGCAAGACTCGGCTCCAGGTTCTCGATCTCTCTATGAAGCACGTGACTAGGGTCACTAACATACTTGCGGAGCTGGGAAACATGAAAGACACTATGAACCTTGTCCAAACTAGGAGGCAAGTCCAATCGGTAAGCAGCAGCACCGATTCTCTTCACGATCTCAAATGGCCCAATATACTTAGGGCTCAACTTGCCCTTTACTCCAAACCTCTTAACGCCCTTCATCGGTGAAACTCTCAAGAAGACTCTGTCTCCCACCTCAAACTCGAGAGGTCTACGGCGAACATCAGCATAGGATTTCTGTCGATCCTGTGCGGCCTTCATCCTACCTCTGATAAGCTGAACCTGATCAATCATAACAGCTAACTAGTCCGGTCCTAGGTCGTGCACGTCACTCGCCTGATCCCAACAGATCGGACTACGACACTTCCTACCATAGAGCGTCTCAGACGGAGCCATACCAATATATGAATGGTAACTGTTGTTGTAAGAAAACTCAACTAACAGTAGACACTACTCCCAAGAACTCTAAAAATCAAGTGCACAAGCACGGAGCAAGTCCTCTAATGTCTGAATAGTCCTCTCGGACTGACCATCAGTCGCGGCATGAAATGCGGTATTCATCAGCAAACGGCTACCCATAGCCTCCTGTAAAGCCTTCCAAAATCTGGAACAGAAACGAGGATCACGATCAGAAACGATCTCTCTCGGGACATCATGGTAACGGACTATCTCTGCAATATAAGCCCTGGCTAAACGGTCCATATCCCATGTCTCTCTGATAGGCACAAATCTGGCACACTTAGTTAGCCTATCAACCACAACCCAAATCGCATCCTTGCCTCCCACTGTCTTAGGCAATGCCGTCACGAAGTCCATCGATATGCACTCCCACTTCCACTGAGGAACGTGGAGCGGCTGTAACAAACCACCTGGCCTCCTATGCTCTATCTTGACTTGTTGACAAGTCAAGCACCTACTCACGTAATCCAATATGTCTTTCTTCATCCCGGGCCACCAAAATATAAGTCTCAAATCCTTGTGCATCTTCTCTCCGCCCGGATGAACTGAATACGGTGTCAAGTGAGCCTCATCAAGAACCCTCTTCCTCAAATCTGGCACATCTGGAACATACATCCTACCCCGGAACCTAAGGAAACCATCAGCATCAATCACTAAATCTGGTGCAACACCACTCGAAATCTTAGCCTCGAACTTCCGGAAAGCAGCATCTGTAGGCAAACTCTGGCGAATCTCCCAATACAATGTCGGCTCGGCAGTCATAGCAGATAACCAATCAAAGCCACTACCAACCATCTCTAATCTCAACTTCCGGAACTCGGAACACAACTCATCGGGCAATACACGCATAGCACTCATCGAATGAGAAGTCTTGCGGCTAAGAGCATCAGCAACTACATTGGCCTTTCCCTCACGATACAATAACTCAATGTCGTAATCCCACTACAACAGATACGTCAGATTGCGACTGAAATTAGCGACCACAAGCGGTCGCCCTTCTAATTTTAGCGACCAATTTCAGTCGCACGCCCTTAGTCGCAGGCTGTAGTCGCTTTTAGCGACCGATATTGGTCGCCAATTTTAGCGACCGATGAAAAAAAGGCGGGCGACCGATAGTGGTCGCCAAATTAGCGACCGACTGCGGTAGCTAAATTAGCGACCGATTTCAGTCGCTAATTTGGCGACCGTTTTCAGTCGCTAAATTTGCGACCGATTTCAGTCGCTAATTTAGCTACTGACATCGGTCGCTAAGTGGTCGCCAATGAAAAAAAAGTTACAAGGGTTTAGCGACCGACAGTGGTCGCTAATTTTACATGTTCGGTCGCTAATTTTACATGTATTTGCCCATAAAATTCGGTTTTGTCCTAGCCAAATCCGTAGCTACTACTGTAAAACATGCAAGCAAACCAAAGAAGAGCAGCGCACAACCCAATTGATGCCAAATCTGATCGCTTAAATAAATAAAAGTGATTTGGATTACAAAGTACGAAATTCAAGCACTAAACTTAAAATTATCCAACACTAAACTTAAAATTATCCAACACTAAACATAAGAGTCACTAAAAACAAGAGTCACAAGCTACGACACTGGAAAAGATGCTCCCGCCCCACTGCCACCTCCATAATCGGGATCTCTTGGATCCCGATCCTGTGGACGCCAACCGCTGTTACAATTAGCAAAGTAGGAAGACATCCTTTCCATCTCTTCTTTCATTCTCCTCACCTCTTCATCTCGTTCGGCGTCCCTTCTATCCTTCTCAGCTAGTTGCATCTGAAGGTGACTGACCAAACCAGGAACATAGGTTTGATGCTGGGACGAGGACCCTCTTCTTGCCGGCGGTTCATAAAAGAGCTCTTTAGCTGAACCGGCCCCATAGACTCCTCCTTTATGAAAACCGTCTACCAATTCATACCATAGCTGATTGTCGGAGATGTCAGGGTTCGCCATGAAATAAACAAAGACAGTCCCAAAATGGGGACTATTCATGAATTTCTCCTAACAAGTAAGTCATGAACGGGTACTAGGTCAATAGTAATTCAATTCTTGCACGGAAAATATTCACAATAACTTACAATAACATACAAACATAATAATTAACATCACAAAATCATCCTAGAAATCTAATTACTAACTATACTCATCATCCAATTTTCCCCAATTTCTAACCCTAATCACAATAACACCCAATTTTTTTCCAATTAACTAACTAAAAACATCCTAAAAACATCTTAATAATCTAATTACTAACTAAAATCATCATCCAATTTTCCCCAATTTCTAACCCTAATCACAATAACACCCAATTTTTTTTCAATTCACTAACTAAAAACATCCTAAAAACATCCTAATAATCTAATTACTAACTAAAATCATAATCCAATTTTCCCCAATTTCTAACCCAAATCACAATAACACCCAATTTTTTTTCAATTCACTAACTAAAAACATCCTAAAAACATCCTAATAATCTAATTACTAACTAAAATCATAATCCTATTTTCCCCAATTTCTAACCCTAATCACAATAACACTCCATTTTTTTACAATTAACTAACTCAAAACATCCTAAAAAGCATCCTAATAATCTAATTACTAACTAAAAGCATCCTAATAATCTAATTATTAACTAAAAGCATCCTAATAATCTAATTACTAACTAAAAGCATCCTAATAATCTAATTACTTGTTTGAATTACAATAATACTATAAAGAGATTTAATACATAATTAAAGTTAGTAAATCGACACAAACCTGAAAAAGGAGTAAAATGTAGGTGAACGGCGGTGGTGGGTGGTCCGGTGGCGTTGCGGTGGTCCGGTATAAGGACTATCGGTCGACGGGTTTGGGGGGTTTTGAGGTTTTTCCTTTTTAAAACGTACGCAATAATGGGAATGACGGGTTGAAGAGGCAAAAAAAAAATATAACAGGGGGTTAGCGACCGAATTCGGTCGCTAAATTCGGTCGCTAAATTTAGCGACTGAATTCGGTCGCTAAATGCGGTCGCTAAATTTAGCGACTGTAGCTAAACTCGGTCGCTAAATTTAGCGACTGAATTCGGTCGCCAAATTCGGTCGCTAAACTGGCGCAATGGTACTTTTTGGATTCCCGCGGATTTTTTCGGATAAGATTGGGATAGGCTTTTGGTCGCTAAATTTAGCGACCGACGTCGGTCGCCCGCTTTTTTTTATTCGGTCGCTAATTTGCGACTACCATTGCGGTGGCAGGTTTGGTCGCTATCTGGGGTAATTCTTGTAGTGTCCTTAACCAACTTTAGCCAACGACGCTGTCGCATATTGAGGTCTTTCTGTGTGAAAATGTACTTTAGACTCTTGTGATCCGTGAAAATGCGACAATGAGATCCCATCAAGTAAAGACGCCACATCTTCAAGGCATGAACAACTGCAGCTAACTCAAGATCATGCGTCGGATAGTTCACCTCGTGAACTCGCAACTGTCTAGATGAGTAAGCTATCACCTTACCACTCTTCATCAATACACATCCAAGCCCTAACATCGAAGCATACTCTCGATGCGCGGTCCTAACTTCCCACGGTAGAAGTAAACTCTCTCAGCCTCATCCCTGACAAACTTCGAAGCGAAATGTGCAAGCTGGTTAAATTTGTCGGTGTACTCCTGAACGGACATCTTACCCTGCTTCAGGTCCATGAACTCCTTAAGTCTCTGTGATCTAAGCTCCTTAGGATAAAACCTCGTCTCGAGCTTATCCTTAAAAGCCAACTCCAATCTCTGGCAAAGCAAGTACGGGAGCGGAAGTCAACCTAGTCTTCAATTCCTGGAAAGAGCTCTCACACTCGTCGGTCCAAACAAACTTAGCTTCCTTCTTCAGTAACTGAGGCATCGGACGAGCTAATCTAGAGAAATCCTCAACAAATCGACGGTAGTAACCCGCTAAACAAAGGAAACTACGGATCTCTCCCACATCCTTGGGACTCTCCCAATCAACAACGGCCTCAATCTTCGCGGGATCAACCATAAATCCCTCACTAGATATCACATGTCCAAGAAAAGCAACCTTAGAAAGACAAAACTCACACTTAGAGAACTTCGCGAACCACTTCTATCGACGTAAAATCCCAAGAATCAATCTGAGATGCTAGGCATGCTCCTCATCGGTCTTAGAGTAAATGAGAATGTCATCAATAAACACCACAACACAAGTGTCAAGATACTCACTAAAGGTGCGGTTCATCTGATCCATAAAAATAGCAGGTGCATTAGTTAACCCGAAAGGCATAACCACGAACTCAAAATGCCCATATCTGGTACGAAAAGCAGTCTTCGCCATATCAGCCTCTCTCACTGGAATCTGATGATAACCCGATCAAAGATCAATCTTAGAAAACCTAGAAGCACCTCTCAAATGATCAAACAAATCATGTATCCTAGGCAAAGGATATCTGTTCTTCACGGTCACTCTGTTCAACTCTCTATAATCAATGCAAATTCTCATGGAACCATCTTTCTTCTTAACAAGTAAAACTGGAGCACCCCACGGAGAGGCACTCGGTCTAATTAACCCTTTCTCGATCATCTCTTCCAACTGTTGCTTCAACTCTTTCAACTCTGGTGGAGCCATACGGTAAGGAGCTTTGGATATCGGTCCGGTACCTGGAACAAGCTCAATGGTAAACTCCACATCTCTCTCTGGCGGTATCCCTGGCAAGTCATCTGGGAAAACATCTGGAAACAGACGGACAATGGCTACATCCTCAAGCTTCGGTAGCGATGGCTTTGCAGCTGAAACAACACACATGAAGGCTTGGTAACCCTTCCTAAGAAGATGAGATGCTTTCATCGAAGAAATAACACGAACACCCTTTTTAGGGCGAGTTCCCCTATAGGAAACACGAACTCCTGAAGAACTCCTCAAGCAGATTTTCTGGTCGCGACACTCGAAGCGAGCATGGTATCGCGATAACCAATCCATACCGAGGATAATGTCAAATTCGTCGAGAGGAAATCTCAGTAAGTCCGCTGGAAATGTGGCTTGACCAATAATAATCGGAACATCCCTATGGGACGAAGAGCAGGAAAACACGTCTCCAAAAGGTAAGGAAATGGAAGTCCCCTCAACCAATGAAGACACAAGAGCTAAACGGTCTGCGACCTGAGTCGATATAAATGATAGGGAAGCACCAGTATCAAATAGAATAAGGCACTCAGCGCCTAGAACAGAAAAGATACCGGCAACAATGTCTGGATGAGCCTCAGCCTCAGCTCTAGTCATCACGAAGATCTTCCCCTTCGGCCTTCCTCCCTTAGTCGCTGCAGCAGCAGTGGCAGCCTTACCAAGTGCGGTGTTCCTCTCAGGACAGTCATAAGATCGATGCCCAAATCCATTACAGGTGAAACACATATAGGCATTCTTGAAACAGTCAAAACCCGAATGAGATGGTTTACCACAACGGTGGCAAACACTAGAAGCTGTGTCGGTGTGAACAATGGTCTTAGCAACCGGAGCAGAGAACCTCTCAAACCGCTTCTTCTGAGAAGAAGGCGAAGAAGTAGAAAGAACAAACGGTCTCTTCCCCTGGTAAACTGATCTCTGGTGAGAAGTCACACTGGAAGTAGCAGCTCGGGTCTCAGCATCTATGGCACGAATGGAACTTTCGGCCCAAATAGCATCATCATATACTTCCACAAAAGAAGTCAAGTCACGACGAAACATACTCCCGATGCGCGGTCCTAACTTCCCACGGTAGAAGTAAACTCTCTCAGCCTCATCCCTGACAAACTTCGAAGCGAAATGTGCAAGCTGGTTAAATTTGTCGGTGTACTCCTGAACGGACATCTTACCCTGCTTCAGGTCCATGAACTCCTTAAGTCTCTGTGATCTAAGCTCCTTAGGATAAAACCTCGTCTCGAGCTTATCCTTAAAAGCCTCCCAATCGAACAAAGGATCAAGAATGAAAGTCGGTCCGGTCAATGCCCACCATCTATCGGCCTCTAGGGTGAAAAAGTGAGTGGCTAGCCGCACTCTATCCTCTCTGCCAACCGAATACATGGTGAAGCTCTTTTCCATCTCACGGAACCACTCAGTAAGAGCTACCAGATCAACCTCGCCTCCATAAGTCTTCACGTGGCTCCTGGACATCTAGGATGCTATCCAAGAGAAACTACCAGGACGATTAGCCTCATTGCCTGGCGGTGGAGGAGGTGGAACAGTCTCTGCTTGCTGTCTCTGGTTCTCAAGCAACTGATGAAGTGCTTGCATTATAGTGTTCTCAGCAGCCGTGGTTCTCACCATCCTTCAAAAGAGAAAACAAGTGTTAACTTAGCAATTAGCATTCACAAGTAGACTACAATATAAGTCCTTAGGTCTACCCATCTCTCATTCATTATTTGTTTCTTTGGTCAAGTTAAGGTTGGGGGTCACATGAGTGCGTCGGGAGCAATAATGCTCTGATACCAACTGTAAAACCCCTCGCGAAAGCGGAAATATAAAACACACAAAGTACTAAAAATGCAGCGGAATTAAAACTTTTTAAACATAAACATCATGCGAGGTGAATTAAAACTGAAACTGGAAACTGAAACTGATATAAACAAAATAGATAAGTATAACATTTCTTAGTACGAAAAACAAAATATATACAAAGCCTGGGATGGAACATCCCTACAGGCACCAAAACATGAACTGTATCAAAAACTAAGAGTCTAGCTAATCGGTGAAGTGTAAGTCATATGATGAAATGATCATCACTCGCTAGCTCTCAAGTGAACCCCGTCCAACCTGCATGTACCTACATACATGAAAACATGTACGCCACAATCAGTGGGGAGTGACTAGAGTTCTACTAGCCACCTTTTCTAACGACACGTAACAAGCAATACAAATAGAATACTCCAACATATATAAACATGTGAAGTATAACAATATCTCAATAACTGATCATCAATTATCATGCAATAACTAATGCACGACTCTCATCCAACTTCATAAACCGTTTGGAAGGAGAGCCGGTTTCCCTACTGGTTACCCAGTCGGGGGGTCTTTCAGTCCAACTATTTATGAAACCGATCAAAGAGTCATCCAATGCCTTGGATGAACAAACTATAACTCAAGTAAAACAATCATTAACTTCATCATGAATATCTCACATTGTACCATCTCAAGGCAAGCAGATATAAAACATCAATAAACACTAGCAATGGGTCCAGAGGTGAACTTAACAAATATCCCACTACCAAACAATGTCGGGTCCAGAGGTGAACTTAACACATATGCCAACATGCAATTCAAGTAAAGGGTCCAGAGGTGAACTTAACACATATCCCTAAACATACAATTCAAGTAAAGGGTCCAGAGGTGAACTTAACACATATCCCTATACATCCACAAGCAAAGGGTCCAGAGGTGAACTTAACACATATCCCAATGCTACAAACAAGTATTGGGTCCAGAGGTGAATTTAACACATATCCCAATACACAGCTATCGTACACCGGGTCCAGAGGTGAACTTAACACATATCCCGTGTACGACAACCGATCACGTGTCAGGTCCAGAGGTGAGCTTAACACATATCCTGACACGCCACAAGCAAAACACGTAATGGGTCCAGAGGTGAACTTAACACATATCCCATCACGCAACAAACAAAACACGTAATGGGTCCAGAGGTGAACTTAACCCATATCCCATCACGCGACATACAACTCAACCATTAACATCCAAAGATAGAAACTAACCTATAGCTCTAACTTCTTAAACCACTAAACAACACTTAATTGATCCCGGGAACTAAGATGAGGGAGAGTCGGTTTCCCTTTCGGTTACCCGACCGCAGGGTCTCTATCCTCACACTATTCCCGAACCCAATATAGTGTCGCCCATCCTCCGGGGACCTCAAACACATATCAAAGGCACGAAGAACGAGTTTCAATCAAAACCGATAAACCGTTTAAAAGTTACAAACGAATTACGAAATAAAAACAAGCAACAGGGGTCCCCAGCCGGTCGGCAGGAAGCCGGCCTACCGGCTGGACACCCATCTCAGCCTTCCTCTTTCTCAATACGCAAATAACCCAAAAGGGCTCCCTGCCGGTCGGCAGGCAGCCGGCCTAACGGCTGGGAAGCCAAATCCCCTCTATTCTCTTTTTACGCAAGACAAATCAAAGAGGCTCCTAGCCGGTTGGCAGGCGGCCGGTCTACCGGCTGGGCACCTCAATTCCTACATTACAATATAAGCAAGAATCCCACAAGAGGCTACCAGCCGGTCGGCAGGCAGCCGGCCTACCGGCTGGCAACCCAAGTCCCTTTATTTTTCAAACTTTCGAAAAACAACAAGAGGCACTCCCAGCCGGTCGACCGGCTCAGAGAGCCTGAGCACGCAAATCGCGTTTTCCAGCAACAACAAATTTCGACCAAAACGATTCTAAACCTTGATAATCACTAACAACATACAAACCCCAGCATATATATACATCGAATACACTAATTACAATCACCAAATTCCACAAACAAGCCTCAATAAGATAATCACTTGTATCCGTCTTAAGCATAAATTTCTGAGAAACTTAACAATAAACATATGTAACATCACCAAGGCATGTAATTATCAAGTAAGAACATTCCTAACATGTTACTAAGTGTAAACAATAATAATCATATGAAATTTCAGAAACTTAAATCATCTTAAACATCAAAAGTGCTAATATTAACAATAAGGCCGAGTTTCTCATTATCGTCACCTTAAATGCAATCCCGCTCAAAGCTCCTCCTCTACTATGAAGCTATCCACGTCCGGGTCTTCTAAGCCTTCACCTACATCAGGAAAAACGAGTTTTAAGGACTGAAATACGGATTCCACAAAAACAGCCTTATTTTCGAAGTGAAGGAATTGAAAAACGGAAGTGATAGATGGCTTGCAAATTCGATGAGGATTCCGAAAATGTGATTATTACCTTGATTCGGTGAACGGATGATGAAGAAAAATGGAAAAGAAGATGAATAATTATGGAGGTTTTGTGAGAAATGTTATTACAGTGTTCTTATTTCTTGAGTGTCAAATGTGTCGACACAATGGAGGGTTTTAGGGGTTATGAGTTGTCCTTTCCGTTTAAATGAAAACGGGTTGGAATGAACGGGTCTTAAGTTGAGAATTCAATTTGCCAAGTTTGTATTCGTCTTAAGGACTTAAGGTTCTTAAGACGGATCTTACTATTTATTAAAATACTTTCCGATAAATTATTAAAATATTATTTTATTACTTAAAATAATTAAAACCCTTAAAATATGTTTTATAAAAATACGGGATGTTACACTTGTCTTACCTATAAGCCTTACATTGCCATATTTGCCTTTTTGTCGCTAAAACTGCATCCCATACTTAGCCTACCTTACCAAGCTAGTATTTGGGGTCGCGAGAACTTTGTGAGTCATCTTTGGTTGTTGTATGTTCATGTGAGAAAAGAAAAAGAAGAAAGAAAAGAAAGAATGAAAGAAAAAGAAGGAAAAAGAAAGAAAAAAATCAAAAGCGATACACTGCAAGACAGTCGACCGACCGCATCACTTGGTTGGTCAACCAACTCTCAGAAACAGAAACTTGCAGTTTGTTAAGAAAACGCCTTTCTTTTATATTTATTACTCCCGTACATCATTCAAATCAATTTGGAGTCTTTTCCTTTAAAATTTTGTGAGATTTATGCTACAAAATAGCATTATGTTTAAGTTCATTGGGTTGAAAGTTATGAAATTCGTTGTTTGGATCCCGGTTTTTGCTAGCTTGGCTATCTAACTCCACATATCCCAAATCATCTTAACCTTTCTTACCCATTACCTCACACATCTTTCTTTACCTCAGCGTGTGTCAAAGTCACTTGATTGGTATGTATATGCACGGTTGTAGAGTTTATTTTCATGTTAGATTGCAGACATGTTTTCATGGGTCGAAGTTAGGTGAGTGTCCTTACAAATTACCTCTTTCTATCTTTTACATACACTCACCCTGTGCTTATTGCGTGATTTGAGCGACCCGCGAGAGTCCATTGTGAAAAGTCTTTTTGGTCGATAGATTAGCAAATTTGACAACTTCATAATTCGTTTTGCATGATTCATTTCCTTGTTGATTTGGCATTAAGTTGGTTTAGGCTTTCATGTGCAATTCGCTCTGAGATTGAAATCGTTCAATAGGTTTAAGATCCAGTCTAATTCTTGCTTGAGGGCAAGCAAGGTTTGGTTTGGGGAATTTGATGCGTGTCTATTTTATGATGTTTTACATCTATTTTTACACGCATTTCAGAGCTCATTTATGAGCTTTTGGTCACTATTTCCCTATTTCGTCTAGTTTCGTATTTTTATGCTATTTTGTAGATTTATGCGGAAATGAGGCGATTTCGAGCTAAGTATTACACTCGAGATTTTTTCATAGCTAAAGGAACGAAGGAGTAAAGAAAGGACGGAGTGCAATGCGCATTTCAAAGACCAAAAGACCAATATAAGAAGATTTCGAAGCTGACTTTATAGGTGCTTCGGTCGATCGACCGAGCCCACTGGGCGGTCGACCAACATACCTGACAACTCAAGTTCAAAGCTCAAATTCGAAGTCAAACCTTCATGGGCTCGATAGCTGGTCGACCGACCAGCATCACCAATCGGTCAACCAGGGCGCGGGATTTGGAAAAAAAATCAGAAAGAAGATTAAGCCCAAGACAAATTAGGTTTAGAGGAGGTTTTCTGAAATCTCATTTTTTAAGCTTAATCAGCCCCTTGTACTAAGCATCTTATGTTCTACTAATCTAGTTTTACCATTCAATCTCATCAATTCAGTTCTTAGTTTTAGAATTATTATTAGTTTACAAAAAGTTCTTCTTTAGTGTAATTCGCAACATTCTGATTCCACGCAAGTTCAATAATCTTTCAGTTCTTATTCCTTTGCACGGTAATTCTCATTCTATTTCAGTTTTGCTTAAGTTTATTATTGTTATACCAGTTAGATAGAATCGAGAAACCTTGTTTGATAATTGCATGTCTACTGTTTTAATCGTTATGCTTGTTATTATCATCATAGTTGTTATTTTTACTGTTACCATGCTTAGCTAAATATCATATGTTAGGATTTAGGTAAGTAATGGCGTAGATGGCATGAATTAGGGCAACCCGTTGCAGACCTCGGTCGACCGACTGGCCTCTCTGGTCGGTCGACTGAGGTAGTTAGTCGATCGACCGGAATAGCTGGTCGGTCGACCAACTCCGTGTATGATCAGACCTAATTTCTTCCGTTAATAACAATTTCTTACAACGAGACAGAAAGGATACTTTTAGGATGCTTAATAATGATGACCCCGGGATCGAAAGAGAAGGGAAGGGAATTAGTTAACGTTTTAAGACAGCTAAGTTACTAAGACTGAAAGGTATGTGACCTAGACATTAGGAATCACCTATATTGTTGACACCCGATATTTGTGAGACCTACGAACTAATAGCATAGGCCGAAAGGAGCTATTAGATAACATAGATCGAAAGGATTTGTTATACCCCTTACACGACTACAATACATGTTGACCTAGACCGTCTGCCATCATAGCTATAACGACCCAATCATCCTAACATCTCTTTTATCATCGTTTATTCGCATCTTTATTTCAGTCTTGTTCTTGCTTTAATTTGTTAGACTTATTAGAGACCAAAACACAATTCAAACCCCCAATTATTACCTTAAGACATAAACTTAAAATAATTAACACTCCCAATCCTCCTTGTGGTTCGACCCTGACTTTCACTATCTATAGTTAAAGTTTAGGAACTAAAATTTTATCTTTGGCACCCTCAACGACGGGTATCACCTGTTTAATTCCAATGCACCCCACCCAACGTCTGGCGCATTGTCCTCTTCCATACCTATTCCTGCATCTGAAACAACAAGGCTATTGTCCTCTATGACGCTCCTAATCTGGGGCAGAGGTGTCAGCTCAAGCACATCCATCTCAACAGTCTTAGAAGTAGGAATAGCATAACAAGGCACAATTTGCATAGGAGATTTAGACACATTAGTTTGACTAAACGTAAGATCTTCCCCACCAACTTGAACGATTAGCGTCTTAGATCCGACATCTATAACTGCTTGCGTAGTATGCAAAAATTGTAAAACCCCACCTCACGACACCGGAAATTAAACATACAAGATACTAGAAATGCAGCGGAATTAAAACTTTTAATATTAACATAACTAAACATGCGAGGCGAAAGTCTTAAAAAAGAAATGCGGAAATGTAAGAACATAATTAAGTGTATAAAACATAAGTACAATACTGCAGCCCAGGATAGCATATCCCTACAGGCACCAAAATACTATATATAAAGTCTAGGTCTAGCTAAACGATATAAAGTGTAAGTCATCGATGAAATGGATTATCGCTCGCTAGCCTCTGTGAAATCCCCCTTTATCAACGACATCACCAACCTACACACATACAAAATGTGTGCCACAGTCAGTGGGGAGTGACTAGAGATCTCAAAGCCACATGTTGTCAATAACACATACAACATATATACACAAATATCATACTCCAACATAAATAAAGTCAGGTGAAGTAATCAATCATAAATCCTTTCTTAACATAATCATGTAAATGGATAAATAAAATACCACAACTCAGGCATGTCAAAAACATGTATCAACAGTATATAACACCATACCCCGACTCAGGCAAGTATAAACAAATCATTCAGCAATGTCTAGCACTATACCCCGACTCAGGCAAGCTAAAGACAAAACCATCACCAGTATCTAAGTCTGACCCCGACTTAGGCAAGAATAGACACAAACAAACATCACATGGGAGAATTCATATGACGACTCCATTATACGACAACAACAAGTCTACTTAGCCTCAGCGAATACAATCCCCTGGTAGGACGACAAACCGATCTACGGTCCTAGTCTAAATCTAGCCAGACTCTCGAGGTATTCCTTCCTCGATTCGACAAGTGTCCAAAGACACCCCCAATACTCGAACTAGCTAGGGACGAGATACCCCTGACTCAGGGCGGACAATATGAAACCTGACCGGACACCTATCAATGGTCATACCCAGACACAGTCTAGGTGAGAACAAGAGTCATATAACAGCTCATAGTATAACCCCCACATGCATACACAACACATCACCCCAAGATGTAATACTCATACGATACATAATAAAATTGTGACCTAAACACTATCAACAGTTCTACTATTCTATTTCTAAGGCTTTACTCAATCCTTAACCATCTTCGGAAATTATTTGAGGCGAGAGCCGGTGTAACACCCCCATTTATTTAAGGGCCTGTACTAGGACTCCCTAGATAAATAAGGATGTTACCATCTCGGTTTCCCGAGGCAGTAGATACAAAGGAAAGATAAACAGTACTTTAAATTGATAAAGTTAACTCAAAGAACAAGTTTATACAACCGAATTATAAAAATTGTCTTGATGAAATCCAATTACAACTCGAAAACAGCTATTATGTGATCTAGACTCTAGGCAGGTCCGGGTCCAAGCTTCTCCCTTCCCTTAGCTCCCATGGTCTCGATACCTGTCAATATGCTCCCCAATAAATTGGTTCATCACAGGTGATCACGAATACACAGGGTCAACCATGAGGTTGAGTAGAGAAAAACTGTAAACAACCACATTACTATAAATAGAAAGTCGATCATCTCCACTCCGAATCACAAGACCCATTAACTCCGCACCAATCACAAGACCCATTATCTCCGCACCAATCACAAGACCCATTATCTCATCGCCTCGTTGTGTATCACAGTATGATATAAATTGCACAATATAATGATCACATGATAATATGTAACAAGATGCTTAATATCAAGTAAGAACAGATTACACAGCATTATATACCAGTATTCCCCTACCTCGAAACTGCAGAAGAAAATGGTAACTGAGCAACTGCTCCTAAAAGTGCTCCACGCGAAAACTTCCACCTAAATATTTATTATTTAATTAATAAACTCCCTAATTCTCGTAATACGTGTACACATTCTATTTATAGAAACTTCTTATATTTAGAAAGCTTCCCAACAACCGAGGTTACCCAAATAGCAACTTTCCAAATATAGTAACTTCTAAAAATAGATACTTTGGTTTTGAAATTCAAATTATTCAAAATATTCATTAAGACCCATATTAAAACTTCCCATAAAAACTCCCAAGATCATATAATATCTTTACTATTAATAAAATATTACACCATAAATAACAATTATATTAACAATAATAATAATAATAATAATAATAATAAGTAGTAATAATAATAAATATAATAACAAAATAATAAAAGCCATAAAAATATCGCAACAGCCCTAACACCCGAAAATAAGACCCGTGACTTCAGCCCTTCGCACCACCATCCACAGCCCCTTCGAACACCAACCACCACCACATCCCGACACCACTGGTTGCACTCCATCCCTACGACACCATGAACCCCGTCGCCGTCCGTCGGCGAGTAAGACCAGGCCCCTAACTCAGGCCTGACCTGCGTTTATCGTTCCAAAACCCCCTGAAACAGACTCCACTCGACAACCCTGTACGCCCCTTAACAACACCGTGACTGCTACCCAAACACCCTCCTGACACCAGACTCCTTAATCGTGGTGGTACCACCGCATCGACCTCCCCCGAGTCAGCGGTGGTGCCACCCCCAAACAACCAGACTCATAAACATAAAAGAAACCCAGACGGAACCACGAACTAACCACCCTATTCGACACCGACTAGGCCACCCATACCCGCTGTGACAACCACCCCACTACTACCCTGACTACCACCAATACGACTGTACCAACTAGACACGATAACACTGACACGCAACCAAACGAAATACAACACAAAAGCTGCAAAAACAACCGCAACCCAGAAACACATAATATAAAACGAACACATTCATCTCTGCAACCCCTTTTTACACCCAATTCGACGCCCACTACAGACCAACGACACCAAGCTAGCGTGTTACATATGTTCCTTACACGACTCATTACAAACTTAAACCAAAAACAACAAGGATTAGTCGAACTATATACACAAATAGCGTGACGAAAGTGATATAAACCCAACAGGTATTTTCAACATGTGTGACATACCAGATCTCGGTCCAAAACGAACCACCGTGCACCACCTTACAACCATCGCGGACAGACTCTTTCTTCTCTCTGAAGTAGCGGCTAGGGTTTTGTGTTTTAAGATCTGGAATTGTGTGTGTAGGGTTAGGGTAGACAAGGCCTAAATAAGGCGGCAGGAAAACTAGGTAACTGAGTTTACCTAGTTCCTATTTGTGGGCTGAACTTTGCACGCATATCGAGGCCCATGGCCGTGCTGTCATAGGTCCTAGGTTCGAACCCCAACAACCACACACTACACTAATTACCCTAAGGTGGCTAAGTTCCCATTTCGAGTCCCACCTAAGACCAAAACACCTCGTATAAAACGACTACGAGGATGCTTATTAAACGAACGATTTATATTTAAAGAAACTATCGTTTTACCCACGACACACACCTTCTATACACGAGTAACACAAAGTCGTAACCAAAATGCGAGGTATTACAGCCGGTCTCCCTTCCGGTTGCCCGACCCGGGGTCTTTCTCCTCAAACCGATTCTTGAACTTAAGATAAGTGTCGCCCAAGCTTTTGGACAACAAACACGCATACAAACCATACAATAAGGAATCAACGCAATCCGACATGTGAAACAAAAGTTACGAACAATTTATCACGATCAGGGGCTCTCAGCCGGTCGGCCACAGGCCGCCGATAGGCCGGCTGAGAGTCCTAATCTCCAATGCCCAAACAGAATAAAAACAACTAAGAGGGGCTCCTAGCAGGCCGGTCGGCTGCCGGTCCACCAGCTGGGACCCCATCCCCCTTATATGCTCAAAACACAATTTCATCAAGAGGTGCTCTCAGTCGGTCGATCGGTTGCCGGCCCCTGACCGGCTGGGAACCCCTTGCTCCCGCGTTAACCAATTTTCGTCATATACAATCATTTCAATCCTCTACCAATCCTTCCTAAACATGTTTCTAATCAACATCTCAACAGTCCCAGCATGTTTATGGCATCAAATAAGCATAACATGTAAACAAACATCCATCTCATGAATTCACAACAAACCCCAAATTAAACCGGTCTTCCATGTATACTCCATATTCAACTCTCATATCAAATTCATCATCAATTCTTCATAACAAACAGTTTATATAACCTATTAAGGATGTTAAGAATCATAGTTCATGCTAACTTTCATAACAACATATCAATATCACATAATATGCTAATTTAGACAAGAAGGCCGAGTTACTCATTATCGTCACCTTTACTTAGCAAGTTCTTCAATCTCCTCTTCAAAAATCACTAAATCTTTCTCCGGGTTACCACAAGTACCACCTAAAAGCACAAAAACATGGATTAAGAGACCAATTTCGAGATTAGGGTAAAACAGCCCGGAAATCAGGTTTGGCAAATTGAGAAATGAAAGTGATAGGAAGAACGGAAATCGCGAGAGGAACGCGTAGGTGCAATTCTTACCTCGATCCAAGTTGAGACGGGTCCTAGGATGATATTTTAAGAGCTTGAAAGGTGATGAAAATGGGGAACCAAGTTCACTGTTTCTTTTTCTTTCTTTTGTTTTTTAAGTAAGGAAGAAGAGTTGTGAAGGAGAAATAAGAAATCAGCTTATTTATGATACTAATGAGTCGGGTTTCCACTTTAATGAAACAGAAACCTTAAGGACGGGATGCCAAGTGAAGATAAGACATCTTAAGATTAAATAAATCCTAAGACGGAACTTACACTACTACAAAATATCGATACGAAGACGGTTAAAAACCGTTCTCCTATGAGTGGCGGAACCGTGCTCCCCATGGCCGTCCTCTTTACCTAAGAGAACGGTTCAACCGTCCTCTTATGTGTCCACCTTCCAGCACGGTTCAGAAAGGAACCGTCCTCTTTACCCACTTTCCAGAACGGTTCCAAAAGGAACCGGTCTCTTTCTCCACCCCCTTTCCAGCACGGTTCATAGGAGAACCGGTCTCTTGGCCCCCTTTCCAGCACGGTTCCACAATGAACCGGTCTCTTTGCTCCGTCCTATATGTTCACTAACCGTGCTCTTTGCTTGACATCTAACCCACTTTCCAGCGCGGTTCCTAGATGAACCGTTCTCGTTTGTTCACCATGTTCAAACTTCGCGCCATATTTTTGAATTAATAGAGCACGCTTGAGAACATAACCGTTCTCTTTGCACCTGCTATTTTTTTTTATAAATTAATTTATAATTCTTCCGGCCTATTATATATAATTTTTCCTGCAAATAAGCTACATCGCTAATAGCGTACAATAACATTGCTCCAACAACTATATTCAGCCATATATAGAGAAAAATCTCCAAATACTACATCATTCATATATATCAACATACTTTCCGATCCACAAATTCTAGCTACATACGTATGTACTTAAGCTAAACTTCTAGCTACAACTTAAGCTAAACTTCATCATGCATCGTTCATGGCTGACTTAAATTGGAGCGCAAAGTTAGCCCATATATCCCTCACCTCGTCAATTTGCTCAAGCGAATATGTCACCGGGGCTCTAAGCATGAACTATATACAAACAAATTTTCAAAAATTGGTTAGAAAAATTCTATCCAAGACTCCTATATAAGTAAAATGATAGAGGTAAGTAAGTAGATGAACTAAAAATCCAAAAACATACATTTGGAGTAACCGTAACATATCTTCCTTTGACGATGTCCAACATGTATCGACAAATATAGTATCCACATAAAACGGAACCAAGAGGCTGCAAAGGGGCCTGAAAGGGGAGCTCATATTATAAATAAATACTTCACATGCACTATACTTAAATTAATAAGAGAAACAATATGTTAAGATACCTTAATCTTTTTCCAAACAACGTCGGTGGCCTCATATTTTGCAAGTGCATCGATAGAGTTCCTTTTCTCAAAGGCCCTGTATATATAGATAGCCAGGTTTATATATTTATTCAGTTTTAGTTGATAATGAAGCGTTAATTTCAAGTATAATAGAAAAACAAGCTAATGTCTATGATTGATGGCTTTTGGTTGGCTTAACTTTTGTTCCTAGCCTACAGAAACATTTTAAGGCAAATGCAGGGGAGTAACGGGAGGTATATATAATATATGAAGGCAAAATAAAAAGATCAGAAATAAGTTAGACATACTGTGTAATTGTATCCACGAAAAATTGACGAGGCTCTGTATGTCCGGCAGGATCACACCAATAGACTGTACTTTGAGCCGGATTGATCACGCCCAACATCCAATGCTTACTACAAATTATAGAGAAATACAACGAAGATATCAACTTAAATATTGACAAAAAATAATAAAATAATTAATCAAGTCATCAATAATAATACTATGAAAAGAAATTTATAATTACGTGGCATATGGAGCAAATATAAGTTTCCGACCTTTTCCACAATCGGTACATGTCATTGCCCTAGCAACATAAACGGATCGATAATTTTCATCCGGAGCAATGGATTATGAGGACATTATCTCTGGGCACAAGAATCCATAATAACTAGTAATTTGCATATTATCGGCAAGATCACTCAAATACCTACAACAATAAGAATCCATATTAACTATCTAGTACTAGTTTGCATATTATCAGATATATACTAAAAATGGGATTGCAAAGGGGCAACTTAAACAAAGAGACCGAACCTCATAAAGAGTGTAATGTGAGAGGCACCAATCATTTGTTCATCTAACAAATGAACAACCTCTTCATAACTATGGTAGCAAGTTTGTTTATTGTGTAACACATGTTCATCAATGGGAACATTGATCATTGTCCCACTTGCCTTTAAAACCCGAGCCTCAGTTTCTAATAACTTCAAATCCATGGTCCTCTGCTTTTGCTTAAAATTGTGACTAACTTCAATTCCAAGGAAAGAAGATGGCGAAATCGAGGGCGAACACTTCTGAGGCTTGGACTTCTTTGCTGCTGCTTTATTTTTTCCTTGATCATTCTTTTTCATGGTTACCTAAATGTTGGCATAAATAAGTTGATAAATGGTATAACTCTCAGTGTATCTTATATCATTATACTAGCTAGAAATCTTAGTTACCTTATCAACAGGACTATGTATATGACTTTGCGGCCACTGAATAAATGAACCCTTAGCATGAGTCAATGTTATCATATCACCAACAGGCAATGCTAAATCAGCATTTTCCGACCCAGAATAGATTTCCTTGATTGACACTTTTCTAAAACCATCACGAAGGGCACTGCCATGAATGGAAATAAATTCGTCCTTACTTGATAGGTATACCATTCCTGAAGCCACTATCTTCGATGATTTGTTTGGCAGTGATAGCACACAATCTTTCCAAGCCTGAAAATTTAAGTTATAGTAGAATTTCAAACTTTTTTCATTTACTATAAAGTAGCGTATTTAATGAAAAGCTTACATATATATACCTGTTGTGTTACTGGGCCAGGAATCTTCAAAACATTGGTCATGGGTGTACCATAATCCTCCTCTCGGGGTGGATCCTCAGTCACTTGTAGTGATTGCACTCCTTTTAGTGATAGTGATTGCCTATGACACCCCTGTATAGATAGATTAGTGTTTTCAAACTTTGAACTAGATAGTGTTTTAAATGCAAAGCTTACAGATCCTTCTTAATGAAAACCTTTTACAACCTGCCGTGGTGATATGGTAGGAATCTTCAGAACATTGGTCTTGGGTGTTTGATGATCCTCCTCTCGGGGTGTCTCCTCTGGGCGTGGCTCTTCACTCACGTGTAGTGATGCAGAATTTGTCGATCCCTCGGTACTCATAGATGCTCCTTCGTGCATTAAATCGTCTAATACTTTAGTACTTGGCTTCTCACCAGTTAGTCAAAACTGCATCATCACTGATTTCAGCTTTTCCAAGTCATCAATTTGGTGTTGCATGCAATTGATCTTCTCGTACAACTCTTCTCTTGTCGGTTTTTTTGGTCCTTTCCCAAAATACTCAGTTATTGAAATACCTTGAGGAATTCCTCGCACACGGCCCGGATGCTCAGGCTTACCTATCGCCTTAGCGAGTATGTCTTCCCGTCCTTCGGGCACAAATAAACCAGCCTCAACATCCTTTTCAAGGGATTCCTGCAAATCAGCAATATTAATTAAGTTTTTAGTAGCCAAAAAAAATGAATAAATATCACTAATAAATTTAACAACTGAACTAAACCGAGTTAAATTACAAATATGTTCAACTTACAATTTTCAAAGCAACTTCCTTATCATAATCAGTCATGTCCCCTTTCGCTGACTTGTGAGCCCTTAGCCAAGTTAAATATCGATCAACTTTTTCCACTAGTTTTCCCTTGGCAGCTAAATCTTCTTTCTATCAAAAAACAAGAGAGTTCATCAAAATTCATGCCAACTTTTGACCTGGAAGTTAGCTAAAAATGAAACCAATACATAGAACTTACGACTTTATCTTGAATCCCTCGATATCCTGCTCGTGAGCCAAAGTATTTCCCTTTTTTTTAGAGGCATTCTCCTTGTTCTTATCACTGATCGCCTAATAACATAAATCATATAGAGAAGAAAATAGTACGAGATAATATATACATATATATTATCATGAAATAATTTGCCGTCCTCTATAAAAATAGAAATATTACCTTGAATTTTTCACTAGTGTGAGATGCCAGAAACTTGTTCCAATCATCTTTTGTAATCTGCTTATACAAGGGTGGTGGTGTCTTCTGGATAGCTCCTGTCTCGTCATACATCCACTCACGAACCAAAGTGCATTTCCATTTTCTCCATAATTCAGCCAACTTTTGGAGACACCAATCGTGATGCTCTTCAATGACATGGAAAGCACCCTGAAATATGATCAAATTTTTAATTAGTTTAGACAATCTTACACATTTAACGAGACTAACAATTGCCATGAATTAAATAACCTACTATGGTAAGCAATCAAATTTATAATCAAATTTTTTGAAGCTAATCTGTGAGAAAAAATTTAAGATGTATAGGACTTCCAACTACTAAGTTCTCTTATGATTGGCTAAATTTGCAACTACTAAGTTCTTGTTGCTGGATGAGTTTAGCTTTGGATCATAACAGTCAAGCATGAATGTGTCAGAAAATAGAGGTTCTAAAAATCTGGAATGTAGAGGGTTGCTTGTCGAGTAATGCTTCTCATAACAATCAAGCGCAGACAGAAACGCAGAAAACAGACCAGAACAAACGCTCAACCAAACCTGAACAGACCCGTAAACAGACGCGTAACGGACCTGAAAACAGACGCATATCAGACGCGTATCAGTCCCGTAAAAACAGGCGCATTTCAGACCCACAAACAGACCAGAAAACGGACCATTTATATCAGACCTGCACAGGCGTAGAACACATACCAGACAGACCCGTAAAACAGACTAGAACAGACGCGTAACGGACCTGAAAATAGACTCGAAATAGACCAAAAAACAGACGATGTAACAGACCCGTATCAGACCAGAAACAGACGCTGTAACAGACCCAAACAGACCCGTAAACAGACGCGTAAATGGACCTGAAATAGACGCAGAAATGGACCTGAAATAGACGCAGAAATCAGACTAACATTTCATCTTGACAAAGAGACATTTCTAAAATACCCGTAGCTAAATTTGTCTTAAGAACTAAACGAAATGACACATCGAGCTAATTTAAACTCAAAAACAAACTAGTTTGAGGGTCATTTTCAGAAAAAATCAAAGTATGAGCTTTCCTGCAACAAGTTTTTATTCTGTGTGCTCACAACTTGCTTAGGTATTTTGGATGCAACAAACCAAACCTGAAATAGACACGGGAACTGACCAGAGACAGACCTGAACAGACTCGTAAAAACAAGGCCAGTACAGACCCAAAACAGATGTGAAACCCAGACCCAAACAGACCCAAAATAGACCAGAGAATGGACCAGAAAATGGACCTGAAATAGACGCATAAATCAGACCTGAAGCAGACCTGAAATAGACGCAGGAACTGACCCGAAACAGACCTTATATCAGACCCGTATCAGACCAGAAAAGAGACCGTAACAGACCCATATCAGACCTGTTATAGACGCATATCAGATCTGTAATAGACGCATTCGAGTAACACCACAACTAAATTGAAATATTATCAAAAATGGGACAGATAAGGTAGTAATGTAGGAGTAGGTGCAGAAATAAAGAATGGCAAAAGAGTAATGTGTAGCAACAATAGATAAAACTAGTGGAACCAATGCAAATATGCACGAGGGCCGAGGCACTACTAAATTAGTAACTAGTAAAGCTAATACACAAATTAGAACCAACATTGTAGAAGATGATCTTTTTTAGTCTTGATTTTGTACCTTTTAATAACATAACATGCTCAATGAGTCATTTCTCAACTATAATCTCTAACCCCCAATGGCCCTTACAAACACCAATTCAGAACGACAGACTGCTTTATAATTTTTTCTTCATGGGAATCAATCACGTATATCAATGTATATCAATGCTACACAAAGAATCAATCAAGTTTTATATGGGAATTAATTAGATATCATTGAATTAGATCCTTGGTTTCTCTCAAATGGAAATCACACCATCATATATCATATAACTCATTTTATCCCCTTTGAGGTAATAGTATACAATACTAATCACAAATAATAGTAGCATACAAAACTAAGCATAAATGATAGTAGTATACTCGTAGGGTAGTAGTCATAGTAGCGTATAGCAGCGTTAGTAGTGATGGTTTAGGTGCTTTGTTGTTGCTACCCTGGTCTGCACAGTTCAGAGGAACGGCAGATAGTGCAGCCGCGGTTAACAGACGCGCAGGGGTAGGAAAAGGCAGAAAGAGCAGAGATAAAATAGCAGTAATACGCAGAAGGTGGAGGGAAAGTTGTACAGGAACAGTGGAGTGATAGCGCGCAGCAGTACAGGCGTGCAGTAGAGTCGAAGTGTCGTGCAGCAGTGACAAGTAGCGGTAACCAGTAGCAGTACATACGCCTAGGAAAGTAGCATGTACAAAGCACATGCAACAGCCATGAACCACAGGCTTACACAGAATGTCGTTCCACAGTTACAACAAAATAATAGTAATTTAAGGATGGAACGTGAGGAGAAGGAGGCATCAGTTACGGGATTTATATAGCAGCATTAAAACTGAAATAGCTATGTTTATAAGGACAGAAATAGGGCAGACATATAGCAGCACTTAACCGAACAGAACCCATAGTAGCTAGGGCAGACATATAGCAGCACTTAATCGAAGTGCAGTTCGGAATGGGGGGGTCTGGTAGTAGTACTGCAGTAGCGGCAATGTCATGATGCACGAAGGTAAAGTAGTACTGCAGTGGTTGCAGATGTGCAGGGGTACAGACCCAGAAATGCAGTAAAGGCGTGGTGTAGTGTTGCAGAAATAGAGGTAGGAAGTAGTAGCAACAATAGGATCATATGAGTAGTGATGTACAGCAGCTAACTAATAAAAGCATTCGAAAACGCAGTAATAAGTAGTAGCATAGAGCAGCAGTACATGTGACATGGTATTTCATAAATTGTTAACACCCAAACCCAAGCAAACTAATAAGCCCTTCATCAATTACATTTCGGCAGAGTTTGAGTCCGTTCTATTAAGCTTATTTCTTCACTAAATTAACTCATACTTCAACTTCATTGAAATAATAAGAGGATCATTATATAGGCCTTATATCTGTACAACCCACATTCATAAAACTTAGAACATGAAGCAAAAAAAACTTAGAACATGGTTAAAATAACATACCGTCAGTTCACTCAGCATAAGGTTCAACGTCGGTTGATCCACATCCTCCCAACTCTCCAGTGCGGGACTAACATTCCCCCGAACAGTCACGCCTATCCATGAACTAAACTTAGATGCATATTTTCTTGTCGGCAATTTATCTTCTTTGTCCCACTCAAGTTGTATGGGTTGTTTCTCTTTAATAGCTCTTGCAGCCATATCTAAAACAGTTCGGCCCCTGTGAGAAGATATCCCCTTCTTTCCGCTTGCGTCATCAACAGAGTTGTTCTTTCGACTTCTTTTACGTTTTTGCGGGCCCATTGTTCAACTGTACAAAAAAAACAGGGATAGCAAGTCACAACAGGGAAAACAAGTCACAACAGGGAAAGCAAGTCACTGGAACATGCAAGATAGGAAAGCATATAAGAAATGTAGATGAGGAATGCTTCTGATAAAAAGCGGTAAAATGTGAGAAATTATATTAAAACATCAATAATAGAGCCAATTACAAGAATTTCAGCAGATGATGTACATACAGCAAGTCTCATACTGCCACTAAGCAAAAATAAACAACCAAGAAAACTAAATTATTCTATATGATAATAATAATAATAATAATAATAATAATGGGACTGAAGCGTTGCTTGGACTGAAGTCAGGTCGTTGCTGCCCATAGTAAAAAAAAGGAAAAGCATTTAATAATAATAATAATAATAATAATAATAATAATAATAATAATATAATAATAATAATATTAATAATAATAATAATAATAATAATAATAATAAATCGTACCTAATCATGCGTCAAAACCGCGAGGGCGTTTTTTCGAAGAAGACTCGGTATTGGTCCATATTCCTTCGTCATGGTCATCACGAACATAAAAACTAGAAGGCTCGAATATATCCGTATCATCTAAATGTGGTACACGAGGATCAAAGCCCTCAAATACCACATCGTCATCGCAACTATCCATTGTGGTCTTACTTCTTACAGATAGCACAACTGACCACTTTTTATCCGATGGATCGGTGACATAAAATACTTGTTTCGCTTGTGTCCCTATAATAAAAGGATCCTCCTTATGACCAAATTTATTAAGATTTACTAAGGTGAATCCTAGTTCATCCTTGCGAACTCCACTAGTAGTTTCAATCCACTTGCATCCAAATATAGGTATTAGAAAATCTGTGTAATCTAACTCCCAAATCTCTTCAATGAATCCATGCCTTCGAACTGGTTTCTTATCTTTCGAACTAGCAAAATGCATGCCTTCTGCCTCTACACTAACACCACTATTTTGCATCGTGCTCATGTCATCTTGCCCACGAGTGTAAAAGGTGGATCCATTAACGGCATAACCAGTATAAGACGATGCAAAAGTCTTACGCCCAAAACAAAGCCTCTGTAATCTAGAAGAAATATACTCAGGATATTGTTGCAAGTCTTCTATAACTCGACCCTTGAACCAAACTTTAAAAGTCTTATTGTGCTCACTTGCGATCCACATCTCTGATTTATTTCGATGCTTCGCCTTCAACAATGCCTTGTGTTGCTCAATGTACGGCTGTACCTCATCCTCGTTATGAAGAACATATGTATGTGCTATATGCCATTTCTCAGTTGCCATATCTAGACGAACATGACCCCTAAGACCTTTGCCCATCATCCACTCACTGTGCATAGAAATAAAAAAGTGCTTCATTCGTGATTGCACGCTCAGCAATAGACCCTTCACGACGATATCTATTTGATGTATAATCCTTATACACTTTCATCAATCTCTCAAAAGGATATTGATACCTTAGATAAACTGGACCAAGGTATTTGATTTCTCTAACCAAGTGTACAGTTAAATGCACCATTATTGTGAAAAATGAAGGAGGAAAGTACATTTCCAATTGACAAAGAGAAGTGACAATTAGTTTTTGCAAAGACTCCAACTCCTTGGGATCTAACACTTTATTGCATATGGCATTGAAGAAAAAGCAAAACCTACTTATGGCGAATCGAACTTTTTTAGGTAAAATCGAACGTATAGCCACTGGTAGTAGTTGTTGCATCAAAGTATGACAATCATGAGACTTTAAGCCAACAAGCTTAAGATCTGTCATTGATAGTAGGCTGCTGATATTGGAAGAATATCCCTCCGGCACTTTAACACTACTTAAGCACTCACAAAACTCTGTTTTCTCCTTTCTTGAAAGTGTATGAGCAGCCGGAGGCAAATAATATCGTGTTCCTTTCTTTTCTGGTGCCAACTCAGGTCTGATTTTCATATCCACCATGTCCATCCTAGCTGATGTGTTGTCTTTTGACTTATTCGGAACATTCAGAAGAGTGTTGATTATATTGTCACACACATTTTTCTCAATATGCATAACATCTAAGCAATATCTTATAGAAAGGTCACGCCAATATGGAAGTTTTTCAAAAAGAGGAGACATCTTCTTATATCCCCGAGACGCTAATTTAGAACCCTTCTTCCCATAAGTTATCTCAATTTTTTTCACTCTTTCATATACTTCATGACCGGTTAATATCTTAGGAGGAGATCGATGTTCAGGTCTTCCATTGAATTGTTTTTGTAGCTTACGATATGAATGATCAAGCTCCAAGAACCTACGGTATCCCAAGTACGCTTGCTTACGAGAAAACTTCAAATAACAAGAATCGACATCTTCTCCACACAAGGGGCAAGCCTCTTTCCCGTGCACAGTGTGTCCAGATAGATTACCATACGCAGGAAAGTCAGAAATAGTGCATAGTAACATTGCTTTCAAATTGAAATAACTATTCTGGTAGGCATCAAACACTCGTATCCCTTCATCCCACAATAATCTCAAATCATCGAGAAGAGGCTCTAAGTAGACATCTATATCATTACCAGGTTCTTTAGGACCAGAAATCAATAAAGACAACATCAAATATTTTCGTTTCATGCAAAGATATGAAGGCAAATTGTAAATAGCTAAAAACACCGGCCAAGTACTATGTTGACTACTCAAATTTCCAAAGGGATTCATCCCATCAGTGGAGAGTGCAAGGCGGAGATTTCTGGGTTCTTTGCCAAACTCGGGATATTTTGCATCAATAAACTTCCAGTCTTTCCCATCGGCCGGGTGTCTTAACTTCCCATCATTTGCTTTTGATGTACTATGCCATGTGAGTAATTTGGCATCATCTTTATTCGCAAATAATCGTATTAACCTAGGAATTATTGGAAAGTACCACAAAACTTTAGCTGGGATCCCCTCCTTCTTTTTGTATCGCCATTCCTTACACACTGGACAACTAGTGAGATTAGCATATCCTTTGCGATATAGTATGCAATCATTGGGACATGCGTGGATTTTTTCATATTTCATACCAATTCCCTTAAGTATCTTCTTTGCCTCATATGTACGATCAGGAAGTACATTATTTTCGGGGAGCATGTCCTTTAATAATTTCAGGAGGTCTGTGAAACTCTTGTCACTCCACCCAATTGTTGCTTTCAAATTATATAACTTAACAAGAGCTGCCAATTTAGTGTGCTTACAACTACTATAAAGAGGCATTTTAGAATCTTTTAATTTCTCCAATACAACACTAGTATCCTCCAAATCATTTTCATCAAGATCCTTATCAGTTTCATCTACAATACCTTCTTGCTCATCACCTCCAAACATATCTCCCCATGATTTATCCGACATATCGTCACACCCATCTCCTGCCTCAGTATTCATATTACAACCCGAATCTTCTACTGAATTAGACTCACCGGGCTCTTCATCGTCACTCAAGCATGTTTCTCTCTCAATCTCCCCAAATTGGACATCTACATTTTTTTCTATTCCATCTAAATTTTTTGATTCTCCATGGAAAATCCAACAAGTGTACTTTGGATTAAAATTTGTCTTATTTAAATGTATTCTTACATCTCCAAAGCGCATATACCTAATATTCCGGCACATATCACAAGGGCACGCCATACTAGATTTGTCTTTCACGTTCTTTATTACGAAGTCATAAAATTCAGCTAACCCGACATCATATTCTACTTCGCCCTTTTTCCCATTAATCATCCAAGTACGAGCCATATTCGGCTACATAATTACAACATAATTCAATTATTAAATTCATAATTCAATTATTAACGATAATAATACTAATAGCAATAATAATACTAATAGCAATAATAATACTAATAGTAATAATATCACTAATGTTAAAAACAACAATAAAAGGACGATATTAATATCAACAATACTCAAATAATAATACTGTAATGATAATAATAATAATATCATAAATAAACATAAATAACATACATCCCCCTACCCTTTGATCCAGGGATCAAACCCCACGACCAACAACTTAACTAACCATTTAAGCATTAACACAAACCACCACCTTCTCGCTGCCACCAGAACCCACCATTACTGCCCTAACGTACTGCCCAAAGCCCGTCACACACACACTGTTATTCGTTTTCCAGCAACTCAAACGACCTGTGTGACACCCTCTCTGCAACCCCCTCTCTAGCGGCTACCACCACTAACCTAACCATGACCCGACACCACCCTAGACACTACGCAACACCCACGACTCCCTGGTGGAAAGCACCATCCTTCGAAACCACCCAAACACCACGAAAAACCGTGTAAACAGGCTGACCAGAATGTCCCTGTTTTATAATTGTTTCTGCCGCCCCTAAACAACCAGGCCTCTGGTTGTGCTCCGGCCACCAATTACCACACTACCACCACCATTATATCCTATGAACACCCTACAACGAGAACCCAGGTACTCGTATCTAGATAAATCAGAAAGCAGTTCGAAAGACAATTAAAACAATGCCTTAGAATAACACAAAACAACACAAAATAACACAAAACGAATAAAACAAAGGCAATTAACAACAGAATTCAGGATTAGCATACTTACATATACTAATTTACACAATGGTATTGACAATTACATCTTAGGTTGATCTCAAACACAAAAATTCAACAAAATTTCGAAACCCATTACTAAATTTCGAATTACCAATATAAATTTCGAACCCATTACTAAATACTTACTAAGGTTCGAACCCCATTACTAAATTTCGAAACCCATTCCCAACCACAACAACTCATATCACGGCCAAATCAAATTGGTAATTCGAATAATTGAGGAAAAAAAAGAAAACAAGAGTAAAGGAGAAAGAGGGCGTACGAATTATCAATGCTTGCTTCAGTAGCTTCGAAAATTGTCGTAGTACTGTATTATTACTTCAGTTGCTTCGAAAACAAGAGTGAAGGAGAAGCTATGGCTGCTGGGATTGTATCGTCTTTGTGTTTGAGAGGTTTTCAAAAACTGACGTTTAATTTGTATACTGTTCTTTTGTGATTTTGTTCCGAATTATGAAAGAACAAAGAGACCGGTTAACAAACTGAACCGTGCTCTTTGAGAAAATATGAAAGACCAAAGAGACCGGTTGATAAAGGAACCGTGCTCTTTGTTAATGTAAGAGAACGGTTGAAAAAAGAACCGTGGGTGGTTGATTACGTATGAATAACAAAGAGGACGGTTGGTAATTGAACCGTCTTGGTTGTTTATGTATGAATAACAACGAGGACGGTTGGTCACTGAACCGTGTTGGTTGTAATAACAAAGAGCACGGTTAAGTATTTAAACCGTTCTCTTTGGTTTTATTTAAAACCATAAAGACGGGCATTTTATAGAACCGTCTTCTATTTCTATATTAAAAACTCGCGCCCACTTTTTGTGACAAATTAAGACGGTTCCGCAAAATTTCGTTCCTTAATCCCCGTCTCCTAAACCTATATTTGTAGTAGTGTTAACGGTATTTCTTACAAATAATTTGCGAAATATAAGTAAAATATTATTAAATTCCGAAAACCACTTTAATTATTAAAATATACTTTACGAAATGCGGGATGTTACAATCACCCAAACTCTCAAAAAGTTTCGTCCTCGAAACTTGAAGACGGAAATAAGTCAAAGACGACTCTAGCTACCAAACGTACTACCTAGGTTCTCGTAACTCAAAACTTGATCTTCCCAAAAAGGTTTCCAAAATAAGTGTCAAGGCACAAGTCTTGTCAATGGACGTTGGGGTTCTCGTTACGTATTACAGAGCCCGACATTCCAAATCTGAGACAAGTCCCAAAATCAAATCAACTAAAAATTTAAAACTTAGATGCATTCGGCGCCGATAAGCATAGTACCGGTTTTCAGACGTCTCCGATAACGAGTTCGAATGGCAAGTCGAAGCTGAGATCAATCAAATTGCAAATCATTCAGCTCTTTGAAACCAGATTTTCTCACAAATCAACGGTTAAATCTCAATTTCTCAAATAAGTAAAGTTGTAAATGTCCCACAAGTTAACAATCGACCAAAAGGAAGGCAACTTAGCGAATTTACATGGAGCACAAAGAAGAGAAACGGTTATAGGGAGAGGTTATGATTTCGAACAAATGATTCCACATGCTCGTGTTTTCAAAATTCTCACAAGGTTCTCATCTCTCTCTTCCCAAATCAAGCATGCCAACTATGGTTTTGATGGAACATTTCCACAAATGGCTCATAACTGCTCCAACCACAATTGAGACTTAAGCACTACGATCCTCACACAACCTTGAGCAAACGAATCTTGAACTTCTAAACTCGATTCACAAGGGCAATCTGACATACTCAAGTTCGAACTCACTACCATAAGGTGAACATTCGCATCAAGGCCTCACAAGAGTCACGACTTCCAAATCCTCAAGTAGCACTCGAACATCAAACTCTTTATATGATACACTCGCGGCGTCATACTATACCATAATTCCTCAAAATACGAAAATCACCATCATACTAAATCCCTACTATTCCTTAAGATTTGGATATTCAAGTTTAAAACTCCTCAATGACACTGTATATTACTTCCCAATTTTATTACTAGGCCTCTAGACTTCCGATTTCTAGCAAGTTATTCTAAACCATCCACCCAACAGTGGTGCATCCTCAAATTTCATTAATTATTTCCATAGGTAAGCGTTGAGATTCAATAAGCAACTTAAGGTCAAACACTTATCAGTGAACTCCTAAGTTAAATTACAAATTTCCTCAACACCCTCATACTACTATCAATAACTCTTATTCCTCAAGTATATGGTCCTTTCTGCATTCAAACAATTCCTCAAGATTAAGTAGTTGTAACACCCCCATTTATTTAAGGGCCTGTACTAGGACTCCTCAGATAAATACAGGTGTTACCATCTCGGTTTCCCGAGGCAGCAGATACAAAGGGAAAGATAACAGTACTTTAATTAAGATTAAACTCATAACTTGTTCTTACAACTGTAACCAAAAGTCTTAACAAACAAATTAAGTACAACTCATGCTAATCTGTCTAAGGTGATCTAGACTCTAGTCTGGTCCGGATCCAAACTCTTTCTCCCATAGCTCCCCTTAGTCTCAGCCACCTGTCAATCTGCTCCCCAATAAATTGGTTCATCACAGGTGATCACGAATACACAGGGTCAACCACGAGGTTGAGTAGGGAAAACAATAAATATAACATTATAATAAACTCCGCACCGATCCAACGCCAAATAAACTCCGCACCGATCCAACACCATATATACTCCGCACCGATCCAACACCAAATATACTCCGCACCGATCCAACACCAAATATACTCCGCACCGATCCAACACCAAATATACTCCGCACCGATCCAATCACCGTATCACAAGACCCAATATATATATATTCACATCGTAACAGTATCTCAGAATGATATCGATAACACAATAAAGCGATCACATAGTAATATATCAAGACATACTTAAAAGCAAATGAGAACAGTTTACACATCATCTTATACCGGTATTTTCCCCTACCTGAATTAGTAGGAAAGCAGATAGATCCAAGGCTTGCTAGAAATGTTCCACGCGAAACTCGCTACCTAAACAGATATACGTAACGAATTAACAAACTTCCCGAACCCCTTAACGAACATAGTTACCATAAATAGCCACCTTCCATAAGTGGAAAGTTTCCAAAAATAGAAACTTTCCAAATATATAACTTCTAAATAAAGGAACTCCCTTGACTTACATAATTCCCGACTTACAACACCCTCAACTAACACAATTAAATAACTAGCCACTATTATCATTACCACCCCACACTATAACAATACTCAAATAATAGTAGGTAGTTATTTAATTGTGTTAGTTGAGGGTGTTGTAAGTCGGGAATTATGTAAGTCAAGGGAGTTCCTTTATTTAGAAGTTATATATTTGGAAAGTTTCTATAATTGGAAAGTTTCTATTTTTGGAAACTTTCCACTTATGGAAGGTGGCTATTTATGGTAACTATGTTCGTTAAGGGGTTCGGGAAGTTTGTTAATTTGTTACGTATATCTGTTTAGGTAGCGAGTTTCGCGTGGAACATTTCTAGCAAGCCTTGGATCTATCTGCTTTCCTACTAATTCAGGTAGGGGAAAATACCGGTATAAGATGATGTATAAACTGTTCTCAGTTGCTTTTAAGTATGTCTTGATATATTACTATGTGATCGTTTTATTGTGTTATCGATATCATTCTGAGATACTGTTACGATGTGAATATATATATTGGGTCTTGTGATACGGTGATTGGATCGGTGCGGAGTATATTTGGTGTTGGATCGGTGCGGAGTATATTTGGTGTTGGATCGGTGCGGAGTATATTTGGTGTTGGATCGGTGCGGAGTATATATGGTGTTGGATCGGTGCGTAGTTTATTTGGCGTTGGATCGGTGCGGAGTTTATTATAATGTTATATTTATTGTTTTCCCTACTCAACCTCGTGGTTGACCCTGTGTATTCGTGATCACCTGTGATGAACCAATTTATTGGGGAGCAGATTGACAGGTGGCTGAGACTAAGGGGAGCTATGGGAGAAAGAGTTTGGATCCGGACCAGACTAGAGTCTAGATCACCTTAGACAGATTAGCATGAGTTGTACTTAATTTGTTTGTTAAGACTTTTGGTTACAGTTGTAAGAACAAGTTATGAGTTTAATCTTAATTAGAGTACTGTTATCTTTCCCTTTGTATCTGCTGCCTCGGGAAACCGAGATGGTAACACCTGTATTTATCTGAGGAGTCCTAGTACATGCCCTTAAATAAATGGGGGTGTTACAAAGTGGTATCAGAGCGACCCTGCGACCGTGTGGAGAGCCTGTGGTCGGGAGTACTCGGGTCACACACCTAGCGGGGGAGGATTCTGGCCCTGGTTGCGGTCAAGTTTGGGCACAACGAGGACGTTGTGTTGTTTAAGTGGGGGAGTTTGTAACACCCCAAGAGTATGAGAGGAAAGTTGTCCCACATCGGTAGAATGTGAGGCTTGTGATATGTTTATAATAGCTTCCACCCACCACTTAATAACAAGGCCTTGTGCTTTTGGGCTTAAGTGAGGACAAATAAATGGGCCCAAAGGCATACTTCCCATCTTATTGGGGGTGTGTTACGACCGTGGTGGGTCGGGTTGTTACAGTAGCACTAACTTACCTCATTCATCTATTCGACACATCATTATCTTAAGCACGTTGCTCTAAAATCATCTAGGACTCCAAGTATCTCATTTAACTCCTCAAATGGTACTTCCAAATCTACTAATACTCACGATCCCAGTAGGGTGCTCATATCTAGGTTCCACAGAATGCCATGTATAAAACTCTACTTTAACGTAAGTATTCCATCATTCATTTCCACTCTTCCAATTGGTAAACATATAGACACTAGGATCACCAAAACATGTCTCACAATACCTCATAGGTTTTCCTGAAACAACAATATGTCCCAAACACGGTTTGCGGTTATCCTAAGGAAATTCCTCAAAGTCAATCTAAAGCAAGTTACCTCACACGAGCCATGGGAGGATAAGTTTCAATCGTAGAGTCGTGTCAGGAAGCCATGTAAGTAGTTTCGAAGGTAAGGTGGAAGAGAATTCGAGAACGGAGGTGAAAAAGAAAAACAAAATACTTCCATAGAAGTTGTGAAGATAAAAGGGAGAGAATCAATGATGAAGACATTGTTGGGAAGCGTGTCCTCAACAATAGTGCGATCACGTAATTAAATCTCATGACGAGAATACGCAACGGATGATACGAAATTATATCAGTCAACTGACCAACAGTAATCGGTAATGATTGACTAGCTAGAGTTTGACATTATTGTCGTATGACGGTGGTGGTCAGTTGATCACTTAAGGTCACACCTATAGGACAATTCCCTTAATTAATAAAGTGATCAAATGTATATTGATACGATTTGATCATATTCCTTAACTCGTATATCGAGAAATCAGAGGTTAAATCTGTAACACCCCCATTTATTTAAGGGCCTGAACTAGGACTCCTCGGATAAATACAGGTGTTACCATCTCGGTTTCCCGAGGCAGTAGCTACAAAGGAAGATAAACAGTACTTTAAATTAAAGTTAACTCAAGTCATGATCCTTACAACTATATCAAAAGTTTTAACAATGTAAATAAAATACAACTCATACTAAAACTGACTAAGGTGATCTAAACATCTAATCTGGTCCGGATCCAGCTCTTCCTCCCATAGCTCCCCCCTTAGTCTTAGCCACCTGTCAATCTGCTCCCCAATCATTGGTTCATCACAGGTGATCACGAATACACAGGGTCAACCACAAGGTTGAGTAGGAAAACCATAAATAGAAAACATTACTATAAATAGAAAGCTGAATATCTCCACTCCGAATCACAGACCCTTTTTCTCCGCACCAAACACAGACCCTTTATCTCCGCGCCACACAGACCCTTTATCTCCGCGCCACACAGACCCTTTATCTCCTCATCTCATATCGTATCACAGAATATATAATCAACATCATGAAATTCCAATCAAGTATTATTATAAAGCATTCATGGTAATTATCAATAGCAACTGAGTAATCATTATGATATGCACCGTAATTCCCCTACCTGTAGTTGCAGAAACAAATGGCAAAACGCACAACCGTTCTCAAAAGTGCTCCACACGAAAACTTCCACCTAAAAGTATATTACTTAATTAATAAACTTCCTACTCACATAATACGTATACACATTCCAATTATAGCAACTTTCTATAAATAGTAACTTCTAAAAATATATAGCTTCCGAGAAAAGATACTTTAGTTTGAATTTCAAAATATTCAAACCATTATTTAAGACTCAAATTGATATTGCCATAAATAAAATATTCTACCATAACTACTAAATATATTACCCATAAATAAAATAAATCTCAAAATAGAAAATATACCCATAATATACCAATATACATATTAATAATAATAATAATAATAATAATAATAATAAAAAAAAAAAAAACCGTGAAAACAGCCCAGCTCTCGTGGCGACTCCCGTGTACAAACACCCCATGACCACCGTGTCTCACCACCATCCACTACCTACAGCCACCACGACATGTTCCCAGAACCGCAGACCACCCACACAACCACCAGCAGCAGCCTCGCCGGCCGCCGGTGGTCTGAACCAGACTCCCAAACCACCACGACTACTTGCCCCTCCTTCTGACCAGACCCTCTTCGACACCCAATCGACACCACACCAACCACCGCCATCAACCCCTCTGACCACCGCCACCTTCCCTGGACACCAGACTCGAGACACGGTGGTAGCATTGCACTGACCTCCCCCGAGTCCTCAATGCTACCACCCCCAAACACCCATGCGCTCACCTGAACACCCCCTTTACCCCTGACTTAGACAAAACACTCCACAACACCCGTGACAACCTGCCCTGTAACACCCTGACCACTCACCACCATAACCCGAGACCACCACCACAAAACACCCACCAGAGCCACCAGATCCAACACTCAAAGACACAAAACAAACGACCCATGATTACCACGAAGAATGATAAGAACAAAACGCATCAGACATAACAATATTGAAAACGTAAAAACTCCCTTCCCTGACCCCGTGTTTGACAGCCTCGAAAATCGTGTAAAAACAACCACGACGCCACAACTATTACCAACATGTAAACTTTGTACATACTAGCATAAGATTATATAAAAACAACCAGAATATAAAGTGTAAATCTGCTCTTAAACAAACGACAAAAAGATGCATACAGTAACGTTACAGGAATCGTGGTGATCAGCTCTGCTGCTTGGCCAAAACGAGGTGTCTTAGGGACGCTTACAACCACCGTGCCCTGGTGTTTTCTCTTCTCTAAGGTGGCGGCTAGGTTTTTGGGTTTTGAGATCTTGAGATTCGTGCCTAGGGTTAGGGTAGAAAAGAGCTTAAATAAGGCGGCAGGGGTGTGATAAGTGCTGAGTTGCAGAATTCTCACCGTGGGCTGTACTTTGCACGCATGTCGAGGCCCATGGCCGTGTTGCCATGGGTCCTAGGTTCGAATCCCAACAAGCACCTACTACAAATGTCAACCTAGGGTGGATAGATCCCCCCTATCAAGCCCCACCGATCACCAAAACACGCCATAAAAACGAGTACTCGAGCACTAGTATAACAATTTATTAACCCATCGTTACGCTAATCGCTTCATCGTACGACCACTATATAAGAGCAAGATAAAAATCGTAACTAAAAATTCGAGGTATTACAAAATCTCATTGTAAGATTTATGTTTATAATTGAAACGTGTCAATTATTAAACAATGAACGATATTTTATAATATCATAATTGGAATGAATCGGGTTATAATTAATACAAAGGTTGTAAATCGTATTGACGATTATTATGAATGACCATTTTATATATTTGTAATTACGAATTACTTGTCAAAATAATAAATATGATTTATTTAATTTATAAATGATATTTATATATGATAAATAGGCATTTCTTAAATTAAAACAATTGTTGTAATAGTGTAACACTTTAGATGTCCCACTCATACAATTGATAAAAAGACAATTATAAAATGGACTACATTTTAAGTAGAGGTGCCGGTTTCATGGGGATAGTTAAGGGTGTTTAATTGTGTTTTAAATGTTAAGGACACAATGATAACCTAGCATTAAACCTAATTGATTAGGGTTGCATGCCTAGGTTATTGATAACACAAAATGGTTCTTTCTTTTCCCTTTCACCATACCCTAGCCGGCTCCCCTCTTCCCCATACCCACTTAATTGATGACTTTCCTTAAGTTAATTATGTGGGTAATATATAATCTATTGTGACATTCATTCTATTTTTCTCTCCTTAGCCGAAAATTTTCAAGGAAAGAAAATCCAAAACCTCTAGATATTATAAGATAATAGTAATACTAATTGTATTATTAATATAATAATTTTAATTAAGAGATTAGAATTTATTTAAGGAAAATCCGTTTCTTGTACTAGCATACTCAAAGTTTCGGATCTTTAAGGGGTGTCTTGGTGCATCACTAAGGAGGTGTTCTTGTTGTATACTTGGAGGATCATCCTAGCATCATTTGGACCGTATGTAAGGGTTCAAATCTTTCTTTTTCCGCATAAGTTTTAGCATGCATAAGATCTAAAAGTTTATTAATTAAAATGTTAATTAAAATTTTGTTTAGTATGACCAAATAATTAGCTTATGAGATAACTAAACCTAACAATTGGTATCAGAGCAACAAGGTTGTTTGCATGCTTTCCGTTTAATTTTTTTACGGAGTTATTAGGATAACAAAATAAAAATTGATATTTCATTTCGTATGTGATATGGACAAAATAATTTATGCATGAATACCTACTGATTCTAAAATGTTTTTAGGATATTTGGAATATATTTTTCATATATATTGTTTATAGGTATGTTAATCTCGGTTTTATTAGTTTTTAATGGTTAAAAATTGTTTATTTTGGGAAAAATAGTTAAAATCATCTTTTGGCCGAGATTTTTCAGTATGTTTTCACATGTATTTCCTATAATATGAATATGATTTTTCGTAAATTATGGAGTTAAAATACATGGTTTATGAATTTTACATGTTAAAATGCCATAAAATGAATAAAAATGGGTTTGCATAGTTATATTTTGAATTTGACTATAAAAATTTATGAGTATGTCACATGCAATATTTAAAATGTATGATAAATTTTCCTGAAATTTATCTCATATATTGCTTTATTATTGATTTTTAATGTAAAAATCGGGTAATTAGTGACATTATTTCGACTTTAATAGTTTAAGTTGAAATTTGGCCATAAAAATTTAACACGATATCATATAAATTATTTCCAGCATGTATAAAAATTTCGAGATTTTTATTTAATTTTATGCTTGAGAAATAATTTTAATGGTTAAAATTGTACGATATATGACGTAAATCGTTAAAATTTGCAATAGTTGTTAAAATGGCCAAAAATATTTAACCCATAATAGTCATATATGATATGTTCATCAACATATTTTTCTTGGGAGCCAAAAGTTTCTGTTTTCATTTAATTTTAATTTGTTAAAAAGTTGCATTTAAAATTGGATAAAAAGAGTCATGTATTTAAAATTTCGGCTCATTGGGCAGTGTTCCATTTAATTTTCTATCCATTTCATGTTCTTAAAGTATTTTGGAAAGTGTAAAAATATTATTAGTATTTTATTTGCATTTATGGAGCTTATTATTTAATTTTCCGACTTAAAATGCTCGTTTTACGTATTATTTTCGAAATAAATATTAAAACCGTATAAATACTAATATTTTAAAGTTCTGAATTTTTAAGAACATTCTAGAATTTAATATTATTTTTCCCGTAAAACCGAGTAATACCGAACAATTTTATAATAACTTAAGTCATGTTCAAAGTTTGAGTAAGACTAAATTTTGAAACCTAAATGAGTTGGGATGATTAACTTAAGAGTGAATTCCGATTCACATAATGCATAGTGTTGTTAATCGTTAAAACACGCAATTCCATAAAAACCGAGGTATACGATAACTATTTATATAAATGATATTTAAATAGGACGATTTGGCTTAGGGTTTGCATATTTTATTTACGTAATTTTGGATTATGTAATTTACTTAGTATGGCCTTAGATTTTAAATCGATATTTCCCGTAATGTAAGGGTTTATCAATTCGGTTGTAATTAATTTGATCTCGTATCACTTTATTTATTGTTTTCTATTTTATAATGTATAAAGTAGACTAGAAAAGTTGTAATTTTTTTAATTCCGGAGAGCCTTGAAGACGATGCCATTCGGAAAGGAGTTCCGACCAAGACGGAGTTTACCTTGGGAAGCGTGCCTCGTGAAGTTCAAGGGACCAAAGGAGTTGGTTTCCGAATTTGTACTTTTATTATTTCTTTTCTAGGAAAGGCCATACTAGGGTTTATTTTTATGCTTTTATTTTGCTTTATACGTTTGGATGCATAGCCAAATCGTCATATATCATGTCATGCATTTTATTCGATTTAATCGACCTTGTCTGTAATTTATCGATAATTCACCGACTTAGTTCACTTAGAACGGAGATAGATAATAATTTTGACTAGATCTCTTACAAATGAATATTGAGACTTAGCCTTACCAAAAAGTATGGACCCATGAATCTCTTCTTCACAAGAATGTAGGCTCGGCTACACCGGGGTGCTAAAATTGTCACGTTGGGTAAGTGGGGTAATAAGATTACACCTTGAAATTTGGTCGATCTCAACGAAATTATTCGTAACCGTAGTTGCAATAAGTTCGGGCTAAAGACGATTTTTAGAAAATTGTCGAGCGAGAGTTCTAAGGTAGAACCGATTAAAAGGTTAATCCACCAAATTATACCAATACGGGTTGAATCGGCTATACCGTGCCCGAATTAGTATGGGTTTGGGTCTCGGGATTGTTTACTTAATTGGGTAAGAGATCATTAAGTAAATAACTAAACTTGTTTAAAATTATTTACGAGTTTTAAAAATGATATTGCTTTAATTCCTTCTTTTATTGTAGTTTAATTTTCAACATCAACAATGGCAACCAACGCTCCACCTCTCACTAATGTTTCATGGCTTCGATCCTCTATGGATCGTTGCAAACTCGATAAGCATGGTTCCAATTTTAAGGATTGGGATGCGCAATTACTTTTGGCCGCTCAAGGTGACGATAAGACTCATTAGCTATCCAAAGCCACTCCTCCCGCTCCGACCGCTCGTTTCACGGTCCAAACTCGTGAGGCCTATGAAGCCTACATGAAAGAGTCCTCCGCTCTTAAAAATGTGCTTATCTTCTCCATGGAGCCGGATCTTCAAAGGAGTATGATTAAGTTAACCACATCTTATGAGATATACACCAAGCTTGCGACAATGTTTTCGCTAACTCCTAGGGTGATACAGTATGAGGCGGCTTCCGCCTTCTTCGACATTAGCTTGAAGGAAGGGCAAAAGATAAGCCCTCATGTGCTCAAACTAGTTGAGCTCGCGGAGACTCTAAATATACAAGGAGTTGATGTTCCCGACTCACTCATCATTGACCGAGTCCTTCACTCTCTCAACAAGGTGAAATCGTATGCTCAATTCCGGGTGAATTTCAACATGCGAAATCAAGAGACCGCATTGGATGAATTGCATAAGATGCTTGTCCAAGCCGAGAGGGATATAGGACTTCATGAAAGTTCCACTAAAGATGTCTTGAACATCGAGAAGAAGGGGAAGACTAACTTCAAGAGGAATGCCTTTAAAGGCAAGGGTAATAAAACGTTCAAGCCCAAAGCGACCAAAGAAAAGACCTTTTCGAAAGGTGCTTCCACCTCATCTTCAAAATCCGAAGACAGGTGCCATTATTGCACGAGGATAGGACATTGGAAGCGTAATTGCCCCAAATACTTAAGTGATCTAAAAAATGGAAAGGCCACCGCCGTAGGTAATAATTCTCGTTTAAATTGATGTTATCTTATCAACGTATGTATAGTGATACAAATTTATTGATATATACCCTTTTTAATTGTTTTAAAGGGCCACCTCCTAATGATAAGGGCAAGGAGAAGGAAGCATGAAGTTCCTTACTTGGATGACTATGGTAGCATCCAATTGATTGAAGACTTAAAGAGTTAGGCTTTAATTTTCATATTGTCTTTTTTCATATTTTGCATTTTATTTCCTAGAACAATTTATTTTCTTTTAAGACAAGGATTTGAATCCTAAAACAATGGTTGTAATTTTGGATATTAGTGACTTGGTTTTCAACCCGAGTCACTACTTTTGTTCTTAATCAATTCCTTGATTTCTAAAATAAATTGCATACCTTGTTAAAACATGAATAATAGTGATTTTTATCACAAAATAAGTCACATTGATACGATCAATATAATATAATCAAAAGTGTTGATTAAAACGGAGAACTACACCACATGAGATAATTTCAATCAAATTAAGAAATCATTAATTACTTATACGATGATCATTTTAAGTGAAAATGAGAATGTATACATCACACCTATATTCATATGCATTGGTTAAATCGAAATTTACTATCCTTATACAAATAAAGGTTATTGTTAAAAGGATAGAGTGGGAGAAAATATTTCGCCCGCAAACCAATGATATAAATACAGGATCTTAGAGAAGAATCCTACATGGGAGTCTCAAGAAGAACCCTAAGTGAATGAATTGAAGAAACTACGGGAGGACACAAGAGGAAATGTTCCTTATGTTCATTGTTTCAAAGAGAGGATATAAGGAAACCCCGTATGAAATCGGAAGGAAACGGTTCCTTAACAAATGATTTTTCTAAAATTATAAGATAAAAGAGAAGAAATCATCTCAATCCTCTCAATGTAGTTATAAGGGAATATCATGTCATTTTCGTCTCGAGGAAACGAAGACATAAAAGATGTGATGTTGATAGAATGGAGGTAGATCACTATAGGGTTAGTGATGGTAATAATTATTCAAGTAATAGCAAAAACATTCACATGCGAGAAATGAAAGGTTCATTTAAGAAATCGAGTGATATTGATTTTAGTGGGAGCAATGTTCATTAGAAAATTGAACGTACCATTTAGAGAGGATGAGTGATTCTTTAAAGTGTAAAGAATAAGAGGTTCTCAATTCTAGATGAACAAAATACCTTATATCATACGATGATGGAGCTTCACGGGAAGGTTTATTATATTGATAATAAAGGGTCGCCCATTAGAAATCAAAATGGTTAGATATGAATAACCTTGATCAAAATAGCCAAAATGATTGAAAATTATTGGAGTGATGAAATCATAAATTAACTACAATATAGATTTCCGCACATGAGTGACTAGGTAATTTCGAGTGATTCTTTAATCTCTCTATTATATCCATACGTCACGAGTTATAAGATAACAGTGGGAGCTTCCCTCAATAAAGGAAACTCAAGATCTAGAATGAGTTCTAAACATGTGCTCAAATAAGATCATATTATATGAGATAATATGAGTCAGAAGGAGACCAAAAATTTGTAAGTTTTAGAATCATAAATAAAAGGTTTATTCGTTAAACACTAATACAAATTGATGATTGTGCATCAAATGCAATGAAATAGTATTGACTATTTTTGCATGACAATGTCATTTGAGTTTTAATTAAACTCAAAATAAAAGATACTTTGTCAGAATCCAAATGGGTTGTAAGAGACAATTTTTGAACCCCATAAAGTGAACTGGATTGACTTAGTATAGCCCATGGCCGCTTACATGAGGTGACATCTCAAAGCGACTAGAATGTGAGGCTACTGATGGCGAGTTCAAGTGCCATAGAGTCATATATGATGACTAGTCGATCACATAGGCAGACTGCAAGAGACACTCTGTCGGGCAATGTGACCGCTTATAGTGTTCTGGAAATTTTATAATAGCCGGGTCGTGGCGAGAGCTTCTATAGTATTCTTATGAGTCAATTCTTGGACTAAAGACTACTCTCCCAAGATGGTACAGTTTTGGCATAACCTTGATCCATTCTCTACGACTTTTCGTAACTGGAGTCAAATGGGATTGCTTTGGGTTATGACTGACTGTGACTGGTTGAAGGAAGTAGTACGATAGAAATTGTCCACCCCTTGTCAGGGTTGTTCAAATCTCAAGGCCACTCGAGGAGAAGTTAACTGGAAATGCGTGGCCACGCTCGGAAGGTATCTATGGTAGATAATTCCGGTCAAACAGTTATTCTCCAGATCGAGGAAACCACTCATGATATGATCAAATGCAAGTATGACCTCAGAGAGACACCTTGCATTGAGTGGGAGATTGTAATAGGACAAGAGAATTGGTGACGCACACTTGTCGAGGACAAGTGGGAGATTGTTGGGAAACGTGTCCTCAACAATAGTGCGATCACGTAATTAAAATCTCATGATGAGAATACGCAAGGGATGATACGAAATTATATTAGTCAACTGACCAACATTAATCGGTAATGATTGGCTAGCTAGAGTTTGACATTACTGTCGTATGACGGTGGTGGTCAGTTGATCCATTTAGGTCACACCTATAGGACAATTCCCTTAATTAATAAAGTGATCAAATGTATATTGATACGATTTGATCATATTCCTTAAACTGGTATACCGTGAAATCAGAGGTTAAATCTCATTGTAAGATTTATGTTTATAATTGAAACGTGCCAATTATTAAACAATGAACGATATTTTATAATATAGTAATTGGAATGAATCGGGTTATAATTAATACAAAGGTTGTAAATCATATTGACGATTATTATGAATGACCATTTTATATATTTGTAATTACGAATTACTTGTCAAAATAATAAATATGATTTATTTAATTTATAAATGATATTTATATATGATAATTAGGCATTTCTTAAATTAAAACAATTGTTGTTATAGTGTAACACTTTAGATGTCACACTCATACAATTGATTAAAAGACAATTATAAAATGGACTACATTTTAAGTAGAGGTGCCGGTTTCATGGGGATAGTTAAGGGTGTTCAATTGTGTTTTAAATGTTAAGGACACAATGATAACCTAGCATTAAACCTAATTGATTAGGGTTGCATGCCTAGGTTATTGATAACACAAAAGGGTTCTTTATTTTCCCTTTCCCCATACCCTAGCTGTAACACCCCCATTTATTTAAGAGCCTTTAGCAAGACATTCTCAAAAAAATAGAGTTGTTACCATCTCGGAATGTCCGAGGTAGTGAATAACAAAGTAAAACAACCAAAAAATACACTTTATACAAAACTGATAAAATTTAAACTTTGGTTATTACAGTTACTACACAGCGGAAAAGAAAATACAACTGATGACTTCTCTAGATGTGATATAATTCTAAGTCGGTCCAAAGTCTGCATCTCACATTCCAGCCCCCCAGTTCCTAGCTCATCTGTCTCTGACCTGTAGAATCTACTCCCCATTCCGGATCATCGTAGGTGTACACGAATACACTGTCAACCTCGCGGTTGAGTAGGATAACACAATAATTATAATACAACAGTTAAATGATATGCAGATGCCATGATATGCTCGAGCTCAATCTCCATCTCGTTGTCAAACTCATACGCTTGCACCAAGCCATACCTAACCTCCCGGTAGACTATAATCGGCCGTCGCCGAACACCAGCATAACAGCTGAGGTCACCAGGTCTAGTCCTGCAGAACTAGCCTGGGCCCAATAATATATCATCATCTCAAATCCGTATCCAATGCATATGCCATGCTTATGAATGCAACAATAATAATAATAATCATACTTATGAATGCAACAATAGTAATAACTCATCATAACCAATATGATCCTCATATCATTCATGCTCAACATCCATATCATACACTCATACACTCAGCATCCATTCATAACATATAACAGTAGTATAGTGCAGTGTATCCTACCTGGATAGCAATATAATCCAATAGCAAGCCAGCAGATAAACAGAGTTATGCCACCTCAAAAACGTCACCTAACAAGTAAAATATGAATAATTATTAACTAATATAATTATGTAGACAAATACAATATATCCCTTTATCTAATTAATTAATTAAAAAAATTATATTATGCACAACGAGACTATATATTATACGCAACTAATTAATTTAACTTAATTAGTTCGTTCATAAAAATATCGTCACTAGGTAAAACATATAAACCAACTTAGTAAATTAAACTAATTGAATACAACACATAACTAACTAATTAAATTATTAAGAACATAAACTAAACTATCCACCAATAAAACTAACAATACTAATAATAATACTAAACATAAAAATAATAATAAGAAGAATAAATAATAGTAGTATTATTAATAATAACATTAATAATAATAGCATTAGTAGTAGTAGTAGTAGTAGTAGTAATAATAATAATAATAATAATAATAATAATAATAATACATCAACAAGATCACGTGTACCATACTACTACTATAATAATATTAATATTAATAACACAAACATACAAACATACACGACAACAGTAACAACCTCGACGTAAACAACTCTACCAAGCAGTCGCGTACCCAACTTCAGGCCTTGTCCACCACCAACCTAGCCACCCACGGCCACCATAAAAGATCCCCACGTGCTCTTTGTACCACCCACCATCTACCCCGCATCTAGGAATCCACTTACAACCACCATGGAAGTCACCACGCCTCTTCTAACCAGCCCACACACAACTCGTATATACACTGTTTTTCTACCGCCTTTCTCCCTCTCTTCTCACGATGTTTTCTCTCTCCACCACGCCCCACACCGCCTCTGGCCACCACCGTTGTCACCACTGACATACGGTGGTTCCAGAGTGGGTGACCTTTCCCTCCAGTCTGCCTTCTAACTGCCAGAAAACCACCATCAAAAGTCACGTCCAAACTCGGTTTCCTGCAACACCCTGCAACAACCGTTACACTCACTACAAAACCCGTCTCTAGCCGCTATTCCCACCACCCTAACCACCACCTGAAACCACCCCTGAAATCTCTCACCTCTCATAACTCCCCTGGTGGTAACCACCAGCCCTCGCTTCCACCCTAACCCCCTGCAAAATCTCAAACCCACGCATCTCACGACCCCTGTTTTTCTTTCCCCTTGTTTCTCTATTCATAAGCACGACCTTTTCTAGTGGTGCTCTGACCACCACGCACCACCCATAACAACCACAACAACTATGGACGTTCTACTTCGACTACACAAAGACTCGTAACATTAACGAACACATTACAACAACCATAGGATTTGCAAACAAAACGGAATAGCGTGAAATATAAACGTGCTACTGTCGATAAAACAAAGGCTTACCATAATTGCTACAGTGGTTGGCGATCTATGCTAGTGTTTGGGTTCAAACAATCTTTCGTTCTTCATCTATCTCATGGTGGCTGTTAGTGTGGATTAGGGTTTTAGCATGTTTGTCGATGGGGAGATTGTATGGGGTAGGGTTTGTATTTTTATTTTTATTTTTTTTGTCGGTTGAACATAATATGGGGCAGGGGTTTGCATTATTTCGGTGTAGATAGGTATACTCGGGTTTTGTTTTCTCTCAACCCGAACCCGAGTCCACATCCCATCACGCATCTCGAGGTAATTGACCTCTATTTACCGTTCTCGACTCGTAACTTAAAATAACGAGTACGTATAACTATATCAATTAAATTATGAAATCAGTATTAGTAAATATTAATTAAATTAATTTTCAGAATATAAAATTATAAATATTTACATAAAAATATGTATAAAATTTAGAATTAAAATATAATTACGACTTAAATAATAAAACAAGTATAAATGAGAAATAAATATAAAACACGAAATATATTTAATATTATAAATATATTATTAAAGTTAAAGAAATATAAATGAAATGTCATTTTATGAAATAATCATCAAATATAAAATGATTATGAAATACGAAATAATCGAAGAAATACGATTTATAAAACAATAACAATTTACGTAAAATAGTTTATAAACATTCCGTTTGAAATACGTTTATAAGACATGGTTTGACAATTGTTGACTGATGCTAAAATACGGGGTATTACACTAGCCGGCTCCCCTCTTCCCCATACCCACTTAATTGATGACTTTCCATAAGTTAATTATGTGGGTAATATATAATCTATTGATACATTCATTCTATTTTTCTCTCCTTAGCCGAAAATTTTCAAGGAAATAAAATCCAAAACCTCTAAATATTATAAGATAATAGTAATACTAATTGTAGTATTGGTATAATAATTTTAATTAAGAGATTAGAATTTATTTAAGGAAAATTCGTTTCTTGTACTAGCATACTCAAAGTTTCGGATCTTTACGGGGTGTCTTGGTGCATCACTAAGGAGGTGTTCTTGTTGATTACTTGGAGGATCATCCTAGCATCATTTGGACCGTCTGTAAGGGTTTAAATCTTTCTTTTTCCGCATAAGTTTTAGCATGCATAAGATCTAAACGTTTATTAATAAAAATGTTAATTAAAATTTTGTTTAGTATGACCAAATAATTAGCTTATGAGATAACTAAACCTAACAGACATACCAGTGATCCGATGAGGGCAGGTCTCGGCTGCAGCATGGCTCATCAGGTACACAATACCCTTGGCCTTCGGTCTTCGAACAACACCAGCAGTAGTGGCAGTCCTCCCAACAGCAGTCTTTTTCTCCGGGCACTCGAAGAAGCGATGTCCAGGCTTCTTGCAAGTGTTGCATGTTTAAGCATCACCGTTGCCGTCAACTCCAGGATGCAGGGCCTTGCGACACTTGTAACACTTCAGCGAAACATCGGGTGCAGGCACAGGGTCCTTGGTTCTGGAGGAATCAAATCTCCTAAACTTCTCACGCTCAGCCACCGGAGGAACAGATGAAGGATCAAAGGGTCTCTTCCCATGGGAGCGAGTCTAAGGGGAACTGGGAGCAGAAGAAGCTCTAGCCTCATCATCTATGGCCTTAATCTAACTCTCGGCCCAAATAGCATCGTCATAAACCTCCACGAAGGAAGTAGAATCTCTACGAACCTAGCTTCCCTCTGTAGAAGTAGATTCTCTCGAACTCATCCCTCACGAACTGAGAAGCAAAGTGATCCAACTGATTAAACTTGTCCGTGGACTCTTGTACAGTCATCTTTCCTTGCTTTAGATCCAAGAACTCTTTCAACCTTTGCGAACGAAGTTCCTTTCGGTAGAAGCGGGTCTCGATCTTCTCTTTGAACGCATCCCAATCAAATAGCGGATCAAGGAGAGAAGTAGGACTAGTAAGAGTCCACCAACGGTCGGCCTCATGTGTCAAAATGTGAGCAGCTAAACGTACCATATCCTCCCTGACAACTGAGTACATAAAGAAGCCTCTCTCCATATCTCTAAACCACTCAGATAAAGCAACCGGATTCACTTCCCCACCATAAGTCCTAGCATGGCTTCTAGACATCTGGGTGGCTATCCAAGAGAAACCACCAGGCCTGTTAGCATCGTTACCATGCGGAGGAGGAGGAGGAACAGCTCGCGCCCGAACCCTCTGGTTCTCCAGAACTTGCAGAAGTGCTTGCATAATTGTATTGTCCACGGCTGAGGGTCTCACGATCCTTCAAAAGATAAAACAGTGTTAACCTAACAATTAACATCCACAAACAGTCTACCACTTGTCCTTAAGTCTACCCCATCTCTCATTCATTATTTGCATTATTGGTCAAGTTAGGTTTGGGGGGTCACATGAGTGCGTTGGGAGCGATAACGCTCTGATACCAACTGTAAAACCGCACCTCGGGACAACGGATATTAAACCTACAAGATACTAGAAATGTAGCGGAATTAAAACTTTTTATATAAACATAACTAAACATGCGAGGCGAAAGTCATAAAACTGAAATGCGGAAATGTAAGAACATAATTAAGTGTATAAAACATAAGTACAATACTGCAGCCCGGGATATCATATCTCTACAGGCACCAAAATATTGTATGCAAAGTCTAGGTCTAGATAAACGATATGAAGTGTAAGTCATCGATGAAATGGATCATCGCTCGCTAGCCTCTGTGAAATCCGCATGTATCAGCGACATCACCAACCTACACCAATACAAAATGTGCGCCACATTCAGTGGGAAGTGACTAGAGTTCTCATAGCCACATGTTGTCAATCAAACATACAACATACATACACAAATATCATACTCCAACATAAATAAACTCAGGTGAAGTAATCAATCATAAGTCCTTTCTTAACATAATCATGTAAATGGATAAAATACCACAACTCAGGCATGTCCAAAACATGTATCAACAATATATAACACCATACCCCGACTCAGGCAAGTATATACAAATCGTTCAGCAATGTCTAGCATTATACCCCGACTCAGGCAAGCTAAACAAAAAACCATCAGCAGTATCTAAGTCTGACCCCGACTCAGGCAAGACAAGACACAAACAAACATCACAACATGGGAGAATTCATATGACGACTCCATTAAACAACAACAACAAGTTTACTTAGTCTCAGCGAGTACAATCCCCTAGTAGGACGACAAACCGATCTATGGTTCTAGTCTAAATCTGGCCAGATTCTCGAGGTATAATCCTTCCTCGATTCGACAAGTGTCCAAAGACACCCCCAAGACTCGAACTAGCTAGGGACGAGATACCCCTGACTCAGGGCGGACAATCTGAAACCCGACCGGACACCTATCAACGGTCATACCCAGACACAGTCTAGGTCAGAACAAGAGTCATATAACAGCTCATAGTATAACCCCCGCATGCATACACAACTGTAACACCCCGATATTTCCCGTATTATAAATTTAAAGATTTAATTTAATTTCAAGAAAAATTTATATTTTATTAAATTTCGTAAATATAGTTTTTTGATATGCATATTTCATTTTAAAGCATTTTAATTCCAAATGACATTTCGAGTTTTATAAATTTAAGTTTCGGTTTTAATTTTCGGAAATGACAAGTACGTAGGATAATTTCATGAGTTTTGGGTAATTTGCATAATTGGTTCTATCTTGAGTAATAATGGTCTTAAGATGACATTTTCGCCTTAGTTAGCCAAATCCGAGTCATCCCGACTCATTAAATGAATCCCGAGTCATTCCTGACTCAAAACTCCCATATACTCCTTAGGTTGTGTTTTATTCCTCACAACTCACTCATCCTTCATCTCCCTCATCAAAAACCCCCAATCCCCTTCACTATTGTTGGTGTTTCTCAAGAACACAAATCCGACTCCACCACCTTCGTTTCTTGCTAAAATCCCGAGCTCTTTACATGTAAGTTCTCCTCTTCTCCTTCTCCTTCTTTTCTTGTCTTTAAAAGCTAGTATCGTTGGGTTTTCGGAAAAACCCATTTTTCTAGGGTTTGATTATGATTCGTTTTTCTTATTGTTCTTGAGCGAGAATGGATTGTTGGACTTCAATGAAGGATTCTTTAAAGATTTGAAGAGTTTTAAAAGTAACTTTGAGAGATTACTCGACTTTAAGTCAAAAATCGATTGTGTGTGGTTTTTGTTGTTGCTTAATTTCTGAAATTATGAAGTATCGTGTGGATTAATTCATTAGTCAATTGATTGGAACGATATTCATGTTTATGTGGTAGTTAGGACAAGAGCATGATTTTGTTAGTAAATTGGTTGTTTATTGTTCATTGTCATTGTTGTTGTTTTTCACATGAGTTTTGGGTTCTTTAGTTTACTAGTATCATTGTTCTTGCTTCTTAATTAAATTTCACATATTGTTCTGTTAGATTAAGAGGAGATTCATGTTGTGGAAATAGATTTTAGTAGCTGATCACACTTGCATACATGTTCTTATGTTCATAGTTGTGGGTAGTATGTTTGGTATGTATTCAAGGGGGAGGGACAAAGAGCTGCCCAAGAACGGATTGAACAGTCCCGTGCAATGTAGAAACCGCTGGCCTGCGGTGGGGGGGGGGGGGGCGCAGCCTGCGCTTTTCACTGGTTTTGGACGTGTATATGGACTGTCTAGGGGCTGTTTTTGGGCATTGTTTTACCACTTGTCCGGACACTGTTTGAGTATGTTAAATCATTGTAAAACATGTATTAAGAAGTATATATATATGTAATGTATGATTCGTGAATCAAATTCCGTTCATCTTTTATTGTTTAACTCACATGTTTGCAACATAAGACTTGTCATATAATTCTAATTTATTTTACTTCCGAATGAAATGTAAACTTGTAGAATGAGACTTGTCAAATGAATTCTTGTTATTTATTACTCATGTGAGTCGTATACTTGGGTGATTCCGTTGTTGTTGTATGGTTGAATGCTTAAGCCGTTTTTAGAAGCTAAGTTGAGGAGGAAGACCCCCCGGCCGGGCAACCGGAAGGGAAACCGGCTCCCGCTTCAAATTAACTTCTAGAAACTAGCTTAAGCGTTGTCTTGTTGGTTGAGGCTCACATGTATTAAATGTGTTAGTTAACGGTTATGTTAGCTTGAGTGGTAATGATAACGGTTATGTTGTCTTGTAAATTGATAACGGTTATGTTATCTTAAGTTGAGTCGGGTAACGATTATGTTACCTAGCTTATGTTTGGGTGATGGTTATGTCATCCTAAGTATGTGAGTGACGGTTATGTCACCTTGTTTGTGAATGGATAACGGTGGTACGATTTGTGTACCATTGTAATGAACTAATGCCACTTCGATTATGGGTTTTATCTATGTTCGGGATTGGTCGGTGTCCGTGGTTGTGCAGCCCGATCCCTGTGTGTCGTTCGGTGTAGGTTATTACATCGAGAGGTTTGGCTAGGTCTTAGGCAAATAGTTGTCGGTTATGCGCTATACATAGAGTCGGTGTCGTGGTTATGCGTCTTGATAGCTAGTGTCGTGGTTATGCAACCTAGCGGTCAGTGGTAACGGTTATGTTCCCTGACGGCCTTCATTCTATTCTTGTATGTTTTGTGATTGGCCATGCCATCTAGTGTTGGCCTCTGAGTCGGTCACCTGGTTGTTGTTTGTGTGAATGAACATGCCATCAAGTGTTGGCTGCTGAGTCATTCATTAGGTTGGTTTTTCGTTTTGATAATAGTTCATATGATGACTATGATTATGTTTTCACATGTTGGTTTATGCCTTGATCATGTTTGTTATTTTTGAATATATCATGTTTGGTTACTTACCATTGTATGTGTATGTTCATACGTATAAGTTGTGTTATATTACAGTTTACGTGTTTTCTGACAAAAAGTGGCTGGGAGAACCTCGAGTTATTCCCCACTGACTGTGGTGTACATGTTTCATGTATGTAGGTTGGTGCTGTTGATTATTCGACAAATACCTTTACGATTAGCTTAGTTTTAATTTACTTGTTATCAAGGGATACCTTATCCCTTGTTCATCTAAATCATCTTGTATAAGTTATACTTTCTCTTTGGTTTTAATCTTAAGCGTTATTTTGATATTCCGCAATTAACTATTATTTATATATTTGTCGAAAGTTTTTAAAGTTATCGTTTTTCCGCTGCAAGTTACTTGTTTATTTTATGTAATATTGCGGGGTGTCACAGTTGGTATCAGAGCAGTAATGCTCCCGACGCACGCACGTGTACCCCAACTTAAATATAAACTTGACCTGGAATAATGAATGAGAGATGGGTAGACTTAAGGACCAAGTGGTAGCCTGTGTTGTGATTGCTCTATGTTAGGTCTAACCGGTTTGTTAATTATTCCTGAGTTTATTGTTGTGCTTTAGAGCAGGTGAACCGCGAGCTTAACTGAATGGCGATAAAGATTGGTGTCTACTATGGAAGTTGGAAGATTCTTGTTTTTCTTGGTAAATGCTTCTTTGCCCTCTAATTTACCTCTTTTTCTCATGCGTCCCCTTCCTTCTCTCGTCTCCGGATGCATTTCTTTTTCCTTAAACTCTCTTCTATCTTGCCTCGGAAGCTACCTTCGTAGCTTTCCAATTAAATCTCATTCTTGTTACTTGCCTCTTCTCTTGGCGTTTTATAAGTAGCCTACCTTAGTTGAAATTTGAGGAACTCGATCGAGGATAATCCTGAGTCTCTTTTGGAAAAGTAACGTTTTTGGGATGGTTTAAAGAGTGTAGTAAGTTATGCCTCAGTGAACCTAATGCTTAGTTGGTTACCCTATAGTGAGTGGAATTGGTTGATAGAATTCGTGGCTTAGAAACTGAACAATAGGTGCGGCATTTGGTGAAACTTAGCCCTTGGAATCACGATTGGGATTGAGAGCTTATGGATTAGAGTGTGTTGATTCAAGAGTACAAAGGAAGTGTTAGGACTCATAAAGATGAATTTGGGAAGTATGCTTGGGATACTAACAAAGATGGTTAGATGAGTAAAGTGAACTAGTAATACTTGATTTTAAGAATCTGTTCTAAGTTTAAGTGGCATGTTATGTTGGCAAATGAGAGTCATTCATAGCTATGGATGAGTACTGGAGAAATCAGTATTGTGGCCTTATAAGGAATTATTGAAATTTATGCTCTTAGTTGCTTGAACGGACTTAGTGATATACCCTTAGTGGAGTTACTTAAAGGTTATATCTTAGAATGTTTGAATGGCGTAGTGAAATATAACTTGTGGACTTGTAGGATTGCGAGCTTAAGATGTTTAAAGGACGTTGGATTCTTATATAGAGATGTGAGAACGTTTAATGTAAACCCCAATGTTCACATTCTGAGGTATTGATGAATTTTGAGGAATCTACTTCTTTATGGGATTGAGATGGAGTGATGCGATGAATTGTAAAGCAACGTTGGTATAGAGATGGTTGATCCTAGAGTGTTGTAGAAGTATCATTTGAGGAACTCGAGATATAGATACTTGGACTTTATAAATTCGTGGATGTTGAGATGGTCGTACATCTTCGACTCTGGAAGAGCTTATAGTACGGTGGACCATTTGGGAATACGTGTCTTGGACAGAGTTAGTTCGACATGCTCGAATTGGGAAATAGGAGTTGAGAACCTTGTAAGGACCCCAGGAATCCCGAGCCTTGATATTTGTGTTAGTTGAATTCATAATCTTGCTTCAACGTCCCTCTTCTTCTTTCTTCCTTCATGTGAGCTTTGTCGAGCTATGCTTCCCTAATAATTCTTGCTTGACCTTCTGTTATAACTTGCATCTCCTTACCTCTAATGCTTACTCTTCCATTCTGGGCCTCACTTTCATTGGCATCCTTAGCCTGGAGTTTCCAACCTTGTTACCCTGTCTCTCTCGCTCTCTCGAGTATCTCGCTTGACTCTGAGTTCATATCATATCCTTACCTTTGCAAACCTTGCTATCCTTCCCTTTTTAGTTGTGAGGTTGGCCCCGTTGGTGGAATATTAATGTGTGTTTGAGGACCCTTGGTTTGGTTTTATCGGAATTAGTTGAGAGAGGTTGCAATGATGTCCTTAGGTAATGAGGTGGTATGCCATTCTAGTGGTTGTGTTAAAGACTTAGCCATATGAGTGTTTCCTATGTTTTGGTGACAACCGTGAGAGTGGAGTTGTTGATGGATTCTATGAGAGTGTTAGTGGCTAAATGGAAACCGTTGGATGGGGTTTGTTGCTTTTTGGGACTCTTCCTTGTTTGTTCTCCGATCCTTTTGGTAATAGAGTTTGGTAAGCGAAGACTTGCAAAATGAAATTTGTGGTTTGGATTTGAGAAACCTTGAGTGAATGGAACTTGGAGCCTTGGGCGTTGACCCGCAGTTGATACCCGTCGTTAAGGGGTGCCAAAGATAAGATTTATAAAACCTCGGCTTAAACTAGATAGCGAAAGTCAAGGGTCGAACCACAAGGAGGTGGGGAATGTTTATTGTTCTTATGTTGATGTTAAGGGTAACAAATTGGGGGTTTGATTATTTGTTGTCACTAACTAAGAATAAAGACAGTAATAAAACAAGAAATAGAATAAGATAAAACTCAAGGTAAAACGAATGCTAGGATGTTTGGGTAGTAAAGAGCTATGATGGTATAAATGTGGGGAATAAAGCATGTATTCACCCTAAACTTGCAGGATTATAATGAAAAATACAGTTGTGTTTATAGTCATAAGATTAAAAAGGATAAGAAAAAGAATTCAACCTCTGGTCCTTTGTGCTTATGATCCTTAAAGAGATTTAACTGTGGATCAACTGGTAATAATACAAAAGTATGCCCTTGTGATCCTTAAAGAGATTTAATAAGTCATTGTACTTAATTGTCAAGGACACCAGCCCCAACAATCTCCCACTTGTCCGTACAAGGGTATGTGCAATGACGTTATCACACTACATGTGGAGGACACAATCTCCAACAAACTCCCACTTGTCCGTACAAGTGTAGGTGCGATAACCGAATCTCATATCCTTTTAAAATTTCTCCCACTCAATGTAAGTCAATTTGCAAATCCGCATTCGCAAAGGTCGTATCTCACAAGCGATCTGTATCAAGAGTGGTTTCCCCGACTAGAGAGTAACTTAACTGATAAAACGAATCTGTATTCGAGCATGGCCATGCATTTCAGTTACTACTCCTCGAGTGGCCCTGAGAAATGATAAAATCCTGATAAGGGTTTGGATATTTCCCTCAACTCGAATCCTGCCGATATCGCCCAGCATGAAATAACCCAGAAAAAAATCCTCTTGGCCCCTGTTACGGTGACCGTGGGAAAGAAACCAAAGTTACCCAAAATCTGTCTTAATCTCAAGAAACAGTTGAAAGTCAAAAGACTCGACTCTAAGGAACACTATGGAGGTCCTATCCACGACCTGGCACCCAATGTTATAAAACATTTAGGACTCCATAACGTTGTCACGGGGTGTCCTACGAGATATCCGTATAACTCGCCTTTGTGATTGGTCAGTCAGCCGCGTGACTTATGGCTCGTTGAACCCACCATCAACCAACGTCACAAAATGATTACCTGAGTTATCATCTCAAGTGGGTAATCAAGGACCAAAAAGATGTAATGTTAATCAGTTCACTTTGTGGTGTTCAAAATTGGCGTACAATTCCACATGAAAAACAAAACATTTTATATCATAACAATAAGGTTGAATAGAGTACACGAGAAAATGAATTATTACATGAATTCATAAAAGAGTACTACAACTTAGGAACACATCCAATTCCCATGGAATGAATGTGCCCTTCATGCTTATCACGTGGTAATGCTTTTGTGAGAGGATCAGCTATGTTGTCATCCGTAGCGATCTTATCAATTAAAATCTCCTTTTGCTCCACGTAATCTCTGATTAGATGAGCTTTCCGTTGTACATGCCTAGCCTTGTTGCTAGACTTATGCTCCTTAGCTTGGAAGATGGCACCTTTATTATCACAATAAACGATGATTGGGTCATTCGAACTAGGCACTACTGATAGTCCTTGTAAGAATTGACGCATCCATATTGCTTCCTTAGCTGCTTTCGAGGCGGCATAGTACTCGGACTCAGTCGTAGAATCTGCTGTAACACTCTGTTTAGAACTTTTCCAGCTGACAGCAGCGCCATTAAGAGTAAAGACAAATCCAGACTGAGATTTCGAGTCATCTCGATCTGTTTGGAAGCTAGCATCTGCGTAACCCGTGGCGCAGAGCGCTGAGTCGCCTCCATAAGTCAATCCCCAATCTTTAGTCCTCCGTAGGTACTTAAGAATGTTTTTCACGGCCATCCAGTGTTGTTCACCTGGATGAGCTTGGAATCGACTTGTCATACTCAATGCATATGCAACGTCAGGACGTGTGCATATCATGGCATACATGATCGATCCTATTGCCGAAGCATAAGGAATCCGACTCATGCGCTCTTTCTCTTCCACTGACTTAGCTTCTTGAGTCTTGCTCAAGTGAAGCCCAGGAGTCATAGGAAGGAACCCCTTCTTGGAGTTCGTCATGCTGAATCTCTCCAGAATCTTCTCTATATAAGATTCCTGACTGAGAGACAACATCCGTCGTGATCTATCCCTGTAGATACGGATGCCCAAAATTCTTTGTGCCTCTCCCAGATCTTTCATCTGGAAATGGTTTTTCAACCATGCTTTAACCGAAGATAAGAGAGGTATGTCATTCCCAATCAAGAGTATGTCATCGACATACAGTACTAGGAATACAACCTTACTCCCACTCGACTTGATATAGAGACATGGTTCCTCGACTGATCGAATGAACCCATTCTCTTTTATCACTTGGTCGAAGCGATGATTCCAACTCCGCGATCCTTGCTTAAGTCCATAGATGGAACGCTTAAGCTTGCAAACTTTATTAGGATGTGCTGGATCGATAAAACCCTCGGGTTGTACCATGTACAACTCTTCCTCCAAATAACCGTTTAAGAAGGCGGTTTTAACGTCCATTTGCCATATTTCATAGTCATGAAATGCGGCGATCGCTAAGATAATCCGAATGGAACGTAGCATGACTACGGGTGCAAAGATCTCATCATAGTGCAAGCCTGGCACTTGAGTGAAACCTTTAGCAACTAGTCTAGCCTTGTGGATATCTTTGATTCAGAACTGGTCATGGCACCTTTATAGGTTGTGGGTTCATTACCCTCTAGGAGTAAGACGTCATCTGTATCGTGTTCCTCGACCATACCAATGTATCTGTCCGGTGGAATAGAGACTCTTCCTGACCTCCTAGGTTCCTCAGGGATATCAACCGCAGCCTCGGTTGAAGGTACTGTTTCCTCCAATGGTTGCTCGGTAGTTGGTTCTTGAACCTCCGATAACTCGAAGGTTCTATTACTCGACTTGTTCTCGAGAAATTCTTTCTCTAAGAACGTCGCACTAGCCGCAACAAAAACACGTTGTTCGGTAGGCGAGTAGAAGTAATGACCAAACGTTCCCTTTGGATAGCCTATAAAGTATGTCTTGACCGATCGCGGGCCGAGCTTATCCTCGTGTCTCCACTTGACATAAGCCTCGCAGCCCCAAACCCGAATAAAGGACAAGTTAGGGACCGTTCCCTTCCATAACTCGAATGGAGTCTTGTCAACAGCTTTAGACGGACTTCGGTTAAGTATTAGAGCGGCCGACAAAAGAGCATAGCCCCACAATGAATCAGGCACAACGGTGTGACTCATCATGGATCGAACCATATCAAGTAAAGTTCGATTTCTCCGTTCGGACACACCATTTAATTGTGGTGTTCCAGGTGGAGTCAACTGTAGCACGATCCCACAGTCTTTTAGGTGTTGATCAAACTCGCGTGAAAGATACTCACCACCACGATCCGAGCGTAGTGCTTTAATCTTTCTACCCAGCTGGTTCTGTACCCGATTCTGGTATTCTTTGAACTTGTCAAAGGATTCACTTTTATGTTTCATCAAGTAGACATAGCCATATCTACTCAAATCATCCGTGAAAGTGATGAAATACCTATAGCCTTCTCATGCGTTGATCGACATAGGGCCACATACGTCCGTATGTATGAGTCCTAATAGGTCGGCAGCGCGCATTCCAACACCTTTGAAGGAAATACGAGTCATTTTGCCGATGAGACATGATTCACACGTGCCATATGATTCGAAATCAAAGGGCGAAATAGCTCCATTCTGTATGAGCTGTTTTACGCGTTTCTCATTTATGTGTCCCATACGACAATGCCATAGGTAAGTTTGATCTTTGTCACCTACCTTTATTCTTTTATTATTCACATGTAATATCTCGGTGGTTTGATCTAAAACATAAATTCCATTCATGGAAACTGCCTTGCCATAAATCATATTGTGTAAGGAGAAAATACAGCTATTATTCTCTATTACAAATGAAAAGCCGAGTTTGTCAAGTGCAGAAACTGAAATAATGTTTTTGGACAAACTAGGAACATAATAACAGTTATATAAAAATAACTCGAATCCACTTGGAAGCTGGATTACGTATGTTCCCCTCGAGATTGCAGCAACACGTGCTCCATTCCCGACACGCAGGTCAACCTCACCCTTGATTAGGGGTTCTTGGTTTCGGAGGCCCTGCACATGATTACATAGATGAGAACCACAACCAGTATCAAGTACCCAAGTTCCGCAACTTGCGTGGTTAATCTCAATCATGTGAATAAAAGAAGAAGAAGACATACCAACAGGAGTAACACGGCCTGCTTTAATGTCCTCGCGATACACGGGGCATGAGCGCCTCCAATGCCCAGTCTTGTGGCAATGGTGACATTCCATGCTTAGCAAATCCTGGTTTCTTGAACCTGGGCTTACCTACTGCTAGGTCGCCCTGAGCTTTAGCCTTCCCTTTACCTTTTCCCTTACTGGAGATCATGAGAATATCCTGCTTCAGACTCCCACTCAACTTTAGATCCTTCTCAGTCTGTACGAGAAGGGAGTGGAGCTCATGGGGAGTCTTCTTCATGTCGTTCATGTAGTAGTTGGCCCTAAAGAGGGCGAACCCATCATGAAGCGAATGAAGCATGCGATCAACGATGATGTTCTCACTGATCTTGCAGTTTAGGGTCTCCAGTTTCACGATATTCTCAATCATGTTGAGAATATGTGGGCTAACAGCTTGGCCCTTCTGGAGTTTCGCCTCAAAGAAGCGACAGGTATGCTCATAAGAAACGATTCTCGGAGCCTTGGAGAATTCGTTAGTGAGCGTGGTGAAAATCTTGTTTGCACCATGGGTTATGAAGCGTCTTTGCAAATTAGATTCCATTGCATAGATGAGTACGTTCTTTATCGCACCCGCTTCCATGACGAAGTCGCTATGAGCGCGAACATCGTTGGCTCTAGCTCCAGTTCCTGGGTGTGCCGGAATGGGCTCAGTTAAAAACTTAAGCTTTCCGTCAGCAATGGCAGCATTCCGTAGTGCTGCCTCCCAGTCAGAGAAGTTTGACCCATCATTCCTCAGTCTAGTTGACTGATTCATGGAGTCCATGAAGGCTTTTAGCCAGGATTCACGTGCTAGCTTGGCACTTGGCATTGGGTCTTCACCAGCCATTTTAGTTTTACAGCAGTTTTAATTAACGTGTTCTACACTGAAAGAAGATAAAACAAAACCATATAAGCAACTTATTGTTGTGATTTAAGTCTATATTAAATTGAATTTAAACTCGTAGACTCATGCATTTATATAATTGATCTCCCTCAAGAATTATATAAACGATCCCAAGACTCAATTTCCGTATATTGATAAGCCCACAGTTTGGCTAATTCCAATCGTTGGAACTCTTGGTCGATAGATTTCCGTAAATCCTATCTATTAGTCCATCTCAGTCACTGGAATATTATCGAGTGACCATGATGTTGAGATAAAATAAATCATCTGTTCCCACTTACCCGACGTAGAAGGGGTCATATTATGCCTACCGACGAAGAAGGGATTCATGGGAGGCTGATTTATAAAGACTAATCTCAATTTTTGGTTATACGAGGAAGACCCCATCAACTCTTATTTATCCATATTTAAGTGAACTAAAAACTAGCATTTGCGTGAATGAATTAAATAAAGTGATGGCTTTTAAATGACATGTGACATCTGTATTATCACAGAAAACTAACGCGAGACCTCTACATGAGTCAGTTTTCAGGCATGATATAGGTGGTTTGGTTTTTAGGCGGAATATGATGCAAGCTATTATCGATGAAAGCGTAAAGATAAATGCAATAAACGTAAATAAAAGTCCTAGTGTGGCCTATCCTACCAAAATAAACAAAAAACAACTTGGAATCCACTGTTGGACCCTAGAAGCTTGTCTTGATGTTCCATCTTGGTCCTTGCAGCGGGAGTGAGCATCCGGTCTCCGTCTTGTCTTTGCTCTTCACAAAATTACTAATTTAAATTACAAAAGTAATCCTAGATACATTCTAATTTAAATACAAAAGTAATTACATGGCAAAAATCCAAAACGGAGATTCAAGATCTCAAAATTACAAGCAAGATCGTGTCCCTTCATTACGGTGACACAATCTTCTAAGGCCACACTAAGTTACAACCGTTTGCAAAAATTAAATACGTTATTGAAAGCATTCCAGGCATTCACAAGACGATAAATAAAATGCATCAACTAAAAACAATTTATACATGACATAATACTGTTATTATGATTAATAAATTTATACCAAACCACCTTTTAAGATTAAAATTAAGTGACTATACCGTTTTAATCACCAATTTTAACAATCATATAATCCATTATTTTAAACTGTTTTAAAACAATATGTATCAAACGAGGGTGAACCGTTTCACTAAATAATACACTATTTCCGTATATAGTATATTATTTTAAGCCATGTGAAAATAAAACATGTTATTTTCGAAAATAAAAAAAAAACGAGTCTGTTACAGGGGGGGAGGTCGACCGACCTAAACTTGTGGTCGACCGACCTCCTGCCGAAAAACGGAAAAATCTGCAACAGTAAAATCGGTCGACCGACCTATTAATTAGGTCGACCGACCAACAAGTAGTAAAAACGAATTTCAGAAAACGCAAAACGCTGCACTTTTTGAAATTAAAACAAGTTTTTACCTTTTAAACTTTGATTAAAACAAGTAAATCAAAATTAACATCAACAAGGGTTCACATATTGTTAAGAATATCGATTAATTAACAATATGTAAACAGGAATCGAAAAACAAGATCGAAAACTCATAAAGGAAACTGTTTTTTTAAAAAAAAACAGAAAACTCACACAGGGGCGGTCGACCGACCGCTAATACTGGTCGACCGACCGACGCAGCGGCAGAAACGAGATTTTTCAAAATCTTTAAAAAAAAAACTTATGAAAAACACAAAAGTAAAATTTTCATGGCCTGGCTCTGATACCACTTGTGGGGAATAAAGCATGTATTCACCCTAAACTTGCAGGATTATAATGAAAAATACAGTTGTGTTTATAGTCATAAGATTAAAAAGGATAAGAAAAAGAATTCAACCTCTGGTCCTTTGTGCTTAAGGCCTAAGAACAGGAATTAAAGTAAATTCCCTCCTATAACTTGCACCCAAGACTTGATTGAGATGATGCCGCGTGTGCTAGAAAATACTCTCCAATTGCTTTGCAATATTGGGAGAGCTATTTAGGTTTTAGATGTGAGATCTGAGGTTTTGGGAGAAGAATGCTCTCAAAACCCTAATTTATCTTGAGATAATTTAAACAGTGCAACAAGAGTAGTTGATATAAGGAGAAGGACTCTCCTTATATACTACACATGGCCGGCCGAAATTGGACATAGGGTAGGAGTGGGCTTTCCACTCTTACCTTATTCCAATGCGAGATTCGACCCATTTAGCTTTAAGTTGTTCGCGGGTTTTATTTATAAATCGTAACATGTTATCAGATATTAATACAGTCCATATATTAATAATGGTCTGACAAAATACGATATTGTATAATTACCCAAATTAATATAACTGTTTATATTAATACGCGAATACTATATTTAATTAAATATAACCGTTTATATTTAATTTACGAATTAATCTTGTAATCCGTATTAGCTAAAATTATTTAATCCGTATTAAATAATAATCTCAACATCTTATTGACTAATTTATTAGTCAACACCTCTGACTAACTGTTTAGTCATATCCGGCATAAATGTGACTGTATTTTCATACCTTCACATCTCTCAAACGTGTCCTATAGGTGTGACGTATAGGGACCAGTTGATCACCGCCATCCGTATGACAATAACGTCAAACTTATCTAGCAAGCCAACCGTTATTGATAAACGTGGATCAACTGGTAATAATACAAAAGTATGCCCTTGTGATCCTTAAAGAGATTTAATAAGTCATTGTACTTAATTGTCAAGGACACCAGCCCCAACAATCTCCCACTTGTCCGTACAAGGGTATGTGCAATGACGTTATCACACTACATGTGGAGGACACAATCTCCAACAATAAATCCTAAGTCAACATGTATTGCAGTCGCGTAAGGGGTGTAACATATCCTTTCGGTCCATGGTACCTAATAGCTCCTTTCGACCTATGCTATTAGTTCCTAGGGCTCACGAATATTGGGTGTCAACAATAAGGGTGATTCCTAAATTCTAGGTCACATACCTTTCAGTCATAAGTAACCTAGCCGTCTTAAAGCGTTAACCAATGCCCTTCCCGTATCTTTCAACCTTGGGTAAGTCATTACTAACATCCTATAAGTCTCCTTTCAGTCTCAGTATAGGGTGTTATAGTGAACGAAGCAAAACAGTCTAAAAACGTACGTGAGGCTGGTCGACCGACCTGCTATTCCAGTCGACCGACCAACGACCTCAGTCGACCGACCAGTTAAGCTGGTCGGCCGACCAAAGTCTACTACAGGCAGATTTGGGTGTTATACAATCTACGCAAATTACTCCCTACATCCTAACATATGCAATTAGCTACTCATGGATACGAAAATAACAACAATAACAGTAATAAACATGGAATTCATAGCAAGGATTAATCTAAACATATGATAACAACAAAGGCATTGGGATTCTACACTAAGCCGGATGCAAGCAATTATAATGATAACAATATAAAAACTGAAATCAAATGGGAATTACCGATTAGGGCAGGAAAGACAAGCTTTATTGAATCTCGTGGAAAGATTGAATGTATACTAGAACAATGCTAAATAAAAAAAAGGGAACTTTGTTTCTGATAACAAAGCTAGATTAAGAACTGAAAATTGAACTAGATAATATTAAAGATATACTAGATGTATGCTAGATGATTAACCCTAATCACGAAATTAGGCTTAAGTAGGTGAAAACAATAGCTTCCTCTTGACCTAATCACGCGAATGGGCTTTGCGGAGAATTCTGGATTTGCGCGCTGGTCGAGCGACCAGGTAATGCGGTCGGTCGACCGGTTGTCGGGCTTGGTGGACTTCTGATCTTGAGATAACAGGTCTTCTGGTCGACCGACCAGGGTAGTCGGTCGGTCGACCGGTTTTCCTGTGTGTCAGCCTTGGTTTCGTCTAAATTTGATCTTTTGGTACTTGGTGTGCGCTTTGAGTTGCTTCCTCTTCGTTCCTTGTTTATGCAAAAATCCCGAGGGTATAAATTTTGTTATAAAATCGCCTCTTTTCCGCATAATTCTGCGAAAATAGCATAAAAACACGAAAGTAGACAATTGTTGGGAAATAAAGGCTAAAACATAGTAAATGAGCGCTAAAATGCGTGTTAAAATCGTTGTAAAACATCATAAAATAGACACACATCAAATTCCCCAAACCAAACCTTGCTTGCCCTCAAGCAAGAATTAGACTCTATCTTAAACTAATGGAACGATTTAAATCTCAGACCGAAATTTATATATAAGCCTAAACCTATGCCAAGTAGCAAAATGAGAAAGTATTCCAATCATGCAAACGAGTTATGGGGTTGTCAAACTTGCAAAACTAGAGACTATAGAGACTTTATACTATGGACTCTCGCGGAACGCTCGAGACACACATGAAGCAAATGGTGAGTGTTTATAGAAGATAGAAAGAAGTATATTGTAAAGACACTCACCTAACTTCGACCCATGGAAACATGCCTGCAATCTAACATGAAAAAGAATTCGACAACCATGCTTAGACGTACTTATTAAGTGACTCGGATACATGCAATTGAGGTAGTGAAAGATATGTGAGGTGAAAGGTAAAAGAGGTTAAGATGTTTTTGGACTTGTGGGGTTAGTAGCCAAGCTAGTAAAACCGGTTCCCAGCAACATATTTCACGACTTTTGACATTATGAAAGTGCTCTTTTGTAGCACAACTCTCACGTTAAAAAAAGGAAGCACTCCCAAATATTTTGAATGAACTACGGGAGTGATAACATGTAAAAGAAAGGAATTTTCAGAACGAATGTTGAACTCTGATCCTGTCAGTTGGTCGACCGACCAATGGGGACGGTCGGTCGACTGGGTTGCGGGTTTCTTTTGATTTTTTCGTTTTTCTTTCTTTCTTTTTCTTTCTTTTTCTGTTCTTTTTTCTTTTTCCTTTTTCCTTTTTTCTTTCTTTCCTCTTTTTGCTCAAGATGGCATACTAACCAAGATGCCTCAAAAAATATTCCAATGACCACAAATACTAGCTTGGAAGGGTAGGCTAAGTATAGGATGTAGTTTTGGGGGATAGAAAAGGCAATTTTGGCTATGTAGGGCTTATGGGTTAATAAGAGAAAAGGGATCCCAAATGCACGTACCAAGACTTCACAAAACGAGATAGTAGACAAGTATATAGCAATTCATGCTCATGTTTATGCATATTGATGTAACATGTTCCAAGGGGAGTACTACTCACATTCTAGGCAACTGGTTTAAGAATGAAACCAGAAATAAACTCTAAAACTCAGAATGTAAGTAGATTGCCAAGGTATAAGTCAAGTCTCAAGAAAACAAGTTGAGAAAAACTCGTAGATATGCATATGACTTTTATACGAAAACAAGTTGACAAGGCATGGCAAAGGCACGAACATGTAAGATAGCAAAGATCATCATTGAAATACTCTCGTTCCGACTCGACCTATATGCTAAAATAAACGTGCATTTTTTTTGAAATTTTTGAAATTTTTCTATTTTTTTGGATTTTTCTTTTGTATATGCAAGGAAAATAAAGAAAAGAACGAATGCAATGCAGAAATGCAATAAACGTGTGACAAAAAATGCAATCGAATAATGCATGTGACACAAAACCATTCCCCAAACCAACCCGCACAATGTCCCCATTGTGCATTAGCCTAAGTGAATGTTTCATAAAATTAAAGGAAAATTGCAAAAAGGTAAAACCAAGGAAAAATGGAAAGAACTCACCGGATTTTTAAGCGCATTGGAAACCTCCCCAAACCAGCGTAAGCTAGAAGGTTTCGGTGGCCAGCAGTGCCACTCCAAGTACCTGACAAAGTCAAATGAAGAAAGACCTCTTTCGGGGATTAAACGCGTTTTGGGTGATGTATAATGCATTTGAAGGTTTGAATAGAAGAAGGAGTGGAAGCATAAAGGAAAGAGAAGGGAAAGGAACTCCCTTATGGCGTTTGCACGCTTCCCAAGAAATGACGGACCCTCTGTACAGGTGAACTGCTCGACCGACCCTCCTCTCTGGTCGACCGACTAGATTGCAGACTACAGTGTCTTCTGATCTGCAGGAATCTGGTCAACCGACTAATGGTGGTGGTCGGCCGACTGGATTTCCTGTACAGTGGCCTTCTTTTCTTCGAAATTAACTTGTATCAACCAAGTTAACCTTCCCCAAACCTGAAAAACATTATGCATGCGCCCAAACACATGCGCAAAAATCCAGAACCAAGTCTAATTGTCTCAACTACGCAACGAAAGCAAAAATTGTTCTAGAAACTAAGCAAGCAAAAACTAAATAGTCTCAACAAAACAGAAAATTGTCTTAGGAATAACAACTTAAAAATCTCATCCGCGAAAGATGTGGAAAATCTCGGACCACGGCTTTTGGCTATATGGCGTAGTCTCCCCTGTGTTTGTTTGAATTGCCAAACACGTCTCCTCTCCGTCGCAAAGCATATACGACAGACTACTCTTTTTCTCCTCTTCTCTTCTCCTCTTGCCTTCCTTATCAACCACGCCCGGGTCGTCATCGTCCTTGTAGCTTAGCTTAGGATCCCAAGTCCACCTCTTTGCACAACTACCTTCTTGACCAAGGGCTTCCCCAAACCGTTTCCTGCAGTAGGCAAAACACAAGCATCCTCCATGTTGCTCCCAATCTGGGGCGGAGGTGTAAAAACAGGTATGGGTGTAGGCATTAAAATAGGAGAAGTGGTGATGACCTCATACTTCTTTTCAGAAGTGATAGCATTACATGTGATGGGGGTCATAGCATCCTTCTTCTTATAGGAAAGACCAAAGATGATAGAATGCTTCCCTACCTTAAAATTCAAGGTCCCACTACCTACAACAATGATGGCTCCAGCGGTGTGTAAGAAGGGTCTCCCTAGTATGATAGCTATATGGGCATCCTCAGAGGATGTCCAAAACTACAAAGTCAACTGGGAAGAAGAACCTGTCAATGCGCACAGGGATGTTTTCCAACTCCCCTATGGGTTCCATATGTTGGAGTAAGTGTCCTCCACAATAGTATGATCACGTCAATGATTTAATTAATTGACAAATCTTTATAAAAGAATATTCATGGGATGATTCTTTATCATAGTCAACTGGTCAACATTAATCGGTAATGATTGACTTGCTAGAGTTTGACATTACTGTTGTAATGACGGTGGTGACCAGTTGATCCCTTTAGGTCACACCTATAAGACAATTCTCTCGATGATAAATGAAATAACTGTATATTGATACGAGTTAGTTCATTTCTAGTCTATAAATTATATGAAGGGAAAAATTATAATAAGATTATAAGCTATAATTATTTTAGTGATTAAAATGTTGTCACTAATATAAGTATGTTTATGAAACATATTTAATTGATTGAATAATTTTCAAATACAATTGTTGTGGCCGGAAATAGAGTAATAGATGTTAGTAATTTTAGATTACTAATTTTATGATTAATTGTTTAAATGTTAAACTACATAAATCATAAAATATAAAATGGTCGAAGTAATGTTGACGTTTCTACGTAAGTTATGCGTGAGTCCATTTCATAAGATGGACCGTGTGACACTTACATTATCTTAGACATTTTACAACATTAACATATTATGTGTTAATATGATGTTGAAACATCTTATTAATGCTAAGGGTTGAGTGGGAGACAATTGTGAGTATTGAGGTGCCCATCCATTGGGCACCCTACCCCAACCATCCGGCCTCACCCTTGAGGAGAACAAAAGAAGGGTTTGATCCCTCATCTCATTCATTCTTGCATGAGCATTAGGGTTTTGTTCTAGAGAGAAAAATAAGCTCCATTTTCTCCTATCAAAACCGTGAACCTCCCATATAATTCTACTAGCATTTTGTATTAAGATTTCTAGCAAAAATAAATACAAATTCATTGAGTGTAGTGTGTCTTGGTGTTCATATTTTGGAGGTCATCTCTTTGAAGGCTCAAGGAGGATCATCCTGTGTTATTAGCTCAAGAACAAGTGAAGAAGGAGTCTTCACTTGTGCCCTATATAGCCGAAATATAGCAATATAAGGGTGAATGTTTTCTCCCTTAATCTCGTTTTATTCAAGTTGAGCATGCATAAGATCTTAAGTTAATAAGATAAACTCTTGAGTATGACTTTAAATAGGTTTTAAACCTAACAATTGGTATCAGAGCAAAGGTTGTTGCATGCTTAATCGGTTATTGTTTTTCCGAGTTTTGAGACTTAAAATAAAACTATCATTTTCGAGATATATAAGATACATCACTCGACTTTATGGCATGTTATATAAATCTGGTCCTAAATTAATTTTAGGTTATTTTGATAATTTATGAGATTAATATTGTTCATTATATATTTTTTTTAATCATTTTATATGTATTTTTATGACAAAATCGGTTAAAATGGTTAAAATAGATAGAAAAAGTTTATGACCTTGTTTTTTCTAAACGAACTCACATGCTTATTTTACTTATTGTATGTAAAATTTGGTACAAATTAAAGTTGTATAGCATGTTTTACGATTTTATTGATAAAAACCGTATTTAGAGGCAATTTTGGTTGATAATATATGATATTTCGAATTGTATTTCGAAAATTTTGACCAAAATTTTGACATTATAAATATTAAAGTAATATTTCAGAATGTTCATTAAATTAAAATCCAAATTTCGAAAATTATGGTAATTTATTTGGATTTATTACGTAAAAGTTATGTAAATCAAGGCCTATTTGAACAATTATAATAATTAAAGGGTTAATTATAATCAAAATTATTAATGACTAATTTTGAATCCTAAAATGTGTTAGGATATTATTTAGAACATAATTTAATTTATGTTTTAATTTATGCATTTTTAAAAAAAAGGTTAAAAGTTGCAAAATCTCATAAAACCGGTTTATTGTTGACCTAATTTAAAATTAGGGCGATTTGGCATCAAAATGAACATATTCATAACATATATATTGCTGCGTTTTTGGTATGAATATCATATTTCTTATTTTATAATTTTGAATTATGTTATTTGTTCTAGTATGGCCTTAGTTAATCGGTAATTCCCGTAATGTAAGGGGTTATTGATTCGGTTGTAATTTTGTGATCTCGTATCACCTTATTGTATTTATTTCTATTTTATATTGTATAAAGTAGATAGAATTAAGATTGTAATATTTGTAATTCGGAGTTCCCAAGGCGTTGCATTCCCGGAAGGAGTCCAAGACGGTGTTCCTCAAGGTGTTTGCCGAGAAGCCTTAGGGACCAAGGAGTTGGTTTCCGGATTGTAATTTTTATTTGTTTTCTTTTGGAAAGGCCATACTAGAAATTTTATTTTTCGCTTTGTTTTTTGTTTTAATATGTTGCATGCATAGCCAAATCGCCATTAACATGTCATGCATATCGAGTATCGAGTCTTCAACGTATCATTTTATTATCGATAATTCACCTAATTAGTTCACTCGTAGTATTTGGTTGATCTCATCGAAAGTATTCGTAACCGTAGTTGCAATAAGTTCGGGCTAAAGATAGAAATTAATGTAATTTTATCGACCGGGAATTCTAATGTAGAATTGATTAAGTGTTAATCCACCGAGTTATGTTAACAAGGGATGAATCGACTATACCGTGCCCTAGTTGATATGGATTTGGATCTCGGGATCATTTGCTTAATTGTGTAAGAGATCATTAAGTAAATGCTAAGCTTGTTTAAAAATGTTTAACAAGTATTTAAAATGATGAACGTTAATTTTTCCTTCATTTCCGTTTTGTAGTTACTTAATCGCAATGAATTCATTCAACCCTATCACTATTGATTCTTGTCACAATGTTTTTGACGATGTTTGCAACCAAAACAACATTGATACTACTAGAGAAGTTCATTTCGGAACGGGTCCGGATGGCAATGTTAACTTTGTCACTTCTCTCCCACCTCCCAAAGGTCCACTTCTTGACACGGCTTATATTGATGAGCTAAACGAAGAATTGGATGCCTTATACTTGAAAGAAAGAGCTTATGATGAAGCTAGTGGGAGTTCTAGCAAGAAGAGTCTTGCAAAGATAAAGAAGAAGAAAAGAAAGTTACAAAAAGGGCGATGCCACTATTGTAGTGTCATGGGCCATTGGAAGAGGAATTGTTCTAAGTACTTACGACACATTCAAGAAGGTCTTGTAATCCCGTTAGGTAATTCCAAATCTGAAATTTTTGTTATTGGCATTAATTTTGCATCCAACACAACATGGGTATTGGATACTGGTTGTGGTTCTCACCTTTGTAATCGTTTGCAGGGTTTAAGAGAAGTGGAGAAAATAGACAAGGGTGATATGGAACTCCGACTAGGAAATGGAGCTCGGATAGCGGCCACTTCAAAAGGAACTTTGTAACACCCCCATTTATTCCAGGGCCTGAACTAGGACTCCTCAGATAAATAAGGGTGTTACCATCTCAGTTTCCCGAGGCAGTAGATACAAAGGAAGATAAACAGTACTTTAAATTAACTTTAAACTCAAAACATGTTCTTACATATCCAAAGATCTTAACAACATAAATAAAGTACAACTCGTATTAAACTGAATAAGGTGATCTAGACATCTAATCTGGTCCGGATCCAAGCTCTTCCTCCCATAGCTCCCCCTTAGTCTCAGCACCTGTCAATCTGCTCCCCAATAATTGGTTAATCACAGGTGATCACGAATACACAGGGTCAACCACGAGGTTGAGTAGGGAAAACAACAATTATAACAATATAGTAAACTCCGCACCGATCCAACGCCATATATATACTCCGCACCGATCCAACACCATATATACTCCGCACCGATCCAACACCATATATACTCCGCACCGATCCAACACCATATATACTCCGCACCGATCCAACACCATATCACAAGGCCCATCATGAACACAATGTATTATATCACAGAATAATATATAGATAACACCATATAATGATGACACGATATATGTAATAAACATGCGCAAAACCAAATAAGAACAGATTGCACATTATCAGATACCAGTATTTCCCCTACCTGAAATAGCAGGGACGTAGACACAATCCGATGTATGCTTAGAAATGTTCCACTCGAAATTCGCTCCCTAAACAGATATATGTAACCAATTAATAACTTATACGACTCCCTTAACGATCATACTTACCCAAAACCCCATAAGTAGAAAGTTTCCATAAATAGAAACTTTCCCGATACAGCACTTCCAAACATAGCAACTTCTAAATATGACAACTTTCGTTTTGAATTTCAAATTATTCTATACATTACTACCATAACTAAAATTCCATAAATAAAATATAATACCATAAATATCATTATTTACTAAAAATAATAATAATAATAATAATAATAATAATAATAATAATAAAAATAAAAATACTAAGGCTAACCACGAAAACCCTACTCCCTTAACCCGACACAAGACTCACCTTTCTAACCCCTCACAGCCACCGTACCGCCACCACAGCCACCAGCCGACACCCAGCACCAAACCCAGGACCACCCAAAACCCCTGTGACCGCCGGCAACCGGTCGACTGCCACCGGCGAGATGAACCGTGGTCCTAAACAGACCTGGTTCCTCACCCAGCCTCCCCGACTGCCTGCACTAACACCTCAGACGACGACGGAACTACGCCTGACACAGACTGAGGCCACCACCTTCGGCAACCCTGACACCTACTCTACCACCAACGGTGGAACCACTGTGTCGACCTCCCCCGAGTCAACAGTGGTACCACCACCTTACCCCTCCTGCGAGAACACGAACAGAACAGAGACCAAACCCGAGACCACTAGTAGAAACGATATCCCCCTTCGACACCACCACAACCGACTACCACCATCGACACCACCACCGTCTGACTACTTCCCAGACCACCAGTACAGATACACGAAACGGACTAAGACCAGAGACGTATGACTCATCGACATCACTATGAAAAGGTATGACTTTACCATAAACGAAAGAAACAGACGACAAACATACCTGAATTCGGGTCAAAAACGACGGTCCTAGGCTGACTTCACTGGCCGGAGAAACCCTCTCTCTCCTTCTATGAAGTGGCGGCAGTAGGCTAGGTCTTTGGGATGTGTAAAATAAGAAACTAGGTTAAGGAAACTAGCCTCTTATAAGACGGCATTAGGCTGCTTATGAGAGGTGTTTCTATTTTGTGTTTTATCCTCAAATTAGGGTTTCGAAGCCCACACCTCACTCCAAGAGATCCCTAGTTCGAACCTTACTAGAGACATGACATCCAAACTCGAGATACCTAGTTCGAAACTCACTAGACACGCGACACACACAAAACTCTTATAAACGAAATAAGAACTACCAAAAATACTAACATCGTATCAAATAAAACCCCGCAACTAAACATAAAACTCGAGGTATTAAAGTCTTTCCCCCTTAAAATGAACTTCGTCCCGAAGTTCAACCATACTCGGGTGACAAGCAACCCACTCAAACGAACTTGGAACACAAAACATCACAAAAACTTACTTAAATCACAGGCTGTCACATCCCATCCCCCTTAAAGAAAAGTTACGTCCACGTAACTTACCTCAATCGAACAGATGCGGATAACGCTCTCTCATGGACGCCTCAGGCTCCCATGTAGCCTCTTCCTGATTATGATTGGTCCACAGGACTTTCACCAAGGATGTCTCCCCATTGCGAGTCTTCCGTACCTTCCTGTCCAGAATCTCCTTCGGAGTTTCAATGTATGCCAACTGCTCATCTACCTCAATCACCTCGTGCTAAAGCACATGTGATGGGTCACTCACATATTTCCTCAACTGAGACACATGGAACACATTATGGACCTTGGATAGAGCTGGAGGTAAAGCTAAGCGGTATGCCACCTCTCCCACTCTATCCAAGATCTCAAATGGTCCAATAAATTTCTGACTCAGTTTGCCACGTTTGCCGAATCTCATCACACCCTTCATCGGAGAGACTTTCAGTAGTACTTTCTCTCCGGCCTCAAATGAAATATCACTCCTTTTCAGATCTGCATAGCTCTTCTGCCTATCCTGAGCGGCCCTCATCCTCTATCGAATAATCTGGACGTGCTCCACCATCTCCTGAATCATATCTGGCCCTAAGGTCACAACATCAGCGCGATCATCCCAACACACAAGGCTCCGACACTTCCTCCCGTATAGAGCCTCGAAAGGGGCCATGCCTATGCTTGCATGGTAGCTGTTATTGTAAGAAAACTCGATCAACCCCAGTCAATCCTCCCAAGATCCTCCGAACTCGAGTACACAAGCCCTCAACATATCTTCAAGGGTCTGAATCGTCCTCTCAGTCTGACCATCTGTAGCTGGATGAAAAGCTGTACCCATCTTCAACTGGGTACCCAAAGCAGTCTGCAACTCCCGCCAAAATCTGGATATAAACCTCGAGTCTCGATCTGAAACAATGTCCTTGGGTACGCCATGAAGTTTGACCACATTCTGAACATATGACTTAGCCAACTCGGCTTTACTCCACGTATCTTTCATTGGAATAAAGTGAGCTGACTTAGTCAAACGATCCACGATCACCCAAATCATGTTGTTGCCCCTCTGAGTCCGAGGCAACCCCACAATAAAGTCCATCGAAATATTCTCCCACTTCCACTCCGGCACATCCAACGGTTGAACTTTCCCTTGAGGTCTCTTATGCTCCCCTTTCACTCGCTGACAAGTCAAACACCTCGACACAAACTCTGCGACTTCCTTCTTCATATTAGGCCACCAAAACGTCTTCTTAAGATCCTTATACAACTTATCACCCCCTGGGTGAACAGAATAAGGAGTAGCATGAGCTTCAGTCAGGATCTTCTTCTTTAGCTCCTCAACATTCGGTACACACCATCGCCCACTGAACCTCAAACTACCATCGGTATGAATACTGAACTTGGATGCCTCATCACCATTTCCATTCTCCAACATCAAACGCCACTTCTGGATTCTCTCATCGTTCTGCTGTAACTCCCGAATCTCCCCATACAACTCAGGCTCCACTGTCAAGTCACCAAGAGTGTCCCCTTTCCGGATCATGAATATTCCCATCTCCCTTAGTTCACCATACAACCTCCCTCTCGATCTGGCACAATCCAAAGCATGTATTGACTTCCTACTTAGAGCGTCAGCTACCACATTTGCCTTGCCTTCGTGGTAGACAATCTGCATATCATAATCTCCGATCAACTCTATCCACCTCCTCTGCCTCATGTTCAACTCTTTCTAGGTGTAGATATATTTCAGGCTCTTATGGTCGGAAAACACCTTAAAAGTGGCTCCATAAAGGTAATGACGCCACAATTTCAGTGCAAAGACCACAGCGCCCAACTCCAAATCATGAGTCGGATAATTCTCTTCGTAGGTCTTCAACTGGCGAGAAGCATACGCGATCACTCTACCATTCTGCATTAGCACACAACCCAACCCATGCTTTGAAGCGTCGGTGTATACTTCAAAATTATCACTCCCAACTGGCAAGGCCAGGATAGGAGCTGTTGTCAGGCGTTCCTTAAGGGTTAGGAATGCCTTCTCACAACTCTCATCCCAGATATAACGGTTCTCCTTCCTCATCAACGACGTCAACGGCTTCGCTATCTTTGAAAAATCTTTGACGAATCTCCGGTAATAACCAGCTAAACCCAGAAAGCTTCGAATCTCACTCACATTCTTCGGACTCTGCCACTTAGTCACTGCCTCGATCTTGCTAGGGTCAACAGCCACCCCCTCTTTTGAAATTACATGCCCCAGAAATGCCACTTTCTCCAACCAGAACTCACACTTGCTCAACTTAGCATTGAGCTTATGCTCCTCCAAGGTCTGAAGTACTTTTCTCAAATGATCTTCGTGCTCTTCTGCATTCTTGGAATATACCAGGATATCATCGATAAATACCACCACGAACTTGTCTAGATACGGGCTGAAGACTCGATTCATCAAGTCCATGAACACAGCGGGTGCATTAGTCAATCCAAAGGGCATAACCACAAATTCATAGTGGCCATACCTCGTTCGGAAAACGGTCTTCGGAATATCTTCATCCTTTATTCTCAACTGGTGATACCCGGATCTCAAATCAATCTTGGAGAAAACCCCAGCTCCACTTAGCTGATCGAACAAGTCGTCATTCCTCGGCAGAGGATAACGGTTCTTGATGGTCACATTGTTCAGCTCTCGGTAGTCAACACATAGCCTCAAACTACCATCCTTCTTCTTCACAAACAAAACGGGTGCTCCCCAGGGCGACACACTGGGTCGGATGAACCCTTTCTCAGCTAGTTCATCCAACTGCTTCTTCAACTCCTCCATCTCTTTCGGTCCCATACGGTACGGTGATTTAGATATTGGTCCCGCCTCTGGTTTTAGGTCAATGGCGAATTCCACTTCCCTCCTTGGCGGTAACCCCGGAACGTCGTCACGAAAAACTCCCTCAAACTCCCGTACCACAGGTATCTCACTAGTCTTGGGGGTCTCAGCCTCACAATCCCACATTTGGCATAAGATTAGGCTCTCTCCTTTCCTCAAGCCAGACTTAAGGGTATTGACAGAAATGAATTTGATTTTTGGTTTGACTCGGTATCCCTTGTAAGACACCCTCACTCCCTTAGGTCCCTTCAAGGAAATCTTCTTTTGATGACAGTCGATGAAAGCTCGATACTTCCCTAGCCAGTCCATCCCCAAAATCACCTCAAAGCCCCCAAGAGGAAACTCTATGAGGTCACAATAGAAAATTGCTTCCCCGATTTTGATGGGTACACTACCATATACTCTATTAAAGACTATCGACTCGCCTGATGGTATGGTCACTGGATCCGCGATCCAATCAAATCTCTCAAGTCCCAAAGCCTTAACATGATCTATAGACACAAACGAATAGGTGGCACCGGAATCGAAAAGTACGAAAGTAGGCTTAGAGTTCACAAGAAAAGTACCGGTTACCACGTGCGCATCCTCCTGAGCTGCCTGCTTTCCCATGGCAAAGAGCTTGCCACTGGACTTGACTCCACTCTGGCTGGCAGAAGATGTCCCAGCTGGCTGATTTCCTCCCGCTCCTGTCTTTTGGTTGCTTCCACTTCCATTGAACTGATTCTGGTACGGGCGGCTCTGGTAATTGTTATAGTTCCTCTGATAATTGCTGCTGCCCCCAGACTTCGCACCCCCACCATAGTTTGTCATGGGTGTGCGATAGCCACTGCTGTCATAGGACTGAGTGCGAGGTCCCTGGTATCCTGATGTAGGTGTACGATAGCCCCCGGACTGATTTCCTCCAGACGAACGACACACCGCCTGCTTATGTCCCCTCTTTCCACAGCCAAAACACACAATTCCTGCCGAACCACTGCCAGAAATCCCACTCATGTGATTACCCCCACTCTGGTTTCTCCCACCACCAGAGGCACTACTCCCGAAGTACCCACTGAACTTGTTATTACTTTGCTTTTTCGATCCTGAACCCTCAGCTACTGTTTCAGCTTTCCTCTTTTCTGTCTTGGACTGTTTGTCCTTTTTAATCATATCCGAAAGCCTCTCCGCCGCCCCAGCCCTTAAGTAGATGTCACGGACTGAGGTGGGCGGAGCTGCAATCAGTCTCTTCTTGATGGCGATTGATAACCCTCTCTCAAAATTCATGGCCAGCATGGCATCATCAAACCCCATGTCTCCCACATAGTGCACCAACTGGATGAACTTCCTGTAGTAAGCCTCTACGGTCATGTCCTCCGACATCTGGAATGAGTCGAACTCCTCCCTCAGCTCGCTCTTTTGGAATTCTGGTAAAAACGCCTCGTTCAGAACCCCCTTGAATGCATCCCACGGAACAAACGCGGATCCACCCTCTATAGCTGCTTCCCGGAGCTCTCCCTTGTTCGCGGTCCACCAGTCTCCAGCCATACCCCTCAGATAGTGGGCAGCCTGGTCTACCCTCAGTTCTTCAGGGCAGTCCACCAACTCGAACAGGTTACCGAATTCCCGGCACCAAGCCCCTAACAGATGAGGTTCCCCCTCCCCAGTGAATTGGGTAGGGTGATGTCTTGCGATGATTGTGCTCATTTTCGCGGAGTCCATTCGTTTAGCCTTTAGAGTTGCAATCTCAGCTCGTAATTGATCTAACTCCTCTTGTGTGATGTTAGCGAGGTTGTCTCTTCGCGGAGGCATACTATAATACAACAGAAAAGGAATGAGTCCCGACTCGTGTGGGTACCCATTAGGATTAGGGCTAAAATCCCTAAACAATAAAGTCTAGCATCAACTATCAGATTGAGTACTACAAAATTATAACATGGCTCGGGATCACATAACCGCATATCACTAGACATGATGCGAAAGGAAATGAAAGCATTTACTGACATGTTTCAAGATACTTCACATCACCACATAAGTTCACAATTCTTTTATTCACAATTAAAATCCCTTTCATGCTCATGCCCCTCCCGGCTATTCCAATTAGTTTCATATACTCAAGTTTGCATAGATACTTTATCACAATATACCATTACTTCCATCTTTTCCTAATCTACCCTTTTTCTCTCGTATTTTCACTCTGGGTTCCCGGATAAAACTGATAGGGCCAATGGTTCGGTGTGAGGGGGCCCCAGACTCATACTTCCCCTTTCGTGTGCTCCTAACAGTCCTATCGCGGGGTTCATTTTATTTAGACTCTCCTACATTCATTGGATTATTTAGTTTAGGCCTGAGGATCGTAGGCTCTGATACCACTTTGTAACACCCCCATTTATTCCAGGGCCTGAACTAGGACTCCTCAGATAAATAAGGGTGTTACCATCTCAGTTTCCCGAGGCAGTAGATACAAAGGAAGATAAACAGTACTTTAAATTAACTTTAAACTCAAAACATGTTCTTACATATCCAAAGATCTTAACAACATAAATAAAGTACAACTCGTATTAAACTGACTAAGGTGATCTAGACATCTAATCTGGTCCGGATCCAAGCTCTTCCTCCCATAGCTCCCCCTTAGTCTCAGCACCTGTCAATCTGCTCCCCAATAATTGGTTCATCACAGGTGATCACGAATACACAGGGTCAACCACGAGGTTGAGTAGGGAAAACAACAATTATAACAATATAGTAAACTCCGCACCGATCCAACGCCATATATATACTCCGCACCGATCCAACACCATATATACTCCGCACCGATCCAACACCATATATACTCCGCACCGATCCAACACCATATATACTCCGCACCGATCCAACACCATATCACAAGGCCCATCATGAACACAAATGTATTATATCACAGAATAATATATAGATAACACCATATAATGATCACACGATATATGTAATAAACATGCTCAAAACCAAATAAGAACAGATTGCACATTATCAGATACCAGTATTTCCCCTACCTGAAATAGCGGGGACGTGGACACAATCCGAGGTATGCTTAGAAATGTCCACTCGAAATTCGCTCCCTAAACAGATATATGTAACCAATTAATAACTTATACGACTCCCTTAACGATCATACTTACCCAAAACCCCATAAGTAGAAAGTTTCCATAAATAGAAACTTTCCCGATACAACACTTCCAAACATAGCAACTTCTAAATATGACAACTTTCGTTTTGAATTTCAAATTATTCTATACATTACTACCATAACTAAAATTCCATAAATAAAATATAATACCATAAATATCATTATTTACTAAAAATAATAATAATAATAATAATTATAATAAAAATACTAAGGCTAACCACGAAAACCCTACTCCCTTAACCCAACACAAGACTCACCTTTCTAACACCTCACAGCCACCGTACCGCCACCACAGCCACCAGCCGACACCCAGCACCAAACCCAGGACCACCCACAACCCCTGTGACCGCCGGCAACCGGTCGACTGCCACCAGCGAGATGAACCGTTGTCCTAAACAGACCTGGTTCCTCACCCAACCTCCCCGACTGCCTGCACTAACACCTCAGACGACGACGGAACTACGCCTGACACAGACTGAGGCCACCACCTTCGGCGACCCTGACACCTACTCTACCACCAACGGTGGTACCACTGTGTCGACCTCCCCCGAGTCAACAGTGGTACCACCACCTTACCCCTCCTGCGAGAACACGAACAGAACAGAGACCAAACCCGAGACCACTAGTAGAAACGATATCCCCCTTCGACACCACCACAACCGACTACCACCATCGACACCACCACCGTCTGACTACTTCCCAGACCACCAGTACAGATACACGAAACGGACTAAGACCAGAGACGTATGACTCATCGACATCACTATGAAAAGGTATGACTTTACCATAAACGAAAGAAACAGACGACAAACATACCTGAATTCGGGTCAAAAACGACGGTCCTAGGCTGACTTCACTGGCCGGAGAAACCCTCTCTCTCCTTCTATGAAGTGGCGGCAGTAGGCTAGGTCTTTGGGATGTGTAAAATAAGAAACTAGGTTAAGGAAACTAGCCTCTTATAAGACGGCATTAGGCTGCTTATGAGAGGTGTTTCTATTTTGTGTTTTATCCTCAAATTAGGGTTTCGAAGCCCACACCTCACTCCAAGAGATCCCTAGTTCGAACCTTACTAGAGACATGACATCCAAACTCGAGATACCTAGTTCGAAACTCACTAGACACGCGACACACACAAAACGCTTATCAACGAAATAAGAACTACCAAAAATACTAACATCGTATCAAATAAAACCCCGCAACTAAACATAAAACTCGATGTATTACAAACTTGCACTCTTGCCTTATCAGGTGGATACGAGTTACATTTAAATAATTGTTATTTTGTACCGTGTCTTTCCAAAAACATTATTTTTGTTGCAATGTTAGACATTGAAGGATATAGTTTTTCCACTAAAAACAATTGTTGTGTAATTTCTAAAAATGACATGGTTGTTGGCCATGCTACATCAATTAATGGAATCTATGTTTTGGAAATTTCGGACTCGTCTCAAGATGTCTATAACATACAAAACAAAAGGATAAAGACAAATGACCCAAATGAATCGTATATTTGGCATTGTCGACTTGGTCATATAAATGAGAATCGCATCAAAAGATTGGTAAAGACCAATATAATTAAACCATTCGAATATGAATGATATGGTACATGCGAAGATTGTCTTCTAGGAAAGATGACTCGTAATCCCTTTAGTGGTAAAGGAACACGAGCTAGTGAATTGTTAGGGCTCATACATACGGATGTATGTGGACCACTAACAGTCACCACTAGGGGCAATTATGACTATTTCATTAGCTTCACCGATGATTTAAGTAGATATGGGTATATCTACTTAATGAAATATAAGAGTGAAGCATTCAAGAAATTTAAAGAATTTCAAAATGAAGTAGAAAACCAACTCGACAGAAAGATTAAGGCACTATGATCCGATCGTGGTGGTGAATATCTTAGTAACGAATTTGATTCGCATCTAAAAGAATGTGGCATTGTGTCACAACTTTCACCTCCGGGAATGCCACAACTTAATGGTGTGGCAGAAAGGAGGAATCGAACCTTATTGGATATGGTCCGATCAATGATGAGCCAAACAGAATTACCTGATTCGTTTTGGGGATTTGCGATCGTCACCGCCATCAAATCGTTAAAAAATAGTCCGACGAAAGCGACCGATAAGACTCCATATGAGATGTGGAAGGGAAAGGTTCCTAACTTATCCTATATGAAGATATGGGGATGTGAGGCTTATGTCAGGGTAAAGACCGATGACAAACTCGCTCCACGATCCGAAAAATGCATTTTTGTTGGTTATCCAACCACCTCACGTGGCTACCACTTTTACAAACCTCATGGAAACAAAGTGTTTGTGTCTTCTGAGGCTGTCTTTTTAGAAAAGGAATTTATTTCTAAAAGACAGAGTGGGAGAAATTTTGAACTTAATGAAGTTCGAGAAGTTCAAGAGCCACAAACTAAAGCTGAGACAGACGAAGATGTTCCTTCTTCTACTTCCGTTCCTATTCAACCCAGGAGGTCGAGTAGGATTCCATATCAACCTGATAGGTATGTTGGATTAATTGAGGAAGATGGTAGCCTAGACGTATTACTTTTGGAAAATGATGAGCCTACCACCACTACAAGAATACATAAAACAGGCGACGGAAATTGGCGACTGAAGACAGTCGCCAAATGTAATTTGGCGACTGTCTTCAGTCGCCAAAGTTCTGTCGCAAGCCCTAATCGCCCAAAAAAAATTGGCGACTGTTGTCAGTCGCCAAATTTGGCGACTGAAGATGTAGTCGCTATAGGAAGGAAAATGGCTACTGAAGGTGCAGTAGCCAAATTGGCGACTGAAAGGGCAGGCAGTCGCCAATTTGGCGACTGAAGCAAAGGGGAGTCGCCAATTTGGCGACTTTAGGGCAGTCGCCTAATTGGTTTTTACAGTCGCCAATGTGTTTTTTTTCCAGTAGCATTTCCAGTTTTGGCGACTGATTGCAGTCGCCAAAACCCCCATTTCAATCGCCGAATTGGCTGGAACTTTTCATGTCATATTCGTTTTTGATCTAGCCAAATCTCGTATTTATTCATCCTAATATCCAATGAAAACCTGCAAACATAAAATTGCAACCCATTTGCGCGAACCGCAACTTTTGTAACACGAAATTCTCATTTATTAAAAAATGAGAACATTATCCAACTACAAGCTAAACTGACTACATTATCCAAGTTCATTATCCAACCTTAAGCTAAACCACCTACATTATCCAAGTTCAAGCTAAACTAACTAATACTTATCCAACAACCTAAGTTGCAAATCCCATGCCGGCTCCACTACCACCGCCCTTACCATGCGGATCGTTGGGGTCATACCGATATTGTGGACCGGGGTTGCATTGTGTGAAGAAGTTTTCCATGGCCTCCATGCGCTCCTTCATCAACCGATATTGTTCATCTCTTTCAGCATTTACTCTTCTTTCTTGAGCGAGTTGAGTCTGTAGTTGACTCACAATAGCCGGCTCATATGTTTGGCGAGGCTCATATGAGGATCTTCTGGCCGGTTCTTTGAAGAAGACACCATGGGCCCTTCCGGTGCCATACACATTACCCTTCTTATATCCCTTGACCAAATTAAACCAAATCTCATTATCTGGTACTTCGGGATGTTCTTCTTTTTCAGTCTCGAATGCTTCCTACATTAGTTGACAAAAAATTACCATCATTAGTTAACATTAATTTCATTAGGTAACAATTCAAAAGTATCTTAAGTAAAAAATCTTACATATAAAGCTTTGTCTTTTGGCTTAATCCAAATTCTCTCATTCTTAGCGTTCACCCTTGAATGTGTGGCAAGGAATAGTTCCGGAACCGTCGCCTGAGGATCATCAGCCAACATATCATCTGGTTGATCAGCTGACTGATCATCAGCACTCTGATCAGCTGACTGCTCGGCTGACTGCTCAACTGACTGCTTCTTTTTATTCTTCTTCTTGTTCAGCTACATACACGAGGTGGCCGGAGGTGGTGGTGGTGGAGGTGGAAGTTGTGGTGGGTGGTCACGGTAGGAGAGAAGGCGGAGGTTTTTCGTGGTTTTATTTTGTTTTTTAAGAACTCGCGTAATAAAGGAGCTGAGTTTCTGATTTATTTGTTCAGAATTTTGGCGACTGAACTAAAAATTTTGGCGACTGCACTTCTTCAGTCGCCAAATTGGCGACTGTCCTCAACCCATTTGGCGACTGCCTTTTCAGTCGCCAATTTTGGCGCTAAATGTGGCGACTGAATACAGTCGCCAATCCTTATCTGCAGTCGACTTTTTGTGTCGGTGGTGAAAAAGTTTGGGAAAACTTACAGTCGCCAAATTGGCGACTGACTTCAGTCGCCAATCTTCAATTGCAGTCGCCAATTTGGCGACTGCAGAGTTCAGTCGCCAGATGTCCGTCGCCTGTTTTGTTTTTTCTTGTAGTGCACTTACAAAGCTGCAATCTCTAGTCCGACTCCGCCAAATGGCAAGAGGCCATGATATCCGAGATGGATTCTATGCATCAAAACCAAGTATGGGACTTGGTAGACTTGACTAAAGAGATGAGACCTCTCCAATGCAAGTGGATCTTCAAGGTGAAGAATGGCATAGAAGGACATGATGATGTGTATAAAGCTAGGCTAGTAGCTAAAGGGTTTTACCAAGTTCAAGGTCTTCATTATGATGAAACCTTTGCTTCGGTAGCCATGCTAAGATCCATTAGGATAATGTTAACGATTGCCGCATTTCATAACTATGAAGTGTGGCAAATGGACGTCAAAACCGCCTTCTTAAATGGGCATTTAAAGGAGGATGTGTATATGATACAACCTGAGGGTTTTGAAGATCCTAAAAATCCTAACAAGGTATGCAAACTTAAGAGATCCATTTATGGACTTAAGCAAGCATCCAGGAGTTGGAATCATCGCTTCAATGAAGTCATAAAAGAGAATGGTTTCACTCAAAGTGTCGAGGAACCTTGTCTATATATGAAATTCACTGGGAGCAATGTTGTATTCCTAATTTTGTATGTGGATGACATACTACTCATTGGAAATGATGTTCCAATGCTTTCATCAGTTAAAGGATGGTTAGGTAACCATTTTCAGATGAAAGATCTAGGAAATGCACAATGCATATTAGGTATCCGGATCTATAGAGATAGGTCCAAGAGGATATTGGCACTAAGTCAAGAATCTTATATCGATAAGATTCTACGACGGTTAAACATGGGATCTATCATGTACGCCATGATATGCACTCGTCCAGATGTCTCATATGCTTTAAGCATGACTAGTAGATATCAAACGAATCCAGGTGAAAGTCACTGGATTGTAGTCAAGAATATCCTTATGTACTTAAGAAGAACTAAGGATTCATTTTTAGTGTTTGGAGGGGAAGAAGATTTGTGTGTAAAGGGTTACACAGATGCAAGCTTCCAAATAGATAAAGACCATTTTAAATCCCAGGCTGGATTTGTCTTTATCTTGAATGGTGGTGCCATTAGTTGGAAAAGCTTCAAAGAACCAGTCGTTGCGGATTCTACTACGGAAGCAGAGTACATTGCAGCATTAGAAGCTGTTAAAGAAGCAGTATGGATAAGGCAATTCATCGAGGGACTAAGGGTAGTACCAAATGCTGAAGATCCTATCACCCTCTACTGTGACAACAGTGGTGCTGTCTTTCAGGCTAAGGAGCCGAAGTCTAGTAATAAATCTAGACATGTACCAAGAAAATATCATGTAATTCGGGATTTCATTGATAGGAAGGAAATAACGATTTGTAAGGTTGGGACAGACGACAATGTGGCTGATCCCTTAACCAAACCCTTGTCGCAAGTTAAGCATGATTCTCATGCTCGTTCTATGGGTCTTAAGTGTTTACCCAATATGTAATCGATTACATGATATGAAATGAAAAATGTTGTTTTTGCGTTCATATAAGATAATCTTGTTCGTCATTTAAGTTTTATTTATAACTTGTTTTGTTTTACATACTTTGTTAAATCCAAACAGGATTGTATGACAATTACTGAACCCTGTTAAAGTGAACTGGATTAACTTAGTATTGCCCCTAGTCACTTATATGAGGTGACATCTCGAAGTGACTAGATTATGATGCGATTGATGGTGAGTTCTAACACCATCGAGTCATAAGAGATGACTAGTCGGTCTTATAGACAAACTGTAAGGTACACTTGTGTCGGGTAGTGACCGCTTATAGAGTTCTTTAGAATTCAATGGAGCATGGTCGTGGCAAGAGCTACTATATGTATATTCTTATGAGTCGATTCTTAGACTAGAAACTGGTTGTTCTAAAGTGACATAATTCAAAGTGACTTTAATTTATGCTCTACGATTTTCCGTAAAAGGGGTCAAATGGGCATCTTTTGGGTCACAATGGACGATGTTACCCAAGGACAATAGTTGGATACGAATTGTTCTAACTCTTTTCAGGGTTATCTTAAATCTCGAGGCCACTCGAGGAGTAGTGAACTAGAAATGCGTGGCCACGCTCGGAGGATATCTATGGTAGATAATTCCGGTCTACCAGTTACACTCCATATCGAGAAAAACCACTATTGATTTGATCACGTGCAAGTACGACCTGTAAGACACCTTGCATTGAGTGGGAGACGATGTAATAGGACAAGAGAATCGGTGATCCACACTTTGTGAGGACAAGTGGGTTTGTTGGAGTAAGTGTCCTCCACAATAGTGTGATCACGTCAATGATTTAATTAATTGACAAATCTCTATAAAAGAATATTCATGGGATGATTCTTTATCATAGTCAACTGGTCAACATTAATCGGTAATGATTGGCTTGCTAGAGTTTGACATTACTGTTGTAATGACGGTGGTGACCAGTTGATCCCTTTAGGTCACACCTATAGGACAATTCTCTCGATGATAAATGAAATAACTGTATATTGATACGAGTCAGTTCATTTCTAGTTTATAAATTATATGAAGGGAAAAATTATAATAAGATTATAAGTTATAATTATTTTAGTGATTAAAATGTTGTCACTAATATAAGTATGTTTATGAAACATATTTAATTGAATGAATAATTTTCCAATACAATTGTTGTGGCCGGAAATAGATTAATAGATGTTAGTAATTTTAGATTAGTAATTTTATGATTAATTGTTTAAATGTTAAACTACATAAATCATAAAATATAAAATGGTCGAAGTAATGTTTACGTTTCTACGTAAGTTATGCGTGAGTCCATTTCATAAGATGGACCGTGTGACACTTACATTATCTTAGACATTTTACAACATTAACACATTATGTGTTAAAATGATGTTGAAACATCTTATTAATGCTAAGGGTTGAGTGGGAGATAATTGTGAGTATTGAGGTGCCCATCCATTAGGCACCCTACCCCAACCATCCGGCCTCACCCTTGAGGAGAACAAAAGAAGGGTTTGTTCCCTCATCTCATTCATTCTTGCATGAGCATTAGGGTTTTTGTTCTAGAGAGAAAAAAAAGCTCCATTTTCTCCTATCAAAACCGTGAACCTCCCATATAATTCTACTAGCATTTTGTATTAAGATTTCTAGCAAAAACAAATACAAATTCATTGAGTGTAGTGTGTCTTGGTGTTCATCTTTTGGAGGTCATCTCTTTTAAGGCTTAAGCAGGATCATCCCGTGTTATTAGCTCAAGAACAAGTGAAGAAGGAGTCTTCACTTGTGCCCTATATAGCCGAAATATAGCACTGTGAGGGTGAATGTTTTCTCTCTTAATCTCGTTTTATTCAAGTTGAGCATGCATAAGATCTTAAGTTAATAAGATAAACTCTTGAGTATGACTTTAAATAGGTTTTAAACCTAACACCATAGACGTACGGTCAGCCATTTGAACCATCATGCTAGTCATTGCAAAGGTGGTCATTCCTAATTTTAAGGCCACACTTAGGGGCTTAACACTGATGCTAGCCCCTAAGTCACACTGCCTTCTTAACTGGGAAGGTCCCTATGTTACAGGGTACAGAAAAACTCCCTGGGTCCTCTAACTTATGAGATGAAATGACAGGGGATAGGAAACTTGAGGACTCCTCAGTAAGTGCTACAGACTCTACCTTATCAAGAGACCGCTTTCGGGTTAAAAGTTGTCTCATAAATTTTAAGTATGAAGGAACCTGTTCAACTAATTCTAAAAATGGTACTTGCACATTCAATGAACGAATAACATCTTTGAATTTGTCGAAGGATACATGTTCCTTCGTGGGTAGAAGTCGCTCCGGATATGGAGGAGTAGAGCTTTCAACATTTGCAGCTGTCCTTAAAAATTTGGGGGTCTTGTCACCCCGGAATAGGAATTTCCTTTGGTTATCAGGCATTTCAAGCCTAAAGGAATCCGTCTGTTCAGGTGTCTTGGTCGGTCGACCAACTTCCTGTTCTGCAGAATTTCCAGAAGCCTCTGGAATCGCGCTTTTGGTCGACCGACGGGCATCAGTGGTCGGTCGACCAGAATCACTGCTACTCGGATTCTGCTCTTTCTCCTTTCCTTTCCCACCATCTTTCTCACCTCCAACTTTAGCCACGCTCCGCAGTGATATTATGTTTAAAGTCTCCTTCTTTTGGTCCGTTTTGGTCGGAAGTTGACCTGGAACCCGTGTATCGTTCTTGCTCGCAATTAGAGCAATTTGAGACTCCAACATTTTCATTCCCGCCTCTCGTGCCTGTGACTCCTTCTGGACCAACCCTATAAGGTTTTCGATTAGAGCATCCGTATTGGGTGGTGGGTTTGAAGGTGGTTGAGGTACGAAAGGTGGTTTTTGGAAGTTTTGTTTGTGCGGAGGGATGTAAGTTTGGTTTTGGCTTTGTTGTTGGTGTTGTGGGTTGAGGACGTTTTGGCTGGTCCATCTCATGTGGGGGTGGACATTGTTGTTGTTCGGGTCATACAAATTGTTTCCGCGGTAATGTTGGAAAGCTGCACACTTTTCATTAGATGAAGTACAAAATTTTGAAACATGCCCCTCTCCTCCGTATCTCTCACATATAAATGGACCGTCGGAAACAACATTCACTTGGTATATGCCACCCTTACTCCCACCCCCAATCTCAAACTTAGCACTGTTAACCTCTAGCTTATCTAATTTGGCCATTAAAGCCTCAATAACTGCAACATTAGACTCAACCTTTATTTGGTTACCACGGGAAGTCCCGTGTTCAGCCCGATGGACTGCGACATCCTCTATGATCTTGAGACCCTTAGTCTCTCCCGAATTCTCCTGGAATCTCCCAATGGCAGCAACATCTAGATATGCTCGGTTATCATCATAGAGGCCATTATAGAACTAGTTGCATAGAAACCACTGTTCAAATCCATGATGAGGTATGGATCGACCGAGTCTCTTGAACCTAGTCCAAGCCTCACTAAAATATTCAGAAGCTCTTTGCTTGAAGCTAGTGATCTGCGCCCTCAAGGCATTAGTCTTGGCCGCGGAATAGTATTTCCGATAGAAGGCCAAGGCTAATGTGTTCCAGTCGGTCATTCCCGCAACAGTGCGGTCTAAGTCTCGGTACCACTCCCTCGCCGAGTCTCGGAGGGAAAAGATAAACATTGTTTGCTTAATCTGGTCCTGAGTCACTCTATCTGGGTGTGCAATAGAGCATATATAATCTGTGAATATTTTAATATGCTTTGCTGCATCCTCATTGGCCGGGCCACCAATCTGATTTTTCTCCACCATGGAGAGATATAGGAAGGCTTGGCCTCAAATGGCTTCCCCGTGCCCGCAGGTAGAGTGAACCCTTAGTTTAGGTCCTTCACCTGTGGCATGGAGTGACTGACGATGCTTGCTTCTTCAGTCATCTTTTCCTCTTCTTCAAAGGTTTCAAAGTAGGTATTTATTGGTGTTTTTGGTGTAGGTGGATTGTGAGGTGATTGTGGTTGATTTGGTGTAGATGGGTTATTTTGTGGTGATGGTGGTGATGGAGGTTGATAAAAGATGTCTTCTTGAAATAGAAAAGATGGTGAAACTCCTTCCCTACTCTCTAGAAAATGTTTTTCTCCTTGCTCTAAGAGTCCTTTCAAGCTCAAGATCAAGTGGTAGGAGTTCTCCTTGAACCGACCTGCGCATGAGATGGAAACTACAAGAAAAAAAGTGAGAAAGGTTTAAGGAACAAAGTACCTTAAACACATAAACAAAAACAAAAAACAATAAACACTGGCGTCACCTCCCCGGCAACGGCGCCAAAATTTGATACCTGTCGTTGAGGGGTGCCAAAGATAAGATTTATAAAACCTCGGCTTAAACTAGATAGCGAAAGTCAAGGGTCGAACCACAAGGAGGTGGGGAATGTTTATTGTTATTATGTTGATGTTTAGGGTAACAAATTTGGGGTTCGATTATTGGTTGACACTAAATCTAAGAATAAAGACTATAATAAAACAAGAAATAGAATAAGATAAAACTCAAGGTAAAACGAATGCTAGGATGTTTGGGTAGTAAAGATCTATAATGGTATATACCCTAAGTCAACATGTATTAAAGTCGTGTAACATATCCTTTCGATCTATGGTACCTAATAGCTCCTTTCGGCCTATGCTATTACTTCCTAGGTCTCACGAATATTGGGTGTCAACAATAAGGGTGATTCCTAAATTCTAGGTCACATACCTTTCAGTCTTAAGTAACCTAGTCGTCTTTAAGCGTTAACCAATGCCCTTCCCGTATCTTTCAACCTTGGGTAAGTCATTACTAACATCCTATAAGTCTCCTTTCAGTCTCATTATAGGGTGTTATAGTTAACGAAGCAAAACAGTCTGAAAACGTACGCGAGGCTGGTTGATCGACCAGCTATTCCAGTCGACCGACCAACGACCTCAGTCGACCGACCAGTTAAGCTGGTCGGCCTACCAAAGTCTGCTACATGCAGCTTCGGGTGTTATACCATCTACGCAAATTACTCCGTACATCCTAACATATGCAATTAGCTACTCATGGATACGGAAATAACAACAATAACAGTAATAAACATGGAATTCATAGCGAGCATTAATCTAAACATATGATAACAACAAAGGGTTTGAGATTCTACACTAAGCCGGATGCAAGCAATTATAATGATAACAATATAAGAACTGAAATCAGAGGGGAATTACCGAATGAGGATTAGGACAGGAAAGACAAGCTTTATTGAATCCCGTGGAAAGATTGAATGTATACTAGAACATTGCTAAATAAAAAAAGGGAACTATGTTTCTGATAAAAAACCTAGATTAAGAACTGAAAATTGAATTAGATAATAATAAGCTGTACTGGATGTATGCTAGATGATTAACCCTAATCACGAAATTAGGCTTAAGTAGGCGAAAACAATAGCTTCCTCTAGACCTAATCACGCGAATGGGCTTTGCGGAGAATTCTGGATCTGCGCGCGGGTCGATCGACCAGGTAATGCGGTCGGTCGACCGGTTGTCGTGCTTGGTGGACTTCTGATCTTGAGATAACAGGTCTTCTAGTCGACCGACCAGGGTAGTCGGTCAGTCGACCAGTTTACCTGTGTGTCAGCCTTGGTTTCGTCTAAATTTGATCTTTTTATACTTGGTGTGCGCATTGAGTTGCTTCCTCTTCGTTCCTTGGTTATGCAAAAATCCCGAGGGTAGAAATTTGGTATAAAATCGCCTCATTTCCGCATAATTGATCTGCAAAAGAGCATAAAAACACGAAAGTAGACAATTGTTGGGAAATAAAGGCTAAAACATAGTAAATGAGAGCTAAAATGCGTGTTAAAATAGATGTAAAACATCATAAAATAGACAAGCATCAAATGCGCCAAAATTTGATACCCGTCGTTGAGGGGTGCTTAAGATAAGATTTATAAAACCTCGGCTTAAACTAGATAGCGAAAGTCAAGGGTCGAACCAAAAGGAGGTAGGGAATGTTTATTGTTCTTATGTTGATGTATAGGGTAACAAATTGGGGGTTTGATTATTGGTTGTCACTAAATCTAAGAATAAAAACAGTAATAAAACAAGAAATAGAATAAGATAAAACTCAAGGTAAAACGAATGCTAGGATGTTTGGGTAGTAAAGAGCCATGATGGTATAATTCCTAAGTCAACATGTATTGCAGTCGCGTAAGGGGTGTAACATATCCTTTTTGTCTATGGTACCTAATAGCTCCTTTCGGCCTATGCTATTACTTCCTAGGTCTCACGAATATTGGGTGTCAACAATAAGGGTGATTCCTAAATTCTAGGTCACATACCTTTCAGTCTTAAGTAACCTAGCCGTCTTTAAGCGTTAACCAATGCCCTTCCCGTATCTTTCAACCTTGGGTAAGTCATTACTAACATCCTATAAGTCTCCTTTCAGTCTCATTATAGGGTGTTATAGTTAACGAAGCAAAACAGTCTGAAAACGTACGCGAGGCTGGTTGATCGACCAGCTATTCCAGTCGACCGACCAACGACCTCAGTCGACCGACCAGTTAAGCTGGTCGGCCTACCAAAGTCTGCTACATGCAGCTTCGGGTGTTATACCATCTACGCAAATTACTCCGTACATCCTAACATATGCAATTAGCTACTCATGGATACGGAAATAACAACAATAACAGTAATAAACATGGAATTCATAGCGAGCATTAATCTAAACATATGATAACAACAAAGGGTTTGAGATTCTACACTAAGCCGGATGCAAGCAATTATAATGATAACAATATAAGAACTGAAATCAGAGGGGAATTACCGAATGAGGATTAGGACAGGAAAGACAAGCTTTATTGAATCCCGTGGAAAGATTGAATGTATACTAGAACATTGCTAAATAAAAAAAGGGAACTATGTTTCTGATAAAAAACCTAGATTAAGAACTGAAAATTGAATTAGATAATAATAAGCTGTACTGGATGTATGCTAGATGATTAACCCTAATCACGAAATTAGGCTTAAGTAGGCGAAAACAATAGCTTCCTCTAGACCTAATCACGCGAATGGGCTTTGCGGAGAATTCTGGATCTGCGCGCGGGTCGATCGACCAGGTAATGCGGTCGGTCGACCGGTTGTCGTGCTTGGTGGACTTCTGATCTTGAGATAACAGGTCTTCTAGTCGACCGACCAGGGTAGTCGGTCAGTCGACCAGTTTACCTGTGTGTCAGCCTTGGTTTCGTCTAAATTTGATCTTTTTATACTTGGTGTGCGCATTGAGTTGCTTCCTCTTCGTTCCTTGGTTATGCAAAAATCCCGAGGGTAGAAATTTGGTATAAAATCGCCTCATTTCCGCATAATTGATCTGCAAAAGAGCATAAAAACACGAAAGTAGACAATTGTTGGGAAATAAAGGCTAAAACATAGTAAATGAGAGCTAAAATGCGTGTTAAAATAGATGTAAAACATCATAAAATAGACAAGCATCAAATGCGCCAAAATTTGATAGCCGTCGTTGAGGGGTGCTTAAGATAAGATTTATAAAACCTCGGCTTAAACTAGATAGCGAAAGTCAAGGGTCGAACCAAAAGGAGGTAGGGAATGTTTATTGTTCTTATGTTGATGTATAGGGTAACAAATTGGGGGTTTGATTATTGGTTGTCACTAAATCTAAGAATAAAAACAGTAATAAAACAAGAAATAGAATAAGATAAAACTCAAGGTAAAACAAATGCTAGGATGTTTGGGTAGTAAAGAGCCATGATGGTATAATTCCTAAGTCAACATGTATTGCAGTCGCGTAAGGGGTGTAACATATCCTTTTTGTCTATGGTACCTAATAGCTCCTTTCGGCCTATGCTATTACTTCCTAGGTCTCACGAATATTGGGTGTCAACAATAAGGGTGATTCCTAAATTCTAGGTCACATACCTTTCAGTCTTAAGTAACCTAGCCGTCTTTAAGCGTTAACCAATGCCCTTCCCGTATCTTTCAACCTTGGGTAAGTCATTACTAACATCCTATAAGTCTCCTTTCAGTCTCATTATAGGGTGTTATAGTTAACGAAGCAAAACAGTCTGAAAACGTACGCGAGGCTGGTTGATCGACCAGCTATTCCAGTCGACCGACCAACGACCTCAGTCGACCGACCAGTTAAGCTGGTCGGCCGACCAAAGTCTGCTACAGGCAGCTTCGGGTGTTATACCATCTACGCAAATTACTCGGTACATCCTAACATATGCAATTAGCTACTCATGGATACGGAAATAACAACAATAACAGTAATAAACATGGAATTCATAGCGAGCATTAATCTAAACATATGATAACAACAAAGGGTTTGAGATTCTACACTAAGCCGGATGCAAGCAATTATAATGATAACAATATAAGAACTGAAATCAGAGGGGAGTTACCGAATGAGGATTAGGACAGGAAAGACAAGCTTTATTGAATCCCGTGGAAAGATTGAATGTATACTAGAACATTGCTAAATAAAAAAAGGGAACTATGTTTCTGATAAAAAAGCTAGATTAAGAACTGAAAATTGAATTAGATAATATTAAGCTGTACTGGATGTATGCTAGATGATTAACCCTAATCACGAAATTAGGCTTAAGTAGGCGAAAACAATAGCTTCCTCTAGACCTAATCACGCGAATGGGCTTTGCGGAGAAATCTTGATCTGCGCGCGGGTCGATCGACCAGGTAATGCGGTCGGTCGACCGGTTGTCGTGCTTGGTGGACTTCTGATCTTGAGATAACAGGTCTTCTAGTCGACCGACCAGGGTAGTCGGTCAGTCGACCAGTTTACCTGTGTGTCAGCCTTGGTTTCGTCTAAATTTGATCTTTTTATACTTGGTGTGCGCATTGAGTTGCTTCCTCTTCGTTCCTTGGTTATGCAAAAATCCCGAGGGTAGAAATTTGGTATAAAATCGCCTCTTTTCCGCATAATTGATCTGCAAAAGAGCATAAAAACACGAAAGTAGACAATTGTTGGGAAATAAAGGCTAAAACATAGTAAATGAGAGCTAAAATGCGTGTTAAAATAGATGTAAAACATCATAAAATAGACAAGCATCAAATGCGCCAAAATTTGATAGCCGTCGTTGAGGGGTGCTTAAGATAAGATTTATAAAACCTCGGCTTAAACTAGATAGCGAAAGTCAAGGGTCGAACCAAGGGGAGGTAGGGAATGTTTATTGTTCTTATGTTGATGTATAGGGTAACAAATTGGGGGTTTGATTATTGGTTGTCACTAAATCTAAGAATAAAAACAGTAATAAAACAAGAAATAGAATAAGATAAAACTCAAGGTAAAACGAATGCTAGGATGTTTGGGTAGTAAAGAGCCATGATGGTATAATTCCTAAGTCAACATGTATTGCAGTCGCGTAAGGGGTGTAACATATCCTTTCTGTCTATGGTACCTAATAGCTCCTTTCGGCCTATGCTATTACTTCCTAGGTCTCACGAATATTGGGTGTCAACAATAAGGGTGATTCCTAAATTCTAGGTCACATACCTTTCAGTCTTAAGTAACCTAGCCGTCTTTAAGCGTTAACCAATGCCCTTCCCGTATCTTTCAACCTTGGGTAAGTCATTACTAACATCCTATAAGTCTCCTTTCAGTCTCATTATAGGGTGTTATAGTTAACGAAGCAAAACAGTCTGAAAACGTACGCGAGGCTGGTTGATCGACCAGCTATTCCAGTCGACCGACCAACGACCTCAGTCGACCGACCAGTTAAGCTGGTCGGCCGACCAAAGTCTGCTACATGCAGCTTCGGGTGTTATACCATCTACGCAAATTACTCGGTACATCCTAACATATGCAATTAGCTACTCATGGATACGGAAATAACAACAATAACAGTAATAAACATGGAATTCATAGCGAGCATTAATCTTAACATATGATAACAACAAAGGGTTTGAGATTCTACACTAAGCCGGATGCAAGAAATTATAATGATAACAATATAAGAACTGAAATCAGAGGGGAGTTACCGAATGAGGATTAGGACAGGAAAGACAAGCTTTATTGAATCCCGTGGAAAGATTGAATGTATACTAGAACATTGCTAAATAAAAAAAGGGAACTATGTTTCTGATAAAAAAGCTAGATTAAGAACTGAAAATTGAATTAGATAATAATAAGCTGTACTGGATGTATGCTAGATGATTAACCCTAATCACGAAATTAGGCTTAAGTAGGCGAAAACAATAGCTTCCTCTAGACCTAATCATGCGAATGGGCTTTGCGGAGAATTCTGGATCTGCGCGCGGGTCGATCGACCAGGTAATGCGGTCGGTCGACCGGTTGTCGTGCTTGGTGGACTTCTGATCTTGAGATAACAGGTCTTCTAGTCGACCGACCAGGGTAGTCGGTCAGTCGACCAGTTTACCTGTGTGTCAGCCTTGGTTTCGTCTAAATTTGATCTTTTTATACTTGGTGTGCGCATTGAGTTGCTTCCTCTTCGTTCCTTGGTTATGCAAAAATCCCGAGGGTAGAAATTTGGTATAAAATCGCCTCTTTTCCGCATAATTGATCTGCAAAAGAGCATAAATACACGAAAGTAGACAATTGTTGGGAAATAAAGGCTAAAACATAGTAAATGAGAGCTAAAATGCGTGTTAAAATAGATGTAAAACATCATAAAATAGACACGCATCAAATGCGGCAAAATTTGATACCCGTCGTTGAGGGGTGCTTAAGATAAGATTAATAAAACCTCGGCTTAAACTAGATAGCGAAAGTCAAGGGTCGAACCAAAAGGAGGTAGGGAATGTTTATTGTTCTTATGTAGATGTATAGGGTAACAAATTGGGGGTTTGATTATTGGTTGTCACTAAATCTAAGAATAAAAACAGTAATAAAACGAGAAATAGAATAAGATAAAACTCAAGGTAAAACGAATGCTAGGATGTTTGGGTAGTAAAGAGCCATGACTGTATAAATCCTAAGTCAACATGTATTGCAGTCGCGTATGGGGTGTAACATATCCTTTCTGTCTATGGTACCTAATAGCTCCTTTCGGCCTGTGCTATTACTTCCTAGGTCTCACGAATATTGGGTGTCAACAATAAGGGTGATTCCTAAATTCTATGTCACATACCTTTCAGTCTTAAGTAACCTAGCCGTCTTTAAGCGTTAACCAATGCCCTTCCCGTATCTTTCAACCTTGGGTAAGTCATTACTAACATCCTATAAGTCTCCTTTCAGTCTCATTATAGGGTGTTATAGTTAACGAAGCAAAACAGTCTGAAAACGTACGCGAGGCTGGTTGATCGACCAGCTATTCCAGTCGACCGACCAACGACCTCAGTCGACCGACCAGTTAAGCTGGTCGGCCGACCAAAGTCTGCTACAGGCAGCTTCGGGTGTTATACCATCTACGCAAATTACTCGGTACATCCTAACATATGCAATTAGCTACTCATGGATACGGAAATAACAACAATAACAGTAATAAACATGGAATTCATAGCGAGCATTAATCTAAACATATGATAACAACAAAGGGTTTGAGATTCTACACTAAGCCGGATGCAAGCAATTATAATGATAACAATATAAGAACTGAAATCAGAGGGGAGTTACCGAATGAGGATTAGGACAGGAAAGACAAGCTTTATTGAATCCCGTGGAAAGATTGAATGTATACTAGAACATTGCTAAATAAAAAAAGGGAACTATGTTTCTGATAAAAAAGCTAGATTAAGAACTGAAAATTGAATTAGATAATAATAAGCTGTACTGGATGTATGCTAGATGATTAACCCTAATCACGAAATTAGGCTTAAGTAGGCGAAAACAATAGCTTCCTCTAGACCTAATCACGCGAATGGGCTTTGCGGAGAATTCAGGATCTGCGCGCGGGTCGATCGACCAGGTAATGCGGTCGGTCGACCGGTTGTCGTGCTTGGTGGACTTCTGATCTTGAGATAACAGGTCTTCTAGTCGACCGACCAGGGTAGTCGGTCAGTCGACCAGTTTACCTGTGTGTCAGCCTTGGTTTCGTCTAAATTTGATCTTTTTATACTTGGTGTGCGCATTGAGTTGCTTCCTCTTCGTTCCTTGGTTATGCAAAAATCCCGAGGGTAGAAATTTGGTATAAAATCGCCTCTTTTCCGCATAATTGATCTGCAAAAGATCATAAAAACACGAAAGTAGACAATTGTTGGGAAATAAAGGCTAAAACATAGTAAATGAGAGCTAAAATGCGTGTTAAAATAGATGTAAAACATCATAAAATAGACAAGCATCAAATGCGCCAAAATTTGATAGCCGTCGTTGAGGGGTGCTTAAGATAAGATTTATAAAACCTCGGCTTAAACTAGATAGCGAAAGTCAAGGGTCGAACCAAAAGGAGGTAGGGAATGTTTATTGTTCTTATGTAGATGTATAGGGTAACAAATTGGGGGTTTGATTATTGGTTGTCACTAAATCTAAGAATAAAAACAGTAATAAAACAAGAAATAGAATAAGATAAAACTCAAGGTAAAATGAATGCTAGGATGTTTGGGTAGTAAAGAGCCATGACTGTATAAATCCTAAGTCAACATGTATTGCAGTCGCGTAAGGGGTGTAACATATCCTTTCTGTCTATGGTACCTAATAGCTCCTTTCGGCCTGTGCTATTACTTCCTAGGTCTCACGAATATTGGGTGTCAACAATAAGGGTGATTCCTAAATTCTAGGTCACATACCTTTCAGTCTTAAGTAACCTAGCCGTCTTTAAGCGTTAACCAATGCCCTTCCCGTATCTTTCAACCTTGGGTAAGTCATTACTAACATCCTATAAGTCTCCTTTAAGTCTCATTATAGGGTGTTATAGTTAACGAAGCAAAACAGTCTGAAAACGTACGCGAGGCTGGTTGATCGACCAGCTATTCCAGTCGACCGACCAACGACCTCAGTCGACCGACCAGTTAAGCTGGTCGGCCGACCAAAGTCTGCTACAGGCAGCTTCGGGTGTTATACCATCTACGCAAATTACTCGGTACATCCTAACATATGCAATTAGCTACTCATGGATACGGAAATAACAACAATAACAGTAATAAACATGGAATTCATAGCGAGCATTAGTCCAAACATATGATAACAACAAAGGGTTTGAGATTCTACACTAAGCCGGATGCAAGCAATTATAATGATAACAATATAAGAACTGAAATCAGAGGGGAATTACCGAATGAGGATTAGGGCAGGAAAGACAAGCTTTATTGAATCCCTAGGAAAGATTGAATGTATACTAGAACATTGCTAAATAAAAAAAAGGGAACTTAGTTTCTGATAAAAAAGCTAGATTAAGAACTGAAAATTGAACTAGATAGTAATAAGCTGTACTGGATGTATGCTAGATGATTAACCCTAATCACGAAATTAGGCTTAAGTAGGCGAAAACAATAGCTTCCTCTAGACCTAATCACGCGAATGGGCTTTGCGGAGAATTCTGGATCTGCGCGCGGGTCGATCGACCAGGTAATGCGGTCGGTCGACCGGTTGTCGTGCTTGGTGGACTTCTGATCTTGAGATAACAGGTCTTCTAGTCGACCGACCAGGGTAGTCGGTCAGTCGACCAGTTTACCTGTGTGTCAGCCTTGGTTTCGTCTAAATTTGATCTTTTTATACTTGGTGTGCGCATTGAGTTGCTTCCTCTTCGTTCCTTGGTTATGCAAAAATCCCAAGGGTAGAAATTTGGTATAAAATCGCCTCTTTTCCGCATAATTGATCTGCAAAAGAGCATAAATACACGAAAGTAGACAATTGTTGGGAAATAAAGGCTAAAACATAGTAAATGAGAGCTAAAATGCGTGTTAAAATAGATGTAAAAAATCATAAAATAGACAAGCATCAAATGCGCCAAAATTTGATACCCGTCGCTGAGGGGTGCTTAAGATAAGATTTATAAAACCTCGGCTTAAACTAGATAGCGAAAGTCAGGGGTCGAACCAAAAGGAGGTAGGGAATGTTTATTGTTCTTATGTTGATGTATAGGGTAACAAATTGGGGGTTTGATTATTGGTTGTCACTAAATCTAAGAATAAAGACAGTAATAAAACAAGAAATAGAATAAGATAAAACTCAAGGTAAAACGAATGCTAGGATGTTTGGGTAGTAAAGAGCCATGATGGTATAAATCCTAAGTCAACATGTATTGCAGTCGCGTAAGGGGTGTAACATATCCTTTTTGTCTATGGTACCTAATAGCTCCTTTCGGCCTATGCTATTACTTCCTAGGTCTCACGAATATTGGGTGTCAACAATAAGGGTGATTCCTAAATTCTAGGTCACATACCTTTCAGTCTTAAGTAACCTAGCCGTCTTTAAGCGTTAACCAATGCCCTTCCCGTATCTTTCAACCTTGGGTAAGTCATTACTAACATCCTATAAGTCTCCTTTCAGTCGCATTATAGGGTGTTATAGTTAACGAAGCAAAACAGTCTGAAAACGTACGCGAGGCTGGTTGATCGACCAGCTATTCCAGTCGACCGACCAATGACCTCAGTCGACCGACCAGTTAAGCTGGTCGGCCGACCAAAGTCTGCTACAGGCAGCTTCGGGTGTTATACCATCTACGCAAATTACTCGTTACATCCTAACATATGCAATTAGCTACTCTTGGATACGGAAATAACAACAATAACAGTAATAAACATGGAATTCATAGCGAGCATTAGTCTAAACATATGATAACAACAAAGGGTTTGAGATTCTACACTAAGCCGGATGCAAGGAATTATAATGATAACAATATAAGAACTGAAATCAGAGGGGAATTACCGAATGAGGATTAGGGCAGGAAAGACAAGCTTTATTGAATCCCTAGGAAAGATTGAATGTATACTAGAACATTGCTAAATAAAAAAAAGGGAACTTAGTTTCTGATAAAAAAGCTAGATTAAGAACTGAAAATTGAACTAGATAATAATAAGATGTACTGGATGTATGCTAGATTATTAACCCTAATCACGAAATTAGGCTTAAGTAGGCGAAAACAATAGCTTCCTCTGGACCTAATCACGCGAATGGGCTTTGCGGAGAATTCTGGATCTGCGCGCGGGTCGATCGACCAGGTAATGCGGTCGGTCGACCGGTTGTCGTGCTTGGTGGACTTCTGATCTTGAGATTGTTGGGAAATGTGTCCTCAACAATAGTGCGATCACGTAATTAAATCTCATAACGAGAATGCGCAAGGGATGATACGATTTATATTAGTCAACTGACCAACATTAATCGGTAATGATTGGCTAGCTAGAGTTTGACATTACTGTCGTATGACGGTGGTGGTCAGTTGATCCCTTTAGGTCACACCTTTAGGACAATTCCCTTAATTGTTAAAGTGATCAAATGTATAATGATACGATTTGGTCATATTCCTTAAACTCGTATATCGAGAAATTAGAGGTTAAATCTTAATGTAAGATTTATGTTTAAAATTGAAATGTGTCAATTGTTAAACAGCAAACGATATTTTATTATATCGAAATTAGAATGAATTGGGTTATAATTAATACAAAGGTTGTAAATCGTATTGACGATTATTATAAGTAACCATTTCACGTCTAGTAATTTCGAATTACTTATCAACTTGATAAAAGAGATTTATTAATTTATGAATAATATTTATGTGATAAATATGTATGATTAAGTTAAAACAATTGTCATTTTATTATATTATGACATATTGGATGTCACATAACATGAAATTGTGAAGTTGATAAAATGGTGAAATGAGGTCCATTTTAAGTGGAATGTGCCGGTTTTGTGGTTGTGTTTTAAGGGTTGATTTAAGTTAATTATACTCTTAAATACACCAAAACATAATCATTAAGGTGACCTTGGAACTAATACCTATGGCCACCCTAAATGACTTAGAAAAGGGTGAATGTCCCCCTTGTTCTTCCCCATGTACCCGGCCACCCACTCCCTAGCATCCAATATATTAAGTATAAGATGCTCACCTACAACTAACCCTAATTCTTCTAAGGCTTGCATAATTTTCTAAGTGTAGAAAAATCAAATAAAATCTCTCAACCTAGCCGAAAATTTGTCTAAGCAAGGAGAGATTATATTAACCTCTAAATTGATATTATAAGATAATATATACATACTATTTAGTAGTATTGAAATAATATTCTAATAAGAGAGATTAGAATAAGTTTAAGGAGAAACCGGTTTTGTAACTAGCTTGTTCAAGTCTCGGTTGATTGAGGGGTTGTCTTGGTGCATCCAAAGGAGGTATTCTATTTTGGGTACTTGGAGGATCATCCTTGCCATTCTCTTGGACCGTTTGTAAGGGTTCAATATCTCCTTATTTCCGCAATTTTTAGCATGCATAAGATCGTTTTAACTAGTATATTAAAATGTTAATTACAAGGTTAGTTTAGTATGACTAAAATTAGTTTATGAGTAACTAATTAAACCTAACAATTGGTATCAGAGCGATAGGTTGTTTGCATGCTTTCCGTTTACGTTTTTACGGAGTTATAGTGATAACAAAATAAAATTGGAATTTTCGTTTGATACATGATATGCACGAAATAATTTAAGCATGATTACCTACTGTTTTCTAAAATGTTTTAGAATATTTGGAATATATTTTGCATGATTATTGATTAATGGTATATTAAATCTCGGATTTTATAGAGTTTTAATGGTTAAAATCGTTTATTTTGGGAAAAAATAGCTAAAATCATCTTTTGGCCGAGATTTTTCAGTATGTTATCACATGTATTTTCTATGATATGAATATGATTTTTCGTAAATTATGGGCTTATAAAACGTGTGATATGAATTTTAATGGTTAAAATGCAATAAGATGTATAAAAATGGGTTAAAATATTTATATTATGACTTTGACTATAAAAATTTATGAGGATGTCACATGAAATATTTAAAATTTATGCTAAATTTTCCAGAAATTTATCTCAAATATTGCAATATTATAGATTTTTAATGTAAAAATCGGGTAATTAGTGACATAATTTCGACTTTAATAGTTTAAGATGGAATTTGGCCATAAAAATTTAACACGATGTCATATATATTATTTCCAGCATGTATAAAATTTTCGAGAATTTTATCTTATTTTATGCATGAGAAATAATTTTAAAGGTTAAAATCGTACGATATATGACGTAAATCGTTAAATTTGCAATAGTTGTTAAAATGGCCGAAAAATGTAACCCATATTAGTCATATATGATATGTTCATCTTGAAAATATTCTTGGGAGCCAAAAGCTTCAGATTTGTTTTAATTTTTTAGTTTGTTAAAAGTAGCATTTAAAATTAAAATAATAAGAGTCTTTATTAAAGTTTCGGCTCTTGGGCAGTGTACCATTTAATTTCCTGTCCATCTTGTGTTCTTAAAGTATTTTGGAAAGTGTAAAAATATTATTAGTATTTTATTTGCATTTATGGAGTTAATTATTGAATTTTCCGACTTAAAATGCTCGTTTTACGTATTATTTTCGAAATAATGTTAAAACCGTTTAAATACTAATATTTTTTAAGGTTCTGAAATTTTAATAACATTCTGGAATTTTCAAAATTTGAATTTTGAATTTTCGAAATTTTTATGACTCTTTTGGTTTTTTTATATTATTTTTCCCGTAAAACCGAGTAATACCGATCAATATTGAAATATATTAAGTTAAGTCATGTTCAAAGTTTGAGTAAGACTAAATTTTGAATCCTATGCGAGTTAGGATGATTAACTTAAGGATGAAAACCGTTTCATATAATGCATAGTGTTGTTAACCGTTAAAACACGCGATTCCATAAACCAAGGTTTACGATAACTATTTAAATAAGTGTTTTAAATAGGACGATTTGGCTTAGGGTTTGCATGTTAATTCATATTTACATAAGCATTGCATATTATATTATGAATGTCATGATTTATTTTACGTAATTTTGGGAATTATGTAATTTACTTAGTATGGCCTTAGTTTTAAATCGGTATTTCCCGTAATGTAAGGGGTTACCGATTCGGTTGTAATTTTGTGATCTCGTATCACCCAATTGTAATTTATTTCTATTTTATAATGTATAAAGTAGACTAGAAAAATTTTAATATTTGTAAAATCCGGAGTTCCTTGAAGACGGTGCCATTCGGAAAGGAGTTCCGAACAAGACGGTGTTTACCTCGAAGTGCGTGCCTCGTGAAGTTCAAGGGACCAAAGGAGTTGGTTTCCGAATTTGTACTTTGTTATTTATTTTCTAGGAAAGGTCATACTAGGGTTTATTTTTATGCTTTTATTTTGCTTTTATATGTTTGCATGCATAGCCAAATCGTCATACTATCGTATCATGCATGTTTCGACCTAGTCGACCTAGTCTTTTATTTTATCGATAATTCACCGACTTAGTTCACTTAAACGGAGATAGATAATAATTTGACTAGATCTCTTACATATAAATATTGAGACTTAGCCTTACCAAAGAGTATGGACCCATGAATCCCTTCTTCACAAGAACGTAGGCTCGGCTACACCGGGGTACTAAAATTGTCACGTTGGGTAAGTGGGGTAATAAGATTACACCTTGAAATTTGGTCGATCTCAACGAAAGTATTCGTAACCGTAGTTGCAATAAGTTCGGGCTAAAGATAATTTTAAGAAAATTGTCGACCGAGAGTTCTAAGAGTAGAACCGATTAAAGGGTTAATCCACCAAATTATACCGATACGGGTTGAATCGACTACACCGTGCCCGGATTGGTATGGGTTTGGGTCTCGGGATTGTTTACTTAATTGGGTAAGAGATCATTAAGTAAATATACTTAACATGTTTAAGTTTCTTAAAATTCAAATTATGAATTTAAAATGATGTTGTTTATCCTTTTATTATTGTAGTTTAATTTTCGACATCATCAATGGCAACCAACGCTCCACCTCTCACTAACGTATCATGGCTTCGATCCTTTATGGATTGTTGCAAACTCGATATGCATGGTTCAAACTTTAAGGATTGGGATGCGCAATTACTTTTGGCCGCTCAAGGTGACGATAAGAGTCGTTACCTATCCGAAGCCGCTCTTCCCGCTCCAACCGCTCGTTCCGCGGTTGGAACTCGTGAGGCCTATGAAGCCTACATGAAAGAGTCCTCTGATGCCCGTCGTTGAGGGTACCAAAGATAAATTTATAATTCCTAACTTTAACAATAGATAGTGAAAGTCAGGGTCGAACCACAAGGAGGTGGGGAATGTTTATTGTTTGATGTTTAATGTTTAAAGTAACAATTTTGGGGGTTTGATTGTTGATTACTATATCTAAGGCAAAGATTAAAATAAAACAAGAAAATAAAGATGAGATTAAAATATATAAAAAGGGATGCTAGGATGTTTGGGTAATAAATAGCTAAGGTAATATTAATCCTAAGGTCAACATGTATTGCAGTCGCGTAAGGGGGTGTAACATATCTTTTTAGGTCTATGCTACCTAATAGCTCCTTTCGGCCTATGCTATTAGTTCCTAGGTCTCACAATTATTGGGTGTCAACAATAAGGGTGATTCCTATATCCCAGGTCACATACCTTTCAGCCTTGAGTAACCTTTCCGTCTTAAGGTGTAAACCAATGCCCTTCCCGTATCTTTCAATCTTGGGTAGGTCATTACTAACATCCTACAAGTCTCCTTATGGTCTTATTGCAGGATATTATAATTGATAAGAAAAGACGAAATAAGAATACATACGCGGGTGGTCGACCGACCAGCTACTCCAGTCGGCCGACCACGACCTCGGTCGACCGACCAGATATTCCAGTCGGCCGATCGTGGTCCTGCTACAAGTCGGTCTTTCGTATCTTATTTACCTATGCATATTCATCCCCTACATCCTAACATATGAAATTTAGCTACTCATAATACTTAAGATGATTATAAAATTTGGAATAAACATGGTAAACATGGTAAACAATCTAAACATGCAAGAACTAACAAAGCTTGAGATTCTGACTTAAACAATTGTAATAAAAATAAGAACAATAATAAAAAGCTAGATTAAAAAGAGTAATACCACAATTGGAATTAGGGCAGAAAGAAACAAACTTTATTGAATGCTTGGGAATTGTTGAAAGATTACAAAACTAAAATTCTTCTAAATAAACTAGATGCTAATTGATACTTGATGATAAAACTTGATAGTTCCAAGATATGATCCGCCCACTAACCCTAATCACAAGATTAGTTTATATAGGTAGAAAAAGTAAGAGTTTCCTAAAGACTCTAATTCTAATTTATTTCCGAAAAGAATCGTCTGGGCTTCAGCTGAGGTCGGCCGACTTACTTTGTGGGTCGGTCGACCGCTTCGTATGGGCTTCTTTTATTTTTTGGCCTTCCTTGAGAATTTGGGCTTTATTAAAGTTCAGGCCTGGTCGGCCGACCCGTTTAGCTGGTCGGTCGACCGCCTCCGTACGGAAATCTTCGGATTTCTTCTTGTTTTGACTTTTGGCACTTGACTTTGACTCCAATTGACTTTCTATTTGTTCCTTAATTATGCAAAAGACTTGAGGATATGGATTTGGTGTTAAATCGTCTCTTTTCCGCATAAATCTGCAAAAGTGCATAAAAATACGAAAGTACACGATTGTTGGGAAATAAAGGCTAAAACATAGTAAATGAGCGACCAAATGCGTGTAAAAATAGATGAAAAACATCATAAAATCGACACGCATCATCCTCCGCTCTTAAAAATGTGCTCATCTTCTCCATGGAGCCGGATCTCCAAATGAGTATGATTAAGTGGACCACATCGTATGAAATATACACCAAGCTTGCGACCATGTTTTCGCAAACTCCAAGGGTGATTCAATATGAGGCGGCTTCCGCCTTCTTTGACATTACTTTCAATGAAGGGCTCTTAGAGAAAGAAGAAAGCAACTTCTAGCAAATCAGAAAGGAGGTTCACCATCCTCCTTATTTCAAGAAGACTTATTTGAACAACCATCATTACCATCTTCACCAAAAACACCAACTTCACAACCAAATTCACCCGACAATCCACTTTCACCAAGAACACCACCTTTTACCTACTTTCCAGTTTTTCCAAAAGAAGAAGAAAACATGACAGAGGAAGCTCCTATTGCCAGTCACTCCATGCCTCAGGCAAAGGACCTATACAAATGGTTCACTTTACCTGCAGGTACTGGGAAGCCATTCGAGGCCAAGCCTGCCTACATTACTATGGTTGAAAGAAACCAATTTCGAGGCTCGGCCAATGAGGATGCTGCAAAGCATATTGAAATCTCCACAGATTACATATGCTCTATTGCACCCCCAGAAGGAGTGACGCAGGACCAGATTAAGCAGACCATGTTTATCTTCTCTCTTAGGGACGCTGCGAGGGAATGGTACAGAGACTTGGACCGCACTGCTGCGGGAGTCACAGATTGGAATACCCTAGCCTTAGCATTCTACAGGAAATATTATTCTGCATCCAAGACTAATGCTTTAAGGGCGCAGATTACAAATTTTAAGCAGGGCCCCAATGAGGACTTTAGTGAGGCATGGGACAGGTTCAAGAGACTTGTTCGATCCATACCACATCACGGATTCGAACAATGGTTTCTTTGTAACCAGTTCTACAATGGCCTTTACGATGACAACAGGGCCTATCTAGATGCTGCAGCTAATGGGAGATTCCAAGATAATTCCGTAGAGACTAAGGGTCTCAAATTGATAGAGGATGTTGCTGTACACCGTGCTGAACATGGAACTTCCCGAGGCTGGAGTCTATCAGCAATTGAGGCCTTGACAGCCAAGTTAGAGAAACTAGAGGCTGGAGGGAAGTTCAATCTAGGAAGTGGGAGCAAGGGAGGAATTTATCAGGTGAACGCCGTTCAAGACGGACCCTTTGCTTGTGAGAGGTGCGGTGGGGAAGGGCACGTGTCGAAATTCTGTACTTCATCCAACGAGACGTGTGCCGCTTTCCAACACTATCGTGGGAACAATTCCTATGACCCAAATTATAATAATGTCCATCCCAACATGAGGTGGACAAGCCAGAATGTTCTCAACCCACAACAAATGCAACCTCAGCAAAATTCCACATATATCCCCCCACATAAGCAAGGTTTCCAAAAACCACCCTTTAACCCTCAACCACCTTCAAATCCACCACCCAACACAGACACTCTTATCCAAAATCTTATTGGGTTGGTTCAGAAGGAGTCACAGGCTAGAGAGGTAGGGATGAAGATGTTAGAATCTCAGATTGCTCAAATTGCGGGCAAGAATGATACTAGGGCTCCGGGTCAACTTCTGACCAAAACAGACCAGAAAAAAGAGACTCTAAATATCATATCCCTACGAAGTGGAGCTAAAGTGGGGGTCGAGAAAGAAAAACAGCCGAGTAGCAGCGAGGAAGGTCGACCGACCCAGGAGCCAGGTCGACCGACCTCTGAGCAAAATCCGAAAAATCTCGCTGAACAGGAGAGTGGTCGACCGACCGCAGAAGAGGGTCGACCGACCACCGATGCAGAGGGAGAGGCCCCTTTTCGTCCCGAATTGCCCAATAACTTAAGGGATTTTCTTTTCCGGGGTGATAAGACCCCTAGGTTTCTGAAAAGGGCTGCAAATACCGACTCTTCAGCCCCTCCTTTCCCAGAAAGACTCGTACCTTCAAAGGACCATGTATCTTTTGACAAATTTAAAGACGTAATTCGTTCATTGAATGTTCAAGTTCCGTTTTTAGAATTAGTTCAGCAGGTTCCTGCGTATCTTAAATTTATGAGACAACTTTTGTCAAGAAAGAGGTCTCTAGATAAGGTTGAGTCGGTGGCCCTCACTGAAGAGTCATCCAGCTTTTTATCACATGTTATTGCCCCTCACAAATTAGAGGACCCTGGTAGTTTTTCTGTCCCCTGCAATATAGGAACCTTCCCAGTGAAGAAGGCTTTATGCGACTTAGGTGCTAGTATCAGTGTCATGACCCTAAGCGTTGCCTTAAAATTAGGAATGACCGAATTTGAAGTAACCAGCATGACTGTCCAGATGGCAGATCGTACATCTATGGAACCTGTAGGGGTGTTGGAAAACATCCCTGTGCGTATTGACAGGTTTTTCTCCCCAGTTGACTTCGTAGTTTTGGACATCCCAGAGGATGCCCATATACCTATAATACTAGGAAGACCCTTCCTCCACACTGCAGAAGCCATTATAGATGTAGGCACTGGGACTTTGACCTTCAAAGTAGGGAAGCATTCTATTATATATGGCCTATCTTATAGGAAGAAGGATGCTATGACCCCCATCACTTGTAATACTATTACTTATGAAAAGAAGTATGAGGTCATCACTACTTCTCCCACTTTATTGCCTATTCCTGTATCTGTTTTTACACCTCTGCCCCAGATTGGGAGCAATATGGAGGACACTTCTATTATGGCTAGTGTAGGAATTGGTTTGGGGAAACCCAAAGTGAAGGAAGTCATAGTCCAGAGAGGAGGAATGGGATGCTTAAGCTATAAAGAAGATGAAGACCCAGATGTCGTGGATCGGGAAGAGAAGAAAAAGAGGAGGCAAGCTCAAGAGGAGAGGTCGTCGCATATGCTTTGCGACGGCGGGAAGAAGATGTGTTTTGCTAATCAAGAGAACACCGTGGAGACTACGTCATGTCGTCCGAAGCAGTGGTCGGATATTTTCCGCATCTTTAGCGGATAGTTGTTTCAACTTTTAGCTTTTAAGACAATTTACTTTTATTGTGTGAGACTTTTTAATTTGATTTGCTCGTAGGTTTTAGAACTTTTTCCTTTATGCTTGCGTAGTTAAGACTTTAGACTTGTTTCTGGAATCTCGCGCATTTGTCGGGCGCATATTTAATGCTTTTTCAGGTTTTACGAAGAAACGAAGACCGCCGGGACACAGAGGGGTCGACCGACCAGATACACAAGTCGGTCGACCTAGTCGCTGTATCGCTGAAATTCCTGTACTCTACAGGAAGGTCGGTCGACCTACTATATGGCTCGGTCGACCTACCGGTCCGTCGCAGTCTGTTCGTTTCTTCCTCAGGAATCGTGCAACCGTCTTTTGTACTTGAGTAGCACTGCTGGCCACCAAAACCTCCCAGCTTACGCTGGTTTAGGGAGGTTTTTCTCATACGTCTATTCATCCAGTGAGTTCTTTCCGGTTTTTCCTTAATTTTTATTTTCTTTGCATCTTTTCTTTAATTTTATGAAACCTTTACTTAGGCTAATGCACAATGGGGACATTGTGCGAGTTGTTTGGGGAATGGTTTCGTGTCACATGCATTGCATTTTGTCACACGTTTATTGCATTTCCGTATTGCATTGTTCTTTTCTTTATTTTCCTTATATATACAAAAATCCAAAAAAATAGAAAAAATTTAAAAATTTCCAAAAAAAATGCACGTTTATTTTAGCATATAGGTCGAGTCGGAACGAAAGTATTTCAAGGATGATTTAAGCTATCTTACATGTTTATGCCTTTACCTTGCCTTGTTAAGTTGTTTTAGTATAAAAGTCTTTTGCATATCTACGAGTTTTCATCAATTTGTATATCTTGAGACTTGACTTATGCCTTGGCAACCTACTATACATTCTAAGTTTTAGAGCCGTATTCCTGGTTTCATTCTTAAACCAGTTGTCTAGGATGTGGGTAATACTCCCCTTGGAACATGTTACATCAATATGCATAAACATGAACTTGAATTGCTATATACTTGTTTTACTATCTCGTTTTGTGAGTCTTGATACGTGCATTTGGGATCCCTTTTCTCATATTCTCCCATAAGCTTCACATAGCCAAAATTGCCTTTTATTCCCCCAAAACTACATCCCATACTTAGCCTACCCTTCCAAGCTAGTATTAGTGGTCCTTGGTTTATTTTGAGGCATCTTGGTTGTATGCTATCATGAGCAAAAAGAAGAAAAGAAAGAAAGAAAATAAAAAGAACAGAAAAATCCAGAAAAGAAAAAGAAAGAAAAGAAAAACGAAAAAAGTCGAAAACATACAGAAGCCAGTCGACCGACCTCTTTCATGGCGGCCGACCAACTGTCATTATCAGATTCAAAGTTCGTTCCAAAAAAGTCCCTTTCTTTTATATGTTATCACTCCCGTACTTCATTCAAAATATTTGGGAGTCCTTTCTTATATAACGTGAGAGTTGTGCCACAAAAGAGCACTTTCTTAATATCAAAAAAGTTGTGAATTATGTTGTTGGGAATCAGTTTTGCTAGCTTGGCTACTAACCCCACAAATCCAAAAACATCTTAACCACTTTTACCTTTTACCTCGCATATCTTTCATTACCTCAATTGCATGTATCTGGGTCACTTAATGAGATTGTTATACATAGTTGTAGAATTCTTGTTCACGTTAGATTGCAGGCATGTTTCCATGGGTCGCAGTTAGGTGAGTTTCTCTACAAAATTACTTCTTTCTATCTTTTCCATATACTCACCCTTTGCTTCATGAGTGTCTCGAGCGTACCGCGAGAGTCCATGGTATAAAGTCTCTATAATCTCTATTGTTGCAATTTTGACGACACCATAACTCGTTTGCATGAATTAAATACTTTCTCATTTTGTACTTGGCATTGGTATAGGCTGACATGTAAATTTCGCTCTGAGATTGAAATCGTTCTATTAATTAAGATCGAGTCTATTTCTTGCTTGAGGGCAAGCAAGGGTTTGGTTTGGGGAATTTGATGCGTGTCTATTTTATGATGTTTTTCATCTATTTTTACACGCATTTGGTCGCTCATTTACTATGTTTTAGCCCTTATTTCCCAAAAATCGTGTACTTTCGTATTTTGATGCACTTTTGCAGATTTATGCGGAAAAGGGACGATTTAGCACTAAATTCATGTCCTCGAGTCTTCTGCATAATTAAGGAACGAAGCAAAGTCAACTGGAGTCTTTATTTAAGTGCCAAGAGTCAAATCAAGAAGAAAACCGGAGATTTTCTATGCGGATACGGTCGACCGACCAGGCCTAATTTTTATGAAGTCCAAAATCTTGAAGGAAGCCCAGAATTCGCTTGAGCCCGTAAAAGAGGTCGACCGACCCACTAAACTGGTCGACCGACCTCAGCAAAGCCCAGGAACGTTTTCGGAAAGTAATTAGAAGTAGGAGTCTTTAGGAAACTTTAATTTTCTGCCCTATTTAAGCTAATCTTGTAATTAGGGTTTGGTATTGAGTTTTCTATTCAGTTTTTACATCCAGCTTTATATAGAAGGAGTTATTATCTAGTCCTTATTTCTAGTTTTAAAGTTTAGTTTATAATCTTTCAATATTTCTCAAGCATTCAATAAAGTTGTTCCTTCCTGCCTTAATTCCGACTTTGGTAATTACTCTTTTAAATCTAGTTTTATTATTGTTCTTATTACTATTGCATTCAATTAAGATAGAATTCCCAAGTTTTATTGAATCTTGCATTCTTAGATTATTATTTACTATGTTTTCCATGTTTATTCCCGTCTTTATTGTCGTTTCAATTACGATGCGTAGCTAAATTTCATATGTTAGGATGTAGGGGATGAATATGCATAGGTAGTAGAAATTCCGAGACCGACCTGTAGCAGAGCCGTGGTCGGCCGACTCAAATAGTGGGTCGGTCGACCAAGGCGGTGGTCGGCCGACTGGAGTAGCTGGTCGGTCGACCCACTCGCGCATGAATCCTGTTTCGTCTTTCCTTGTTGACTATAATATCCTACAATGAGACTGAAAGGAGACTTGTAGGACGTTAGTAATGACCTACCCAAGATTGAGAGATACGGGAAGGGCATTGGTTTACACCTTAAGACGGCTAGGTTACTTAAGACTGAAAGGTATGTGACCTAGGATTTAGGAATCACCCTTATTGTTGACACCCAATAATTGTGAGACCTAGGAACTAATAGCATAGGCCGAAAGGAGCTATTAGTTACCATAGACCGAAAGGATATGTTACACCCCTTACGCGAATGCAATACATGTTGACCTTAGGATTTATATTACCTTAGCTATTTATTACCCAAACATCCTAGCATCTCTTTTATTATATTTATATTCTCATCTTTTATTATTTGTTTGCTTTAATCTTTGCCTTAGACTTAGTAAACAATTAATCCAAAACCCCCAATTTGTTACCTTTAAACATTAACACCAAACAATAAACATTCCCCACCTCCTTGTGGTTCGACCCTGACTTTCACTATCTATTGTTTAAAGTTAGGAATTATAAATTTTATCTTTGATACCCTCAACGACGGGCATCAGTACTGATGTTGTCTGATAAGTGAATGAGGTAAGACAATGCTGTTTGAACTTGAGGAACGAGAGTTGTTAGTAATGGCGTGTGAACATTAGAACATTTACCGGAACTCGTGGATTTGACTGAGTGGTTGAGCTTAAGTTACTTAATGGACCTTAGCATTTATCTAGTGAAGGACTTAAAGGAAATCTAGGATACATCATCAGTTTGAGAACGAATGATTCATTGAGAGATGTAAGTTCCGAAACGCGTTGATTTGAGTATGGTTATTTGTGAACCGTGACACAAGTATAGTAGATATATCACATGAGTTGAGTAGTCTGAGAGTTTGATTGAATTGTCATTTGGGAACTATTTGAGATGGGTTATCTAAACTTTTGAAGAATAAATCATCAAAGGATAATGTTGCTTTAGACTTCGAGGAACTTTGGGATCAGAATCTTTTGAGGAACTAGTCATGAGGACCAGTCATAGGCTTGCTTGGCTTGGAAGTTGTTACCTTAGTGAGACCTTACCTTGGAATGTTCGTTTTATGGTAATTGTAACACCCCAAGAGTATGAGAGGAAAGTTGTCCCACATCGGTAGAATGTGAGGCTTGTGATATGTTTATAATAACTTCCACCCACCACTTAGTAACAAGGCCTTGTGCTTTTGGGCTTAAGTGAGGACAAATAATGGGCCCAAAGGCATACCTCCCATCTTATTGGGGATGTGTTACGACCGTGGTGGCTCGGGTTGTTACAAATGGTATCAGAGCGACCCTGCGACCGTGTGGTGAGCCTGTGGTCGGGAGTACCCGGGTCACACACCTAGCTGGGGAGGATTCTGGCCCTGGTTGTGGTCAAGGTTGAGGCACAACGAGGACGTTGTGTTCTTTAAGTGGGGGAGTTTGTAACACCCCAAGAGTATGAGAGGAAAGTTGTCCCACATCGGTAGAATGTGAGGCTTGTGATATGTTTATAATAACTTCCACCCACTGTTGGGAAATGTGTCCTCAACAATAGTGCGATCACGTAATTAAATCTCATGACGAGAATGCGCAAGGGATGATACGAATTATTAGTCAACTGACCAACATTAATCGGTAATGATTGGCTAGCTAGAGTTTGACATTACTGTCGTATGACGGTGATGGTCAGTTGATCCCTTTAGGTCACACCTTTAGGACAATTCCCTTAATTGATAAAATGATCAAATGTATATTGATACGATTTAATCATATTCCTTAAACTCGTATATCGAGAAATTAGAGGTTGAATCTTAATGTAAGATTTATGTTTAAAATTGAAATGTGTCAATTGTTAAACAGTAAACGATATTTTATTATATCGTTATTAGAATGAATTGGGTTGAAATTAATACAAAGGTTGTAAATCGTATTGACGATAAATGATCATTTTATATTTGTAATTTCGAACTACTTGTCAATTGATAAATATGATTTATTTAATTATATATATATATTATTTATACGATAAATATTTATATTGAGATAATTGTATTAACTTGTGACATATAAGATGTCACGTAATACACAATTTTAACAATTGACGTTTTTATAAAATGAGATCCACATTGTGGTGGATGGCCGGTTATTAAAGGATGGTTAAGGGATGATTATGAGTGTTAATTATTCATAAAACATGATCATTAAAGAGTTTATTGGAAACTCTACCTAAAGCCACCCTATAATACCTTGAGAAGTGATGATGTCCCCTTGTTGCACATCCCATAGCCGGCTCCCCCTTCCCAACATAAGCATGCTTAAGTTAATTAATATTATTAAGAGCATGCTTAATACATATATAAGATATGTATCATATTCATTCTTGTTGTTGCTCTTCTTGCCCTAGCCGAAAAACATCAAGCAAGGAGTGTTTATTCAATCTCTAAAATACATATTATAAGATAATATTTACATACTATTTGTAGTATTCAAACAACATTCTAATAAGAGTGATTAGAATAAGTTTAAGGAGAAAACCGATTTTGTAACTAGCTCGTTCAAGTCTCGGTTGATTAAAGGGTTGTCTTGGTGCATCCAAAGGAGGTATTCTATTTTGGGTACTCGGAGGATCATCCTTGCTAAACATTTGGACCGTGTGTAAGGGTTCAAATACTCTCCTTATTTCCGCATTATTAGCATGCATAAGATCGTTCTAACATGTAAATTAATATGTTAATCACAAGGTTAGTTTAGTATGACTAAAATTAGTTTATGAGCAACTAATTAAACCTAACACCCACCACTTAGTAACAAGGCCTTGTGCTTTTGGGCTTAAGTGAGGACAAATAATGGGCCCAAAGGCATACCTCCCATCTTATTGGGGATGTGTTACGACCGTGGTGGGTCGGGTTGTTACAGTAATAGATGACTTTGGAGAACCTAGAAATCTGAAGTACACCATAGAATGAGTTTGATGGAATTGAATTACGTAGGGTTAGAGAGTATAGATGATTTCGGTTATGGCCTGTCCGATGGAGAAAAGCCATAATGTGTAAACTTTGGTGTTCTAACTCCAGAATTCGATGTTTTGGATGACAGAATTCAGATTTAGACTTAGGAAGTGCGTAAACCTTGGTCCGAGGTATGTTTGTTAGACTTCCACCTTGAGTGAGAAATCCTTAACCCTATTAGAACAGATTTGTGGTAAGCTAAGTGAGAGTTTGGAAACCTTCTGGTAGAGGAACACCCTGTTTTGTGGATGAGATAGGGGTAATAGGAACCGTGAACCCATTGTGAGTATCAGGGTTACTGAAATCGCCTTTTTGGGATATACTAGGGATCGTTAAAAAGATGTTTTGATTATGAATTGAGCGGTTAGTGTACCCATGTTTGGCAAAGGTTACCGTCTTCTTTAACCTTTGACTTGATTGTTCCGCCCCTTCAACCCTCCTTTTTGTGTTCTTACGGCCGCGAGGCATGAAACCCCTAATTCTTCGTGTTGAAAATAAGCTCTGCGACTGTTTCCGCGCTCTCAAACGTCTGTTTTGAAACTTGTTCCTCAATTATTGACTGTAAACTCACTATTAATGGAAAAAGCTTAATTGTTTTGAGAAATTGAGATCTGTTTCCTCTTCTGTTAGAAATAACTTTTCGTCATGGTTGCAATTTTATGTTCCAAAAATTTGAGAAAAAGGTTAATTTTGAAGGAAACTTGATTTTGAAGAACAGAACATTTTACAATTTGGCAGACTTCAGCGTTGATTGCTACTAGAACGTGTATTGGAGACGTCTGATAACCCGTGCTGTGCTCATCAACACCAAATCGACCTGAATTTCGAATTTTGACTGATTTAATTTTGGGACTTGTCTCAGATTTGGAATGATGGACTCTTGAATACGTAACGAGAATCCCGATATCCATTGACAAGACTTGTGCCTTGAAACCTTTTGTTTCTTGAAACCTTTTTCCAGGATAAAGTTTTGGGTTATCATGTAAATTAATATGTTAATCACAAGGTTAGTTTTAACATGTAAATTAATATGTTAATCACAAGGTTAGTTTAGTATGACTAAAATTAGTTTATGAGCAACTAATTAAACCTAACAATTGGTATCAGAGCAATAGGTTGTTTGTATGCTTTCCGTTTACGTTTTTACGGAGTTATAGAGATAACATAAATAAAATTTGGAATTTTCGTTTTGATATATGATATGCACGAAATTTATTTAGCATGATACCTACTGTTTTCTAAAATGTTTTAGAATAATTTGGAATATATTTTGCATGAATATTGTTTATTGGTTCTTAAATCTCGGTTTATATAAAGTTTTAATGGTTAAAATAGTTTATTTTGGGAAAAATAGTTAAAATAAGCTTCTGGCCGAGATTTTTCAGTATGATATCACATGTATTTTCTATAATATGAATATGAATTTTCGTAAATTATGGACCTTTAAATCGTGTGATATGATTTTTAATGGTTAAAATGCAATAAGATGAATAAAAATGGGTTAAAATAGTTATATTATGAATTTGACTATAAAAATTTATGAGGATGTCACATGCAATATTTAAAATTTATGTTGAATTTTCCAGAAATTTATCTCAAATATTGCAATATTATAGATTTTTAATGTAAAAATCGGGTAATTAGTGACATAATTCGACTTTAATAGTTTAAGTTGGAATTTGGCCATAAAAATTTAACACGATGTCATATATATTATTTCCAGCATGTATAAAAGTTTCGAGAATTTTATCTTATTTTATGCTTGAGAAATAATTTTAAAGGTTAAAATCGTACGATATATGACGTAAATCGTTAAAATTTGCAAATGTTGTTAAAAATGGCCGAAAATGTAACCCATATTAGTCATATGTGATATGTTCATCATGAAAATATTCTTGGGAGCCAAAAGTTTCAGATTTGATTTGATTTGATTTAATTTTATTTTGTTAAAAGTAGCATTTAAAATTAAATTAATAAGAGTCTTTAATTTAAAGTTTCGGCTATGGGGCAATGTGCCATTTAATTTTCTGTCCATCTTGTGTTCTTAAAATGTTTTGCGAGGTATAAAAATATTATTAGTATTTAATTTGCATTTATGAAGTTAACTATTGAATTTTCCGACTTAAATTGCTCGTTTTACGTGTTATTTTCGAAATAATAATAAAACCGTATAAAACACTAATATTTTAACTTTCTGAAAATTTTAAGAACATTCTGGATTTTTCAAAATTTGAATTTTGAATTTTCGAAATTTTTATGACTCTTTTGGATTTTTATATTATTTTTCCCGTAAAACCGAGTAATACCGATCAATATTGAAATATATTAAGTTAAGTCATGTTCAAAATTTTGAGTAAGACTAAATTTTGAATCCTATAAGAGTTAGGATGATTAACTTAAGGATGAAAACCGTTTCATATAATGCATAGTGTTGTTAATCGTTAAAACACGTGATTCCATAAGCCAAGGTTTACGATAACTATTTAAATAAGTGTTTTAAATAGGACGATTTGGCTTAGGGTTTGCATGTTAATTCATATTTATATAAGCATTTCATATTTATATTATGAATGTCATGATTTATTTTTACGTAATTTTGGGAATTATGTAATTTACTTAGTATGGCCTTAGTTTTTAAATCGGTATTTCCCGAAATGTAAGGGGTTACCGATTCGGTTGTAATTTTGTGATCTCGTATCACCCAATTGTAATTTATTTCTATTTTATAATGTATAAAGTAGACTAGAAAAGTTGTAATATTTGTAAAATCCGGAGTTCCTTGAAGACGGTGCCATTCGGAAAGGAGTTCCGATCAAGACGGTGTTTACCTCGAAGTGCGTGCCGCGTGAAGTTCAAGGGACCAAAGGAGCTGGTTTCCGAATTTGTACTTTATTATTTCTTTTCTAGGAAAGGCCATACTAGGGTTTATTTATGCTTTTATTTTTGCTTTTTATATGTTTGCATGCATAGCCAAATCGTCATACATCGTATCATGCATGTTTAGACCTAGTCGACCTAGTCTTTTATTTTATCGATAATTCACCGACTTAGTTCACTTAAACGGAGATAGATAATAATTTGACTAGATCTCTTACATATAAATATTGAGACGTAGCCTTACCAAAAAGTACGGACCCATGAATCCCTTCTTCACAAGAACGTAGGCTCGGCTACACCGGGGTACTAAAATTGTCACGTTGGGTAAGTGGGGTAATAAGATTACACCTTGAAATTTGGTTGATCTCAACGAAAGTATTCATAACCGTAGTTGCAATAAGTTCGGGCTAAAGATAATTTTAAGAAAATTGTCGACCGAGAGTTCTAAGAGTAGAACCGATTAAAGGGTTAATCCACCAAATTATACCAATACGGGTTGAATCGGCTACACCGTGCCCGGATTAATATGGGTTTGGGTCTCGGGATTGTTTACTTAATTGGGTAAGAGATCATTAAGTAAATACATAACTAAACTTGTTAAAGTTTCTAGTTTAAAATTATGAATTTAAAATGATGTTGTTTTTTTCCTTTTATTATTGTAGTTTAATTTTCAACATCGACTATGGCAACTAACGCTCCACCTCTCACTAACGTATCATGGCTTCGATCCTTTATGGATCGTTGTAAACTCGATAAGCATGGTTCCAATTTTAAGGATTGGGATGCGCAATTGCTTTTGGCCGCTCAAGGTGACGATAAGAGTCGTTACCTATCCGAAGCCGCTCCGACCGCTCCGACCGCTCGTTCATCGGTGCAAACTCGTGAGGCCTATGAAGCCTACATGAAAGAGTCCTCCGCTCTTAAAAATGTGCTCATCTTCTACATGGAGCTGGATCTCCAAAGGAGTATGATTAAGTTGACCACATCATATGAGATATACACCAAGCTTGCGACCATGTTTTCGCAAACTCCTAGGGTGATTCAATATGAGGCAGCTTCCGCCTTCTTTGACATAACTTTCAAGGAAGGGCAAAAGATAAGCCCTCATGTGCTCAACCTAGTTGAGCTCGCGGAGACTCTAAAAGCTCAAGATGTTGATGTTCCCGACTCTCTTATCATTGACCGAGTTCTTCACTCGCTCAATAAGGTTAAGGCGTATGCTCAATTCCGGGTGAATTTCAATATGCGAAACCAAGAGACCTCGTTAGACGAGTTGCATAAGATGCTAGTCCAAGCCGAGAGGGACATGGGACTTCATGAAAGTTCCACCAAGGATGTTTTGAACATCGAAAAGGAAGGGAAAACGAGCTTCAAGAGGAATGCCTCTAAAGGCAAGGGCAAGAAAACGTTCAAGCCCAAGGCGACCAAAGAAAAGACCTTTTCGAAAGGCGCTTCCACCTCGTCTTCTAAAGAGCAAGACAAGTGCCATTATAGCACGAGGATCGGTCATTGGAAGAGAAATTGCCCCAAATACTTAAGCGATCTCAAAAATGGGAAGGCAACCGCCGTAGGTAATAATTCTCGTGTATAATTCATGTCATTTATCAACTTATGTATAGTGATACAAATGTGTTGATATTTACCCTTTTTAATTGTTTTAAAGGGCCACCCCCGAATAATGATAAGGGCAAGGAGAAGGAAGCTTGAAGTTCCTTACTTGGATGGCTACGGTAGCATCCAATTGATCGAAGACTTGAAGAGCTAGGCTCTAATTTCATATCGTCTTCTTTCATATTTTGCATTTATTTAAGGAACAATTTAATTTTCTTGTAAGACAAGGATTAAAATCCTAAAACAATGGTTGTAATTTTGGATATTAGTGACTTGGTTTTCAACCCAAGTCACCACTTTTGTTCTTAATCAATGTTTTGATTTCTCAAATAAATTGCATACCTTAAACATGAATAATAGTGATTTAATCACGCAATTAATATTGATACGATCAAGTATATGATAATCAAAGAGTTGATTAAAACGGAGAACTACACCCCATAAGATAGATTCAATCAAAATGAGACTATATCAGTTCATTATAAGATTTTCATTTTAAGAGAAAATGAGAATGTATTCATCACACCTATCAAACTTCAAACATTCAAATACATTGGTTGATCGAAATAGCTATCCTTCAACAAGTAAAGGTTATTGTTAGAAGGATAGAGTGGGGAAAAATATTTCGCTCACAAACCAATGATGAAAATAAAGGAAGGATCTTAGAGAAGATTCTTACTTGGGAGTCTTAAGAAGAGCCCTAAATGATTTGAAGAAACTACGAGAGGACACTGAAGAAACTACGGGAGGACACTCGAAGAAAGGTTCTTTGTGTTCATTGTTTCATAGAGAGGAAACTTGAAACCCCGTATGAAATCATCGGTAGGAAACCGGTTCCTATGTAGTTTAAAGAAATTATCATGTCATTTTCGTCTCAAGGAAACGAAGACATGATAAGAAGGTAATGAATGATTGAATGGAAACAGATCACTATAGGGATAGTGATAGTGATAATGATTCAAGTAATAGTTTAACATGCGAGAAATGAAAGGTTCATTTAAAGATACGAGAAATATTGATTTTAGTGGGGGCGATTTTCATTAAAAGAATTAAGCCTACCATTTAGAGAGAATGGGTGATTCTTTAAGGTATAAAGAATAAGAGGTTTTCAATTCTAGATGATCAAATAATTTATATCATAAGATGATGGAGCTTACGGGAAGGTTTATTATAAGGATAATAAAAGGTCGCCCATTAGAAGTTAGAATGGTTGGATACATTATTCATAACGATGAATGAAACCATTATCAAATAGCCAAGATGTTTGAAAATTGTAAGAGTGATGAAATCACTAATAAACTACAATATAGATTTCAGTACATAAGTGACTGTAGAGAGTGATTTTTAATCCCTCCAGTATATCGATACGTCACAAATTATAAGATAACAGTGGGAGCTTCCCTCCGGAAAGGAAACTCAAAATCTAGAAAGAGTTCTAGAAATGTACTCAAATAGAATCATATTATACGGGATAATATGAGAATAAAGGAGACCAAAAGTTGTAAGTTTTGCTATCATGAATAAAGGTTATTCGCATGAATAAAGGTTATTCGCAAAACACTAATACAAATAGATGATTGTGCATCAAATGCAATGTGATAGTATTGACTATTGTTGCATGACAACATCATTTGAGTTATTATTAACTCAAAGTAAAAGATACTTTGTCAGAATCCAAATGGGTTGTAAGAGACAATATTGAACCCCATAAGTGAACTGGATTGACTTAGTATAGGCCCTAGCCGCTTACATGAGGTGACGTCTCAAAGCGACTAGAGTGTGAGGCGATTGATGGCAAGTTCAAGTGCCATAAGGTCATATGTGAAGACTAGTCGATCACATAGGCAGACTGTAAGAGACACTCTGTCGGGCAATGTGACCGCTTATAGAGTTCTGGAAATTTTATAGCCGGGTCGTGGCGAGAGCTGCTATAGTATTCTTGTGAGTCAATTCTTAGACTAAAGACTATTCTCCCAAGATGGTACAGTTTAGGCATAACTTTGATCCATTCTCTACGACTTTTCGTAACATGAGTCAAATGGGATTGTTTTGGGTTGTGACTAACTGTGACTAGTTGAAGGAAGTAGTGCGATAGAAATTGTCCACCCCTTGTCAGGGTTGTTCAAATCTCAGGGCCACTCGAGGAGAAATTAACTAGAAATGTGTGGCCACGCTCGGAAGGTATCTATGGTAGATAATTCCGGTCAAACAGTTATTCTCCAGATCGAGGAAACCACTCATGATATGATCCAATGCAAGTACGACCTCAGAGAGACATCTTGCATTGAGTGGGAGATTGTAATAGGACAAGAGAATTGGTGACGCACACTTGTCGAGGACAAGTGGGAGATTGTTGGGAAATGTGTCCTCAACAATAGTGCGATCACGTAATTAAATCTCATGACGAGAATGCGCAAGGGATGATACGAATTATTAGTCAACTGACCAACATTAATCGGTAATGATTGGTTAGCTAGAGTTTGACATTACTGTCGTATGACGGTGATGGTCAGTTGATCCCTTTAGGTCACACCTTTAGGACAATTCCCTTAATTGATAAAATGATCAAATGTATATTGATACGATTTAATCATATTCCTTAAACTCGTATATCGAGAAATTAGAGGTTGAATCTTAATGTAAGATTTATGTTTAAAATTGAAATGTGTCAATTGTTAAACAGTAAACGATATTTTATTATATCGTTATTAGAATGAATTGGGTTGAAATTAATACAAAGGTTGTAAATCGTATTGACGATAAATGATCATTTTATATTTGTAATTTCGAATTACTTGTCAATTGATAAATATGATTTATTTAATTATATATATATATTATTTATACGATAAATATTTATATTGAGATAATTGTATTAACTTGTGACATATAAGATGTCACGTAATACACAATTTTAACAATTGACGTTTTTATAAAATGAGATCCACATTGTGGTGGATGGCCGGTTATTAAAGGATGGTTAAGGGATGATTATGAGTGTTAATTATTCATAAAACATGATCATTAAAGAGTTTATTGGAAACTCTACCTAAAGCCACCCTATAATACCTTGAGAAGTGATGATGTCCCCTTGTTGCACATCCCATAGCCGGCTCCCCCTTCCCAACATAAGCATGCTTAAGTTAATTAATATTATTAAGAGCATGCTTAATACATATATAAGATATGTATCATATTCATTCTTGTTGTTGCTCTTCTTGCCCTAGCCGAAAAACATCAAGCAAGGAGTGTTTATTCAATCTCTAAAATACATATTATAAGATAATATTTACATACTATTTGTAGTATTCAAACAACATTCTAATAAGAGTGATTAGAATAAGTTTAAGGAGAAAACCGATTTTGTAACTAGCTCGTTCAAGTCTCGGTTGATTAAAGGGTTGTCTTGGTGCATCCAAAGGAGGTATTCTATTTTGGGTACTCGGAGGATCATCCTTGCTAAATATTTGGACCGTGTGTAAGGGTTCAAATACTCTCCTTATTTCCGCATTATTAGCATGCATAAGATCGTTTTAACATGTAAATTAATATGTTAATCACAAGGTTAGTTTAGTATGACTAAAATTAGTTTATGAGCAACTAATTAAACCTAACACCCACCACTTAGTAACAAGGCCTTGTGCTTTTGGGCTTAAGTGAGGACAAATAATGGGCCCAAAGGCATACCTCCCATCTTATTGGGGATGTGTTACGACCGTGGTGGGTCGGGTTGTTACAGTAATAGATGACTTTGGAGAACCTAGAAATCTGAAGTACACCATAGAATGAGTTTGATGGAATTGAATTACGTAGGGTTAGAGAGTATAGATGATTTCGGTTATGGCCTGTCCGATGGAGAAAAGCCATAATGTGTAAACTTTGGTGTTCTAACTCCAGAATTCGATGTTTTGGATGACAGAATTCAGATTTAGACTTAGGAAGTGCGTAAACCTTGGTCTGAGGTATGTTTGTTAGACTTCCACCTTGAGTGAGAAATCCTTAACCCTATTAGAACAGATTTGTGGTAAGCTAAGTGAGAGTTTGGAAACCTTCTGGTAGAGGAACACCCTGTTTTGTGGATGAGATAGGGGTAATAGGAACCGTGAACCCATTGTGAGTATCAGGGTTACTGAAATCGCCTTTTTGGGATATACTAGGGATCGTTAAAAAGATGTTTTGATTATGAATTGAGCGGTTAGTGTACCCATGTTTGGCAAAGGTTACCGTCTTCTTTAACCTTTGACTTGATTGTTCCGCCCCTTCAACCCTCCTTTTTGTGTTCTTACGGCCGCGAGGCATGAAACCCCTAATTCTTCGTGTTGAAAATAAGCTCTGCGACTGTTTCCGCGCTCTCAAACGTCTGTTTTGAAACTTGTTCCTCAATTATTGACTGTAAACTCACTATTAATGGAAAAAGCTTAATTGTTTTGAGAAATTGAGATCTGTTTCCTCTTCTGTTAGAAATAACTTTTCGTCATGGTTGCAATTTTATGTTCCAAAAATTTGAGAAAAAGGTTAATTTTGAAGGAAACTTGATTTTGAAGAACAGAACATTTTACAATTTGGCAGACTTCAGCGTTGATTGCCACTAGAACGTGTATTGGAGACGTCTGATAACCCGTGCTGTGCTCATCAACACCAAATCGACCTGAATTTCGAATTTTGACTGATTTAATTTTGGGACTTGTCTCAGATTTGGAATGATGGACTCTTGAATACGTAACGAGAATCCCGATATCCATTGACAAGACTTGTGCCTTGAAACCTTTTGTTTCTTGAAACCTTTTTCCAGGATAAAGTTTTGGGTTATCATAACCCGCATGATATATTTTGGAAGTTGGAGTTGTTTTTGTACTTACTTCTACCTTCGAGTTTCGAGGACGAAACGTTTTGAAGATTGGGTGATTGTAACAGCCCGTATTTTCGGGATTTATCACGCGAATGGGCTTTGCGGAGAATTCTGGATCTGCGCGCGGGTCGATCGACCAGGTAATGCGGTCGGTCGACCGGTTGTCGTGCTTGGTGGACTTCTGATCTAGAGATAACAGGTCTTCTGGTCGACCGACAAGGGTAATCGGTCGGTCGACCAGTTTACCTGTGTGTCAGCCTTGGTTTCGTCTAAATTTGATCTTTTTATACTTGGTGTGCGCATTGAGTTACTTCCTCTTTGTTCCTTGGTTATGCAAAAATCCCGAGGGTATAAATTTGGTATAAAATCGCCTCTTTTCCGCATAATTGATCTGCAAAAGAGCATAAAAACACGAAAGTAGACAATTGTTGGGAAATAAAGGCTAAAACATAGTAAATGAGAGCTAAAATGCGTGTTAAAATAGATGTAAAACATCATAAAATAGACACGGATCAAATGCGCCAAAATTTGATACCCGTCGTTGAGGGATGCTTAAGATAAGATTTATAAAACCTCGGCTTAAACTAGATAGCGATAGTCAACGGTCGAGCCAAAAGGAGGTAGGGAATGTTTATTGTTCTTATGTTGATGTATAGGGTAACAAATTGGGGGTTTGATTATTGGTTGTCACTAAATCTAAGAATAAAAACAGTAATAAAACAAGAAATAGAATAAGATAAAACTCAAGGTAAAACGAATGCTAGGATGTTTGGGTAGTAAAGAGCCATGATGGTATAAATCCTAAGTCAACATGTATTGCAGTCGCGTAAGGGGTGTAACATATCCTTTCTGTCTATGGTACCTAATAGCTCCTTTCGGCCTATGCTATTAGTTCCTAGGTCTCACGAATATTGGGTGTCAACAATAAGCGTGATTCCTAAATTCTAGGTCACATACCTTTCAGTCTTAAGTAACCTAGCCGTCTTTAAGCGTTAACCAATGCCCTTCCCGTATCTTTCAACCTTGGGTAAGTCATTACTAACATCCTATAAGTCTCCTTTCAGTCTCATTATAGGGTGTTATAGTTAACGAAGCAAAACAGTCTGAAAACGTACGCGAGGCTGGTTGATCGACCAGCTATTCCAGTCGACCGACCAACGACCTCAGTCGATCGACCAGTTAAGCTGGTCGGCCGACCAAAGTCCGCTACAGGCAGATTCAGGTGTTATACCATCTACGCAAATTACTCCGTACATCCTAACATATGCAATTAACTACTCATGGATACGGAAATAACAACAATAACAGTAATAAACATGGAATTCATAGCGAGCATTAATCTAAACATATGATAACAACAAAGGCTTTGAGATTCTACACTAAGCCGGATGCAAGCAATTATAATGATAACAATATAAGAACTGAAATCAGAGGGGAATTACCGAATGAGGATTAGGACAGGAAAGACAAGCTTTATTGAATCCCGTGGAAAGATTGAATGTATACTAGAACATTGCTAAATAAAAAAAAGGGAACTTTGTTTCTGATAAAAAAGCTAGATTAAGAACTGAAAATTGAACTAGATAATAATAAGATGTACTGGATGTATGCTAGATTATTAACCCTAATCACGAAATTAGGCTTAAGTAGGCGAAAACAATAGCTTCCTCTAGACCTAAGCACGCGAATGGGCTTTGCGGAGAATTCTGGCTCTGCGCGCTGGTCGATCGACCAGGAAATGCGGTCGGTCGACCGGTTGTCGTGCTTGGTGGACTTCTGATCTTGAGATAACAGGTCTTCTGGTTGACCGACCAGGGTAGTCGGTCGGTCGACCAGTTTACCTGTGTGTCAGCCTTGGTTTCGTCTAAATTTGATCTTTTTATACTTGGTGTGCGCTTTGAGTTGCTTCCTCTTCGTTCCTTGGTTATGCAAAAATCCCGAGGGTAGAAATTTGGTATAAAATCGCCTCTTTTCCGCATAATTCTGCAAAAGAGCATAAAAACACGAAAGTAGACAATTGTTGGGAAATAAAGGCTAAAACATAGTAAATGAGCGCTAAAATGCGTGTTAAAATAGATGTAAAACATCATAAAATAGACACGCATCAAATGCGCCAAAATTTGATATCCGTCGTTGAGGGGTGCTTAAGATAAGATTTATAAAACCTCGGCTTAAACTAGATAGCGAAAGTCAAGGGTCGAACCACAAGGAGGTAGGGAATGTTTATTGTTCTTATGTTGATGTATAGGGTAACAAATTGGGGGTTTGATTATTGGTTGTCACTAAATCTAAGAATAAAGACAGTAATAAAACAAGAAATAGAATAAGATAAAACTCAAGGTAAAACGAATGTTAGGATGTTTGGGTACTAAAGAGCCATGATGGTATAAATCCTAAGTCAACATGTATTGCAGTTGCGTAAGGGGTGTAACATATCCTTTCGGTCTATGGTACCTAATAGCTCCTTTCGGCCTATGCTATTAGTTCCTAGGTCTCACGAATATTGGGTGTCAACAATAAGGGTGATTCCTAAATTCTTGGTCACATACCTTTCAGTCTTAAGTAACCTAGCCGTCATTACTAACATCCTATAAGTCTCCTTTCAGTCTCATTATAGGGTGTTATAGTTAACGAAGCAAAACAGTCTGAAAACGTACGCGAGGCTGGTTGATCGACTAGCTATTCCAGTCGACCGACCAACGACCTCAGTCGACCGACCAGTTAAGCTGGTCGGCCGACCAAAGTCTGCTACAGGCAGATTCGGGTGTTATACCATCTACGCAAATTACTCCCTACATCCTAACATATGCAATTAGCTACTCATGGATACGGAAATAACAACAATAACAGTAATAAACATGGAATTCATAGCGAGCATTAATCTAAACATATGATAACAACAAAGGCTTTGGGATTCTACACTAAGCCGGATGCAAGCAATTATAATGATAACAATATAAGAACTGAAATCAAAGGGGAATTACCGAATGAGGATTAGGGCAGGAAAGAGAAGCTTTATTGAATCCCGTGGAAAGATTGAATGTATATTAGAACAATGCTAAATAAAAAAAGGGAACTTTGTTTCTGATAAAAAAGCTAGATTAAGAACTGGAAATTGAACTAGATAATAATAAGATGTACTAGATGTATGCTAGATGATTAACCCTAATCACGAAATTAGGCTTAAGTAGGCAAAAACAATAGCTTCCTCTTGACCTAATCACGCCAATGGGCTTTTCGGAGAATTCTGGATTTGCGCGCTGGTCGACCGACCAGGTAATGCGGTCAGTCGACCGGTTGTCGGGCTTGGTGGACTTCTGATCTTGAGATAACAGGTCTTCTGGTCGACCGACCAGGGTAGTTGGTCGGTCGACCGGTTTTCCTGTGTGTCAGCCAAGGTTTCGTCTAAATTTGGTAAAAAATCGCCTCTTTTCCGCATAATTCTGCAAAAGAGCATAAAAACACGAAAGTAGACAATTGTTGGGAAACAAAGGCTAAAACATAGTAAATGAGCGCTAAAATGCGTGTTAAAATAGATGTAAAACATCATAAAATAGACACGCATCAGCAGTCCTCTGTTTGGGTATGTTCAAGATTGAGGAATATCAGGTTATCCTTTTGGGATCTGGTGTTGTGGATGAGTGCCTCATGGTTATATATGTGGGGATGTGTAAGTAACTAGAGAACGTAGTGTTCATGTTTTGGTTATCGGTATGAGTATTTTGAAATTTTGTTGGGTTGGTTGGATGACCTAATATGTGATGGGTCCTACGTTGTGGTCCTTGGTTGGTGTCTCACCTTAGTTAGGGCCTTATAGCTTATGTCAGCTGGATATGAGTGAAACCTTGTTAGTAATTTTGGACCTGGTCTGATGGAGGTTGTGATTATCGGATAACAATCGCGAGTGGTGAAACCCTTTGGTAATGAGATACCTGGTACCGTAGTTAACCTAGAAATGAGTGACCCAAATGAGTTGAGGAAACCTTGAGAGTTTGGGTGTCACACAACACATCACCCCAAGATGTAATACTCATACGATTCATATTAAAACTGTGCCCTAAACACAATCAACTGTTCTACTATTCTATATCTAAGGCTTTACTCAACCCTTAACCAACTTCGGAAACTATTGAGGCGAGACCCGGTCTCCCTTCCGGTTGCCCGGCCGAGGGGTCTTTCTCCTCAAACCAATTTCCGAACCCAGTGTAAGAGCCGTCCAATTTCTTGGACTACAAACAAACTCTATTAATAAATGATATACTTTTGATAAACTGTCAAAAGCCCTCGTCGCAGCGGAAAATATAAACATACAAACATGCCAAAATTTGCGCGGAATTAAAACTTTAACATGCTTGAAAGGTACGAGGTGACTTATACAAAACTATACATACTGAAATTATCAAAACATAGATAAGTATATAAGTCTAAGTACAAAACCAAGAGTACAAAATGCAGCCCGGGATAGTATATCCCTACAGGCACTCAATGTATAACAAAAGTATAGGTCTAGCTAAACGATAAATGTGTAAGTCATCGATGATAGGATCATCGCTCGCTAGCCTCAGTAACCCCTACATCGGCCTTCATGTACCTAAATACTTGAAAACATGTACGTCACAATCAGTGGGGAGTGACTAGAGTTCTTCTAGCCACCTATTGTTAGCAACATGTAACACATAAGAACATCCATCATACTCCAGCATTACAATATGCGAAGTATATATATCATCTTTCACTACAAAAAATCATCTCTTGCGCCACGAATTATGCCACAGGAATTCGTAAGTCGTGGCAAAAAATAGCTTTGCCACGGGAAAAATTGTTTCCCTCCCTGAAAATGAATTGGCATGAAAAAGTATGCCACGGGAAAAATATTACCGTGGCAAATAGTTGCTTTTAGCCACGAATTAAGCTAGAACCGTGGCTAAAAAATGTGGTTAGCCACGAAATAAGCCACGTCCATGGCTAATAATTATGATTAGCCACGAAATAAGCCACGTCCGTGGCTAATAATTGTTTTTAGCCACGACCGTGGCTAATTTTTGTAATTAGTCACGACTATGGCTAATTATTGCTTTTAGCCACGTCCGTGGCTAATTATTGTATTTTCGCCATAAGTAAAAGTATATAGTGCCTCTTTATTGCTCATAACCATGAATTAAAGTACATCTTGCGTAAGTATTTTTATTTATGTTATACCTTCACGAGCTAGTTGGTACCCTAAATTTTCCTACTTTAAACTCACTAATAACACACTAGTTTAGTTTTTTAAATGGTCTCATTCATTTGTTATTATGTTTCATAAACATGTAACTAATAGTGATGACATTTCGATCACTAAAACAATTTATAATCCTATTATAAATTATCTCCTTATTTTATAAATAATCTAGAAATGAACTAACTCGTATCAATATACAGTTCTTTCATTTATTATTGAGAGAGTTGTCCTAAAGGTGTAACCTAAAGGGATCAACTGGTCACCACCGTCATTACGACAGTAATGTCAAACTCTAGCAAGCCAATCATTACCGATTAATGTTGACCAGTTGACTTATGATAAAGAATCATCCCATGAATATTCTTTTATAGAGATTTGTCAATTTAATATAATTGACGTGATCACATTATTGTCGAGGACACTTACTCCAACAATCTCCCACTTGTCCTCACAAGTGTGGATCACCGATTCTCTTGTTCTATTACATCATCTCCCACTCAATGCAAGGTGTCTTACAGGTCGTACTTGCACGTGATCAAATCAATAGTGGTTTTTCTCGATATGGAGTGTAACTGATAGACCGGAATTATCTACCATAGATAGTCTCCGAGCGTGGCCACGCATTTCCAGTTCACTACTCCTCGAGTGGCCTTGAGATTTAAGATAACCCTGACAAGGGGCAGAACAATTCCTTTCCAACTGTTCTCCTTGGCTAACATCATCCATTGTGACCCAAATTATGTCCATTTGACCCCTTTTACGGAAGATCGTAGAATATAAATTAAAGTCATTCTGAATAATGTCACCTCTAGAGCAACCAGTCTCTAGTCAAAGAATCGACTCATAAGAATATATATAGCAGCTCTTGCCATGACCAGGCTCCATTGAATTCTAAAGAACTCTATAAGCGGTCACTGCCCGACACAAGTGTACTTTACAGTTTGTCTATGTGATCGACTAGTCATCCCTTATGACTCTATGGTGTCAGAACTCACCATCAATCGCATCATAATCTAGTCACTTCGAGACGTCACCTCATATAAGTGACTAGGGGCAATACTAAGTTAATCCAGTTCACTTCTACAGGGTTCAGCAATTGTCCTACAATCCTGTTTGGATTTAACAAAGTATATAAAATAAACTAGTTGTATAAAACTTTAAATGATGAACGAGGTTATCTTATATGAACGTAAAAAACAACATTTTTCATTTCATATCGCATAATCGGTTACACATTGGGTAAACTCTTAAGACCCATAGAACGAGCATGAGAATCATGCTTAACTTGCGACAAGGGTTTGGTTAAAGGATCAACCACATTATCGTCTGTCCCAACCTTACATATCGATATTTCCTTCCTATCAATGAAATCCCGAATTACATGATATTTTCTTGGTACATGTCTAGACTTATTACTAGACTTCGGCTCCTTAGCTTGAAAGACAGCACCACTGTTATCACAGTACAGGGTGATAGGATCTTCAGCATTTAGAACTACCTTTAGTCCCTCGATAAATTGCCTTATCCATACTGCCTCCTTAGCAGCTTCTGATGCTGCAATGTACTCTGCTTCCGTTGTAGAATCCGCAACGACTGGTTCTTTGAAGCTCTTCCAACTAATGGCACCACCATTCAAGATAAAGACAAATCCAGCCTGGGATTTAAAATCGTCTTTATCTGTTTGGAAGCTTGCGTCTGTGTAATCCTTTACACACAAGTCTTCTTCCCCTGCAAACACTAAGTGTGAATCCTTAGTTCTTCTTAAGTACTTAAGGATGTTCTTGACTGCAATCCAGTGACTTTCACCTGGATTTGCTTGATATCTACTAGTCATGCTCAAACCATACGAGACATCAGGACGAGTGCATATCATGGCGTACATGATAGATCCCACGGCGGAAGCATAAGGGATCATTTTCATGCGTTCAACATCCTTGGGCTTTGTGGGTGATTGAGACTTCTTCAATATAATTCCACTTCCCATGGGGATAAACCCTCTCTTGGAATTTCCCATGTTGAACCGTCGAAGAATCTTATCGATATAAGGTTCTTGACTTAGTGCCAATATCCTCTTGGATCTATCTCTATAGATCCGGATACCTAATATGCATTGCGCATTTCCTAGATCTTTCATCTGAAAATGGTTACCTAGCCATCCTTTCACTGATGAAAGCATTGGAACATCATTTCCAATGAGTAGTATGTCATCCACATACAAGATTAGGAATACAACATTGCTCCCACTGAATTTCATGTATAGACAAGGTTCCTCAACACTTCGAGTGAAACCATTTTCTTTTATGACTTCATTAAAGCGATGATTCCAACTCCTTGATGCTTGCTTAAGACCATAGATGGATCTCTTAAGCTTGCATACCTTGTTAGGATTTTTAGGATCTTCAAAACCCTCAGGTTGTATCATATACACATCCTCCTTTAAATACCCATTTAAGAAGGCGGTTTTGACGTCCATTTGCCACACTTCATAATCATGAAATGCGGCCATCGCTAACATTATCCTAATGGATCTTAGCATGGCTACCGGAGCAAAGGTTTCATCATAATGAAGACCGTGAACTTGGGAAAATCCCTTAGCTACTAGCCTAGCTTTATAGACATCATCATGTCCTTCTATGCCATTCTTCACCTTGAAGATCCACTTGCATTGGAGAGGTCTCATCTCCTTTGTCAAGTCTACCAAGTCCCATACTTGGTTTTGATGCATAGAATCCATTTCGGATAACATGGCCTCTTGCCATTTTGCGGAGTCGGGACTAGAGATTGCAGCTTTGTAAGTGGTAGGCTCATCACTTTCCAAAAGTAATATGTCCAGGCTACCATCTTCCTCAATTAGTCCAACATACCTATTAGGTTGATGTGGGACCCTACTCAACCTCCTGGGTGGAATAGGTACCGAAGCGGATGAAGAAGGAACATCTTCATCTGTCTCAGCTTCAGTTTGTGGCTCTTGAACTTCTCGAACTTCATCAAGTTCAAAATTTCTCCCACTCTGTCTCTTAGAAATAAACTCCTTTTCTAAGAAGACAGCCTTAGAAGACACAAACACTTTTTTTTCATGAGGTTTGTAGAAGTGGTAGCCACGTGAGGTGGTTGGATAACCAACAAATATGCATTTTTTGGATCTTGGTGCGAGTTTGTCATCGTTCTTAGACTTGACATAAGCATCGCATCCCCATATCTTCATATAGGATAAGTTAGGAACCTTTCCTTTCCACATCTCATATGGAGTCTTATCGGTCGCTTTCGTTGGACTATTGTTCAACGATTTGATGGCTGTGAGGATCGCAAATCCCCAAAATGAATTAGGTAAATCAGTTTGGCTCATCATTGATCGGACCATATCCAATAAGGTTCGATTCCTCCTTTCTGCCACACCATTAAGTTGTGGTGTTCCTGGAGGTGAAAGTTGTGACACAATGCCACATTCTTTCAGATGTGAATCAAATTCATTGCTAAGATATTCACCACCATGATCGGATCGTAATGTTTTAATCTTTCTGTCGAGTTGGTTCTCTACTTCATTCTGAAATTCTTTAAATTTCTTAAAAGCTTCACTCTTATACTTCATTAAGTAGATATACCCATACCTAATTAAATCATCGGGGAAGGTGATGAAATAGTCATAATTGCCTCTAGCGGTGATTGATAGTGGTCCGCATACATCCGTATGTATTAGTCCCAACAACTCACTGGCTCGTGTCCCTTAACCACTAAAGGGGTTACGAGTCATTTTTTCTAGAAGGCAAGCTTCGCATGTACCATAAGATTCATATTCGAATGGTTTAATTATATTGGTCTTTACCAATCTTTTAATGCGATTTTCATTTATGTGACCAAGTCGACAATGCCAAACATACGATTCATTTGGATCACTTATTTTAATCCTTTTGTTATTAACGTTTTAGACATTATTAGACGAGTCGGAAGTTTCCAAAACATAGATTCCATTAATTGAATTGGCACGGCCAACTACCATGTCATTCTTAGAAATTACACAACAATTGTCTTTAATGGAAAAATTATATCCCTCAATGTCCAACATTGCAACAAAAATAATGTTTTTGGAAAGAGACGGTACAAAATAACAATTATTAAGTTTTAGCTCGTATCCACTCATCAAGGCAAGAGTGCATGTTCCTTTAGAAGTGGCCGCTACCCGAGCTCCATTTCCAAGTCGGAGATCCATATCACCCTTGTCCACCTTCTCCACCTTCTCCACTTCTGTTAAACCCTGAAAACGATTACAAAGGTGAGAACCACATCCGGTATCCAATACCCATGATGTGTTGGATGTAAAATTTATGTCAATAACAAAAATTTCAGATTTGGAATTACCTAACGGAATCACAAGACCTTCTTGGATATGACGTAAGTACTTGGGGCAATTCCTCCTCCAGTGGCCCATGACACTACAATAGTGGCATCGCCCTTTTTCTAACTTTCTCTTCTTCTTCTTATTCTTTGTAAGACATTTCTTGCTAGAACTCCCACTAGCTTCATCATAAGCCCTTTCTTTCAAGTACAAGGCATCCAACTCTTCATTTAGCTCATCTATATAAGCCGTGTCAAGAAGTGGTCCCCTTTTGGGAGGTGGGAAAGAAGTAATAAAGTTAACATTGCCATCCGGACCCGTTCCGAAATGAACTTCTCTAGTAGTATCAATGTTGTTTTGATTGCAAATATCGTCGAAAACATTGTGACAAGAATCAATAGTGATAGGGTTGAATGAATCCATTGCGATAAAATAACTACAAAAACGGAAACGAAGGAAAATTAACGTTCATCATTTTAATACTTGTTAAACATTTTAAACAAGTTAAGTATTTACTTAACGATCTCTTACACAATTAAGTAAATAAACCCGAGACCCAAACCCATACTAATCCGGGCACGGTGTAGCCGATTCAACCCGTATTGGTATAATTTGGTGGATTAACCCTTTAATCGGTTCTACTCTTAGAACTCTCGGTCGACAATTTTCTTAAAATTATCTTTAGCCCGAACTTATTGCAACTACGGTTACGAATACTTTCGTTGAGATCGACCAAATTTCAAGGTGTAATCCTCATTACCCCACTTACCCAACGTGACAATTTTAGTACCCCGGTTTAGCCGAGCCTACATTTTTGTGAAGAAGGGATTCATGGGTCCATACTCTTTGGTAAGGCTAAGTCTCAATATTTTAAACGTAAGAGATCTTATCAATTATTATCTATCTCCTTTTAAGTGAACTAATTAGGTGAATTGTCGATAATAAAATGATACGTTGAAGACCCGATGCTCGATATGCATGACATGTTAATGGCGATTTGGCTATGCATGCAACATATTAAAACAAAATAAAGCAAACGATAAATTCCTAGTATGGCCTTATCCTAGAAAAGAAATAATAAGAGTAAAAATTCGGAAACCAACTCCTTTGGTCCCTTGAACTTGACGAGGCACGCAAATCGAGGCAAACACCATCTTGAACGGAACTCCTTTCCGAATGGCACCGTCTTCAAGGTTCTCCGGAAATTACAAGAATTACAACTTTTCTAGTCTACTTTATACATTTACAAATTGAAATAAATTACAATTGGGTGATACGAGATCACAAAATTACAACCGAATCAGTAACCCCTTACATTACGGGAAATACCGATTTAAAAACTAAGGCCATACTAGAATAATTACATGATTCAAAATAATGCAATATAAAATGTAATACTCCGTTTTCTTTGCCCCGTTTAATGTTTCATTATTTATATCGACGTTTTGAAGTTTATTCGAAGATTTATACCTGATAACTAAGTGATCGACCAAAACTTTTATATCTTACATGATATTAGTAAAGTGTCGAGTATGAGCCTTATTTATCGAATCGGTGATTTGAAGCCGTTTTGGGCCTCGTTATGTGTGCCCAAGAGCTGTCTTCGATGGGCCTTATACCATAACCAAATTTCAGCCTTGTACCATAATCAAACTCATCCTTATACCACGATCTAGCAGCTGACCACAGAACATTCACCCTAAACCCATCATAATAACCAAAAACCCTATTTTTCCCCATCAAAGAACCTGCCTCCATCGACATCTATGGTTGCCTCCATAGACTCTCACCAAACACCATATTCCATCCTCCTACACTTCGTCTACCTCTCTTACACCCTGAATTCTTAGTCAGCCCTGAGATTGGGGAGAACGAAAAAGAAATAACAAGACAAGGACGACCCCAACTTCATCGTTCACCCTTGCGCAGTATGTTCTTTGTAAGTAATTTCCGTGCTCTTCCATGAATTCGAATCTGAATGTTAAGGTCGTGAATAATCTTTGTAGTATATATAACTAATACATCGTGTTTAAATCGCAATTATACCATGGAAACTACCCTAACGGATGCCATAGATATCGATCATTGAACACGTTTTCTAGTACTCTGTTTTCGCTTCTTTTCTTTGCTCGTTTTGATGCTGCGTTTAGTAGGGTGTTGGGTCGTTCTGGGCGCGGCCTTGTGAGTGACAGTAGAAGGTGTTGGTGGGTTGTGTGGTGGCCATGGTGGTGAGCGGTGGTTGAATTATATCGTGTTTTATTTAGAGGGTGACATTAGCGAAAAATGCAGAAACAGGGGTAGGGCTGTTGTACACACGGGTGTTTGGGGGTCTGTTTTGTGGTGTTATAGTAGGTCGAGGCCTGGTGGTTACCACCAGGGTGTCGGGGGGGTGTAGAGGGTCGATGGTAGTGTTGGTTGTGGTGATGGTGGTGGTAGTGGTGGTGCTAGCAAGCAGTTAAGGAGGTGGGTACAGTAGGTGTTAGTCACGGTTTAGTGTAAGAGGTTGTGACCAGAGGGTTCTGGTGGTGGTTGTGAGGGCTGGTTGGGACAAGTCTGGAGTCGGGGTTAGCGTCAATAGGTACACCGTATTCCAGGGTGAGTAGTCATGGTGGTGAGGTGGTGGGTAAGGCGGCAAAAGAGTGTCGAGGAAGGCTGGAAGTAGGCTGGCCAGGGGGTCGGTTATGGGTTTCGAGCTGGTACGCGGGACTGTTTCGCGGGAGGCATGTGTTGCGTGTGGTAGGGTGTTTGTTATTATTAGCTTTATTATTAGCTTTATTATTATCTTTGTTTATTATTATTATTATTATTATTATTATTATTATTATTAGTGTTTAGTATTATTATTACTATTGTTATTGTTATTGTTAGGATTTATCTTGTTATTAGTATTATCAATAGTAAGATTTTATCAAGTGTTATTGTTTATTTCATTTTGACATTATCATTATCATTCACTACTACAGAAACCCTTAAGGACATCGGTTAATGCACATCGGTTTTTTAAAAAACCGATGTAATACATAATGCACATCGGTTGTTTCAAAAATCTGATGTCCTTATAGAGTTATTATTTACATCGGTTGTTTTTACAACCCATGTCCATGACTTGATGATTTTAATGGACATCGGATTTTTGAAAAACCCATGTCCATTACCTGCTTATTTACATCGAATTTCAGACTAAGCCCATGTCCATTACATTTCATTTTTTTTATTAAAACCCTACTCCATCAATACATCATTTTGTTTACCTAAACCCTGAGTATATCCTTTTTTTTAAAATTTTGATTCTCAGTTTATCACCTCCCTCAGGCATCAACAATCAATAGTTCAACCTCCGCCAGGAACACCGCCTCACCGCTCTCATGCACCATCGCCTCGCCGTTTTCACGCACCATCGCCCCCGCCGTCCTCCTCTAATTCACAAATTGTATGTGAAACTCGAGGTATGTAAATTAATCGATTAATAAGTCAAGGGATCTTGATAGTTTTTTGATTTTAAAGTTATTAATCTTATAATCCGCTTTGTCTCTTCACCTTGTTTCTCCTCTCCTTGTTCTTGCGCTGCTCTCTTCCAGGTTTCCTTTTATTTTTGATTAATTTCTTTGTGTTTTCGTATTTTTCTTACTTGTTATAGGACTAATTTTAGTGAGATATGTTCGATTTTTTCGATTTTGCGAAGTTGATTATTGAGGAATGCACTCGTCTCTATGTTAAAATCATAGTTCGTTTCATTTTAGGTGTTAATTTCGATTTCCGCCCTTATTTTAGCGATGTTAATTTCGATTTATTTTCCATTTAGCGATGTTAATTTCAAATTTAGCGATTTTTGGTGTTAACATCATAGTTGGATTCATTTTGGTGTTAATTTAGTCTTCAAGCTGAAATCATAATTCGTTTGAAAATAGGTGATTTCAGTTGCAGACGTCATTAGTCGACCCAAATGGAGCAGCTTAATTCACCTTCTTCATTATTTTTACTTCTATACGTGTATTCAGCTGTTACGGTATTTTAAGCTGAAACTGTGTATTTTGTGGGATAGTATGTAAAAGTAGAGAAGATAGGTGAGGGAACTTACGATGTGGTGTATAAGGCACGTGATTAGGTCACCAATGAGACCATCGCTTACGAAAATTCAATTAGAGCACGAAGATAAAGGTGTTCCTAATACCGCCATCCATGAATTATCAAAGGATCCACGTATGATCAAAGTGAGCTCTCACGCCACTTTTGAACAATTTTATTGTTTTCCGTGAATGTTGTAGCTCTAGTCCATTATTTTTGAGCAATTGTTCGGGTATTTTAATGAAACGAAAACAAATGATTAGGACGTAGGGATTACTATAATATGTAGGCTAAGATAATGGTAATGATGTGGTAAATGTTAATTGTGGTAATCTGGATATTCGTGTTGGTTGAATGGTTTATAATCTAAACTGGAAGACTGGTATAGTAGTAGTGAGTGAGTTTCAGATGTTTTACGACAATATGGTCTACTAATGTTAGGGACCAATTGGTTATTGAAATAATGAAATACAAAGTATTTGGACTGTTGGACTAGCTTGTAACAATATGGTTTGCTGATTAGTAGTTACTGTCAGCCGGATAATATCAGAGAGTCGTAGTAGAGAGACTGTTTCTTTCAAATCGAGTAGATTTGTACAGTTTTCGAAGTATGTCCCTCTTTTCCAGGTTGGCCCTATACATCTTCTTCATAATATAGCATATGATTTATCATGATTTTTGTTGTAAAGGTTTTTGAAAGGCGCTTCAAGTATTGATCATCATTTCAACTCTTCCCCGCTTACGGAAAATCTCCTAGTACCAACTCTGATCTTTATGATTATCTGATTTTTCTAAGCAGGGCCGTCATCCCCCTTATCCTGGGTTATGAAGATGCTAGAGACTTCACATGGACAGAATGACATAAAACAAGCTTACGTGTGAACCTGGTGTATTATCTAGCTCTTGGATTGATTGGTCTTGTTGGACTCGTTCTGCTTGTTACTATGCGCAGGGATTGGTGAGTCGTAATCTTTTCATAATTTATTGCTTAAATACGGAGTAATTATCATCTAATATGATCAGTTCATCTCATCTCTCACGAGTCATGATCCCTCTGGATGGGTTTAGTCTGAAACAGGAATGGTGGTGTTCTAGTTTTTGCGATGACTTGCTCAAATACGTTTGAACTCGTTACTAGTGCATTTCTGCTTGGTTTTGGTTTAAGTGAAATTCCATAAAGCCTTTGGAAAAATGCTGATTATTGGACTTTTCGACAGAAAGTATTTACCTATAAAATCACTAAAGTTGTTGCAAAACTGGATGAAGCTCATCAGAACTATTCAGATGCAATTGTAGTGAGTACAATGCTTCTGTTACTCGATTTGGACAGCCTGATTGTGTCAGCTATCCGGTTCTATCTTTCGAGTTTGTCATCCTGCTGTCTTCTGTTAGGTTGCTCAAACAACATTCGAATGCAATTGTGGTGAGTAATACCCTTAAATGTATTCGTCTAAATATCACCGGTGATGCATCTATTTTATCCCCGTCTTTGAGACTTCTTGGATACAGTACCTAATGCAAGCAGGATAAATTGAATAGCCTTTTTTCATTTAGTCTGCCTAAAGTATTCTACTCCCCCTCCTTTATCTCACAGGTAATTATAGACTGATCAAGCTTTTAATCTACTTCATGCTCGATATCCGTAATGTTGATCACCTTGCTTGTGTTGGAGCTTGAGCGAGTCAATTTTTTTTGTCTCGAGGCATCTAACTGATCTGTGTATCCAATATATGCGAAAATATGCTCTAGTGATGCCTGAGTTTGTTGCAGACCTTATTTGTTGATCTTACTTGACAATTGTGAAAGAATGCAACTTTTATCAAAATTTCATGGACATGTTATTAAATTGGCATTGTTGCTGACTAAATTTTTTTGGTTTCTTTCCAGTTCTGTCATCTGTTTCAGGTCTTCGAGTTGCTGTACCAAATATTAAAGAGGGTTAGTCAACAATCATATCTTCTTTCTTGTATCCGGGGTTTATTAAACATCTTTTCGTGCAATCTTGTTTGCTCAAAAGCTGAATGTCCCACAAATTTACCTATAATAGATTGTTTTTCTTAAAGAAATTGTGTATTGTGTTTTAGGTTAGTTTATTGTGATTGCATGTGTCATACTGGTTGGCTTGTTTGCTTTGCAACACTGTGGCATCCACAAGCTGGCCCATGATACTTGGAGCATACTCAATGACTCAGTATTAATTTTTAAAAAAGCTAGATGAAGTATAACATGATTGTTATTGAGTTTTAACTATTTGGGGAACAATATGTTTGCATCAAAGCATTCCAATATGATCAGTCCATATTTTTTTTACATGCATGCCTCTTCGTCTTCATTTTTTCCATTTAGAATCCCTCATATTAATTTTATGAATTATGATGATTTACAGGTTTTCAAACACCAACTGCCATATTCCCAAGAAGAAATCGACGAGGTCAGGGACTTGTGGGCGGACTATTTTCTAAATGCATAGTCTTTTTAGTAACGTAGTATTTTAGATGTCGTCTAAAATGACGCATAACCCTATGTTTGGTTAGTTGATGAATTTGGATAATGTATGAAAGACGACCAACCTTTGTCGTGATTTACTTTGAATTTGATTAATGAAAGACGAACGACTTTGTCGTGACTTGCTATGAATTAGTGTTTGTTTTGTTGATGGTGACCTATAATCTGTTTTGATACGCCAGTCTAAATGGCTGGCATCTGAATAATGTATATTGGTGGTACAAATTACCATCAATACCAGCTTTTTTTTTTTAAAAAAAGGCAACATTAAGGACATCAGACATATTACACCTCCGATGTGCATACATATGAAGGACATCAGATGTGAGCTACAAAATGATATGCATAAGAATGAAGGACATCAGATTTATTAAACCCCCGATGTGCATTACCAAATGGACATCAGATGTTAGCTAAAGTCTGATGTGCATAAGGATGATGGACATCAGACTTTTGAAACATCCGATGTGCATTACCAAATGGAAATCGGTTGCACAACCGATGTCCTTGACACCCATAATGGACATCAGCGAACTCTACATCGGTTGCTAATCCGATGTCCTTGTCTATAAAAGTCCGATGTCCTTAAGGCTTTCTGTAGTAGTGATTATTAACATTGATTTTGTTATAATTAGTTGTGTTAATATTATTATGGATTATAGTTATCTGATATATCTTAATTATGTTATTATTGTTATTAATCATATTATAACTAATTTATGGTTATTAATATTATAAAGGAATATCGTGTTGACAACTAATTATTTATATCGTGGTTATGATGAATTGAGGTATTGATCGTATGCCATATATAGTAAGTGTATATATAGTAAATTTATATATAATAAGTATATAATTATTAGGTTTTAATTGGCTAGTGATGATTGATACGAATAATGAGTTTATAATAATTGATACGTATATGAACATGTTTGCAAGTATGTTATTATAATATGTTATGAGTATATAACAATGAAGTTAATGAACATAGTCGAGTAATTTTAGTAATGTGACTGTATGGGTAAAAATTGATATTCAATAATAATTATAGGAACTGAGTTCGGTTGTTCGAGGTGGAACATTTCTAGCAGCTGTTCGGTTGTCATTCCGCAATTGAGGTAGGGGAAATATATTATGATTCATGTTATGACATGAAATGTGTAAGTGATGCTTATTACGAGTTGATATAATTGTTTATTACTGTACTGTGGATTGTATTATTATTATTGATCACTGTGGAGATCGGGAGGTGTGAAGTGGGTCTTGTGATATGGGTCTTGTGATATTGGGTCTTGTAATATGGGACTTGTGATATGGCCATGGGAGGTGCGGTGTGATGGTGGTGTGGTGTGATGGAGGTGTGGAGTGATGGAGGCGTGGAGGATGATTGAATGATATAGAGATGGAGGAGGATACGGTTCTACTGTTATTTATGTTTTATCTGTGTTACCTACTCAACCTCGCGGTTGACCCTGTGTATTCGTGTGACACCTACGATGATCCGGAATGGGGAGTAGATTTTACAGGTCAGTGACAGATGGACTAGGGAGTTTGGGCATGGAGAGAGACATGGCTTGGACCTACTTAGAGTTAGATCACACTTAGATATCTTCAGTTGTACTTTTATTTTTATCAAAGTTTGGACTCGTAGTTGTTGTAATATCAAGTTTAAATTTAATCAGTTTTTATATAAAGTACTTTGGTTTGCTTACTTTGTTATTCACTACCTCGGACATTCCGAGATGGTAACAGCTTTATTTATTTGAGAATGTCTTGCTAAAGGCTCTTAAATAAATGGGGGTGTTACAAAGTGGTATTAGAGCGAACGATCCTCAGACCAAAACCAAATGAATAATAATGAATGTAGGAAGAGTCTAATAAAATGAACTCCGAGATGAGACTGATAGGAGCCCCAAAAAGGAACGGGATGAGTTAGGGGCCCCCTCACACCAGACCTGGGCCCTTTCGGTTCTGTCTCGGGAACCCTATGAGAGTAATTGAAGAGCGGGGTAGACTATATAGTGACCTTGTTATACCGTCCTTACAGGAGAAGAATGAGGTAAGTGATACATGATTTACGGTTAATAATGTGGGTTGAAAGTTATGATTGATATTAAAATGTGGATCGAGCAGAATGATTGAATTAAAATTTGAAGAGTATGGATGTGTAATTGTTGAGCAATAGCTAAGAGGGATGTGAACATATGATTTTGGTGTTTGAAGCGTACATGTGATTATCTAATTATTAAATGATTACCGTAACTAGGTCGTATATTGTTGGTATTTGGATATGAATGACCAGACTTATATATATTAGTAATCCATGTTTAGAGATATGCGGAATGTGTTGCCTCAAGCCGGGAATGATATATAAATATGTGCTACAATGGTATATACATGCAATGTATAAATTTTGAGTAATTAGTTGGTTTTACTTCCAGCTTAGAAATCTTAACGTGTTATGGATGACAGTTACAGTTTGAGTGATGAATACATGTTAATATGGTAGTGTTTATGCCTCAATAATATGTCAACGTGTTATGGAAGAAAAATGGTTGAGCTTCGTAGTAGAATGTGAAGTTGTAAGAGAACTAAAATTTTTGATAAGTTTTCAAAATGTTACCTCGCATGCAAAAGCTGCCATCTAAAATGTGTTCCCTATATGAGTATGAAAATTTTATGTATGATAACCCATGTAGATCTTAACGAGTCGTTATTTAACTGTGATTTCTGCAAGTTGTCCAATTTTCTGTCGAATCGCGGTAAAGTTTTCTGCAGACCAACTGAGTGATTGAATTTGTTATAAATAATTCCTTTAGGATGTGCATTTGATTCTTTTTCCTATGATTAGTTAATTCCTTATATTTTTCAAGAACTATTAAAACTCGCAATATAGTAGAGCGATGATTTAATTGTGATTTGTTTACAAGTGCTGCAGCATGCTTATTGGTGAAATTATGGGTTAGATAAGTTTTATATAAAAGTTCAATCAATTGTAGATTATGTGATGTAACTACGTCACACCCTGTTATGGCTTTATTAACATGAACAATAGTCATATGATAAGAATATGGACCTTAGTACATGGTAATGTAACCTTGCTTATTTCGTTGGGTTTTATATAAAATAGTATCAATTATACGGACGTTCCTACTTCCTATTGTTATGACCTCAAAATAATAATGTGATGTTCCTATGTGATGTTAAAATCATGTTTATCAGAGAGGAGTCTTGACAAGTGGTAGAATGGAATTTAACTAGTAAGATTATTAGCACGATGTCATGAGTAAAAGTTATATAGCAATTTAATTGTTATGATTAATGGTGGTTATTTTGAACAACGTGAACCTTGTTGCTATTCTTTCGTATATTAAAGGTACATCTTTGTCTAGTTCCCTGATGTTCGAAATCTGATCACGAGGTATTGAGTTATTAGTTAGTTTGGCATGTGATTTAGTGTTGTGCATTCGTTTACTTTATCGTTAAATTTCATGATCCGTGAGCTACAATTTGTGAGAACAACGTTTTAGTAAAGGAGAGTCAGAATGTCTCCGTGCAGTTTCGAGTCCGATCTGTAGTTGAAAAATAGCCCTTTGCTTGTGTTTATAATTGTCACAAACTACCATTTCAGCGTTTCAAAAGTTTTTCCAAATGTTTCAAAAGTTTTAAATTGTATTTCAAGATGATGAATAACCATGATGACGCTTGATCTTTTAATAATTGTAGTAATGGTTTGCAATATGACAAATTCTGTATTTACGTGTAGATGAAAGCCTGCCCGGATGCTTATTTGTTGCGCGTTATATGAACTCTTATATTACAAGACATGTATTTTATTAGTCTCATGATAGATGATGTAAGTTGAGTTATACCTAAGTGATCTGGTTAACTTATTATTACCTAGATATGCTAAACGGTCTCGTTAGTCCATGATTTGTGCATATTTTGTGAAACATGTCAATGCTCCATGTTTAATTGTGTTCATTAAAATTTTGTTCTATGTCTTTTCCTTAAATATTGAGCAGTTCCTCTAAGGGAATATTTGATAGTATTGATATTGAAATCGAGATGAGAATTGGTCATTGGTACCGAGTTATAAGTTATCTGGCCGTATTGCCATATGGTGTTTATGGTCTAGTGTGACCTTGATGATTGAGTTGTAGTATGAGTTTGAAATCGATATTAAGATGAGGCACTGATTCGCGGTTTTATTCCGCCAGTTCACTCACCCTTGTCCTTGGTCTTAGATTCGACAATGATAATACAATACTTGGTTACTTAGAGTGAGTTTTTGGGTAAGACGGAGTATTGTGCTGGGAATTCTTATAATGGGGTTACGAGGACGTAACCATGTTTTAAGGAGGATAGGATTGTAAAATCTTGGTGATTTTACGTTATGGCTAGTTGTTATAGCATGTAAAATCGATATGTCGTGATTGTTCGAATATACTGATAATCCGGTTTACTTCTGTTATGCTTTATAATGTGATTCGTGAAGTATCTTTTAACTTAGTTATGCGTTGAACTTTGGGGACAAAGTTCTCTTAACGAGGGTAGAATGTAACATTTCGTGTTTTGAAGTCTATATAAGTGCTATTGATGATTGTTTCATGCTTGTTATAAGTTCTTTACCGTTATGGGGTGGCGAACTTCGGGACGAAGTTCATTTTTAAGAAGGGAAGACTGTAATACTCCGTTTTCTTTTCCCCGTTTAATGTTTCATTATCTATATCGACGTTTTGAAGTTTATTCGAAGATTTATACCTGATAACTAAGTGATCGACCAAAACTTTTATATCTTACATGATATTAGTAAAGTGTCGAGTATGAGCCTTATTTATCGAATCGGTGATTTGAAGCCGTTTTGGGCCTCGTTATGTGTGCCCAAGAGCTGTCTTCGATGGGCCTTATACCATAACCAAATTTCAGCCTTGTACCATAGTCAAACTCAGCCTTATACCACGATCTAGCAGCTGACCACAGAACATTCACCCTAAACCCATCATAATAACCAAAAACCCTATTTTTTCCCCATCAAAGAACCTGCCTCCATCGACATCTATGGTTGCCTCCATAGACTCTCACCGAACACCATATTCCATCCTCCTACACTTCGTCTACCTCTCTTACACCATGAATTCTTAGTCAGCCCTGAGATTGGGGAGAACGAAAAAGAAATAACAAGACAAGGACGACCCCAACTTCATCGTTCACCCTTGCGCAGTATGTTCTTTGTAAGTAATTTTCGTGCTCTTCCATGAATTCGAATCTGAATGTTAAGGTCGGGAATAATCTTTGTAGTATATATAACTAATACATCGTGTTTAAATCGCAATTATACCATGGAAACTACCCTAACGGATGCCATAGATATCGATCATTGAACACGTTTTCTAGTACTCTGTTTTCGCTTCTTTTCTTTGCTCGTTTTGATGCTGCGTTTAGTAGGGTGTTGGGTCGTTCTGGGCGCGGCCTTGTGAGTGACAGTAGAAGGTGTTGGTGGGTTGTGTGGTGGCCATGGTGGTGAGCGGTGGTTGAATTATATCGTGTTTTATTTAGAGGGTGACATTAGCGAAAAATGCAGAAACAGGGGTAGGGGCTGTTGTACACACGGGTGTTTGGTGGTCTGTTTCGTGGTGTTATAGTAGGTCGAGGCCTGGTGGTTACCACCAGGGTGTCGGGGGGGTGTAGAGGGTCGATGGTAGTGTTGGTTGTGGTGATGGTGGTGGTAGTGGTGGTGCTAGCACGCAGTTAAGGACGTGGGTACAGTAGGTGTTAGTCACGGTTTAGTGTAAGAGGTTGTGACCAGAGGGTTCTGGTGGTGGTTGTGAGGGCTGGTTGGGACAAGTCTGGAGTCGGGGTTAGCGTCAATAGGTACACCGTAGTCCAGGGTGAGTAGTCATGGTGGTAAGGTGGTGGGTAAGGCGGCAAAAGAGTGTCGAGGATGGCTGGAAGTAGGCTGGCCAGGGGGTCGGTTATGGGTTTCGAGCTGGTACGCGGGACTGTTTCGCGGGAGGCATGTGTTGCGTGTGGTAGGGTGTTTGTTATTATTAGCTTTATTATTATCTTTGTTTATTACTATTATTATTATTATTATAATTATTATTAGTGTTTAGTATTATTATTATTACTATTGTTATTGTTATTGTTAGGATTTATCTTGTTATTAGTATTATCAATAGTAAGATTTTATCAAGTGTTATTGTTTATTTCATTTTGACATTATCATTATCATTATTAACATTGATTTTGTTATAATTAGTTGTGTTAATATTTTTATGGATTATAGTTATATGATATATCTTAATTATGTTATTATTGTTATTAATCATATTATAACTAATTTATGGTTATTAACATTATAAAGGAATATCGTGTTGACAACTAGTTATTTATATCGTGGTTGTGATGAATTGAGGTATTGATCGTATGCCATATTTAGTAAGTGTATATATAGTAAATTTATATATAATAAGTCTATAATTATTAGGTTTTAATTGGCTAGTGATGATTGATACGAATAATGAGTTTATAATAATTGATACGTATATGAACATGTTTGCAAGTATGTTATTATAATATGTTATGAGTATATAATAATGAAGTGAATGAACATAGTCGAGTAATTTTAGTAATGTGACTGTATGGGTAAAAATTGATATTCAATAGTAATTATAGGAACTGAGTTCGGTTGTTCGAGGTGGAACATTTCTAGCAGCTGTTCGGTTGTCATTCCGCAATTGAGGTAGGGGAAATATATTATGATTAATGTTATGACATGAAATGTGTAAGTGATGCTTATTACGAGTTGATATAATTGATTATTACTGTATTGTGGATTGTATTATTATTATTGATCACTGTGGAGATCGGGAGGTGTGAAGTGGGTCTTGTGATATTGGGTCTTGTGATATGGGACTTGTGATATGGCCATGGGAGGTGCGGTGTGATGGTGGTGTGGTGTGATGGAGGTGTGGAGTGATGGAGGCGTGAAGGATGATTGAATGATATGGAGATGGAGGAGGATACGGTTCTACTGTTATTTATGTTTTATCTGTGTTACCTACTCAACCTCGCGGTTGACCCTGTGTATTCGTGTGACACCTACGATGATCCGGAATGGGGAGTAGATTTTACAGGTCAGTGACAGATGGACTAGGGAGCTTGGGCATGGAGAGAGACATGGCTTGGACCTACTTAGAGTTAGATCACACTTAGATATCTTCAGTTGTACTTTTATTTTTATCAAAGTTTGGACTCGTAGTTGTTGTAATATCAAGTTTAAATTTAATCAGTTTTTATATAAAGTACTTTGGTTTGCTTACTTTGTTATTCACTACCTCGGACATTCCGAGATGGTAACAACTTTATTTATTTGAGAATGTCTTGTTAAAGGCTCTTAAATAAATGGGGGTGTTACATAAAATGACATTCATAAAAACGCACTAATATATATATATATGTTATGAATATGTTCATATTAATGCCAAATCGCCCTAATAACTTATTATGTCGAAATTAACCCGGTTTTATGAGATTTTAGCATTTTTAACTCTTTTAAAATGCATAAATTAAAACATAAACAACTTATGTTCTAAATAATATCCTAACACATTTTAGGATTCAAAATTAGTCATAAATAACTTTGATAATAATTAACACTTTAATTATATTAATATTGTTCATAATGCCTTAAAATGCATAACATTTACGAATTAAATCCAAACAAATATAAAATTTCGAAATTTTGGATTTTATTTTCACTAACATTCTGAAAATATTACTTTAATATTTATAATGTAAAAATTTTGGTCATTTTATTCGAATTTAACTCGAAATATCATATATTAATGGCCAAAATTACCTCTTAATACGGTTTTAACAATAAAATCGTAAAACATGCTATACAAAATCATATTGTACCAAAATTTTACATACATTAAGTAAAATAAGCATGTGAGGTCGTGTGAAAATTACAAGGCTAGAAACATTTTCTTTCTATTTTAATCATTTAACTCGATTTCCTCATAAAATACATATTAAACGATTAAAATCTATATTATGAACAATATTTTAAATCTCATAAATTATCAATATAACCGAAAAACGTTTTAGGACCATATTTAATTTACATGCCAAAATCGAGTGATATACATATGAGTCTTTAATTAATTAGTTTTGTTTTAATGTCTCAAATAATTTAAGCATTTTAAATTATTTTAAGTAATAAAATAATAAATTAATAATTTATTGTGAAAGGTTTTAATTTAATTAGTAAGATCCGTCTTAAGAACCTTAAGTCCTTAAGACGAATAATACTTGGTGAACTTAAACTCGTATCATAAATATCCGTTCAAGTGTCCGACCCATTTAATTGACTCGGAAAGGACAGTCCATAAAACCCCACTAAACCCTTTCCATCGACATTCCTCATCTCCTTCATTTCATTTCACTGTAAAACACAAACCTCATAAACCTCCATTTTATTCCTCCTTCTTTTGAGAAATTCTTCATCATCCGGTACTCTAATCGAGGTAACAACGACATTTTCGGATTCCTCATTCGATTTCCAAGCCATCTATCACTTTCTTTTTGTAAATCCTTTCACTTGAAAATTGGCCTGTTTTCTCTTAATTCCGTTTCAAGTGCTTAAAATCCGTTCCTATGCTTGTAGGTGTTGGCTTAGAGGATCCAGAGATCAATAGCTACATTGTTGAGGAAGATCTTTAGCCGGATAAGCTTGAAAGGTGACGATAATGAGAAACTCGGCCTTTATGTGTATATTAGCATGTTTGTTGTGATTTTCCATATGGTTTCTGATTTTGTTCAAAGGATTATGTTTAATGAACTTAGAAGCATGCCTAGGATTGTTCTTATGTGAGAAATCCATGTCTTATGATGTTGTTACATGTTCATATGCTATTTTCATTTTTCACAAAGTTAAGACGGATACTTGATATAATTGCTTGAGGATTGTTATGGGAATTATTTGCTGTTATATTAGTTATTTTTAGTGTTTGATAATGTTGGGAAATCACCAATTGTAGTCTTGCTTGAGTTGTTGTGTCGAATTATGAAGTTTTCAATAGATTGCGATTTTGCGATTTTTCGTATCAGGCTCTCTGAGCCGGTCGACCGGCTGGGAGTGTCTCTTCGTGTTTTTACGATTTTTGGAATATTGGCCTTGGACTGCCAGCCGGCCGACCGGCTGCCTGCCGACCGGCTGGTAGTCAATTTTGTCTAGGGTTGTTTTGCGAAAAGCCTAGGAAGAAAGGGAGCCCAGCCAGCAGACCGGCCGCCTGCCACCCGGCTGGGAGTACGTGTGGGGATGGTTTGCGAGTTTATGAAGGCTAGGGTATTGGGTTCCCAGCCGGCCGACCGGCTGGGAGTCCTTTGTGGTTCTTTGTTTTGAAAAGGGGAAGTCTGAGAGGGTCACCAGCCGGCCGACCGGCTGCCTGCCGACCGGCTGGGGACTCCTGTAGGTTATTTCGAAATCGTAGTTCATTTGTAACTTTCAAACGGTAAATCGGTTTTGATTGAAACTCGTTTTGTATACCCGTGATATGTATTTGAGTTCCCCGGAGGATGGGCAACATTTTATTGGGTTCGGGAATGGAGTAAGGATAGAGACCCCCCGGTCGGGTAACCGAAAGGGAAACCGGCTCTCCCTCAACTTAGTTCCCGGGGTCAATTAAGTGTTGATTAGAGGTTAAGGAAAGTAGAACTATAGATTAGTTCATAGACTTTGGTTGATATTGTATTGATCTGTACTAAGTTATGCCTTAAGCTGGCCTCTAAACTTAATACGTGAGTTGTTTGTCATATATGGGGATATGCCTTAAGATGGCCTTTGAGCCCTATATGTGTAAGTTTGTCGTGTCTGGGACATGCCTTAAGTTGGCCTCTGAGTTCAGACATGTGTGATAGTGATCGCGTTGAAACATGCCTTAAGTTGGCCTCTGAGTCCTTGCTTGCTGAATGTTTGGTGTTTAGGTTATGGCTTAAGTTGACCGCTGAACCTTTACACTTGCTGATTGATTTGGTATTAGGTTATGTCTTAAGTTGACCGCTGAACCTTTTACTTGCTGAATTTATCTACTTGCCTTGAGTGGGTACGTGTCAGATATAGATATCGATAGTGATGAGTAAATGTATATCTGTTGAGTTATGGTTTGATCATCCAAGGCATTGGGTGACTCTTAGTTCGGTTTCATAAATAGTTGGATTGAAAGACCCCCCGACTGGGTAACCAGTAGGGAAACCGACTCTCCTTCCTAACGGTTTATGAAGTTGGTTGAGAGCCGTGCACTAGAGTTGGCATGTTAATATGAGATCAATTGATGAGATGTTTACGCTTCACATGTTGATATATGTTGGAGTATTCTGTATTGTTTTATGTGTTACGTGTTGTCACAAAAGGTGGCTAGGAGAACTCTAGTCAATCCCCACTGATTGTGGCGTACATGTTTTCATGTATGTAGGTACATGCAGGTTGGAGATGGGTTCACGAGAGGGCTAGCGAGTGATGATCCTGCTGTCATCATATGACTTACCTTATATCGCATAGCTAGACTCTTAGACTTTTGTTACATTTGTTTTGGTGCCTGTAGGGATGTTCCATCCCAGGCTGATGTATATATTTGTTTCCGATACTTAGAACTGTTACTTATCTATTTTGGTTTTAATCCAGTTTCAGTTTCTGTTCAGTTTAAGACTTCTCGCATGTTGTTCAGTTTACTTTATAAAGTTTTAAATTCCGCTGCATTTTTGGTACTTTTGTGTGTTTATATTTCCGCTTTCGCGAGGGGTTTTACAGTTGGTATCAGAGCATTATTGCTCCCGACGCACTCATGTGACCCCCAACCTTAACTTGACCAAATAAACAAATAATGAATGAGAGATGGGTAGATCTAAGGACTTATCTTGTAGTCTATTTGTGATTGCTAATTGCTAAGCTAATACTTGTTTTCTCTTTTCAAGGATGGTGAGACCTAGGGCTGCTGATAACATTGTGCTGCAAGCAATTCAGCATTTGCTTGAGACTCAGAGACAGCAAGCAGGGAATGTTCCACCTCCTCCACCGCCAGGCAACGAGGCTAATCGTCCTGGTAGTTTCTCATGGATAGCTTCGCAGATGTCCCGTAGCCACGTGAAGACATATGGTGGCGAGGTTGATCCGGTAGCTCTTACCGAGTGGTTCAGGGAGATGGAGAGGAGTTTTGCTATGTATTCGGTAGGTAGAGAGGATAGAGTGCGGCTAGCCACTCACTTTCTTACCCTTGAGGCCGACAGGTGGTGGGCGTTGACAGGACCTACTTTCACTCATGATCCTCTGTTCGATTGGGATGCTTTTAAGGATAAGCTCGAGACGAGGTTTTATCCTAAAGAGCTCAGATCACAGCGACTCAAAGAATTCATGGATTTGAAGCAAGGCAAGATGTCAGTTCAGGAGTTCACAGACCGTTTCAACCAGCTAGCTCACTTCGCATCGAGATTTGTTAGAGACGAGGCCGAGAGAGTCTACTTTTACCGTGGCAAGCTAGGGCCACGCATCGAGAGCATGGTTCGTCGTGACTCTACTTCTTTTGTGGAGGTATATGATGATGCTATTTGGGCCGAGAGTTCTATTCGTGCCATAGATGCTAAGACCCGTGCTACTACTTCTAGTGTGACTCCTCACCAGAGATCCGTGTACCAGGGGAAGAGACCATTTGTTCCTTCTACTTCTTCGCCTTCTTCTCAGAAGAAGCGTTTTGAGAGGTTTTCTGCTCCGGTTGCTAAGACCTTTGTTCACACCGACACAGCTGCTAGTGTTTGCCACCGATGTGGTAAACCTTCTCATCCGGGTTTTGACTGTTTCAAGAATGCTTTCAAGTGCTACACTTGCAATGGATTTGGGCACAAGTCTTATGAGTGTCCTAAGAGGAACACCGCACTTGGCAAGGCTGCCACTGCTACTGCAACGACTAAGGGAGGAAAGCCGAAAGGGAAGATCTTTGTGATGACTAGGGCTGAGGCAGAGGCTCATCCAGATATTATTGCCGGTATCTTTTCTGTTCTTGGCGCTGAGTGCCTTATTTTGTTCAATACTGGAGCTTCTTTATCATTTATATCGACTCAGTTCGCCGACCGTTTAGCTCTTGAGTCTTCATTGGTTGAGGAGACTTCTATTTCCTTACCTTCTGGAGACGTGTTTTCCTGCTCTTCGTCCCATAGGGATGTTCCTATTATTATTGGTCAAGCCACATTTCCAGCGGACTTACTGAGATTTTCTCTCGAGGAGTTTGACATTATCCTCGGTATGGATTGGTTATCGCGATACCATTCGAGTGTCGCGACCAGAAAATCTGCTTGAGGAGTTCTTCAGGAGTTCGTGTTTCCTATAGGGGAACTCGCCCTCAAAGGGGTGTTCGTGTTATCTCTTCGATGAAAGCATCTCATCTTCTTAGGAAGGGTTGCCAAGCCTTCCTGTGTGTTGTTACAGTTGCTAAACCATCGCTACCGAAGCTTGAGGATGTAGCCATTGTTCGTGAGTATCCGGATGTTTTCCCAGATGACTTGCCAGGGATACCGCCAGAGAGAGATGTGGAGTTTACCATTGAGCTTGTTCCAGGTACCGGACCGATTTCTAAGGCTCCTTACCGTATGGCTCCGCCAGAGTTGAAAGAGTTGAAACAGCAATTGGAAGAGATGATCGAGAAAGGTTTCATTAGACCTAGTGCTTCTCCGTGGGGTGCTCCCGTTTTGTTCGTTAAGAAGAAAGATGGTTCCATGAGACTTTGCATTGACTATAGAGAGCTGAACCGAGTGACCGTGAAGAACAGATATCCTTTGCCTAGGATAGATGACTTGTTTGATCAGTTGAGAGGTGCTTCGAGGTTTTCTAAGATTGATCTTCGATCGGGTTATCATCAGATTCCAGTGAGAGAGGCTGATATTTCGAAGACTGCTTTTCGTACCAGATATGGGCATTTTGAGTTTGTGGTTATGCCATTTGGGTTGACTAATGCACCTGCTATCTTCATGGATCAGATGAACCGTACCTTTAGTGAGTATCTTGACACTTGTGTTGTGGTGTTTATCGATGACATTCTCATTTATTCGAAGAACGATGAGGAACATGCTGAGCATCTTCGATTGATTCTTGGGATATTGCGTCGTCAGAAGTGGTTCGCGAAGTTCTCTAAGTGTGAGTTTTGGCTTTCTAAGGTGGCATTTCTCGGACATGTTATATCTAGTGAGGGAGTCATGGTTGATCCCGCGAAGATTGAGGCTGTAGTTGATTGGGAGAGTCCCAAAGATGTTGGGGAGATCCGTAGTTTCCTTGGATTGACTGGTTATTATCGTAGATTCGTTGAGGATTTCTCTAGATTAGCCCGCCCGATGACTCAGTTGCTGAAGAAAGAAGCCAAATTTGTGTGGACCGACAAGTGTGAGAGTTCTTTCCAGGAGTTGAAGACCAGATTAACTTCCGCCCCCGTGTTAGCTTTGCCAGAGATCGGAGTTGACTTCGATGTGTATTGTGATGCTTCGATGTTAGGACTTGGATGTGTACTGATGCAGAGTGGTAAGGTGATAGCCTACTCATCTAGACAGTTGAGAGTTCATGAGGTGACCTATCCGACACATGATTTGGAGTTGGCCGCAGTCGTTCATGCTTTGAAGATGTGGCGTCATTACCTGATTGGATCCCATTGCCGTATTTTCACAGATCACAAGAGTCTTAAGTACATTTTTACACAGAAGGACCTTAACATGAGACAGAGACGTTGGCTAGAGTTGGTGAAAGATTACGACATTGAGTTGTTATATCATGAGGGAAAAGCCAATGTGGTTGCAGATGCGCTTAGCCGCAAGACTTCTCACTCGATGAGTGCTATGAGGGTATTGCCCGATGAGTTGTGTTCCGAGTTCCGGAAGCTGAGGTTAGAGATGGTGGGTAGTGGTTTCGATTGGTTAGCCGCTATGACTGCCGAGCCGTCTTTGTATTGGGAGATTCGCCAGAGTTTACCTTCAGATGCCGATTTCAAGAAGTTCGAGGCTAAGATTTCGAGTGGCGTCGCACCTGACTTGGTGATTGATGCTGATGGTTTCCTTAGGTTTCGAGGTAGGATGTATGTTCCTGATGTGCCAAATTTGAGGAAGAAGGTTCTTGATGAGGCTCACTTGTCACCGTATTCCGTTCATCCAGGAGGAGAGAAGATGCACAAGGATTTGAGGCTTATGTTTTGGTGGCCTGGTATGAAGAAGGAGATCTTGGATTATGTTAGTAGGTGCTTGACTTGTCAACAAGTCAAGATAGAGCATAGGAGACCTGGTGGTTTGCTACAGCCGCTTCCCGTTCCTCAGCGGAAGTGGGAATGCATTGCTGAGATAGTCCGCTATCATGGTGTCCCGAGGGAGATAGTTTCAGATCGAGATCCGAGATTTTGTTCCAGGTTCTGGAAGGCTTTGCAGGAGGCTATGGGTAGCTGTTTGTTGATGAGCACCGCATTTCATGCCGCGACCGATGGGCAATCCGAGAGGACCATTCAGACACAAGAGGATTTGCTCCGCGCTTGTGCCCTCGATTTTCAGAGTTCTTGGGAGCAGTGTTTGCCGTTGGTAGAGTTTTCTTACAACAACAGTTACCATGCTTCCATTGGTATGGCTCCGTACGAGGCTCTTTATGGTAGGAGGTGTCGTAGTCCGATTTGTTGGGACCAGGCTAGTGACGTTCGTGACCTTGGACCTGATCAGCTAACTGAGACCATCGACCGTGTACAGCTCATTAGGAATAGGATGAAGGCCGCTCAGGACCGGCAGAAGTCCTATGCTGATGTCCGTCGTCGACCCTTAGAGTTCGAGGAGGGTGACAGAGTCTTTTTGAGAGTGTCTCCGATGAAAGGCGTCAAAAGGTTTGGCGTCAAGGGCAAGCTAAGCCCTAAGTACATTGGACCTTTTGTGATCGCGAAGAAGATTGGCGCCGTAGCTTATCGTTTGGACTTGCCTCCTAGTTTGGGCAAGGTTCATAACGTCTTTCACGTTTCCCAGCTCCGCAGATACATCAGTGACCCGAGTCATGTTCTGCCTAGAGAGATCGAGAACTTGGAGCCGAGTCTTGCTTTCGAGGAGCGTCCAGTGAAGATCCTTGACCGACAGGAGAGGAAGCTTAGGAGCAAGGTGGTGCCCTTGGTGAAGATCTTATGGCGTTGCGGTGAGGTCGAGGAGCAGACATGGGAGACTGAGGCATCGATGCGTGCTGCGCATCCCTTCTTATTCGATTGAGGTATAGTATATAGATTTATATCCGTTCGAGTTTCGAGGAGGAAACTTTTTGAAGTTGGGGTGATTGTAACATCCCGTATTTTCGTAAAATCTAATTTAAGCATTTTAAATTATTTTAAGTAATAAAATAATAAATTAATAATTTATTGTGAAAGGTTTTAATTTAATTAGTAAGATCCGTCTTAAGAACCTTAAGTCCTTAAGACGAATAATACTTGGTGAACTTAAACTCGTATCATAAATATCCGTTCAAGTGTCCGACCCATTTAATTGACTCGGAAAGGACAGTCCATAAAACCCCACTAAACCCTTTCCATCGACATTCCTCATCTCCTTCATTTCATTTCACTGTAAAACACAAACCTCATAAACCTCCATTTTATTCCTCCTTCCTTTGAGAAATTCTTCATCATCCGGTACTCTAATCGAGGTAACAACGACATTTTCGGATTCCTCATTCGATTTCCAAGCCATCTATCACTTTCTTTTTGTAAATCCTTTCACTTAAAAATTGGGCTGTTTTCTCTTAATTCCGTTTCAAGCGCTTAAAATCCGTTCCTATGCTTGTAGGTGTTGGCTTAGAGGATCCAGAGATCGATAGCTACATTGTTGAGGAAGATCTTTAGCCGGATAAGCTTGAAAGGTGACGATAATGAGAAACTCGGCCTTTATGTGTATATTAGCATGTTTGTTGTGATTTTCCATATGGTTTCTGATTTTGTTCAAAGGATTATGTTTAATGAACTTAGAAGCATGCCTAGGATTGTTCTTATGTGAGAAATCCATGTCTTATGATGTTGTTACATGTTCATATGCTATTTTCATTTTTCACAAAGTTAAGACGGATACTTGATATAATTGCTTGAGGATTGTTATGGGAATTATTTGCTGTTAGATTAGTTATTTTTAGTGTTTGATAATGTTGGGAAATCACCAATTGTAGTCTTGCTTGAGTTGTTGTGTCGAATTATGAAGTTTTAAATAGATTGTTATTTTGCGTTTTTTCGTATCAGGCTCTCTGAGCCGGTCGACCGGCTGGGAGTGTCTCTTCGTGTTTTTGCGATTTTTGGAATATTGGCCTTGGACTGCCAGCCGGCCGACCGGCTGCCTGCCGACCGGCTGGTAGTCAATTTTGTCTAGGGTTGTTTTACGAAAAGCCTAGGAAGAAAGGGAGCCCAGCCGGCTGGGAGTACGCGTGTGGGGATGGTTTGCGAGTTTATGAAGGCTAGGGTATTGGGTTCCCAAACGGCCGACCGGCTGCCTGCCGACCGGCTGGGAGTCCTTTGTGGTTCTTTGTTTTGAAAAGGGGAAGTCTGAGAGGGTCACCAGCCGGCCGACCGGCTGCCTGCCGACCGGCTGGGGACTGTTGGAGTAAGTGTCCTCGACAATAATGTGATCACGTCAATTATATTAATTAAATTGACAAATCTCTATAAAAGAATATTCATGGGATGATTCTTATCATAAGTCAACTGGTCAACATTAATCGGTAATGATTGGCATGCTAGAGTTTGACATTACTGTCGTAAAGACGGTGGTGACCAGTTGATCCCTTTAGGTCACACCTTTAGGACAACTACCTCAATAATAAATGTAACAACTGTATATTGGTACGAGTTGATTCATTTCTAGATTATGAATAAAATAAGGAGATAATTTATAATAGGATTATAAATTATTTTAGTGATCGAAATGTCATCACTATTATTTATATGTTTATGAAACATGATAATAAATGAATGAGTCAAATGAACTACAATCGTTGTAGTTATGAAATGCGATTAAATAAATATATGTAATTATTTAATTATTAATTTACGATAAAGAGTTTAAAAATGTTAAGCTACGTAAATTATATTGTCCTAACTAATGTCACGGATTGGATTCGTTTTGGTCATGTGGACCGTGTGATATGTCCCTCATACACACACATACATTTACAATATTACATTGGATGTAATAGGAACATAAGGAGGACAAAGCATTTATTCCTTAAGGCAGGCTTGGGACATTTGAGAGGATTGAGAGCCAACCCATTGGGCACTCTCACCTCCCTCTCGGCCGAACCAAAAGAGGCAACAAAAGAGAGAGTTTTGTTCCTTACTCATTCATTCATACAATTTTTAGGGTTTTGGTTGTTAAGTGAGAACAAAAGAAAAGAAAGAAAAATAATTCCTTTCTTACAAAACCCTAGCCGTGTACCTCCTTCTATCTAGTAATTTTGTGTGTTCATTCTAGCAAAATAACATACAAACATTGAGAGTTAGTGTGTCTTGGTGTTCATCTCTTGGAGGCCATCATCGCTTTGAAGGTTCAAGGAGGATCATCCGTGTTTTAAGCTCAAGAACAAGTGAAGAAGGGGACTTCACTTGTGCCCTAAAATAGCCGAGATTATCAATGTAAGGGAGCTAATATTTCTCTTATATCTCGACACATTTTGTTAAGCATGCATAAGATCTTCTATTTATAAAGATAAATAAAATAGTATGACTAATTAGGTATATAAACCCAACAATTGGTATCAGAGCAATAGGTTGTTTGCATGCTTTCCGTTTACGTTTTTACGGAGTTATAGAGATAACATAAATAAAACTTGAAATTTTCGTTTGATATAAGATATGTACGAAATAAATTTGGCATGAATACCTACTGTTTTCTAAAATGTTTTAGAATAATTGGAATATTTTGCATGAATATTGATTAATGGTATATTAAATCTCGGTTTTTATAAAGTTTTAATGGTTAAAGTCGTTTATTTTGGGAAAAATAGCTAAAATCATCTTTTGGCCGAGATTTTTCAGTATGTTATCACATGTATTTTCTATAATATGAATATGATTTTTCGTAAATTATGGACGTATAAATCGTGTGATATGAATTTTAAGTGTTAAAATGCAATAAGATGAATAAAAATGGGTTAAAATAGTTATATTATGAATTTGACTATAAAAATTTATGAGGATGTCACATGCAATATTTAAAATTTATGTTGAATTTTCCAGAAATTTATCTCAAATATTGCAATATTATAGATTTTTAATGTAAAAATCGGGTAATTAGTGACATAATTTCGACTTTAATAGTTTAAGTTGGAATTTGGCCATAAAAATTTAACACGATGTCATATATATTATTTCCAGCATGTATAAAATTTTCGAGAATTTTATCTTATTTTATGCTTGAGAAATAATTTTAAGGGTTAAAATCGTATGATGTAAATCGTTAAAATTTGCAAATGTTGTTAAAATGGCCGAACAATTTAACCCATATTAGTCATATATGATATGTTCATCATGAAAAGTATCTTGGGAGCCAAAAGTTTCAGATTTTATTTGATTTGATTTAATTTTAATTTGTTAAAAGTAGCATTTAAAATTAAATAAAAAGAGTCATGCATTTAAAATTTCGGCTATGGGGCAATGTGCCATTTAATTTTCTGTCCATCTTGTGTTCTTAAAATGTTTTGGAAGGTATAAAATTATTATTAGAATTTGATTTGCATTTATGAAGTTAATTATTGAATTTTCCGACTTAAAATGCTCGTTTTACGTGTTATTTTCGAAATAATGTTAAAACCGTATAAATACTAATATTTTAAGATTCTGGAAATTTTAAGAACATTCTGGATTTTTCAAAATTTGAATTTTGAATTTTCGAAATTTTATGACTCTTTTGGATTTTTATATTATTTTTCCCGTAAAACCGAGTAATACCGATCAATATTGAAATATATTAAGTTAAGTCATGTTCAAAGTTTGAGTAAGACTAAATTTTGAATCCTATAAGAGTTAGGATGATTAACTTAAGGATGAAAACCGTTTCATAAAATGCATAGTGTTGTTAAACGTTAAAACACGCGATTCCATAAACCAAGGTTTACGATAACTATTTAAATAAGTGTTTTAAATAGGACGATTTGGCTTAGGGTTTGCATGTTAATTCATATTTATATAAGCATTGCATATTTTATATTATGAATGTCATGATTTATTTACGTAATTTTGGGAATTATGTAATTTACTTAGTATGGCCTAGTTTTTAAATCGGTATTTCCCGTAATGTAAGGGGTTACCGATTCGGTTGTAATTTTGTGATCTCGTATCACCCAATTGTAATTTATTTCTATTTTATAATGTATAAAGTAGACTAGAAAAGTTGTAATATTTGTAAAATCCGGAGTTCCTTGAAGACGGTGCCATTCGGAAAGTAGTTCCGATAAGACGGTGTTTACCTCGAAGTGCGTGCCGCGTGAAGTTCAAGGGACCAAAGGAGTTGTTTTCCGAATTTGTACTTTGTTATTTCTTTTCTAGGAAAGGCCATACTAGGGTTTATCTTTATGCTTTTATTTGCTTTTATATGTTTGCATGCATAGCCAAATCGTCAAACATCGTATCATGCATGTTTCGACCTAGTCGACCTAGTCTTTTATTTTATCGATAATTCACCGACTTAGTTCACTTAAACGGAGATAGATAATCATTTGACTAGATCTCTTACACATAAATTTTGAGACTTAGCCTTACCAAAAAGTACGGACCCATGAATCCCTTCTTCACAAGAACGTAGGCTCGGCTACAGCGGGGTACTAAAATTGTCACGTTGGGTAAGTGGGGTAATAAGATTACACCTTGAAATTTGGTTGATCTCAACGAAAGTATTCGTAACCGTAGTTGCAATAAGTTCGGGCTAAAGATAATTTTAAGAAAATTGTCGACCGAGAGTTCTAAGAGTAGAACCGATTAAAGGGTTAATCCACCAAATTATACCGATACGGGTTGAATCGGCTACACCGTGCCCGGATTAGTATGGGTTTGGGTCTCGGGATTGTTTACTTAATTGGGTAAGAGATCATTGAGTAAATATATAACTAAACTTATTAAAGGTTTTAGTTCAAATTGCGGATTTTAAAATGATGTTGTTTATCCTTTATTATTGTAGTCTAAATTTCAACATCATCAATGGCAACCAACGCTCCACCTCTCACTAACGTATCATGGCTTCGATCCTTTATGGATCGTTGCAAACTCGATAAGCATGGTTCAAAATTTAAGGATTGGGATGCGCAATTACTTTTGGCCGCTCAAGGTGACGATAAGAGTCGTTACCTATCCAAAGCCGCTCCTCCCGCTCCAACCGCTCGTTCCGCGGTCGGAACTCGTGAGGCCTATGAAGCCTACATGAAAGAGTCCTCCGCTCTTAAAAATGTGCTCATCTTCTCCATGGAGCCGGATCTCCAAAGGAGTATGATTAAGTTGACCGCATCGTATTAGATATACACCAAGCTTGCGACCATGTTTTCGCAAACTCCAAGGGTAATTCAATATGAGGCGGCTTCCGCCTTCTTTGACATTACTTTCAAGGAACGGCAAAATATAAGCCCTCATGTGCTCAAACTCGTTGAGCTCGCGGAGACTCTAAAAGCTCAAAATGTTGATGTTCCCGACTCTCTAATTATTGACCGAGTTCTTCACTCGCTCAATAAGGTTAAAGGTGTATGCTCAATTCCGGGTGAATTTCAATATGCGAAACCAAGAAACCACGTTGGAAGAGTTGCATAAGATGCTCGTCCAAGCCGAAAGGGACATGGGACTTCATGAAAGTTGAAGTTTGATAGAGTGGGAGAAAATATTTCGCTCGCAAACCAATGATGAAAATAAAGGATCTTAGAGAAGATTCTTATATGGGAGTCTTGAGAAGAACCCTAAATGATTTGAAGAAACTACGAGAGGACACTGAAGAAACTACGGGAGGACACTCGAAGAAAGGTTCTTTATGTTCATTGTTTCATAGAGAGGAAACATGAAACCCCGTATGAAATCGGTAGGAAAACGGTTCCTTAATAAATGATTTTTCTAAGTTTATAAGATAAAAGAGAAGAAATCATCTCAATCCTCTCAATGTAGTTATAAGGAAATTATCATGTCATATTCGTCTCGAAGAAACGAAGACATGATAAGAGGGTGATGATTGATTGAATGGAAATAGATCACTATGGGGATAGTGATAGTGATAATGATTTGAGTAATAGTTTAACATGCGAGAAATGAAAGGTTCATTTAAGAAATCGAGGGATATTGTTTTCAGTGGGAGCGATATTCATCAAAGAATTGAAACCTACCATTTAGAGAGAATGGGTGATTCTTTAAGAGTAAAGAATAAGAGGTATTCAATTTAGATGAGCGATATTCATCAAAGAATTGAAACCTACCATTTAGAGAGAATGGGTGATTCTTTAAGAGTAAAGAATAAGAGGTACTCAATTTAGATGAATAAAATAATTTGTATCATATGATGATGGAGTTTTAATGGGAAGGTTTATTATATGGATAATAAAAGGTTGCCCACTAGAAGTTAGAATGGTTGGATACATTATTCATAACGATGAATGAAACCATTATCAAATAGCCAAGATGAGTGAAAATTATTAGAATGATGAAATCATAAATAGACTACAATGTAAATTTCAGTACATAAGTGACTAAAGAGAGTGATTCCTTAATCCCTCCAGTATATCGATACGTCACAAGTTATAAGATAACAGTGGGAGCTTTCCTCCGGAAAGGAAACTCAAAATCTAGAAAGAGTTCTAGATATGTACTCAAATAAGATCATATTATACGGGATAATATGAGAATGAAGGAGACAAAAATTTGTAAGTTTTGCAATTATGAATAAAGGGTTATTCGCAAAACACCAATACAAATAGATGATTATGCATCAAATGCAATGTAATAGTATTGACTATTGTTGCATGACAACATCATTTGAGTTATGCATAACTCAAAGTAAAAGATACTTTGTCAGAATCCAAATGGGTTGTAAGAGACAATATTGAACCCCATAAGTGAACTGGATTGACTTAGTATAGCCCTTAGCCGCTTACATGAGGTGACGTCTCAAAGCGACTAGAGTGTGAGGCGATTGATGGCAAGTTCTAATGTCATAGAGTCATATGTGATGACTAGTCGATCACATAGGCAGACTGTAAGAGACACTCTGTCGGGCAATGTGACCGCTTATAGAGTTCTGGAATTTTTATAGCCTGGTCGTGGCAAGAGCTGCTATATATATTCTTATGAGTCGATTCTTTGACTAGAGACTGGTTGCTCTAGAGGTGACGTTATTCAGAATGACTTTGATTTATATTCTACGATCTTCCGTAAAAGGGGTCAAATGGATATATTTTGGGTCACAATGGATGATGTTGACCAAGGAGAACAGTTGGAAAGAAATTGTTCTGCCCCTTGTCAGGGTTATCTTAAATCTCAAGGCCACTCGAGGAGTAGTGAACTGAAAATGCGTGGCCACGCTCGGAGACTGTCTATGGTAGATAATTCCGGTCAAACAGTTACACTCCATATCGAGAAAAACCACTATTGATTTGATCACGTGCAAGTACGACCTGAAAGACACCTTGGATTGAGTGGGAGATGATGTAATAGAACAAGAGAATCGGTGATCCACACTTGTGAGGACAAGTGGGAGATTGTTGGAGTAAGTGTCCTCGACAATAATGTGATCACGTCAATTATATTAATTAAATTGACAAATCTCTATAAAAGAATATTCATGGGATGATTCTTATCATAAGTCAACTGGTCAACATTAATCGGTAATGATTGGCATGCTAGAGTTTGACATTACTGTCGTAAAGACGGTGGTGACCAGTTGATCCCTTTAGGTCACACCTTTAGGACAACTACCTCAATAATAAATGTAAGAACTGTATATTGGTACGAGTTGATTCATTTCTAGATTATGAATAAAATAAGGAGATAATTTATAATAGGATTATAAATTATTTTAGTGATCGAAATGTCATCACTATTATTTATATGTTTATGAAACATGATAATAAATGAATGAGTCAAATGAACTACAATCGTTGTAGTTATGAAATGCGATTAAATAAATATATGTAATTATTTAATTATTAATTTACGATAAAGAGTTTAAAAATGTTAAGCTACGTAAATTATATTGTCCTAACTAATGTCACGGATTGGATTCGTTTTGGTCATGTGGACCGTGTGATATGTCCCTCATACACACACATACATTTACAATATTACATTGGATGTAATAGGAACATAAGGAGGACAAAGCATTTATTCCTTAAGGCAGGCTTGGGACATTTGAGAGGATTGAGAGCCAACCCATTGGGCACTCTCACCTCCCTCTCGGCCGAACCAAAAGAGGCAACAAAAGAGAGAGTTTTGTTCCTTACTCATTCATTCATACAATTTTTAGGGTTTTGGTTGTTAAGTGAGAACAAAAGAAAAGAAAGAAAAATAATTCCTTTCTTACAAAACCCTAGCCGTGTACCTCCTTCTATCTAGTAATTTTGTGTGTTCATTCTAGCAAAATAACATACAAACATTGAGAGTTAGTGTGTCTTGGTGTTCATCTCTTGGAGGCCATCATCTCTTTGAAGGTTCAAGGAGGATCATCCGTGTTTTAAGCTCAAGAACAAGTGAAGAAGGTGACTTCACTTGTGCCCTAAAATAGCCGAGATTATCAATGTAAGGGAGCTAATATTTCTCTTATATCTCGACACATTTTGTTAAGCATGCATAAGATCTTCTATTTATAAAGATAAATAAAATAGTATGACTAATTAGGTATATAAACCCAACAGGGACTCCTGTAGGTTATTTCGAAATCGTAGTTCATTTGTAACTTTCAAACGGTAAATCGGTTTTGATTGAAACTCGTTTTGTATACCCGTGATATGTATTTGAGGTCCCCGGAGGATGGGCAACATTTTATTGGGTTCGGGAATGGAGTAAGGATAGAGACCCCCCGGTCGGGTAACCGAAAGGGAAACCGGCTCTCCCTCAACTTAGTTCCCGCGGTCAATTAAGTGTTGATTAGAGGTTAAGGAAAGTAGAACTATAGATTAGTTCATAGACTTTGGTTGATATTGTATTGATGCGTATTAAGTTATGCCTTAAGCTGGCCTCTGAACTTAATACGTGAGTTGTTTGTCATATATGGGTATATGTCTTAAGTTGGCCTCTGAGCCCTATATGTGTATGTTTGTCGTGTCTGGGACATGCCTTAAGTTGGCCTCTGAGTTCAGACATGTGTGATAGTGATCGCGTTGGAACATGCCTTAAGTTGGCCTCTGAGTCCTTGCTTGCTGAATGTTTGGTGTTTAGGTTATGTCTTAAGTTGACCGCTGAACCTTTACACTTGCTGATTGATTTGGTATTAGGTTATGTCTTAAGTTGACCGCTGAACCTTTTACTTGCTGAATTTATCTGCTTGCCTTGAGTGGGTACGTGTCAGATATAGATATCGATAGTGATGAGTAAATGTATATCTGTTGAGTTATGGTTTGATCATCCAAGGCATTGGGTGACTCTTAGTTCGGTTTCATAAATAGTTGGATTGAAAGACCCCCCGACTGGGTAACCAGTAGGGAAATCGGCTCTCCTTCCTAACGGTTTATGAAGTTGGTTGAGAGCCGTGCACTAGAGTTGGCATGTTAATATGAGATCAATTGATGAGATGTTTATGCTTCACATGTTGATATATGTTGGAGTATTCTGTATTATTTTATGTGTTACGTGTTTTCACAAAAGGTGGCTAGGAGAACTCTAGTCACTCCCCACTGATTGTGGCGTACATGTTTTCATGTATGTAGGTACATGCAGGTTGGAGATGGGTTCACGAAAGGGCTAGCGAGTGATGATCCTGCTGTCATCATATTACTTACCTTATATCGCATAGCTAGACTCTTAGACTTTTGTTACATTTGTTTTGGTGCCTGTAGGGATGTTCCATCCCAGGCTGATGTATATATTTGTTTCCGATACTTAGAACTGTTACTTATCTATTTTGGTTTTAATCCAGTTTCAGTTTCTGTTCAGTTTAAGACTTCTCGCATGTTGTTCAGTTTACTTTAAAAAGTTTTAAATTCCGCTGCATTTTTGGTACTTTTGTGTGTTTATATTTCCGCTTTCGCGAGGGGTTTTACATCAAAAGTCGGAAAAACTAAAAACCGATTAAGCATGCAACAACACAAGCTCTGATACCAATTGTTAGGTTCTTATACCTACTTAGTCATACTAAAAATTATATTATCTTATAATAGGTTGATCTTATGCATGCTTAACTAGTGATTATGACGAGATTGAGGAGAATGAATGAGCTCCCTTACATTGTTATTCTCGGCAAGTTTAGGGCACAAGTGAAGTCACCTACTTCACTTGTTCTTGAGCTTATTCACACGGATGATCCTCCTTGAACCCTCAAAGAGATGGTCTCCAAAAGATGAACACCAAGACACACTACACTCAATATTTGTATGTTATTGTGCTAGAATGAACACACAAACTTTCTAGATCGAGAAGGAGGCACACGGTTAGGGTTAGGAAAAATGAAGCTTATTTTTCTTTCTTTTTGTTCTCTCTAAAACAAAACCCTAGCCAACACAAGAATGAATGAGTTAGTTTGAACCAAGGAACAAAATCTCCTTTTGTTCTTCCATTTGGTTCGGCCGAGAGCATGGGTTAGAATACCTAATTGATTTGCTCTTAATCCTTTCAATTGTTTCCCATGCTTGATCATGCATTCAATAACTTGTCCTTATAATGTTCCCATTACATCTTATGTAATATTGTATGTGTGTGTGTGTGACATATCACACGGTCCACACAACCAAAACGGACCCAATACATAATATTAGTTAGGATAAAATAATTTACGTAATTTGTAGTCTAACATTTAAACTCTTTATCGTGAATAAGTAATTCAATAATTACATATAGTTATTTAATCGCATTTTTTATAACTACAACAATTGTAGCTTAATTAACTCATTCATTTGTTATTATGTTTCATAAACATGTAAATAATAGTGATGACATTTCGATCACTAAAACAATTTATAATCCTATTATAAATTATCTCCTTATTTTATTCATAATCTAGAAATGAACTAACTCGTATCAATATACAGTTGTTTCATTTATTATTGAGAGAGTTGTCCTAAAGGTGTGACCTAAAGGGATCAACTGGTCACCACCATCATTACGACAGTAATGTCAAACACTAGCAAGCCAATCATTACCGATTAATGTTGACCAGTTGACTTATGATAAAGAATCATCCCATGAATATTCTTTTATAGATATTTGTCAATTTAATATAATTAACGTGATCACATTATTGTCGAGGACACTTACTCCAACATGGTCGACCAACATCCCTGACAAATCAAGTTCAAAGCTCAAATTCGAAGTCAGAAACCTTCATGGGCTCAATAACTGGTCGACCGACTAGCATCACCAGTCAGTCGACCAGGGCGCGGGATTTGGAAAAAAAATCAGAAAGAAGATTAAGCCCACGACAATTTAGGTTTAGAGGAGGTTTTCTGAAATCTCATTATTTAAGCTTAATCAGCCCCTTGTACTAAGCATCTTATGTTCTACTAATCTAGTTTTACCATTCAATCTCATCAATTCAGTTCTTAGTTTTAGAATTATTATTAGTTTACAAAAAGTTCTTCTTTAGTGTAATTCGCAACATTCTGATTCCACGCAAGTTCAATAATCTTTCAGTTCTTATTCCTTTGCAAGGTAATTCTTATTCTATTTCAGTTTTGCTTAAGTTTATTATTGTTATACCAGGTAAATAGAATCCCGAAACCTTGTTTGATAATTGCATGTCTACTATTTTAATCATTATGCTTGTTGTTATTATCATCATAGTTGTTATTTTTACTGTTACCATGCTTAGCTAAATATCATATGTTAGGATTTAGGTAAGTAATGGCGTAGATGGCATGAACTAGGGCAACCCGTAGCAGACCTCGGTTGACCGACTGGCCTCTCTGGTCGGCCGACTGAGGTAGTTAGTCGATCGACCGGAATAGCTGGTCGGTCGACCAACTCCGTGTATGATCAGACCTATTTTCATCCGTTAATCACAATATTTTACAACGAGACTGAAAGGATACTTGGAGGATGCTTAATAATGATTACTGTAACACCCCCATTTATCGAGGAGCCTGAACTAGGACTTCCAGAGTAAATAGTGTTGTTACCATCCTGGATAAACCAGGGTAGTAGATATTCATAGTGAAAGAAGCACAGTACTTTAAATATAAAAATTTAAACTGGAAACTATTACAAGGTATAGTCCACAAGACTTCCAAAACAACTGAATATAAATAAATGTCCAATAAAGGAAAAGCTAAGTGATCTAGTAAATAGGTAGGTCTAGTCCATGTCTCTCTTCCATGCCCAGTCCTAGTCCACCTGTCTCTGACCTGAAAGATCTACTCCCCATTCCGGATCATTGTAGGTGAACACGAATACACTGTCAACCTCGCGGTTGAGTAGGTTAACACAATAATAAATAATAATGCAACATATAATGATATGCAAATGCTTATGACATGCTCGAGCTCAATCAAAATCTCATTCTCATACCCTTGCACCAAGCCATACCGAACCTCCCGGCAGACTATACTCGGTCGTCACCGAACACCAGCTCAACAGCTGATAAGACACCAGGCCTGGTCTGCAGAACCACCCTGGGCTTTACATCAGAACAAAATCTGATCCATATCTTTCTCAATACTTAATGCATATGCCATGATTATGAATGCAATGCCAAATAATTAAATAAAGACTATCATGCTCAGAATTCATACTTGCATCCAATAGGCAAAACACAACCACACATAACTTAATACAGAGTAAGCACCAGTGTAACCTACCTGTATAGCAAGTCTGCAAATGAAATCACCCTCTAGAAGTATTCCACCTCGAATTCCGTTCCTATATTTATTACTTAATATTAAATTCTACTCGTATAAACAAACGCTACTAAAATTCCTTAGACATGTTCCATAATTAATTCATACATAACACATTATGACTATATACTGCCTCTTGAGATTAAGGCAGATTGTAAGTAACTTTGGTTTCTTTCCCACGGTCACCGTAACAGGGGCCAAGAGGATTTTTTCTGGGTTATTTCATGCTGCGCGATATCAGCAGGATTCGAGTTGAGGGAAATATCCAAACCCTTATCAGGATTTTATCATTTCTCAGGGCCACTCGAGGAGTAGTAACTGAAATGCATGGCCATGCTCGAATACAGATTCGTTTTATCAGTTAAGTTACTCTCTAGTCGGGGAAACCACTCTTGATACAGATCGCTTGTGAGATACGACCTTTGCGAATGCGGATTTGCAAATTGTCTTACATTGAGTGGGAGAAATTTTAAAAGGATATGAGATTCGGTTATCGCACCTACACTTGTACAGACAAGTGGGAGTTTGTTGGAGATTGTGTCCTCCACATGTTGTGTGATAACGTCATTGCACATACCCTTGTACGGACAAGTGGGAGATTCTTGGGGCTGGTGTCCTTGACAATTAAGTACAATGACTTATTAAATCTCTTTAAGGATCACAAGGGCATACTTTTGTATTATTACCAGTTGATCCACGTTTATCAATAACGGTTGGCTTGCTAGATAAGTTTGATGTTATTGTCATACGGATGGCGGTGGTCAACTGGTCCCTATACGTCACACCTATAGGACACGTTTGAGAGATGTGAAGGTATGAAAATACAGTCACATTTATGCCGGATATGACTAAACAGTTAGTCAGAGGTATTGACTATTAAATTAGTCAATAAGATGTTGAGATTATTATTTAATACGGATTAAATAATTTTAGCTAATGCGGATTACATGATTAATTCGTAAATTAAATATAAACGGTTATATTTAATTAAATAATTGTATTCGCGTATTAATATAAACAGTTATATTAATTTGGGTAATTATACAATATCGTATTTTGTCAGACCATTATTAATATATCGACTGTATTAATATCTGATAACATGTTACGATTTATAATTAAAAATACCGCGAATAAATTATAGCTAAATAGGTCGAATCACGAATTAGAATAAGGTAAGAGTGGAAAGCCCACTCCTACCCTATTGGATATTTCGGCCAAGTGTAGTATATAAGGAGATGACTTCTCCTTATGCAAAATACTCTTGTTGCACTGATTAATATAATCTCAAGGTAAAATTAGGGTTTTGAGAGCTTTCTTCTCCCAAAACCTCAGATCACACATCTAAAACCTAAATAGCTCTCCCAATATTGCAAGGCAGTTGGAGAGGATTTCTAGCACACGCGGCCACGTCTCATTCTAAGTCTTGGGTGCAAGTTATAGGAGGGAATTTGTGTTAATTCCTGTTCTTAGGCCTTTCGCACAAGGACCAAAGGTTGTACTTCTTTTCTTATCCTTTTTATCTTATGACGATATTCACGACTGTAATTTTCATTATAATCCTGCATGTTTAGGGCGAATACACGTTATATTCCCTACAGATGTGGTGTTTTAACATGGTGTCAGGTTTACGTTACAATCGTTTTCAGTTTTCTGTTTTGAGCATGAAAGTTTGAATTGATTTCGATTGAGTTGTGGCCGATGGTTGTTATGGGTGTTTGGGGTTTTTGGATGAGTGCAGTCAGGAGTTCGTAAGGTGGTTGTCGTGGTGGTTATGGTGGCTCAGAGCAGTGGGTACAGGGAGTTTTATTTGGGTAGTTTGTAACGTGAAACAGGGGCTGTTGTGGCAACTGGGTTTTGGTCGGTGGTGGGAGGCTACTATTGCGGTGTCGACCGCCGTTGCTGACATCCCTGGAACCACCATGGCTCAGTGGCGAGCCTGGTAGTGTTCCAGGCGATGTCAGTAGTGGTGGTTGGTGTTGGCAGCGATGTTCGTTACAAGGGTTGGTCAAGCGTCGGGTTTTGCGTGGTTGTTGCTGCGTGTTTTGATTTTTGCTAACTTGTTTCATAGTTTGTTTTCACACGTGATAATGATTGATTTTATTAATGTTAACATTCTTACCTTGTCATTATTAGCATTATATTATGTTAAGATAAATAATTATAAATATTATTATTATTATTAGAGTGTTGATGGGTAATTGTTACAATTAGATATTATTAGTCTATGATAATTATGTGAATTGGGCATGTTTATGCATATATATATATATATATATATATATATATATATATATATATATATATATATATATATATATATATATATATATATATAATGTGTACGAGTAAATCCTTATACTATATTTAGTTAGTTCATGATGAGTTATTATTGTTATAATTGTTGTGTATAATAATTGTTAATAGTGTCGTAATTAGTAATATATTTTATGTACTACTTAATATTGTTGTTGTTGTTTTGATATAGTAATAGTTTCATGATAAATGATGAAATGTGGGTTGACGAAAAATGTACCTAAGTGATTTTGTTAACTTATTGATATCTGGGAATGTGAAACGGTCTCGTGAGTCTATGATTTGTGTATATCTTGTGAAATATGTGATCATATGATTTTGGTATTTTGAAATGTTCATACGTGTATCTTGTATTTAAATGACTATCGTTATTATATGATTTTGATGTTTAACTCCTTGTAAGGACGATCAATTCAGTTGATCTTATGATTATATGTTATAGTAATCCATGTCTAGTGATATGCGGAATGTGTTTCCCTAAGCCATGAATGTATATAGTTGTGTGTTGCACATATCGTACTTAAGATTTTATGCATATTATACGCATTTAAATTCGTTATGAAGTTAGTAATCAATAAGGGACCTCATAGTAGCTCCTAGTTTATATTTCCGTACTTGGATAAGTTGTGATTATGAGATAGTAGAACTAATTTATTTAGATACACATGTATAACAATCAAGTTATTTAGTTGATCCTACTTTCAGTCCTAAATCGTTACCGTTTTCCAGATAACTAGTATCGTTGTAATGAGAAATGAATGATAATGTGGTACAAAGTGATGTCTATGCTTCAAATTATATGTCAACGTGTTTCGGAAGAAGAATGGTTGAGTTTCGAGATAGCAATGTGAAGTGTAAAAGAACCAAATTGTTTTAATAAGTTTCCTGGATGTTACCTTGTTTGTACCGGATGTCATTTCAAATGTGCCCCATAATTGAGTATAAAAATCTTATGTATGATAACCTTCTGAGTTGGCTTTCCAATGCTTTTTGTTTCATGTTAATAGGAGTTATATTTGGAGAGAAATAAATATTTTAGTCGACAGTGGTCAAATTGTTTCGGCACAGTTCTGTTTTGACTCATGTTTTGAAAATGAAATCATTTAAAAACTTGGTTATTGTGTCTGCATAATTCCAACTCTACTGTTTAGAATGTTCGTTCACGTCTCCAAAATGATACGCCATGTAAAGTCTTAACGAGTCGTTATTTAATTATGATTTTTGTAAGTAGCTGCATAATGTTTAAATTGGTGACATTGTGAGATATGTAACCTTCATATAAAAGTTTAATCAAATGTGACTTATGTGATGTGACCCCGTGATATCCTGATATGACATTTGTAACATGAATAGTAGGCGTAAGGTATGAGTATGAACCTCACTCTATGATAGCGTGACCTTATTTATTTTGTCAAGTTTAATATAGAATCGTTTCAATTGTATGTTTAATATTACAACATCAAAATAATTATGTGCTGCTCGTATGTGATGTCAAAAGCATGTTTATCTGCGAAGAGTATTGTCAGGTGGCAGAATGAAATTTAGCTGGTAAGCTTATTAACATGATATAGCAATCTAATTGTTATACGTATTTGTGATTAATTAGACAATGTGAATTTGTTGATATACTCTCGTATATTAATGGCTTATCTCGGTCTAGTTCCTCGTAATTATAATCTTTATAACTGTTTCAAGTATACTGTTATACCATACAGTGAATTACTGTAACACCCCCATTTATTTAAGAGCCTTTAGCAAGACATTCTCAAATAAATAGGACTGTTACCATCTCGGAATATCCGAGGTAGTGAATAACAAGGTAAACAAACCAAAGTACTTTATAGATAAAAAAAAACGATTAAATTTAAACTTGTTATTACAGCAACTACGAGGTCCAAACCTTGATAAAATAAAAGTACAACTGAAGATATCTAAAGGTGATCTAATTCTAAGTAAGTCCAAGCCATGTCTCTCTCCATGCCCAAGCTCCTAATCCATCTGTCACTGACCTGAAAAATCTACTCCCCATTCCGGATCATCGTAGGTGTCACACGAATACACAGGATCAACCGCGAGGTTGAGTAGGTAAAGCAGACAACACATAAATGACAATACTATCATAAATACATTGGGATCAATCATCCCTTCTCCGCACCGATCTAACACCAAATAAACTCCGCACCGATCACAAGAACCAATATACCCCACACCATATCACAGACCCTTTATCTCCGCACCAAACACAGACCCTTTATCTCCGCACCAAACACAGACCCTTTATCTCCGCACCAAACACAGACCCTTTATCTCCGCACCAAACACAGACCCTTTATCTCGCAGTGATCAATAATAACAATTCAATCCACAGTACAGTAATAATCAATTAGATCAAACTCGTAATAAGCATCACTTACACCTTTCCTGTCATAACATGAATCATAATATATTCCCCTACCTCAAGTTGCCGAATATCGATGTCAACAGTACAGCTGCCAGGAGTTTCCACCTCGAACTCAATTCCTATAATATTACTCATTATCAAAGTTTATCCGAACAAGCAACACTACTAATATTTTCGGTCATGCCCATGGTTATATACTCAACAAACACTAGACTCTATATACGTAACACATGCTCATATACTCGTTAATCACCACTGACCACATATAACCTTACTATGTTTAGACTTACTAATTATAGCAGGATCAAGCAACGACTCATTCCTAAATCAATATCAGTAAACATTAACCACACTACTACTCAATTATCCGACCATGTTACCAAACTTGATTACCCTCCACACCTTATGTAAATATACATGGCAATTATCGCTTACCAAATAAAACTTACTAACAAAATAGAGTACAACTAACTAATCATTATTATTAAATTAACAAAATGATATACATACATATATTCCAACCATTATTATCAACCTTAAGATCATAAATCAAACATTAACAATGTAGGTAATAATAATAATCACCCAAACATACTAATCATACAGTTAGTAATAAACTTAAATGGTAAAAACAAAACAAACAATGAAGTGCCCAAAACAGCCCGCCAATACTACTCTTAACCCACGCATCAACAAACTCCTCACCACCGCGACACGACACTACTACCACCAGCCACCACCAGCAACCCGTACCCTGCACCTCACACTGCCCACGCAACCACCAGGGGTCCCTTCGCCGGCTGCCGGTGAGAAGAACCAGGGGTCAGAACTGGTCTGGTTCGTTACCCCTAACACCCGACCAGGCTGCTTTCGAGAGCCTCCCAACGCCCATACAACCACTGCCACCCCCCTGACTTAACCCCAGAAAAACCCCCTGACACCAGGCGCTGGACCCACGGTGGTTCCACCACTTTGACCTCCCCCGAGTCATTGGTGATACCACCCCCAAACACCCTCTGCAAAACGCATACCTGCAACCATAACCAGCAGGGAAAACGAAGGCTCCCTTTACCACCACCACAACCACTGATAACCACCATGACGACCACCACTCTACTCCCTCGACCACTCACAGACCCACTACCCTTTTCCCCTTACGCACGCCATAAAAGATCAACCTCGAATACCTAAGAAACAGTCGTGAAAAGGAAACAGACCTGCTAACAACACAGAACCGCTGCCGTGACAGGCGGTATAAACCTCCGCATTCAGTGACTCTAGGTGATTGACAAACTCGTGACTATGGTCAGGACATGACTCTGAACCTCATAGATCAAATATAGATGAAAAACAGACCCTGACAACCCATATACTAGCCCGAATAACTCCACAAAATTCGACAGACACAAAGAAAAAGAGAAGAAACGTGTTGAGCATACCTCCTTTTGACTCTGATTGACGCGCCCTGACCGCCCCAAGACCACCATGGCCACCACCCTCCAAAAGTATGCTATGTCGGCTACAAGTTCGTGTGGTGTGTTTATGATTGATAGGGCAGATTAGGTTAGGGTAGCAGCTTAAATATGACGGCTTATTGCTGAAGTGTTTAGGTTTTAGTTTTCTTATACGGTATGGGCTGTTGTGTGGCACATAAAACGAGGCCCATACCAGGTGCTAGAGGTCCATGGTTCGAGTCTCACCAATACCCACGACTTCTATTATTATGTTTGATAAATGGGTTCCCAATTCGACTCTCACCGGGGTCCAAAAACGCTTAAAACATAGAAGATATATTAGCTTAAAAAAAACGAAGAGTATATATATATACACATTATTATACGGGTTATTATAGTAAGGAAAATATAAACGAAATGTCACTTATGAATTAATCATCAAATATATAAAACGATTACGAAATACACTTGTATTGTCCTTCCTTTGATAACTATAGACTGAGGCTAAAACACGGAGTATTACAATTACATACTGTTGTATTTAAAATCTGATCACGATGTGTTAAATTATTAATTGTTTGACATATGATTTATGGAAATACTACTCTGGTGAATTCGTTTACTATTATCGTTAATTTTTTTTTTTTTATATATAATTCATGAATTACATGAACGATGTTTTAGTAAAGAAGGGCCAGAATGTCTCCGAGTAGTCTTGTTTGGATCTATAACCTGTAAAATTGTCTTTGTTTCGTGTTTATAAATTGTCACCAACTACCTTTTTCAATGCTTCAAATATTTCAAAATATTTCATTTCAAAGTGATAAACCAGGATAAAGCTTGATGTTTGATAATTATGGTAATTGTTGCAATATGATAATTCTGTAGCTATGTGTCGATGAAATCCTGTTTGAATGTTTAATTGATGCGCAGTGTATAAAACCTCTATTGTGCAAGTCGGATATAGTAATAGTTTCATGATAAATGATGCAATGTGGGTGGACGGAAAATGTACCTAAGTGATTTTGTTAACTTATTGATATCTGGGAATGTTAAACGGTCTCGTGAGTCTATGATTTGTGTATATCTTGTGAAATATGTCAATGTTCCATGTTTAATTACGTTAATTAATTTTGCGCTATGTCTTTTCTTAAATATGATTCCGCTTCTATAGTATGATTATGAGCTTGAAACATTTTAAAATTGTCAAGTATGAACTATGAGCTTCTTGATTGTTTACATTGTCGAAAATATATTAAATTTGTGATAAATCTCAAAGGTATGCAAGTGTTAGCTACCCCGATTCTGCTTTACTGCGTAACACGGTTCCTACTGATCCTTGTACTCTTGTTTTGCTCGAGGTTATATATGTTTGCATAATAATTGCTATGGGTTTCGTACGAGTACTTCTTTGCGCTGAAATTAGTAATTGTTCCTTTATTTTGGTAGATAACTTTTCCGATTGATAAGATAATCCTTTTGTTTGTGAGACGGGTTGAGTTGTGAGACGGATAAAATTTTGGTAATTGATTAGTTGTGTATGCATAATGGTGTTGTACTAGCTTGGTTTGGTATAGCATACAAATTCTTGATTTATGAACGGTGGAATTATAAGGATACTTACAAGCATGCCAATGAACTTGGGTAAGATATGTACGTTGACATGTTAATTAGCTGTTGGGATAGAGTTTGAGGGGAGTGAGTTGCTTGTGAGACTAGAACAAAGACCATGAATGATGTTGTATTGAGATTGAGATTGCAGTTAAATTTTTTATCGAGTTGTCGCATTCTTTGACCTTGACTTGTGGGTGAGTAACTTAGAGTTTTACTCTCTAAGTGTTGAGCAGTTCCTTTAATGGAATATTTGATGATATTGATATGGAAATCGAGATGAGAATTGGTCATTGGTACTGAGTTATGAGTTATTTGGCCGTTGTGCCGTATTGTGTTACGGCCCAGTGTGACCTTGGTTATTGAGTTGTATTATGAGTTTGAAATCGATACTGAGATGAAGTATTGATTCGCGGTTTTATCTCGCCAGTTCACTCACCCCTTGTCTTTGGTCTTAGGTTCGACGATGATAATACAATACTTGGTTACTTGGAGTAAGATTTTATGAGGTAGAGTCATGGGTAAGACGGGGTAATGTGCTGGAATTCTTATAATGGGGTTACGGTAACGTAACCATGTTTTAAGGAGGATAGGATTGTAAAATCTTAATGATTTATGCATATATTGTGTTTCGTGAAGTATTCCTTTAACTTCGTCATACGTTAAACTTTGGGGACAAAGTTTTCTTAATAAGGGTAGAATGTAATATTTCGTGTTTTAAAGTACCCTTACTAGTTTTTGACGTTATGAGGTGTCGCCTATTGTGTTCCTTATGTGCCTAGTGACCAATTGGTGGACCATTGGATGGTGAACTTCGGGACGAAGTTCATTTTTAAGAAGGGAAGACTGTAATACTTCGTATTTTATAGTAATATTTATTAATTATGTTGACGAGTCGATAGTATTTAAACGTGGTATTCGATAATTAATATTTATTTTTGGAACTCTATTTAAGTGTTTTATATTTTATATTTTATTAGTGGCATGTCGAGCGTGAGTATTAGTTAATGATATCGTATTTACGTTATAATTGGGCCTCGATTTTCAAGCCAACCAAAGCAGCCGATCTCGTTAACAACCCACAAACCAACACAAACCCTCACACACTTCTACCGTCACCTACTATCACAACACAACAAAAACCCTAACCCTAATGTAATCGACTCACAACAACTGCCCTTTCTAGTCTACCGCCACTTCAAAGTGTAGAATGGGAGGTTCACACGGTGGGTAAAGGGGTGTAAGGCCGTTCGTTTTCGTAGAAAGGTAAGCGTGTTCAGCATCATTCTTTCTTTTTTCGAGTTTCAGTAGTTTTGATATGGGGTCTGTCTATCGTGTTTATGCGTGTATAGTTCATGTTCATAGCTTATTCTTAATCCTTGCTGCATATTAATCGTATATGCACAACCAGTTAGTCGTCGTTGGCCGCCTATTACCGTCAGATGTGGTGTTTTAACGTGGTGTCAGGTTTACGTTACAATCGTTTTCAGTTTTCTGTTTTGAGCATGAAAGTTTGAATTGATTTCGATTGAGTTGTGGCCGATGGTTGTTATGGGTGTTTGGGGTTTTTGGATGAGTGCAGTCAGGAGTTCGTAAGGTGGTTGTCGGGGTGGTTATGGTGGCTCAGAGCAGTGGGTACAGGGAGTTTTATTTGGGTAGTTTGTAACGTGAAACAGGGGCTGTTGTGGCAACTGGGTTTTGGTCGGTGGTGGGAGGCTACTATTGCGGTGTCGACCGCCGTTGCTGACATCCCTGGAACCACCGTGGCTCAGTGGCGAGCCTGGTGGTGTTCCAGGCGAGGTCAGTAGTGGTGGTTAGTGTTGGCAGCGATGTTCGTTACAAGGGTTGGTCAAGCGTCGGGTTTTGCGTGGTTGTTGCTGCGTGTTTTGATTTTTGCTAACTTGTTTCATAGTTTGTTTTCACACGTGATAATGATTGATTTTATTAATGTTAACATTCTTACCTTGTAATTATTAGCATTATATTGTGTTAAGATAAATAATTATAAGTATTATTATTATTATTAGAGTGTAGATGGGTAATTGTTACAATTAGATATTATTAGTCTATGATAATTATGTGAATTGAGCATGTTTATGCATATATATATATATATATATATATATATATATATATATATATATATATAATGTGTACGAGTAAATCCTTATACTATATTTAGTTAGTTCATGATGAGTTATTATTGTTATAATTGTTGTGTATAATAATTGTTAATTGTGTCGTAATTAGTAATATATTTTATGTACTACTTAATATTGTTGTTGTTGTTTTGATATAGTAATAGTTTGGTTATTTGAGTTCTTACTATAGATAGTAAGTCTAAAAATAGTAAGATTATAGTTGGTCGATGATAATTGACATGTATATGAGCGTGTTTGTGAATATGTAAGGAAGACGTGTTATGAGTATATAATTATGAGAACATGATCGAATAATTTAGTAGTAGTGTGGTTGTATGAATAAAAATTGATATTAAGTATTGTTTATAGGAACTGAGTTCGAGGTGGAACATTCTAGCAGCTGTTCGGTTGTCATTCTGCAATTTGAGGTAGGGGAAATATATTATGATTCATGTTATGGCATGAAATGTGTAAGTGATGCTTATTACGAGTTTGATATAATTGATTATTACTGTACTGTGGATTGTACTATTATTATTGATCACTGTGGAGATCGGGAGGTGTGAAATGGGTCTTGTGATAAGGGTCTTGTGATATGGGTCTTGTGATATGGGACTTGTGATATGGTCATGGGAGGTGTGGTGTGATGGGAGGTGTGGTGTGATGGAGGTGTGATGTGGTGGAGTTGTGGTGATGGTCGAATGATATGGAGATGGAGGAGGATAAAGTTTTATGGCTATTTATGTTTTATCTGTTTTACCTACTCAACCTCGCGGTTGACCCTGTGTATTCGTGTGACACCTACGATGATCCGGAATGGGGAGTAGATTTTACAGGTCAGTGACAGATGGATTAGGGAGCTTGGGCAAGGAGAGAGACATGGCTTGGACCTACTTAGAGTTAGATCACACTTAGATATCTTCAGTTGTACTTTTATATTTTTATCAAAGTTTGGACTCGTAGTTGTTGCAATATCAAGTTTTAATTTAATCAGTTTTTTATATAAAGTACTTTGGTTGGTTTACTTTGTTATTCACTACCTCGGATATTCCGAGATGGTAACAGCTCTATTTATTTGAGAATGTCTTGCAAAAGGCTCTTAAATAAATGGGGGTGTTACAATAACTCCGCACCGATCACAAGGCCCATAACTCCGCACCGATCACAAGGCCCAATAACTCCGCACCGCTCACAAGGCCCATTAACTCCGCACCGATCACAACTCAATAATATATAAGTAAATAGCACATTGTTACGATCGTATAATAAAATAAAACATGATTGATACCAAATAACAACAGATTACTCATCATTGTATACAAGTATTTCCCCTACCTCAAATAGCAGGAATGCAGATAAATCCAAGCTTGCTAGAAATGTTCCACGCGAAACCCGCTACCTAAACACATATACGTAACGAATAAATAACCTTCCCGAACCCCATAACATATACTTACTATAAATAGAAACTTTCCATAAATGGAAAGTTTCCATAAATAGCAACTTCCCAAAAATAGACACTTCATTACTTACTAATTTTCCGACTCGTAACTTTAATTAATACGAACAAGACCACCATAAATAAAAGATAAAATAGTAAGACAATATTAGTAATACTAATAACCACAACAATAATAATAAGAATAATAATAATAATAGTAATAATCATAATAATAATAATAGTAATAATAAAAGAAACAATACTACACTCCAAACATAAAAACCCAACGACTCACACGACAACCCTAGATCGTTTCCCTCCTAACACCGCCGCAACACCGCTACAGTCACCAACATCAACAGCCCACGAACCAAGAACCACCAACAACCCCGGCGACCACTGGCAACCAGGTCGCCGGCCACCAGTGAGGTGAACCAACCCCCACAAACCCGCTAGAAACTCCACCCCACACACGACCAGCCACCCCTTACAGCCCCTGTCGATGGCCGACCAGACCAACCCACCACCCATGACCGACACCTAAACACTCCCCTGACACCGGACATCTAAACCACGGTGGTACCACCGTGTCGACCTCGCCCGAGTCAACGGTGGTACCACCCCCAAGCCACCATTGTACACGCATAAACAGACTCAGAACCGAACAAAGGCAACGAATACCCCTGCCGACGCCACCTCAGCCGTCTAGACCCACCACGACTACCACCATGACAACCCCATGCCTACCACCAGTCCCACCACTTCAACAACCAGTAAACACGAGGTAAGAAAAAGCATTAAAACCCAAGAGAACTATACACAGTCTGACCTCTGTTTAATACCGACAGAACCCCTTGTGACAGGCGGCAGAAACACGCCTTGTCTGGTGTTACTCGGTGGTTGACGAGGGCACGACTATGGTCAAAACACGACTCCCAAGATCATAGATTAAAAATACGAAAGAAGTAAACACAACAACAGTATGACACGACCTACACTTGCATATGAAAACGCCGACACGACTAGCGAAAGGAACAGCGTTTAACACAGTGTTTAACGTACCTACTTTCTGAGCGTTTCGACCACCCTCTTCCTGCCTTAGGGTCACCGTGGTTACTGCCTCTCTATTCTATGTTGTGACGGCTGTGTGCTAGTGGTGTTTGAATGAGAATTAGGGTAAGTCTTAGGGTTAGGGAAGGAGTTAAAAGGTGACGGCAGACAGGGTCTCTTGGTAGGGTTTGTGAATTGTTTCTCAAATCAGCCGTGGGCTTGGGTGATGGCACGCATAACGAGGCCCATGCCGACGTGCTAGAGGCCCAGGGATCGAACCCTCATATCGACATAGTCATTGTGCTAAAGGTCTAGTGATCGAACCCTCATAACAACATAGCTACATGACTTGTTAACTACTTAAACATAGCTACTTAACATCGTAAAACAACTATTGACACAAAATAAACTTAATTATCGAGTTTAGATTTCAAAGGTATTACAATAGGTGTAGGTATCAAAGTAGGAGAAGTGGTGATGACCTTATACTTCTTTTCAGAAGCAATGGCATTACAAGTGATAGGGGTCATAGCATCCTTCTTCCTATTAGATAGTCCAAAGATAATAGAATGCTTCCCTACTTTAAAAGTCAAGGTCCCACTACCTACATCAATGATGGCTCCCGCAGTGTGTAGGAAAGGTCTTCCTAGTATGATAGGTATATGGGCATCCTTAGGAATGTCCAAAACTACAAAGTCAACTGGGAAGAAAACTTGTCAATGCGCACAGGGATGTTTTCCAACACCCCTATGGGTTCAATGGACGTACGGTCAGCCATTTGGACCGTCATGCTAATCACTTTAAAATTGGTCATTCCAAGTTTCAAGGCCACACTCAAGGGCATAACACTGATGCTAGCCCCTAAGTCATATAAGGCCTTTTTTACAGGAAAGGCCCGTATGTTATAGGGTACAGAAAAACACCCAGGGTCCTCTAACTTATGAGGGGCAATTACATGGGACAGAAAACTGGAGGACTCTTCGGTAAGTGCTACCGACTCTACCTTATCTAGAGACCGCTTTCGTGTTAAAAGTTGTCTCATGAACTTTAAGTAAGAAGGAACTTGTTGAACTAACTCTAAAAACGGCACTTGTACATTTAATGAACGAATAACGTCTTTAAACTTATCAAAGGATGCCTGTTCCTTAGTTGGTAGGAGTCGCTCCGGATAAGGAGGGGTGGGACTTTCAGCTTTTTCAGTCCTCCTCAAAAATTGGGGTGTCTTATCACCCCTGAATAAGAAGTCCCTTAGGTTGTCAGGCATTTCAGGCCTAAAGGATTCCATCCGTTCAGCATCGAAGATCGGTCGACCCTCATCCTCGGTCGGTCGACCTGTTTCATGTACTCCAGTACTGCTCCGTGGTCGACCGACTGGCATCAGTGGTCGGTCGATCGGGACTACTGGTACTCGCCTTCGGCTGTTTTTCCTTTTCCTTCCCACTAGCTTTCTCACCTCCTAACTTAGCCCCGCTCCGCATTGTTACGATGTTAAGAGTATCCTTCTTTTGGCCCGTCTTGGTCGGAAGTTGACCCGGAGCCCTAATATCATTCTTGCTCGCGATTAGAGCAATTTGGGACTCTCACATCTTCATGCCCGCCTCTCGTGCCTGTGATTCCTTTTGAACCAACCCAATGAGATTTTGGATGAGAGCATCCGTATTTGGTGGTGGGTTGGAAGGTGTTTGAGTGACAAAAGGTGGTTTTTGATAGTTTTGCTTATGCGGAGGGACATAAGTTGAGTTTTGTTGTGGTTGTTGGTGTTGTGGGTTGAGGAAATTTTGGCTTGTCCATCTCATGTGGGGATGGACATTGTTGTTATTTGGGTCATAGAAATTATTTACGCGGTAATGTTGAAAGGCCACGCACGTCTCATTTGATGAGGTACAGAATTAGGAAACATGCCCCTCTCACCACCGCATCTCTCACAAATGAAGGGTCCATCTTGAACGGCGTTCACTTGGTACATACCACCTTTACTCCCACTCCCAGTCTCGAACTTCTCACTATTAACCTCCAGCTTATCTAGTTTGGCCATCAAAGCCTCAATAGCCGCAACATTGGATTCAACCTTCATTTGGTTGCCACGAGAAGTCCCGTGTTCAGCACGATGTACAGTAACATCCTCTATAATTGTGAGACCCTTAGTCTCTCCTGAGTTCTCTTGGAACCTCCCATTAGCTGCAGCGTCTAAGTAGGCCCGGTTATCGTCATAGAGGCCATTGTAGAACTGGTTGCATAGAAACCACTGTTCAAATCCATGATGGGGTATGGATCGAACGAGTCTCTTGAACCTAGTCCAGGCCTCGCTGAAGTCTTCCGAAGCTCCTTGTTTAAAGCTGGTAATCTGCGCCCTCAAGGCATTAGTCTTGGCTGCGGAATAGTACTTTCTATAGAAGGCCAAGGCTAATGTGTTCCAATCAGTTACTCCCGCAGCAGTGCGGTCTAAATCACGATACCACTCCCTCGTTGAGTCACATTTATGCCGAATACGACTAAACAGTTAGTCAGAGGTATTGACTATTAAATTAGTCAATAAGATGTTGAGATGATTATTTAATACGGATTAAATAATTTTAGCTAATGCGGATTACATGATTAATTCGTAAAAATAAATATAAGCAGTTATATTTAATTAAATATTGATTTCGGGTATTAATATAAACAGTTATATTAATTTGGGTAATTATACAATATCGTAATTTTATCAGACCATTATTAATACATCGACTGCATTAATATCTGATAACACGTATGCGATTTATAATAAAAATCCCGCAAATAATATTTAGCAAAACGGGTTGAATCATGCAAAGGAATAAGGTAAGAGTGGAGAAAGCCCACTCTTACCCTAATTCGGCCGACCCACCCTAAGTACTACATAAGGAGAGTCCTTCTCCTTATGTCAGAAACTGTTGAATCATAATTCTCACAATTAGGGTTTTGAGAGCATTCTTCTCCCAAAACTCAGATCTCACATCTAAAACCTCAATAGCTTTCCCCATATTGCAAGGCAATTGGAGAGTATTTTCTAGCACACGCGGCATCATCTCAAACAAAGTCTTGGGTGCAAGTTATAGGAGGGAATTTACTTTAATTCCTGTTCTTAGGCCTTTTCAAGCAAGGACCCAAGGTTGTAATTCTTTTCTTATCCTTTTTAATCTTATGACTATAAACACAACTGTATTTTTCATTATAATCCTGCAAGTTTAGGGTGAATACATGCTTTATTCCCCACAAGTGGTATCAGAGCCAGGCCATGAAAATTTTACTTTTGTGTTTTTCATAAGTTTATTTAAAAGTTTTTGAAAAATCTCGTTTCTGCCGCCGTGTCGGTCGGTCGACCAGTTATAGCGGCCGGTCGACCGCCCCTGTGTGAGTTTTCTGTTTTTTTTCAAAACAGTTTCCTTTGTGAGAAATCGTGTTCAGAAACTCGGTTTCGTGTTTTGTGGTCGGTCGACCTGTTTTTCGGGTCGGTCGACCATTCTGCTTTAAAAAATTAAAAAAAAAAAAAAAAAAAAAAAAAAAATAAATAAATATATTTTTTTTTTTTCGTCAGGTGGTCGGTAGACCACCCCTGTAACAGAATCGTTTTTTTTTATTTTACGAAAATAACATGTTTTATTTTCACATGGCTTAAAATAATATACTATATACGGAAATAGTGTATTATTTAGTGAAACGGTTCACCCTCGTTTGATACATATTGTTTTAAAACAGTTTAAAATAATGGATTATATGTTTGTTAAAATTGGTGATTAAAACGGTATAGTCACTTAATTTTAATCTTAAAAGGTGGTTTGGTATAAATTTATTAATCATAATAACTGTATTATGTCATGTATAAATTTTATTTAGTTGATGCATTTTATTTATCGTCTTGTGAATGCCTTGAATGCTTTCAATAACGTATTTAATTTTTGCAAACGGTTGTAACTTAGTGTGGCCTTAGAAGATTGTGTCACCGTAATGATGGGACACAGTCTTGCTTGTAATTTTGAGATCTTGAATCTCCGTTTTGGGTTTTTGCCATGTAATTACTTTTGTATTTAAATTAGAATGTATCTAGGATTACTTTTGTAATTTAAATTAGTAATTTTGCGAAGACCAAAGAGAAGACGGAGACCGGATGCTCACTCCCGCTGCAAGGACCAAGATAGAACATCAAGACAAGCTTCTAGGGTCCAACGGTGGATTCCAAGTTGTTTTATGTTTATTTTGGTAGGATAGGCCACACTAGGACTTTTATTTACGTTTATTGCATTTACTTTTATGCTTTCTTCGATAATAGCTTGCATCATATTCCGCCTAAAAACCAAACCACCTATATCATGCCTGAAAACTGACTCATGTAGAGGTCACGCGTTAGTTTTCTGTGACAATACAGATGTCACATGTCAATTTAAAAGCCATCACTTTATTTAATTCATTCACGCAAATGCTAGTTTTTAGTTCACTTAAATATGGATAAATAAGAGTTGATGGGGTCTTCCTCGTATAACCAAAAATTGAGATTAGTCTTTATAAATCAGCCTCCCATGAATCCCTTCTTCGTCGGTAGGCATAATATGACCCCTTCTACGTCGGGTAAGTGGGAACAGATGATTTATTTTATCTCAACATCATGGTCACTCGATAATATTCCAGTGACTAAGATGGACTAATAGATAGGATTTACGGAAATCTATCGACCAAGAGTTCCAACGATTGGAATTAGCCAAACTGTGGGCTTATCAATATACGGAAATTGAGTCTTGGGATCGTTTATATAATTCTTGAGGGAGATCAATTATATAAATGCATGAGTCTACGAGTTTAAATTCAATTTAATATAGACTTAAATCACAACAATAAGTTGCTTATATGGTTTTGTTTTATCTTCTTTCAGTGTAGAACACGTTCATTAAAACTGCTGTAAAACTAAAATGGCTGGTGAAGACCCAATGCCAAGTGCCAAGCTAGCACGTGAATCCTGGCTAAAAGCCTTCATGGACTCCTTGAATCAGTCAACTAGACTGAGGAATGATGGGTCAAACTTCTCTGACTGGGAGGCAGCACTACGGAATGCTGCCATTGCTGACGGAAAGCTTAAGTTTTTAACTGAGCCCATTCCGGCACACCCAGGAACTGGAGCTAGAGCCAACGATGTTCGCGCTCATAGCGACTTCGTCATGGAAGCGGGTGCGATAAAGAACGTACTCATCTATGCAATGGAATCTAATTTGCAAAGACGCTTCATAACCCATGGTGCAAACAAGATTTTCACCACGCTCACTAACGAATTCTCCAAGGCTCCGAGAATCGTTTCTTATGAGCATACCTGTCGCTTCTTCGAGGCGAAACTCCAGAAGGGCCAAGCTGTTAGCCCACATATTCTCAACATGATTGAGAATATCGAGAAACTGGAGACCCTAAACTGCAAGATCAGTGAGAACATCATCGTTGATCGCATGCTTCATTCGCTTCATGATGGGTTCGCCCTCTTTAGGGCCAACTACTACATGAACGACATGAAGAAGACTCCCCATGAGCTCCACTCCCTTCTCGTAAAGACTGAGAAGGATCTAAAGTTGAGTGGGAGTCTAAAGCAGGATGTTCTCATGATCTCAAGTAAGGGAAAAGGTAAAGGGAAGGCTAAAGCTCAGGGCGACCTAGCGGTAGGTAGGCCCAGGTTCAAGAAACCAGGATTTGCTAAGAGTGGGCCTGGTGAGTCGAGTAACTCACAAGGCAAGACAAAGAGCAATGATACAAGCATGGAATGTCACCATTGCCACAAGACTGGGCATTGGAGGCACTCATGCCCCGTGTATCGCGAGGACATTAAAGCAGGCCGTGTTACTCATGTTGGTATGTCTTCTTCTTCTTTTATTCACATGATTGAGATTAACCATGCAAGTTGCGGAACTTGGGTACTTGATACTGGTTGTGGTTCTCATCTATGTAATCATGTGCAGGGCCTCCGAAACCAAGAACCCCTAATCAAGGGTGAGGTTGACCTGCGTGTCGGGAATGGAGCACGTGTTGCTGCAATCTCGAGGGGAACATACGTAATCCAGCTTCCAAGTGGATTCGAGTTATCTTTATATAACTGTTATTATGTTCCTTGTTTGTCCAAAAACATTATTTCAGTTTCTGCGCTTGACAAACTTGGCTTTTCATTTGTAATAGAGAATAATAGCTGTATTTTCTCCTTACACAATATGATATATGGCAAGGCAGTTTCCATGAATGGAATTTATGTTTTAGATCAAACCACCGAGATATTACATGTGAATAATAAAAGAATAAAGGTAGGTGACAAAGATCAAACTTACCTATGGCATTGTCGTATGGGACACATAAATGAGAAACACGTAAAACAGCTCATACAGAATGGAGCTATTTCGCCCTTTGATTTCGAATCATATGGCACGTGTGAATCATGTCTCATCGGCAAAATGACTCGTATTTCCTTCAAAGGTATTGGAATGCGCGCTGCCGACCTATTAGGACTCATACATACGGACGTATGTGGCCCTATGTCGATCAACGCACGAGAAGGCTATAGGTATTTCATCACTTACACGGATGATTTGAGTAGATATGGCTATGTCTACTTGATGAAACATAAAAGTGAATCCTTTGAAAAGTTCAAAGAATACCAGAATCGGGTACAGAACCAGCTGGGTAGAAAGATTAAAGCACTACGCTCGGATCGTGGTGGTGAGTATCTTTCACGCGAGTTTGATCAACACCTAAAAGACTGTGGGATCGTGCTACAGTTGACTCCACCTTGAACACCACAATTAAATGGTGTGTCCGAACGGAGAAATCAAACTTTACTTGATATGGTTCGATCCATGATGAGTCACACCGTTGTGCCTGATTCATTGTGGGGCTATGCTCTTTTGTCGGCCGCTCTAATACTTAACCGAAGTCCGTCTAAAGCTGTTGACAAGACTCCATTCGAGTTATGGAAGGGAACGGTCCCTAACTTGTCCTTTATTCGGGTTTGGGGCTGCGAGGCTTATGTCAAGTGGAGACACGAGGATAAGCTCGGCCCGCGATCGGTCAAGACATACTTTATAGGCTATCCAAAGGGAACTTTTGGTCATTACTTCTACTCGCCTACCGAACAACGTGTTTTTGTTGCGGCTAGTGCGACGTTCTTAGAGAAAGAATTTCTCGAAAACAAGTCGAGTAATAGAACCTTCGAGTTATCGGAGGTTCAAGAACCAACTACCGAGCAACCATTGGAGGAAACAGTACCTTCAACCGAGGCTGCGGTAGATATCCCTGAGGAACCTAGGAGGTCAGGAAGAGTCTCTATTCCACCGGACAGATACATTGGTATGGTCGAGGAACACGATACAGATGACGTCTTACTCCTAGAGGGTAATGAACCCACAACCTATAAAGGTGCCATGACCAGTTCTGACTCAAAGCTATGGCTAGAAGCCATGCAATCCGAGATGGACTCCATGTATGAGAACAACGTGTGGGATCTTGTGGACCTACCTGCAAAGGTACGTCCCCTTCAATGCAAATGGCTTTACAAGATAAAGCATGCCGTGGAAGGACAACAAGATATCCACAAGGCTAGACTAGTTGCTAAAGGTTTCACTCAAGTGCCAGGCTTGCACTATGATGAGATCTTTGCACCCATAGTCATGCTACGTTCCATTCGGATTATCTTAGCGATCGCCGCATTTCATGACTATGAAATATGGCAAATGGACGTTAAAACCGCCTTCTTAAACGGTTATTTAGAGGAAGAGTTGTACATGGTACAACCCGAGGGTTTTATCGATCCAGCACATCCTAAGAAAGTTTGCAAGCTTAAGCGTTCCATCTATGGACTTAAGCAAGCATCGCGGAGTTGGAATCATCGCTTCGACCAAGTGATAAAAGAGAATGGGTTCATTCGATCAGTCGAGGAACCATGTCTCTATATCAAGTCGAGTGGGAGTAAGATTGTATTCCTAGTAGTGTATGTCGATGACATACTCTTGATTGGGAATGACATACCTCTCTTATCTTCGGTTAAAGCATGGTTGAAAAACCATTTCCAGATGAAAGATCTGGGAGAGGCACAAAGAATTTTGGGCATCCGTATCTACAGGGATAGATCACGACGGATGTTGTCTCTCAGTCAGGAGTCTTATGTAGATAAGATTCTAGAGAGATTCAGTATGACGAACTCCAAGAAAGGGTTCCTTCCTATGACTCCTGGGCTTCACTTGAGCAAGACTCAAGAAGCTAAGTCACTGGAAGAGAAAGAGCGCATGAGTCGGATTCCTTATGCTTCGGCAATAGGATCGATCATGTATGCCATGATATGCACACGTCCTGATGTTGCATATGCATTGAGTATGACAAGTCGATTCCAAGCTCATCCAGGTGAACCACACTGGATGGCCGTGAAAAACATTCTTAAGTACCTACGGAGGACTAAAGATTGGGGATTGATTTACGGAGGCGACTCGACGCTCTGCGCCACGGGTTACGCAGATGCTAGCTTCCAAACGGATCGAGATGACTCGAAATCTCAGTCTGGATTCGTTTTCACTCTTAATGGCGCTGCTGTCAGCTGGAAAAGTTCTAAACAGAATGTTACAGCAGATTCTATGACTGAGTCCGCGTAAAAGAAGATATTAATTGATAAGATCGCTACGGATGACAGCATAGCTGATCCTCTCACAAAAGCATTACCACGTGATAAGCATGAAGGGCACATTCATTCCATGGGAATTGGATGTGTTCCTAAGTTGTAGTACTCTTTTATGAATTCATGTAATAATTCATTTTCTCGTGTACTCTATTCAACCTTATTGTTATGATATAAAATGTTTTGTTTCTCATGTGGAATTGTACGCCAATTTTGAACACCACAAAGTGAACTGATTAACATTACATCGTTTTGGTCCTTGATTACCCACTTGAGCTGATAACTCAGGTAATCATTTTGTGACGTTGGTTGATGGTGGGTTCAACGAGCCATAAGTCACGTGGATGACTGACCAATCACAAAGGCGAGTTATACGGATATCTCGTAGGACACCCCGTGACAACGTTATGGAGTCCTAAATGTTTTATAACATTGGGTGCCAGGTCGTGGATAGGACCTCCATAGTGTTCCTTAGAGTCGAGTCTTTTGACTTTCAACTGTTTCTTGAGATTAAGACAGATTTTGGGTAACTTTGGTTTCTTTCCCACGGTCACCGTAACAGGGGCCAAGAGGATTTTTTCTGGGTTATTTCATGCTGGGCGATATCGGCAGGATTCGAGTTGAGGGAAATATCCAAACCCTTATCAGGATTTTATCATTTCTCAGGGCCACTCGAGGAGTAGTAACTGAAATGCATGGCCATGCTCGAATACAGATTCGTTTTATCAGTTAAGTTACTCTCTAGTCGGGGAAACCACTCTTGATACAGATCGCTTGTGAGATACGACCTTTGCGAATGCGGATTTGCAAATTGTCTTACATTGAGTGGGAGAAATTTTAAAAGGATATGAGATTCGGTTATCGCACCTACACTTGTACGGACAAGTGGGAGTTTGTTGGAGATTGTGTCCTCCACATGTAGTGTGATAACGTCATTGAACATACCCTTGTACGGACAAGTGGGAGATTGTTGGGGCTGGTGTCCTTGACAATTAAGTACAATGACTTATTAAATCTCTTTAAGGATCACAAGGGCATACTTTTGTATTATTACCAGTTGATCCACGTTTATCAATAACGGTTGGCTTGCTAGATAAGTTTGACGTTATTGTCATACGGATGGCGGTGATCAACTGGTCCCTATACGTCACACCTATAGGATACGTTTGAGAGATGTGAAGGTATGAAAATACAGTCACATTTATGCCGAATACGACTAAACAGTTAGTCAGAGGTATTGACTATTAAATTAGTCAATAAGATGTTGAGATTATTATTTAATACGGATTAAATAATTTTAGCTAATGCGGATTACATGATTAATTCGTAAAATTAAATATAAGCAGTTATATTTAATTAAATATTGATTTCGGGTATTAATATAAACAGTTATATTAATTTGGGTAATTATACAATATCGTAATTTTATCAGACCATTATTAATACATCGACTGCATTAATATCTGATAACACGTATGCGATTTATAATAAAAATCCCGCAAATAATATTTAGCAAAACGGGTCGAATCATGCAAAGGAATAAGGTAAGAGTGGAGAAAGCCCACTCTTACCCTAATTCGGCCGACCCACCCTAAGTACTACATAAGGAGAGTCCTTCTCCTTATGTCAGAAACTGTTGAATCATAATTCTCACAATTAGGGTTTTGAGAGCATTCTTCTCCCAAAACTCAGATCTCACATCTAAAACCTCAATAGCTTTCCCCATATTGCAAGGCAATTGGAGAGTATTTTCTAGCACACGCGGCATCATCTCAAACAAAGTCTTGGGTGCAAGTTATAGGAGGGAATTTACTTTAATTCCTGTTCTTAGGCCTTTTCAAGCAAGGACCCAAGGTTGTAATTCTTTTCTTATCCTTTTTAATCTTATGACTATAAACACAACTGTATTTTTCATTATAATCCTGCAAGTTTAGGGTGAATACATGCTTTATTCCCCACAGTGTCGACCGCCGTTGCTGACATCCCTGGAACCACCGTGGCTCAATGGCGAGCCTGGTGGTGTTCCAGGCGAGGTCAGTAGTGGTGGTTAGTGTTGGCAGCGATGTTCGTTACAAGGGTTGGTCAAGCGTCGGGTTTTGCGTGGTTGTTGCTGCGTGTTTTGATTTTTGCTAACTTGTTTCATAGTTTGTTTTCACACGTGATAATGATTGATTTTATTAATGTTAACATTCTTACCTTGTAATTATTAGCATTATATTGTGTTAAGATAAATAATTATAAGTATTATTATTATTATTAGAGTGTAGATGGGTAATTGTTACAATTAGATATTATTAGTCTATGATAATTATGTGAATTGAGCATGTTTATGCATATATATATATATATATATATATATATATATATATATATATATATATATATATATATATATATATAATGTGTACGAGTAAATCCTTATACTATATTTAGTTAGTTCATGATGAGTTATTATTGTTATAATTGTTGTGTATAATAATTGTTAATTGTGTCGTAATTAGTAATATATTTTATGTACTACTTAATATTGTTGTTGTTGTTTTGATATAGTAATAGTTTGGTTATTTGAGTTCTTACTATAGATAGTAAGTCTAAAAATAGTAAGATTATAGTTGGTCGATGATAATTGACATGTATATGAGCGTGTTTGTGAATATGTAAGGAAGACGTGTTATGAGTATATAATTATGAGAACATGATCGAATAATTTAGTAGTAGTGTGGTTGTATGAATACAAATTGATATTAAGTATTGTTTATAGGAACTGAGTTCGAGGTGGAACATTCTAGCAGCTGTTCGGTTGTCATTCTGCAATTTGAGGTAGGGGAAATATATTATGATTCATGTTATGGCATGAAATGTGTAAGTGATGCTTATTACGAGTTTGATATAATTGATTATTACTGTACTGTGGATTGTACTATTATTATTGATCACTGTGGAGATCGGGAGGTGTGAAATGGGTCTTGTGATAAGGGTCTTGTGATATGGGTCTTGTGATATGGGACTTGTGATATGGTCATGGGAGGTGTGGTGTGATGGGAGGTGTGGTGTGATGGAGGTGTGATGTGGTGGAGTTGTGGTGATGGTCGAATGATATGGAGATGGAGGAGGATAAAGTTTTATGGCTATTTATGTTTTATCTGTTTTACCTACTCAACCTCGCGGTTGACCCTGTGTATTCGTGTGACACCTACGATGATCCGGAATGGGGAGTAGATTTTACAGGTCAGTGACAGATGGATTAGGGAGCTTGGGCAAGGAGAGAGACATGGCTTGGACCTACTTAGAGTTAGATCACACTTAGATATCTTCAGTTGTACTTTTATATTTTTATCAAAGTTTGGACTCGTAGTTGTTGCAATATCAAGTTTTAATTTAATCAGTTTTTTATATAAAGTACTTTGGTTGGTTTACTTTGTTATTCACTACCTCGGATATTCCGAGATGGTAACAGCTCTATTTATTTGAGAATGTCTTGCAAAAGGCTCTTAAATAAATGGGGGTGTTACAATAACTCCGCACCGATCACAAGGCCCATAACTCCGCACCGATCACAAGGCCCAATAACTCCGCACCGCTCACAAGGCCCATTAACTCCGCACCGATCACAACTCAATAATATATAAGTAAATAGCACATTGTTACGATCGTATAATAAAATAAAACATGATTGATACCAAATAACAACAGATTACTCATCATTGTATACAAGTATTTCCCCTACCTCAAATAGCAGGAATGCAGATAAATCCAAGCTTGCTAGAAATGTTCCACGCGAAACCCGCTACCTAAACACATATACGTAACGAATAAATAACCTTCCCGAACCCCATAACATATACTTACTATAAATAGAAACTTTCCATAAATGGAAAGTTTCCATAAATAGCAACTTCCCAAAAATAGACACTTCATTACTTACTAATTTTCCGACTCGTAACTTTAATTAATACGAACAAGACCACCATAAATAAAAGATAAAATAGTAAGACAATATTAGTAATACTAATAACCACAACAATAATAATAAGAATAATAATAATAATAGTAATAATCATAATAATAATAATAGTAATAATAAAAGAAACAATACTACACTCCAAACATAAAAACCCAACGACTCACACGACAACCCTAGATCGTTTCCCTCCTAACACCGCCGCAACACCGCTACAGTCACCAACATCAACAGCCCACGAACCAAGAACCACCAACAACCCCGGCGACCACTGGCAACCAGGTCGCCGGCCACCAGTGAGGTGAACCAACCCCCACAAACCCGCTAGAAACTCCACCCCACACACGACCAGCCACCCCTTACAGCCCCTGTCGATGGCCGACCAGACCAACCCACCACCCATGACCGACACCTAAACACTCCCCTGACACCGGACATCTAAACCACGGTGGTACCACCGTGTCGACCTCGCCCGAGTCAACGGTGGTACCACCCCCAAGCCACCATTGTACACGCATAAACAGACTCAGAACCGAACAAAGGCAACGAATACCCCTGCCGACGCCACCTCAGCCGTCTAGACCCACCACGACTACCACCATGACACCCCCATGCCTACCACCAGTCCCACCACTTCAACAACCAGTAAACACGAGGTAAGAAAAAGCATTAAAACCCAAGAGAACTATACACAGTCTGACCTCTGTTTAATATCCGACAGAACCCCTTGTGACAGGCGGCAGAAACACGCCTTGTCTGGTGTTACTCGGTGGTTGACGAGGGCACGACTATGGTCAAAACACGACTCCCAAGATCATAGATTAAAAATACGAAAGAAGTAAACACAACAACAGTATGACACGACCTACACTTGCATATGAAAACGCCGACACGACTAGCGAAAGGAACAGCGTTTAACACAGTGTTTAACGTACCTACTTTCTGAGCGTTTCGACCACCCTCTTCCTGCCTTAGGGTCACCGTGGTTACTGCCTCTCTATTCTATGTTGTGACGGCTGTGTGCTAGTGGTGTTTGAATGAGAATTAGGGTAAGTCTTAGGGTTAGGGAAGGAGTTAAAAGGTGACGGCAGACAGGGTCTCTTGGTAGGGTTTGTGAATTGTTTCTCAAATCAGCCGTGGGCTTGGGTGATGGCACGCATAACGAGGCCCATGCCGACGTGCTAGAGGCCCAGGGATCGAACCCTCATATCGACATAGTCATTGTGCTAAAGGTCTAGTGATCGAACCCTCATAACAACATAGCTACATGACTTGTTAACTACTTAAACATAGCTACTTAACATCGTAAAACAACTATTGACACAAAATAAACTTAATTATCGAGTTTAGATTTCAAAGGTATTACAATAGGTGTAGGTATCAAAGTAGGAGAAGTGGTGATGACCTTATACTTCTTTTCAGAAGCAATGGCATTACAAGTGATAGGGGTCATAGCATCCTTCTTCCTATTAGATAGTCCAAAGATAATAGAATGCTTCCCTACTTTAAAAGTCAAGGTCCCACTACCTACATCAATGATGGCTCCCGCAGTGTGTAGGAAAGGTCTTCCTAGTATGATAGGTATATGGGCATCCTTAGGAATGTCAAAAACTACAAAGTCAACTGGGAAGAAAACTTGTCAATGCGCACAGGGATGTTTTCCAACACCCCTATGGGTTCAATGGACGTACGGTCAGCCATTTGGACCGTCATGCTAATCACCTTAAAATTGGTCATTCCAAGTTTCAAGGCCACACTAAAGGGCATAACACTGATGCTAGCCCCTAAGTCATATAAGGCCTTTTTTACAGGAAAGGCCCGTATGTTATAGGGTACAGAAAAACACCCAGGGTCCTCTAACTTATGAGGGGCAATTACATGGGACAGAAAACTGGAGGACTCTTCGGTAAGTGCTACCGACTCTACCTTATCTAGAGACCGCTTTCGTGTTAAAAGTTGTCTCATGAACTTTAAGTAAGAAGGAACTTGTCGAACTAACTCTAAAAACGGCACTTGTACATTTAATGAACGAATAACGTCTTTAAACTTATCAAAGGATGCCTGTTCCTTAGTTGGTAGGAGTCGCTCCGGATAAGGAGGGGTGGCACTTTCAGCTTTTTCAGTCCTCCTCAAAAATTGGGGTGTCTTATCACCCCTGAATAAGAAGTCCCTTAGGTTGTCAGGCATTTCAGGCCTAAAGGATTCCATCCGTTCAGCATCGAAGATCGGTCGACCCTCATCCTCGGTCGGTCGACCTGTTTCATGTACTCCAGTACTGCTCCGTGGTCGACCGACTGGCATCAGTGGTCGGTCGATCGGGACTACTGGTACTCGCCTTCGGCTGTTTTTCCTTTTCCTTCCCACTAGCTTTCTCACCTCCTAACTTAGCCCCGCTCCGCATTGTTACGATGTTAAGAGTATCCTTCTTTTGGCCCGTCTTGGTCGGAAGTTGACCCGGAGCCCTAATATCATTCTTGCTCGCGATTAGAGCAATTTGGGACTCTAACATCTTCATGCCCGCCTCTCGTGCCTGTGATTCCTTTTGAACCAACCCAATGAGATTTTGGATGAGAGCATCCGTATTTGGTGGTGGGTTGGAAGGTGTTTGAGTGACAAAAGGTGGTTTTTGATAGTTTTGCTTATGCGGAGGGACATAAGTTGAGTTTTGTTGTGGTTGTTGGTGTTGTGGGTTGAGGAAATTTTGGCTTGTCCATCTCATGTGGGGATGGACATTGTTGTTATTTGGGTCATAGAAATTATTTACGCGGTAATGTTGAAAGGCCACGCATGTCTCATTTGATGAGGTACAGAATTAGGAAACATGCCCCTCTCACCACCGCATCTCTCACAAATGAAGGGTCCATCTTGAACGGCGTTCACTTGGTACATACCACCTTTACTCCCACTCCCAGTCTCGAACTTCTCACTATTAACCTCCAGCTTATCTAGTTTGGCCATCAAAGCCTCAATAGCCGCAACATTGGATTCAACCTTCATTTGGTTGCCACGAGAAGTCCCGTGTTCAGCACGATGTACAGTAACATCCTCTATAATTGTGAGACCCTTAGTCTCTCCTGAGTTCTCTTGGAACCTCCCATTAGCTGCAGCGTCTAAGTAGGCCCGGTTATCGTCATAGAGGCCATTGTAGAACTTGTTGCATAGAAACCACTGTTCAAATCCATGATGGGGTATGGATCGAACGAGTCTCTTGAACCTAGTCCAGGCCTCGCTGAAGTCTTCCGAAGCTCCTTGTTTAAAGCTGGTAATCTGCGCCCTCAAGGCATTAGTCTTGGCTGCGGAATAGTACTTTCTATAGAAGGCCAAGGCTAATGTGTTCCAATCAGTTACTCCCGCAGCAGTGCGGTCTAAATCACGATACCACTCCCTCGTTGAGTCTCGGAGGGAAAAGATGAACATAGTTTCTTTAATTTGATCCTACGTCACTTCATCTGGGGGTGCTATGGAGCATATGTAATCCCTGAAGATTTCAATATGCTTAGCTGCATCTTCATTGGCCGCGCCTCCAAATTGATTCCTCTCCACCATGGAGATGTAGGAAGGCTTGGCCTCAAATGGCTTCCCCGTGCCCGCAGGTAAAGTGAACCTTTTGTATAGGTCCTTCACCTGTGGCAAGGAGTGACTGGCAATGCTTGCTTCCTCGGCCATCTTTTCTTCCTCTTCGTCAAAGATTTGGAAGTAGGTATTCGTAGGTGTTTTTGGTGTAGGTGGATTATGAGGTGAGTTTGGTTGTGATGGTGGTGTTTTTGGTGTAGGTGGGTTGTTTTGTGGTGATGGTGGTGATGATGGTTGATCAAAGATATCATCTTGAAATAAGGAAGAAGGAGGACCTCTTTCCCTACTCTCTAAAATTTTCTTTCTTCTTGCTCTTAGAGTCCTCTCAAGCTCAAGGTTAAGTGGTAGGAGTTCTCCGTGAACTGACCTACGCATAAGATGCAAACTACAAGAAGAAAGTGAGAAAGCTTTAAGGAACAAAGTTCCTTAAACACAAACAGACAAAAACAAAAACAAAAACAATAAACAATAAACACTGGCGTCACCTCCCCGGCAACGACGCCAAAATTTGACACCCGTCGTTGAGGGGTGCCAAAGATAAGATTTATAAAACCTCGGCTTAAGACTAGATAGCGTAAGTCAAGGGTCGAACCACAGAGAGGTGGGGAGTGTTTATTGTTTAAGGTCAATGTTTTTAGGGTAACGAATTGGGGGTTTAGATTGGTTGTCACTAAGTCTAGAATAAAAGACAATAATAAAACAAGAATTAAGAAAGAAATAAAACTTATAATAAAAAAGATGCTAGGATGTTCGAGTAGTAAATAGCTATGATGGTGTAAATCCTAAGTCAACATGTATTGCAGTCGCGTAAGGGGTGTAACATATCCTTTCGGTCTATGGTACCTAATAGCTCATTTCGGCCTATGCTATTAGTTCCTAGGTCTCACAATTATTGGGTGTCAACAATAAGGGTGATTCCTAATTTCTAGGTCACACACCTTTCAGTCTTAAGTAACCTAGCTGTAACACCCCCATTTATTTAAGAGCCTTTAGCAAGACATTCTCAAATAAATAAAGCTGTTACCATCTCGGAATGACCGAGGTAGTGAATAACAAGTAAACAAATCAAAGTACTTTATATAAAAACTGATTAAATTTAAACTTTTGATATTACATCGATTACACAAAGAATAAAAGTACAACTGATAACATCTAACTATGTGATCTAATTCTAAGTAGGTCCAAGCCATGTCTCTCTCTCCTTGCCCAAGCTCCTAGTCCACCTGTCTCTGACCTGTAGAATCTACTCCCCATTCCGGATCATCGTAGGTGTACACGAATACACTGTCAACCTCGCGGTTGAGTAGGGTAACACAAAAGTAAATAATGCAACAAATATGATATGCAATGCCATGATATGCTCGAGCTCAATCTCAAACCCGTAACTCCCAGCCATACCGAACCTCCCAGCAGACTATAATCGGTCGTCGCCGAACACCAGCATAACAGCTGAGGTCACCAGGTCTAGTCCTGCAGAACTAGCCTGGGCCCAATAATATCTCATAATCTCAAATCCGTATCCAATGCACATGTCATGCTCGTAAATGCAACAATACTCTTATTCAATCATGTAGTCAAATAATGCAATGCACATACCAACAATAATAATAATAATCAATACTTAGTCAAACCAATATCATTCTCATATCAACCATACTCAGCATCCATAACACACAATACCACAACCATTCATAACACATCATAGAGTATAAGATCAGTGTATCCTACCTGGATAGCAATATAATCCGATAGTGAACCAGCAAGTAAACAGAATTATGCCACTTCAAAAATCGTCACCTAACAAATATAATATACATAATTACTGACTAATACAATTCTGCAAATTAATATAGTATATCAATTATTTAAATTAATTATTTAAATAATATATTACGTATAACGAGACCGTATTAAACACGACTACTTCAATTAACTTGACTAACCCGTCTTTATTACCTTTATAACTAACTTCAATTAATAAACGAACATAGAAAATATATAGTAAACTATCGATAACCGTCACATTCTTGTATAACAAAATTACTTACTAACTTAATCATTAACTTGTTTGAACAATATTACTAATAATAATAATAATAAACATGTTATTACTAATAACAATATAACAATATTAATAACATATAACCATAATTTAATACTAATAATAATAATAATAATAATAATAATAATAATAATAATAATAATAATAATAATAATAATAATAATAATAATAATAATAATAATAATAATAATAATAATAATAATAATAATAATAATAATAATAATAATAATAATAATAATAATAATAATAATAATAATAATAATAATAATAATAATAATAATAATAATAATAATAATAATAATAATAATAATAATAATAATAATAATAATAATAATAATAATAATAATAATAATAATAATAATAATAATAATAATAATAATAATAATAATAACAAACAATAATGATAATAATAATAATAATAATAATAATAATAATAATAATTAATAATACACGTAGAAGAAAACACCCACAATTGTACATTACCGCCATAAGCCCTTATACTCCCCCGCGTACCCCTATTCATGAGCACACCAACACCATCCAGGCTACCCACGACCACCACCAAGGCTCTCATCTTCCCGCCTGCATCACCAACTACGCATTCCAGTTCTTGACCACCACCGACAGCCCTCACGACCACCACAGATCCCTGCCATAACCACCTATACTAAATGTCGAATCGCCGACTCCGCGCTCTGGATTTTGCTCCGGCAACCAACACGCTAACCACCACATCCACCACCTAATACGCCTACCCATAACCGTCAGTCCCCGACACACATTCCTCATCAACCACCAGCCCCCAGGTTCAGCCGGACACGGCAAAGGTGAACTAAACGACATAATTGTTACATTCTAGTCCTTATTTTTCTGTTTTCAGCGTAGCCTCATGTTCCTTATCGAAAACCGTCCTGACTGCCACCATAACCACCACCATATAGCACCCTAGACATGGTCATACCTCCCTATAAACCAGACCCCAAAACACGGCCCTTAGCATATACTAATATCGGAAATAAACGGAGCATGAACTTACCGAGGTAGAAGACGATGAATGTGGATTATCTGCCTTGAAATAATCGACAAGGAAGGAGGTTGATGGGTTGTGTACGTAGAGGTCGAGAGTGATAGATGGATGCTAAGGGGGTTTGAACGTTTTAGGGTTTTTAGAATGGTAGATGGATGTAACGTTTTAGGGTTTACTCATATTATGTAATTGTATTAATTAGTTTTACTAATATTAAAATATTAGTATTATGTAATTAAATTAATTAGTATTACTAACATTAAAGTATAAAAAATTATATAAGAATATATAAAAATAGGATTTAAATACAATTACGACTTAAAATAAAAAAAAATAGAATTTAACTATAGACGAGAAATAAATATAAAATAGGAAATATATTTAATTATAAATATATTATTAAAATTAAATAAATACGAATAAAACGGCATTTTATAAAATAATCATCAATTATCAAATAATTATGAAATACGAAATAATCGTAGAAATACGATTTATAAAACAATAACATTTTACATAAACTATTTTATAAGCATCCCTTTTGAAATACGATTTATAAAATATGGTTTGACTGTCGTTGACCAAGGCTAACATACGGGGTATTACAGTCTTCCCTCCTTAAAAAGAACTTCGTCCCCGAAGTTCACCACACTACCCATCACGAAACCAAAATCAACTAACACCTTCTACTCTATGTCACTACCCTCGGAAAAGGCATGTGGTACATTCCACCTCCCTTAAACCAAACTTCGTCCCGAAGTTTAACCGCTTTCTAAACCCGATCTCTATCAAGACATACTACTATGGTCTATCCTCCTTAAAATAACATGCGAGCAAGTAAAAGCATTATATATATACATAATTTACATCATTGCACCAATTCAAAAGATACAACACTATGCAATACTTCCATGTATAGAACTATTGATCAACTCATGTTATAATGATCATTATGTTTCGAGATTTTCCTCCAATTCTATCCTCCTTAAACCTGGTTACGTCCCCGTAACCTCCATCACATTTATATATCACTAAACATCGGTCATCACTATACATAAGGGCGAAACGACATGATAGAAGATAATTAAGCATAACATACTACTCATTTCTCATTTCAGCACAACTAAGTAGGAATCATGACCTACAAAGTACACATACTCGCTAAAAGCATTAAGTCACCGAAATCATACAACATGTGAACATCAGAGCATAACCGGAATTGTCATCTAAATATTCAAATGGTCGCAAAACAATTGTCAACATCCATTTACCAGTATAAAATTCCGAACTTATTACCAGTTTGCATAACATGTACTACTTCTGTGATAAATAACTGTGGCAACATGTAATAAACATACATAAATACACCTATTGCTAATCTATTATTACAAAAACTGATCAAAGTTAACAACTGATAGTCATAAATAAATACGACTTTAAGCATGCAAAGGCACGTATTCAGTCATTTATTTACATGGTACTCACACGAAGTATTGTAAAATAATGACTATATCACATTGTCATACATAGACTTGTATATATTTCGTTTCTACTTTTGCCAATAACAGTCATATAAGATCATGAAATTCATTCACACTATCGTAACAACAAGGCTATATTATCATATAATAAACTCTATATTCGTTTCATATGTCTACTACTCATGCTTACTAATGCCATATCATAATATTACAAGCTCACATTACATAATTTATATTTGATTAAACTTTTATATTTAAAACTTTCATAACTTACCATTTCAACAATCACACATCATGCTGCAACTTTCAAAATTCATAAATAAATAACCGCTTAGCCATTTCGTGAGATATCATAGTTTTTTAGAAAATATAATGAATTACTAACTATAGGAAAAAGAATCAGACACAAAATTCAATGGACTTATTTATAACAAATTTTACAACTCAGTTGGTCTGAACAAAAACTTTACAACAATTTGATAGAAACTTGGGGCAACTTGCAAAAATTATTATTAAATAACGACTCGTTAAGATTTTACATGGCTTATCATTTTGAAAACGTTAATGAATATTAATATATTAACTACGTTTTAGTTTTGCATAAACAATAACTACGTTTTAATTTATTTCTTTTTCAAAAACATGAGTCAAAACAGAATTGTGCAGGAAGAATCTGACTACTGTCGACTAAAATATTTATTTCTCTCAAAATATAACTCGTATTAACATGAAACCAAAACCATTTGGAACCTAACTCCGAAGTTTATTATACAAAAAAAAAAAAAATTCATACTCATATATGGAACACCTTTTAAATGACAGCTCGCACAAACAAGGTAACATTCTGGAAATTTATCAGAATTTTAGTTCCTGCAATTTCACACTACTAAATTGAAACTCAACCATTCCTCTTCCAAAGTACGTTGTCATAATATTTGAAGCATAGTCATCACTTTGCACCAAATTAACATTCATTTCTCATTTCAAACATAATTGTCATCTAGTACACAATAAGGATTTTGAAACTGAAAGTAGAATCAATTAAATAATTCACTAAATTGTATGTGCATAAATAAATATGGAATTGGCATGTAAACTTAAAACATAACCTACACATAACTATATAACATTCATGGTTTGGGCAACACATTCTGCATATCACTAGACATGGATTGTTAAAGCATTTAATAAGATAATAACAATCATAAGTCTCAAAATTCGATCACATTTGCCTAGTAAGCCAAACAGTAAACTCTTGCAAAGAATAAAGAAATTCAAATAAGAAGTATATACACACTCAGAAGAGCAACAAAATAGTTATCACCAGGCACGACACCCGTTTCGGTCTACTAGCTTTACACAAAGGACTTAACTTGGTTCCGCATCCTGTAACAACATTTCCTGGTTGGCTCTATTAACCATTCCAGTCAATCATGGTCATATCTCTCCTACCTCTAACCTCCTAGGTAGTTATTGCTCATGGTGCTTCTATCACCAACTCATTACACACATCATTTTACAATATCTCTACCTAAGGATTTAGGGATCATAAAATCGCTTGCATATCATCATATAGTTCATAATTCACAACTCATGCCATCTATACACTAAAATGTCACTCAACTATTCAAATAAATCAGCATGCCAATGTCAACCATGTTCTTTAATTGCACATCATTAACCATGTATCACATCATTACTTACCTCATTCCGCTCCTGCAAAACTGTTAGTACAAAATAAGCAAGGTCTGATCTTTTATTTTGTCACTACCCACTCTCTGCATCTCTCAAGGTTACCAGGTTAGACTGAAAGGGCCAGTGGCTTGGTTTGAGGGGGCCCCTAACTCATCCCAATCCTGGGGCTCCTAACAGTTACTAACCTGGGGTTCGTTTTGTTAGACTCTTTCTACGTTCATTATTATTATTCATTTGTTTTTAGGCCTTAGGATCGTTCGCTCTGATACCACTTTGTAACACCCCCATTTATTTAAGAGCCTTTAGCAAGACATTCTTAAATAAATAAAGCTATTACCATCTCGGAATGACCGAGGTAGTGAATAACAAGTAAACAAATCAAAGTACTTTATATAAAAACTGATTAAATTTAAACTTTTGATATTACATCGATTACACAAAGAATAAAAGTACATCTGATAACATCTAACTATGTGATCTAATTCTAAGTAGGTCCAAGCCATGTCTCTCTCTCCTTGCCCAGGCTCCTAGTCCACCTGTCTCTGACCTGTAGAATCTACTCCCCTTTCCGGATCATCGTAGGTGTACACGAATACACTGTCAACCTCGCGGTTGAGTAGGGTAACAAAAAAGTAAATAATGCAACAAATATGATATGCAATGCCATGATATGCTCGAGCTCAATCACAATCTCAATCTCAAACCCGTAACTCCCAGCCATACCGAACCTCCCGGCAGACTATAATCGGCCGTCGCTGAACACCAGCATAACAGCTGAGGTCACCAGGTCTAGTCCTGCAGAACTAGCATGGGCCCAATAATATCTCATCATCTCAAATCCGTATCCAATGCACATGCCATGCTCGTAAATGCAACAATACTCTTATTCAATCATGCAGTCAAATAATGCAATGCACATACCAACAATAATAATAATAATCAATACTCAGTCAAACCAATATCATTCTCATATCAATCATACTCAGCATCCATAACACACAATACCACAACCAGTCATAACACATCATAGAGTATAAGGTCAGTGTATCCTACCTGGATAGCAATATAATCCGATAGTGAGCCAGCAAGTAAACAGAATTATGCCACTTCAAAAATCGTCACCTAACAAATATAATATACATAATTACTGACTAATACAATTCTGCAAATTAATATAGTATATCAATTATTTAAATTAATTATTTAAATAATATATTACGTATAACGAGACCGTATTAAACACGACTACTTCAATTAACTTGACTAACCCGTCTTTATTACCTTTATAACTAACTTCAATTAATAAACGAACATAGAAAATATATAGTAAACTATCGATAACTGTCACATTCTTGTATAACAAAATTACTTACTAACTTAATCATTAACTTGTTTGAACAATATTACTAATAATAATAATAATAAACATGTTATTACTAATAACAATATAACAATATTAATAACGTATAACCATAATTTAATAATAATAATAATAATAATAACAAACAATAATGATAATAATAATAATAATAATAATAATAATAATAATAATAATAATAATAATTAATAATACACGTAGAAGAAAACACCCACAATTGTACATTACCGCCATCAGCCCTTATACTCCCCCGCGTACCCCTATTCATGAGCACACCAACACCATCCAGGCTACCCACGACCACCACCAAGGCTCTCATCTTCCCGCCTGCATCACCAACTACGCATTCCAGTTCTTGACCACCACCGACATCCCTCACGACCACCACAGATCCCTGCCCTAACCACCTATACTAAATGTCGAATCGCCGACTCCGCGCTCTGGATTTTGCTCCGGCAACCAACACGCTAACCACCACATCCACCACCTAATACGCCTACCCATAACCGTCAGTCCCCGACACACATTCCTCATCAACCACCAGCCCCCAGGTTCAGCCGGACACGGCAAAGGTGAACTAAACGACATAATTGTTACATTCTAGTCCTTATTTTTCTGTTTTCAGCGTAGCCTCATGTTCCTTATCGAAAACCGTCCTGACTGCCACCATAACCACCACCATATAACACCCTAGACATGGTCATACCTCCCTATAACCCAGACCCCAAAACACGGCCCTTAGCATATACTAATATCGGAAATAAACGGAGCATGAACTTACTGAGGTAGAAGACGATGAATGTGGATTATCTGCCTTGAAATAATCGACAAGGAAGGAGGTTGATGTGTTGTGTAGGTAGAGGTCGAGAGTGATAGATGGATGCTAAGGGGGTTTGAACGTTTTAGGGTTTTTAGAATGGTAGATGGATGTAACGTTTTAGGGTTTACTCATATTATGTAATTCAATTAATTAATTTTACTAATATTAAAATATTAGTATTATGTAATTAAATTAATTAGTATTACTAACATTAAAGTATTAAAAATTATATAAGAATATATAAAAATAGGATTTAAATACAATTACGACTTAAAATAAAAAAAATAGAATTTAAGTGTAGACGAGAAATAAATATAAAATAGGAAATATTTTTATTATAAATATAGTATTAAAATTAAATAAATACGAATAAAACGGCATTTTATAAAATAATCATCAATTATCAAATAATTATGAAATACGAAATAATCGTAGAAATACGATTTATAAAATAATAACATTTTACATAAAGTATTTTATAAGCATCCCTTTTGAAATACGATTTATAAAATATGGTTTGACTGTCGTTGACCAAGGCTAACGTACGGGGTATTACATAACCGTCTTAAAATGCTAACCAACGCCCTTCCCGTATCTTTCAATCTTGGGTAGGTCATTACTAATATCCTGTAAGTCTCCTATAAGTCTCATTATAGGTTACTATGGTCGACGAGATAAAACAGAACTGAAAACATACGCGGTTTGGTCGACCGACCAGCTACTTCGGTCGAACGACTAAACACCTAGGTCGACCGACCAGTTAAGCCGGTCGGCCGACCTAAGTCTGCTACAGGCAGTCTCGGGTTTTGCACCATCTACGCATATTACTCCCTACATCCTAACATATGTAATTAGCTACTCATGGATACTGAAATAACAATAATAACATTAATAAAAACAGAATTCATGATGAACATTAATCTAAGCATGCGATAACAACAAAGGCTTGGGATTCTAACTTAAACCGGATACTAGAAATTCTAAGACAAGAACAATTGATAAACTGAAATTGAAATAAGAATTACCGGAATATGGATTAGGGCAGAAAAGAACAATCTTTATTGATTATCGTGGAAGGATTGATGAACAATGAACAAAAACTTGAAGAATAGTGTTTGAATAAAAAAATAACTATTTTATGCTAATGATATGCTAAGACTTGATAATAAGATAGTAGATGATAAACTAAAACTGGATATCAAAACCTAATGACGGATTAGGCTTATATAGGAAAGATTAAGGCGATTCCTCTTTGACCTAATGCGTTCATGGGCTTTTGCGGAAGTTCTGAAACTGCGCGCTGGTCGACCGACCTAGTGATGAGGTCATCCGACCTCTTGTCGGGCTTGTTGGATTTATGACTTTAAGATAACAGGTCCTCTGGTCGACCGACCTAGGTAGTAGGTCGGTCGACCCACTTTCCTGTACGTCAGTCTTGATTTCGCCTTGGTTTGACTTTGTGGTACTTGGTTCGCGCTTCGAGTTGACTTGTCCTCATTCCTTGGTCATACATAAATCCCGAGGGTAGAAATTTCGTATAAAATCGTCTCTTTTCCGCATAATTCTGCAAAAGAGCATAAAAATACGAAAGTAGGCTAAAACATAGTAAATAAGCGACAAAATGCGTGTAAAAATAGATGTAAAACATCATAAATGTAACATCCCGTAATTTCGTAAAATCTATTTTAAGCGTTTTAAATTATTTTAAGTTATAAAATAATATGTTAATAATTTATTGTGAAAGTTTTAATTTAATTAGTAAGATCCGTCTTAAGAACCTTAAGTCCTTAAGACGAATACAAACTTGGTAAACTTAAGCTCACATCTTAAAATCCGTTCAAGATGTCCAAACCCGTTTTATTGACTCGGAAAGGACGACCCATAAACCCCCTTAAAACCCATTAGTCGACATATTCATTCATCATCTTCAAACTTTACACTGTAAACACATTTCACACAAAACCTCCATTAATAACCTCTTCTTTTGCTCTTTTCTTCATCATCCGTCTACCGATTTGAGTTAATAATAACATTTTCGGAATCCTCATCGAATTTGCAAGCCATCTATCACTTCCGTTTTTCAATCCCTTCATTTCGAAATTTGGCCTGTTTTGCATAAATTCCGTTTTTATGTCCTTAAACCCGTTTTTCGTGCTTGTAGGTGAAGGATTGGAGAACCCGGACATCGATAGCTTCGTGGTAGAGGAGGATCTTTAGGCCGGAGTGCATTTAAGGTGACGATAATGAGAAACTCGGCCTTAATGTGAATATTAGAAAGTTTTGATGTGTTCTTATATTTGTTTCTGATTTTGTTAATGTTTAATGATCAATGGACTTAGTATCATGTTTAGGATCGTTCTTATGTGAAGAATTCATGCTTGGTGATGTTGTTATATATTCTTAAGCTTATTTTCAGTTTTCACAAAGTTAAGACGGATACTTGAGTTTAATCGTTTGAGGATTGTTATGGGATTTGTTTGCTGTTAGAGTATTGGATGATTTATAATGTTGGGTAAACATCAATTGTAGCAATTTTAAGGTTTGGGTATCGAATTATGGAATTTGGTAAAGGCTGAAAGTGCGAATTTCAGCGACAGGCTCTCTGAGCCGGTCGACCGGCTGAGAATGCTTCTTGTGTTTTGCGTGTTTCTGAGAAAAATAGGGCTTGGGGCTGCCAGCCGGCCGACCGGCTGGTAGTCTCATTGTGTTGTGTTTATGTTTTTGCGTGAACATAAGTAGAGGGGAGCCCAGCCGGCAGACCGGCCGCCTGCCAGCCGGCTGGGAGTACCTGTGGGGTGGATTGCGAGTTGTAAAGGCTAAGGGAATGGGTTCCCAGCTGGCCGACCGGCTGCCTGCCGACCGGTTGGGAGTCCCTTTATATTGTTCTTTGTTTAAAAGGAGAAGAGGCTGAGAGGATCACCAGCCGGCCGACCGGCTTCCTGCCGACCGGCTGGGGATCCCTGTAGGCTGTTTTGTTTGTAATTCGCGTATAACTTTTAAACGGTTAATCGGTTTTGATTGAAACTCGTTTTTATACCCTTGATATATGGTTGAGGTCCCCGGAGGATGGGCAACATTATATTGGGTTCGGGAATGGATTAAGGATAGAGACCCCCCGGTCGGGTAACTGGCTCTCCCTCATCTTAGTTCTCGGGGTCAATTAAGTGTTGATTAGAAGTTGAAAATTAGAACTATAGGTTAGTTCATAGACTTGGATGATATTGTATTGATGCGTAATAAGTTATGCCTTAAGCTGGTCTCTGAACTTATTACGTAGGTTGTTTGTTGTGTATGGGAACATGCGTTGAGTTTTCGCCTCTGAGTTCCATACATGTTTGTTTGTCGTGTCTGGGACATGCGTTGAGTTTTCGCCTCTGAGTCCAGACATGTATGTGTGATCGCGTCAGGACATGCCTTAAGCTGGCCTCTGAGTCTGACGAGTAGAGCAACTGCACGACGGGGCAGTCAGGTTGTCATACCTTACCCGGAGTGCAGGTGTTTGGTGCTAGAACATGCGTTGAGTTTTCGCCTCTGAGTTTAGTACCTTGTGATGTAGTAGGGGAACATGCGTTGAGTTTTCGCCTCTGAGTTCCTTTCTTGTGATAGTGAATTGAATGCTAGTCCATGCGTTGAGTTTTCGCCTCTGAGTCTACTGTTCCGTGATAGCCGGTCCATGCGTTGAGTTTTCGCCTCTGAGTCCTTGCTTGATATAGTGAACTTGGTATCTAGGTTATGCGTTAAGATGTCGCCTCTGAACCTTTATACTTGCTGAATGTTTGGTAACTAGGTTATGTCTTAAGTTGACCGCTGAACCTCTTTACTTGATGTTATATCTGCTTGCCTAGAGTTTGGTACAGTGTCAGATATGCATGTTGAAGTTTATGAATATATCGCTTGAGTTGTAATCTGTTCATCTAAGGCATTGGATGACTGTTTTATCGGTTTCATAAATAGTTGGATTGAAAGACCCCCCGACTGGGTAACCAGTAGGGAAACCGGCTCTCCTTCCTAACGGTTTATGAAGTTGGTTGAGAGCCGTGCACTAGAGTTTGCATGATAGTATGAGAACAGTTGATGAGATGTTTATGCTTCACATGTTTATATATGTTGGAGTATTCTGTATTGCTTTATGCGTTTCGTGTTGTCACAAAAGGTGGCTAGGAGAACTCTAGTCACTCCCCACTGATTGTGGCGTACATGTTTTCATGTATGTAGGTACATGCAGGTTGGCTGGGTTCACGAGAGAGCTAGCGAGTGATGATCCTGTTGTCATCATATGACTTACACATATATCGAGTAGCTAGACTCTTAGTTTCTTTTGATACAGATTTGCTGGTGCCTGTAGGGATGTTCCATCCCAGGCTTTGTATTTATATTCTCGTTCATACTTAGAACTGTTACTTATCTATTTTGGTTTTATTTTAGTTTCAGTTTCCGTTTCAGTTTAATTCTTCTCGCATGTTGTTTACTTAAAAAGTTTTAATTCCGCTGCATTTTTGGTACTTTTGTGTGTTTATATTTCCTCTTTCGCGAGGGGAAATACAGTCACATTTATGCCGAAAACGACTAAACAGTTAGTCAGAGGTATTGACTATTAAATTAGTCAATAAGATGTTGAGATTATTATTTAATACGGATTAAATAATTTTAGCTAATGCGGATTACATGATTAATTCGTGAATTAAATATAAACGGTTATATTTAATTAAATATTGAATTCGCGTATTAATATAAACAGTTATATTAATTGAGCTAATTATACAATATCGTAATTTTCTTATCAGACCATTATTAATGTATCGACTGCACATTGTGACAAAGGCATTAATATCTGATAATATGTATACGATTTATAATAAATACCCGCGAATTATATTATTAGCAAAACAGGTCGAATCACGCATTGGAATAAGGTAAGAGTGGAAAGCCCACTCTTACCCTAGACCAAATTTCGGCCGACTGAAGTAATACAAAAGGAGAGGACTTCTCCTTTTGTCAAACTACTGATTCTACTGATAATTACATCTCAAGAAAAATTAGGGTTTTGAGAGTATTCTTCTCCCATAACCCAGATCTCACATCTAAACTCTAAAAGGGCTCTCCCTATATTGCAAGGCAATCGGGGAGGATTTCTAGCACACGCGGCATCGTCTCATACTAAATCTTGGGTGCAAGTTATAGGAGGGAATTTAATTTAATTCCTGTTCTTAGGGCAATTCGCGCAAGGACCTAAGCTTGTAACTCTTTTCGTGTTTTTCTTATCTTATGACCATAATTACATTTGTAAGTTTCGTTATAATCCTGCAATTTAAGGGCGAATTCATGTTATATTCCCCAAAAGTGGTATCAGAGCTTAGGCCACAAAAATTTTACATTTGTGTTTTTCCATAAGTTTTTTTAAAGAAAAATCGGAACTTTTAACGTGGCACTCGATCGAGCCTCGCCGTCACTCGATCGAGTGTCACCGTACCATGCTTCGGGCGTGTGTTTTTTGTGAATAATCGATCTTTTTTTCGATTCTAATTTACATATTTTTGATTAATAGATATTTTTAGCAATATGTGAATCGTTTGTTGTTGTTTATTGTTGATTTACACGTTTTAAATCAAGGATAAATACTTGTTTTCGTTTTAAAAGTGCAGCGTTTATGCTTTTAACCAGTCACTCGATCGAGCCCTGCTGCAGTCGATCGAGTGACACTGATACTCGATCGAGTGACTCAGTTGCTCGATCGAGTGTTTTTGTTTCTGGCAGTTTCTTTTCCGAAAATATTCCTATTTTCTCTTGGCAAATAGTAATATACTATATACGGAAATAGTATATTAACTTTTGTGAAACGGTTCACTCTCGTATGATACATATTATTTTAAAACGGTTTAAGATAATGGATTATAATTATCATTAAGATTAATGTGATTAAAACGGTATAATCACGTAATTTTAATCTCGTAAGGTGGTTTGGTAAAATTTGTTAAACATAATAACAGTATTATGTCATGAATGATTTTTTTTTTAGTTGATGCATTTTATTCATCGTCTTGTGAATGCTTATGAATGCTTTCTATAACGTACTTAATTTTTGCAAACGGTTGTAACTTAGTGTGGCCTTAGAAGATTGTGTTACCGTAATGATGGAACACAGTCTTGTTTGTAATTTTGAGATCTTGTATCTCCGTTTTAGTTTTTGCCATGTAATTACTTTTGTATTTAAATTAGAATGTAAATAGGTTTACTTTTGTAATTTAAATTAGTAATTTTGTGAAGACCAAAGACGGAGACCGAATGCTCACTCTCGCTGCAAAGACCAAGATGGAACATCAAGACAAGCTTCTAGGGTCCAACAGTGGATTCCAAGTTTTTTTTATGTTTATTTTGGTAGGATAGGCCACACTAGGACTTTTATGTACGTTTATTGCATTTCTTTTATGCTTTCATCGATAATTGCTTGCATCATATTCCGCCTAAAACCAAACCACCTATAACATGCCTGAAAACTGACTCATGTAGAGGTTACGCGTTAGTTTTCTGTGACAATACAGATGTCACGTGTCACATGCAAAGCCATCACTTTATTTCATTCATTCACGTATATGCTAGATATTAGTTCACTTAAAATGGATAAATATAAGTTGATGGGGTCTTCCTCGTATAACCAAAAATTGAGACTAGTCTTTATAAATCAGACTCCCATGAATCCCTTCTTCGTCGGTAGGCATACTATGACCCCTTCTACGTCGGGTAAGAGTGAACAGATGATTTATTTTATCTCAACATTGTGGTCACTAGATACTATCTAGCAACTATGATGGACTAAAAGTTGAGATTTACGGAAATCTATCGACCAAGAGTTCCAACGGTGGAATTAGCCAAGCTCTGGGCTTATCAATTTACGGAAATTGAGTCTTGGGATCATTTATATAATTCTTGAGGGAGATCAATTATATAAATGCATGAGTCTACGAGTTTAAATTCAATTTAAAATAGACTTAAATCACAATGATGAGTTACTTATATGGTTTTGTTTTTATCTTCTTTTCAAGTAGAACACGATCAAATTTAAACTGCTAAATAACAAATGGCTGGTGAAGACCCAATGCCAAGTGCCAAGCTAGCACATGAATCCTGGCTTAAAGCCTTCATGGACTCCATGTATCAGTCTACTAGACTGAGGAATTATGGGTCAAACTTCTCTGACTGGGAGTCAGCGTTACGGAATGCTGCCATTGTTGACGGAAAGCTCAAGTACTTGACTGAGCCTATTCCGGCACACCCAGGAACTGGATCTAGAGCTAACGAAGTTCGCGCTCATAGCGACTTCATCATGGAAGCGGGTGCAATAAAGAACGTACTGATCTATGCAATGGAATCCAATTTGCAAAGACGCTTCATCTCCCATGGTGCAAACAAGATTTTCACCACGCTGACTAACGAGTTCTCGAAAGCTCCGAGAATCGTTTCTTATTAGCATACCTGTCGCTTCTTTGAAGCGAAACTCCAGAAGGGCCAAGCTATTAGCCCACATATTCTCAACATGATTGAGAATATCGAGAAACTGGAGGCCCTAAACGGCAAGATCAGTGAGAACATAATCATTGATTGAATGCTTCATTTGCTTCATGATGGGTTCGCCCTCTTTAGGGCCAACTATTACATGAACGACATGAAGAAAACTCCTCATGAGCTCCACTCCCTTCTCGTACAGACCGAGAAGGATCAGAAATTATGTGGGAGCGTGAAGCAGGATGTTCTCATTATTTCCAGTAAGGGTAAATGTAAGGGGAAAGCTAAAGCTCAAGGCGACCTAGCGGTAGGTAAGCCTAAGTTCAAGAAACCAGGATTTGCTAAGAGTGGGCCCGGTGAGTCGAGCAACTCACGGGGCAAGACAAAGAGTAAGGATACTAGCATGGAATGCCACCATTGCCACAAGACTGGGCATTGGAGTCGCACGTGCCCCGTGTATCGCAAGGACTTTAAGGCAGGCCGCGTTACTCCTGTTGGTATGTCTTCTTCTTCTTTTATTCACATGATTGAGATTAACCATGCAAGTTACAGAACTTGGGTACTAGATACTAGTTGTGGTTCTCATCTATGTAATCATGTGCAGGGCCTCCGAAACCAAGAGCCCCTCATCAAGGGTGAGGTTGACCTGCGTGTCGGTAATGGAGCACGAGTTGCTGCAGTCTCGAGGGGAACATACGTGATCCAGCTTCCAAGTGGATTCGAGTTATCTTTGTATAACTGTTATTATATTCCTAGTTTGTCCAAAAACATTATTTATGTTTCTGCACTTGACAAACTCGGTTTTTCATTTGTAATAGAGAATAATAGTTGTATTTTCTCGTTACACAATATGATTTATGGCAAGGCAGTTTCCATGAATGGAATTTATGTTTTAGATCAAACCACCGAAATATTACACGTGAATAACAAGAGATTAAAGGTTGGTGACAAAGATCAAACTTACCTATGGCACTGCCGTATGGGACACATAAATGAGAAACGCGTAAAACAGCTCATACAGAATGAATCATATGGCACGTGTGAATCATGTCTCATCGGTAAGATGACTCGTATCTCCTTCAAAGGTGTTGGAATGCGCGCTGCCGACCTATTAGGACTCATACATACGGATGTATGTGGCCCTATGTCGATCAACGCATGAGAAGGCTATAGGTATTTCATCACTTTCAAGGAAGATTTGAGTAGATATGGCTATGTCTACTTAATGACACACCGTTTTTGGGCCTTGAAATGCGTGTTCGTATTAGTCAGCCCACACTTCGTCAATTACACTAACACACGCAGCCTCATTTGTAACACCTATTCCTAACCTAATTCTAACCTAATGAACATTCTATCACCCTCACACCCCTGCCGCCACTTTGGAGAGTACGAAGGAGGATCAGTCACGGTGGGTTATGGGTTCTCAGGCCGTCGATTAAACCATGAAGAGGGTAAGTTCACCACAACCTCTGGTTTCACAGTTTTTGCAATCTCGTTGGTTCACGTTTTTCAGTCACGTTTCACCATGGTAGTCGTAAATCATTGTTAAGTAGCATTCTATGATGTTAGTAGATATGTTTTGGACCATAGTGAAACTGTCGATGGCCACCTAGGACCACCATTAACGGTCAGTTCTCGCCGGAGTCAAAAACAGTGGATAACGTCCTGAACAGAGTACTTCTGTAGGTATGAGTTTGCGGCTTGATTCGAATGCTCTTATGCGGTTATTTTATTTAGTTAGCAGAGTCTATATGTAGAGTGAAGTGACGGTGATAGATTGGTGGGTATTGGGGTGGTTATGGGTGGTTTGTGTTAGACTTATGGCAGGTTTCGTTTGGGTGTACTGTGATGTGAAAACAGAGCAGGCATGGTGGCTGGGTTTTGGTGACGGTATCAGGTGGTGGTTGTGGGTTGTTCACGGCCACTGGCTCCCTTCCTGGAACCACCGTGGCTCAGGGGCGAGCCTGGTGGTGCCAGTGGGGAGGCTAGGGGTTGCGTTTGGTGTCGGAGGTGGCTGTCGAGAGGGTAGTTGGTCGCGGCGAAGGGAGTTGCTGTTGTTCGTGTTCGGGTTTTGCGTGTTTGTTGCTGTTCGTGGGTCTGAATTGTCATTGTGTTATCTTTATTTTTTATGACTTATTATTATTATTATTATTATTATTATTATTATTATTATTATTATTATTATTATTATTATTATTATTATTAGTAATATTATTGTTATTAGTTATATTATTATTATTAGTTGTATTATTATTGTTGTTATGAGTTGTAATTATATGGTAATGTGTTATTTATGTTATTATTGTTATTACTTATACCTTTTTAGAAATTTATGGTTATTATATTATTAAGGAATATTGTGATGAATACTAATTATTTATATGGTTATTGTTATTGATTTAGTAATAATTGATTATTTGGCTTTATGCTATATGTGGTAAGTCTATATATAGTAAGTCTATAATTAGTAAGTTCATAATTGGCTAAGGATAATTGATAGGTATAATTAGTTAATATTGATTGGCGGGTATATGAGTGTGTTGATATGTATATTTACAATGTGTGATAAGCAAATCAATTATGAACATGATCGAATAATTGTTTAATTGTCTGAGTAGAAATTGATATTCAATACTAATTATAGGAACTGAGTTCGACTGTTCAAAGTGGAACATTTCTAGCAGCTGTTCGGTTGTCAATTCGCAATTGAGGTAGGGGAGATACTGGTATATGACGATGTGTAAACTGTTCTTATTTGTTTTAAGCATGTTTGTTATATAATACCATGTTATCGTATATAGTGTTATCTATATTATTCTGTGATATAATACGATGTGAATATAAAGGGTCTGTGATTGGTGTGGAGATAAAGGGTCTGTGTTTGGTGCGGAGATAAAGGGTCTGTGATATGGTGTGGAGTATATTGGGTCTTGTGATCGGTGCGGAGTTTATTTGGTGTTGGATCGGTGCGGAGTTTATTTGGTGTTGGATCGGTGCGGAGTTTATTTGGGGTTGGATCGGTGCGGAGTTTATTTGGCGTTGGATCGGTGCGGAGAATATTATATTGTTGCCTTATTTATCTTTCTACTCAACTTCGCGGTTGACCCTGTGTATTCGTGTACACCTACGATGATCCGGAATAGGGAGTAGATTTTACAGGTCAGTGACAGATGGACTAGGAGCTTGGGCATGGAGAGAGACATGGCATGGACCTACTTAGAGTTAGATCACATTTAGATATCGTCGGTTTTACTTTCTTTTTATCAAGTTTGGAACTCATAATTGTTGTAATACCAAGTTCAAATTTAATCAGTATTTATATAAATTACCTTTGGTTTGTTTACCTTGCTATTCACTACCTCGGATATTCCGGGATGGTAACAGTCCTATTTATTTGAGAATGTCTTGCTAAAGGCTCTTAAATAAATGGGGGTGTTACAAAGTGGTATCAGAGCGAACGATCCTCAGGCCTAAACCAAATGGATAATAATGAACGTAGGAAGAGTCTAATAAAATGAACCCCGAGATGAAACTGATAGGAGCCCCAAAGAGGAACGGGATGAGTTAGGGGCCCCCTCAAACCAGACCTGGGCCCTTTCTGTTCTGTCTCGGGAACCCAATGAGAGTAATTGAAGAGTGGGGTAGATTATATAGTGACCTAGTTATCTTGTGCTAACAATTTTTGCAGGGGCGGAATGAGGTAAGTAATGATGTGTACATGGTTAATGATGCATTGTATTCTATGAGTTTGATATTGGAAAGTGATTGAGAAACGTATTACTTTAAGTATTGAGGACATGAAAATTGAAATACGAGTTTGAAATAAAAGCTTGGCTAGTAGGATGATATGCATAAGAAGAATGCGACTGATTTTGAAATGCTGATTGATATAAATGATTGAATCGAAATTTTCAGGAATGGGTGTATATTTATTGTATACTGAATTAGAGTGTTATGATTGATACGTGCCTATTTTATGCATTTCATTTACTCTTTTGGCACGTATTTTCATTCACTTTCGTGACTTTTTAGTTGCTTTTTCTCCCATATTGTCTACTTTGGTGTTTCTATGTTTTGTACGCAGGAATACGCGGAAGTAAGCAAAACCAAGCTTTATTTGCCTTTAAGGGGCTGTTTTTGGAACAATAAATTCGGATGGAGCATTCAAATACAATCATCGGGCCGGATAAAACCTGAGGAATAGAGAAGCGGTCGACCGACCGAGACATCTGGTCGACCGACCGATGTCGAATAAGTAATCAAGCCCAACTTCCAACGGAAGCCCAAATACGAAGAAAGTAAATCCGTCTCAGCTGAACCGGTCGACCGACCGAAGAAACAGGTCGACCGACCAGACGCTGTTTTCGAGACTTCCGTTTTCTTTTCTGATTTCCTAATCTTGTAATATTTTCTTATTTAAGGAGATCAAAACTCTTCTTTTTAAAAAAAAGCAGTTGTTCAGCAAGTTTGTATCTAAGTAATTTTCTTTCAAGTACTTTATGTTTGGAGACTCCATTGTGAGAATATTATCACAAAGCTTTCATCTTTGTTCTTGAGATTTCCTTTCAAGTTGTAAGTTTGTTTTAATTAACCTTTCCTTTAATTAAATCTTGTTATTCATCTTGTTGTTACTTTCTTGTTTTATGTTTTCTCTTTTATTAACTTCTTTAATTATGTTCATCTCTTTAAGTTTCTTGATAATTGTTATTTCCATAATTAAAAGTATGCATAGCTAATTCTTGTGATTAGGAATTAGGGGAACCATGTAAAGACTTGACTTTGATAGGTTTGATGATTAAATTACCAATCCCCCATTGTTGTTGGTGAACTAATCCTTGGGATTGAAAGATTATTAGGATTAGTTTAACAACAACTTTGGGATTGCCCTTGAACGAAAGTTTAGTGCTTTTCTAGGAACCCTAAGACCGTAAGGATTGGGTAGAATATTGACCTAAAGGTTTATCCTTTGTTCCTTGGGATTGTGTTATTTGATTATTTTACCCTTCATTGACTTGTTTTAACCATGGGGAACCGAAGTTCCTAATCTCCTTTTTCCCTTATTTTAATTTCCTTTATTATTATTGCATGTTTAGATTGATGTTCTTTATAATTTCCATGTTTATTCCTATTTTTATTATTGTTTCAATAGTCATGAGTAGCTAATTTCATATGTTAGGATGTAGGGAGTAAATATGCGAAGGTAGTTTAAATCTCGAACCGACATGTTGCAGGGTGGAGGTCGGCCGACCGGGTTAGCTGGTCGGTCGACCGACACGCGTATGAATTCCGTTCCGCTTTTATTTGTAGACTATAATAACCTACAATGAGACCAAAAGGAGACTTGTAGGATGTTAGTATTGACCTACCCAAGATTGAGAGATTTGGGAAGGGCATTGGTTTACCTCTTAAGACGGATAGGTTACTTAAGACTGAAAGGTTTGTGACCTAGAATTTAGGAATCACCCTTATTGTTGACACCCAATAATTGTGAGACCTAGGAACTAATAGCATAGACCTAAAGGATATGTTACACCCCTTACGCGACTGCTATACATGTTGACTTAGGATTTATATTATCTTAGCTGTTTATTACCCAAACATCCTAGCATCTCTTTTATTATAGTTTATTTTCATCTTTATTTACTTGTTTTATTTTATATTTGTTTTAGACTTAGCAACAATCAAAACACCCCTCTTCTTATTATTATTTTATAGATTAAAAATTAGCAAACATAATTAACCTTGTCTCTCTGTGGTTCGACCCTTGACTTATCCTATCTGAGTTTAAGCTGAGGTTTTATAAATCTTATCTTTGGCACCCCTCAACGACGGGTGTCAAATTTTGGCGCCGTTGCCGGGGAGACGGTACAATTTTGTTTGTTAATTTTTAGTTTATTTTTCTTGTCTTAAGGAACTTAGGTTCCTTAAGACCGTTCTTACCTTTTCTTCTAGTGCTGTTTAGAAGACAGGTTTTTGAGAGGAAGGCTTGAGTACTCTCTTTATGGATTCTATTTATAGCTACTTACAGCCGAAGCCTAAAGATTTACCGAAAGGATTCACCTTGCCTAAACCCACCACTGGCACCTTTGAACTCCGCTCGACTCATATCAATTTGGTGGAGCAGAGTCAATTTTCTGGTCTACCTGATGAAGATCCAATAAAGCATGTTACAACCTTCACAGATTATTGCTGTTTTATACCCCTACCTGAAGGGGTGTCTAGAGATGAGGTGCTGGCAACTCTGTTCTTGTTTTCTTTAAAAGGAGACGCGCAAGAATGGTACCGGGACCTTAAAAAGACAAGTGAAGGGATTAAAGATTGGACCACCTTGGCCTTGGCCTTTTACAAGAAATACTTCCCTCTTGCAAAAGCTGAGGACTTGAGAAACCAAATCCGTAACTTTTTACAGGGACCTGACGAAGGATTTTGTGAAGCATGGGATCGATTCAAGAAATTGGTCCGTTCTATCCCTCACCATAACCTTCCAGAATGGGACCTGTGTAACTGCTTTTACAACTCTCTTTACGATGACTATAAGATGATTCTTGATGTGGCCGCCAATGGAAGATTCCAGAACAACACCGATCATATGAAGGGTTGGCAAACCATTGAAGACATGGCGGTGCATAGGGATACTTTTAAGGGTTCACGTGGGAATTCAAGAAAGCTGAATGTAGAGATGAATAGAGTGATGGCTCTTGAGACAACAGTTGAAGCCCGTTTTGAAAAGCTTGAGGCAACCCAGCTGAAGCTTGAAAGTGCGAACCTTGTTACTACGGTCGACAACACGGGAGAAATTGAGAGATTAAGAGCACTTGTTGATGCCTTAACCACGGCGGTTTTTAAGATGCATGAGGCTCACTGCACTTCCACAAAGATTTTTACAGAACAATTGATAAACATAGCCAACCAAAGAACTAGCTTTCCAACTAGTTCTGAGGGACCCATGGAGACGCTGAACGTCATAAATCTAAGGAGTGGCCGTATTTGTGAAGAAGCAACTCAAAAGGATGATCCAGCCGGGATTCCAACCGAGGAATCCAATCCCGTCAAAGGAGCAGGAGGTCGACCGACCACTGATACCGGTCGACCGACCGCTGTTCCTGACGCGAGATCAGATTCTGAAAAAAGGAAAAAGACGGATTTTGCAGGCTCTGGTCGACCGACCACTGATACTGGTCGACCGACCGCTGATACTGGTCGACCGACCAGTGCTCCTGGAAATAGCGCCGTTTTTACTCCGGAATCGCTAGATCCTTCTTTTATTCAAGGCCTTACTGAAATTTTACAGCTGAAAGAGCCAAAGGTTACTGATCCTATGGCTAAAGTCACCATTCCTTATCCAGAAAGACTAAAAAATTCAAAGGAGGATAAGAAGTTTGGTAAGTTCTTGGAGATGGTGAAGAATCTTGAGGTAACCATCCCTTTCACTGACTTAATTACCCAGGTACCTTCTTATGCTAAATTCATGAAAGATATTTTAAGTCGTAAGAGGAGCTTTCAGGACGACGGTGCTGTTGCTTTTGTGGAAGAATGTTATGTTCTTTCACAAGATAATATAGCACCCAAGTTAAAGGACCCGGGTAGTTTTTCCATCCCTTGTACCATAGGTAATCATTTAATAGGGAAAGCCCTTTGTGATCTAGGGGCTAGTGTCAGTGTCATACCTTATTCTGTATGTGAAAGACTTGGTTTAGGTAGACTTAAGGTCACCAATATTACTGTACAGATGGCTGATAGATCAACCCAAAGACCATTAGGGGTCTTGGAGGATGTCCCAGTAAAAGTGGGAAAGTTCTTTATTCCTGTGGATTTCGTCGTTTTAGACATCGCTGAAGATAGCCGAATACCTATTATTTTAGGTAGACCCTTTTTACACACAGCTGGGGCTGTGATAGATGTCAAACGCGGGACCATTACCTTAGAAATTGGGGATGACACTATCGAGTTTAGTCTTGCCCATAAGGCAACTATTCCTACTGACGATACTTGTTGTTCCATTGATATTGTAGACAGGAATGTTATCCTTAATTGGAGGGAATCCTTGACCAAGGATCCCTTAGATGATCTGACAATTTTGGATAAGTGTGCAGGTAATCCAGCTGAAGATGCTGAAGAGCTGGATTTGATAGAAGAAGAGGGAGAGGAATATGAGCTCACTGAAGAAGAAGGTGAGAAGCTCATAAGCCTAGCCAATACAAGTCTGGTAAACATATGCTATTCTATAGATGCTAATTCTGTCCAGGCAGTTGAGGTAAAAGCACCAGAGCGTAAGCCACTTCCTCCTAATCTTAAGTATGTTTTTCTAGATGATACTGAGCAATACCCTGCAATTGTTAGCTCTAAACTTAGTCCTAACCAACTTTCTGCCTTAATGACTGTTCTTAAAAAGAATAGAAAAGCTCTAGGTTATTCTTTGGATGATATTAAGGGCATAAGCCCTGATGTTTGTATGCACAGAATAGATTTAGAGGAAGGGCATAAGCCCTATAGACAGGGACAGCGTAAATTGAACCCTAAGATGCAGGATGTAGTTATGGCTGAGGTTATGAAGCTTCTTGATGCAGGTATTATCTATCCAGTTGGCAACTCTAAGTGGGTTAGCCCAGTTCAGGTGGTTCCTAAGAAAGGAGGGACCACAGTGGTTAAGAATGATAAAAATGAATTAATACCAACGAGAGTTGTGACTGGGTGGCGGATGTGCATTGATTATAGACAGTTAAATGCCGCCACCAAGAAAGACCATTTTCCCCTTCCTTTTGTCGACCAGATGACTGAAAGATTGGCTTCTAATAAATTCTTCTGTTTTCTAGACGGTTATTCAGGTTTCTTCCAGATTCCCATCCATCCTGATGATCAGAGTAAGACTACTTTTACATGTCCACAAGGTGTTTTTGCCTATCGCAGGATGCCTTTTGGGTTGTGCAATGCTCCTGCTACTTTTCAAAGGTGTATGATGGGTATTTTTTCCGACTTTATAGAAAACATTATGGAAGTATTTATGGATGATTTCTCCGTTTACGGTAATGCTTTTGATCAATGCTTAGCTAATCTTGATAAAGTTTTGCAGCGATGTATTGATGTAAATCTTGTCTTAAACTGGGAAAAGTGTCATTTTATGGTTACTGAAGGGGTAGTTTTAGGGCATCTAATTTCAGATAAAGGTATACATGTTGATAAAGCAAAGGTGCAGGTGATTGAGCAATTACCCCCTCCTGTTAATGTCAAAGGGGTGAGAAGTTTCTTAGGGCACGCAGGTTTTTACAGGCGTTTTATTAAGGACTTCTCTAAAATTGCTAAACCACTTACGCAATTGCTTCTTAAAGATGCCATCTTTGAGTTTTCTGATGAATGCCTTTTAGCTTTTAACAGGTTGAAGGAAGCTTTGATCTCAGCACCAATTATCCAACCACCAGATTGGGATCTCCCATTCGAGATCATGTGTGATGCTAGTGATTATGCTCTGGGTGCTGTGCTTGGTCAAAGGAAGAATAAGGCTCTTAATGCTATCTACTACGCGAGCCGCACCCTGGATGAGACTCAAGTCAACTACTTTACCACAGAGAAGGAGATGCTAGCTGTCATTTTTGCCTTAGAAAAATTTAGATCTTATTTAGTAGGTAATAAGGTAATTGTTTATACTGACCATGCAGCTTTAAAAAGTCTTTTTCAAAAGAAAGATTCAAAGCCTAGACTTTTAAGATGGATCCTCCTTCTCCAAGAGTTTGACATCGAGATCAGGGACAAGAAAGGCGCGGAAAACGTGGTAGCTGACCATTTATCTCGCCTGCAGCTGACTGATGGGGAAGATTCTTTACCTATTGATGATTCGTTTCCTGATGAAAGTTTATTTATCATTAATAGTTCAGGTTCTTATCCCCCTCCTTGGTATGCTGATTTTGCTAATTTTGCTGTTACAGGTAAAATCCCTCCTGAGTTGTCTTGGCAACAAAAGAAGAGATTTATGTTTGATGCAAGACAGTATTTTTGGGATGACCCTTACGTTTTTAAAGAGTGCGGAGACGGACTTATCCGGAGATGCGTCCCCCAATGGGAGGTGAAGGACATTCTGGAAGCATGTCACTCTTCTGCATATGGTGGTCACCACGGTCCATCTAGGACCGTGGCCAAGGTATTACAGTCTGGTTTTTACTGGCCTACTTTACATGCTGATTGTAGAAATTTTGTAGGTAACTGTGATGCCTGTCAAAGGACTGGGAATGTCTCCAAAAGACATGAGATGCCACAAGTAGGTATTTTAGAGGTAGAGATTTTTGATGTTTGGGGCATTGATTATCAAGGACCTTTTCCCAGTAGTCAAGGTAACAGGTATATTCTTGTAGCTGTTGATTATGTGTCTAAGTGGGTAGAAGCTATTGCTACTCCCCATTGTGATGCAAAAGCTGTTATTAAGATGTTTAAAAAAATCATATTTCCTCGTTTTGGTGTCCCTAGGGTTGTCATAAGTGACGGAGGTATGCATTTTAAGGAGAAACGCTTAGGTGACTTGTTAAATAAATTCGGTGTCCAACATCGTAGGGGTTTAGCTTATCACCCTCAGACTAGTGGTCAAGTTGAGATCTCTAATAGAGAACTCAAGGAGACCCTAGCCAAAGTAGTTTCTAAGTCTAGGAAAGATTGGAGCCTAAAACTTGATGACGTTTTATGGGCCTATAGAACCGCGTTCAAAACTCCAATAGGAATGTCACCATTCAGATTAATTTATGGTAAAACTTGTCATTTACCAGTTGAATTGGAACGCAAGTCTTGGTGGGCTATATGTGATCTTAATTTAGACCCTAATCTTTCCCGTGAGAAACGTTTATTGCAGCTAAATGAGTTAGAAGAATTCAGGTTGTTATCCTATGACAATGCCAGGATCTACAAAGAGAAAACAAAGCGCTGGCATGACAAGAGAATCATTAGACGTGATTTTCAGGTAGGTGATAGGGTACTACTTTTTAATGCTCGTATTCGTCTTTTTCCTGGTAAACTGAAATCCAGGTGGAGCGGACCCTACACCATCACAGCTGTCTCAAAATTCGGGTCCATCGAATTGGAAACCTCATCTGGTGAGAGGTTCAAAGTCAATGGCCAATATGTGAAGCACTTCCGAGGAGAAAATGAGTATGTTGGAAAAGTCGAAGTTTCGTACTTTGACTCCTTTTAGATGCTCCTTAGAAGGCAAAAGGTCGTGCGGGACCTCTTAAACCAGCGCTAAACGGGAGGCAACCCGTGTTCTAGTCTTAGATTTACGTTTTCCTTTTACTTTTTTTTGTTTTATCCTCAGGTGGAAATTGGATTCTCTGCAGAAAAAGAAAAAAATAGGTATTCGTCAGTACTGTGGTCGACCGACCAGTTTCTCTGGTCGACCGACCAGACTGACAATTTTTCGTACTTTTTCTGACGGGGTAAGTAAAACTGCAGAGTAGGTAACAGTACAGTGGTCGATCGACCAGCTTTTCTGGTCGACCGACCACAAGCTTTTTTTTACGGTTTTTCTTGTTGCAAAAAGGGTGTCACGGTTTGTGTATGTTTCTGAACATAATATTTTTGCTTTGACTCATTCATTCTGCCAACACACCTCTCTCTCTCATAAAACCCTAAAAAAAAAAAAAAAACTACCTATTCACTCATCTTCTACCTCCTCCATTTTACTTACTTTCTTCATCCTCCATCCTCAAGGTAAGTTTTCCTCCTTTTTCTTTCTCTCTTTTTAGTTTTTTTTTTACCTTCTTATTTTCGTTTTAGGTAGTTTTAATTCATCTTTGTAAGTTGAATTTTACTCTTAATTCCTTTTATGCTAGATTATGTATTTTTATGTTGTTTTTCCTCTTCTTCATAAGTTTATATGCTTAGATCTGAGAATTTTGGGTAGTTTTGTGCTAATTAGGATAATTTAATGCTTCCATAAAATTTTGTATGCCTTTTTCCGCGCGAAATTCAACCCGCGAAACCCGACACAATCACTGTTGCGGTCGGCCGACCGGAAACGGAGGTCGACCGACCAAAATTTGAATTTGAATTTCTGGGTTTTCGTATTCTACAGATCTGGGCTTGTGTTCTGAACATTATGTCGGTCGACCGACCGGTAACTATAGTCGGCCGACCAGAGTCGGGTTTTTCTGAAATTTAATTGTTGCAGTTTTCTGAGTTTTTCTCGTAATTCGGTCGACCGACCAATTATCGCGGTCGACCGACCATACCTGCGTTTTTTCGTGATTTTTTTTGGGTTTCTGATTTTTCCAGTGCAGCAGAAAAAGAAGAAAATGTACAGACAGTCTAAGGATGTGGTCGACCGACTGACTCCTGTAGTCGGCCGACCACACCCGTAAAAAAACCTTCTGTTTTTGCATTTTTTCGAGCCTGTTTTAGTTACAGCACTGTTTTCTTGTGCTCATAAGACTTTTATTTTTCATTAAACTTTACAGCCCTGCAATGTCTAGCCGTGATCAAGGTGGGAAGCGCGCACGCACTACGGGTGCCAGCACATCTAGAGGACGTGTCTCTAGGACGAGAGGTCTAGCAGTTCAGGATACGGGTAGTCTACCGGATTACCCTCAGATCACTTTCGACTCTCCAGCCCAGAAGGCCCGATTCCTCCATCTGAGTGACCATTGCGCGGTAGTGGCGACCCGTTTCCTTTGTGTTGCAGCTCTGCATGCCTTGGGATGCCATGATGAGGTGGTTGCTATGCTCATTGGGACCGGGTTTGCGGGCCTTGTCTCCATGGACGAGATCACCTACCGCCTTCTTACTCTTGAGTTCTTCTCTTCCTTTACCTTTGATTTAGGGGCTCTTCACCCCGGCTATGATAGTATTTGTATATCTTTTCGCATGTTTAATGAAACTTATGCTTTAACTTTAACCCAATTTGCTCAAATTTTGGGTCTGTCTTCTGAGGGTCTTACTGATGACCACACGGGGTCGTATTCTGATATGTGGTCCTGTATTTCTGATTCCAACGATGTGAAGAAGAAAAACAGTACCATCCACCTCCCTACCCCCCGTTATTTCTTGCGTCTGTTGGCCAACACTGTTTTTGGCCGCAAAGAGTCTCAAAATGTTAATAACATTGAGCTCTCCATCATGTCCGGTTATCTTAACATCGGACGTACGGGTCAGCAGTCTTATAACACTGCTCTTTTGGTCGCCACTCATTTTCTGTCAGTGGGTGAGGGAACTTCTTTGACCACTATTGTCTGTGGTGGGCTAGTCACCCGATTAGCCCGCTATTTTGTACCCCAGTTCCCTCGCCATGAGGATGCAGTCACCCCTCTCTCCCGATACATGGACATGGATTATGTCAGGTCTGTGCGTTGGGTAAACAGTAGAGGTGCTTGGAAAATAGACACCTATCTTAGTGACCGCATCCCCATCACCACGGCTCCCCCTATGTACCCCCTTTCTATTGTTATAGGGGAGCCCCGACCACTACTCCCGTCTTACCGCCTCCCGCTTAGGGGAGGCGCTTCTAGAGGTTCCAGGGCTCCTGCTCCCGGTGGCCACCATGCCACACCTGGGACAGGATACCCACCTGATTTTACTGCTCCTCCTAATGTTTATGTTCCTCCTTTTGTTGATGACAGATCTATGCCACAGATGCTGGCAAGTCTTTGCACGCAGTTCAGCCAAAAACGGTTGGACGATAGTCTCTACCAGTACCCGGTCTACAGGGAGTATGCCACACAGGGTAGGCTCCTGACCGGCCAGTGGACTCACCCCTCCTGGTACACACCTCTCGCAGGCGGTCGTGACCATGGTGAAGCTTCAGGCTCTGCCTCAGGTACAGGAGGAGGGTATGAGGAGGATGGCGATGAGGGAGAAGGCGAGGAGAACGCTGAGCCATTCTACGACTCAGCGGGATAGGGACATGCTTAACCTTACCCTCTTTGGGGTTCGGTTTGGGGAGGCCCCTATTGATTGGTTCGGTTTGGGGAGGTCCACATTTACTTTGTAAGTGTTTTCCCTCCTTAGATTTCCAATTTTCCCCTTTAGATTTCCAGTTTTCCCCTTCTTCCTCCATAGACTCTGTTTGTAGTTTTTTAGTTTTTTTTTTTTTTTTTTCCTTTTCTTTTCTTTGTTTGCTTCTTTTCCGCCTACCCCCATCCCTTTGTTGTGGTTGTATGCAGATGAGCACAATGAGGGCATTGTGCGTTTTGGTTTGGGGAGGGTGTTTGCATACTCCTCTGTGAGTATGCAATTGTTTTTGTGTCTTTTGTTTTTCATTCCTTTAGGTGTTTTTCTTGTTTCCATCCTCTCTTGCCGCGTGTGCATACCTGTCGCGCGTTCTTCTCTGTCTTAAGTCTTTAGGTCGAGTCGGAACGGATTGATACAATTCATGCCTCACATGACATTTATTGCTTTGCCTTGCATTTTTTCAAAAATTTTCAAGCTAGTCTTTTGCATTATCTACAAGTTTTTGTTGATTTCATGCTAAATTATTAGACTTGACTCTCTTTTTGGCAAGCTACTACATATTCTGAGGATTAGAGCTTAATAAATCGGTGACATCCATGACCGATTTCATATAGGTTGTGAGTAGTTTCTCCTCTTGAGGCATGTTACATCAATATGCATAAACATGAATCTTGTCTTCTTAATACCTGTATGCATTCGGTTTTGTGGTTTGTTGACACATGTGGTAGAGGTTCCCCTTTCTCATTATTCCCATTATCCTCACATAGCCAAATTGAACCCTTCTACCCATTAGCTACATTCTAAAAATTGCTTACCCTAGCCGAGCTAGTAATTTAGTAATGGGACTGTTTTTCTTGCTATCCTTTGGTTTATGTTTCATCGGTGAATTTTGATTTTGGGAAATTGAAAAAAAAAAATGAAAAAAAAAGATACGGAAAAATGAAAAAAAAACGGAACAGCCTGTCTTCAAGGCTGGTCGGTCGACCAGTTCCCCTGGTCGGTCGACCAGGACCATTGGGTAGGTTCGTTTTTCAAAAAAAAAAATAAGAAAAAAAAAAAAAAAGAAACAGAAAAAGAAAAGAAAGAAAAAAAAAAAGGGGAAAGGAATAAAAGTTGGAGGAATTGTGAAGCATTGGCATGTATGAAAAAAAAAAAAAAAAAAAAAAAAGAACAATAAGAAGTGATCTTATAGTATGGATGGACGGATGATAGCTTGGCTTAACCCCTCTTCCCATAACTTATTTTAACCCCTTCTTACCTTTTGCCTCACAATCCCAAAATTTGCCTCGGCATGTGTCATGGTTATTTAGTGTGGGAATGCATATGTACGGTTGTAGAGATTTTATTCATGTTAGATTGCAGGCATGTTCTTACGGGTCGTAGATAGGTGAGAGTCCTTACTTTTATTTATCTTCTTATCTTTCACATATGTATTCGACCCTTTGCTTTCATGAGTGTCTCGAGCGTACCGCGAGAGTCCAATTAGAATGAGTCTTGCAAGGTCGAAATTTTAGCATGCTTTTCCAACATGTTTAACTCGTTTTGCTCTTGACATTATGTTTGATTATAGTTGAAGGATGCATTAAATTGGTTAAGCATGGTGTTATGTTTAGTTATGAAGAGTATGAAGTCCGTTCCATTAGGAGTTTTTATTTTCTTTTGAGTCTTAGTGCTTGCTTGAGGACAAGCAAGGTTTGGTTTGGGGAGTTTGATACGTGCCTATTTTATGCATTTCATTTACTCTTTTGGCACGTATTTTCATTCACTTTCGTGACTTTTTAGTTGCTTTTTCTCCCATATTGTCTACTTTGGTGTTTCTATGTTTTGTACGCAGGAATACGCGGAAGTAAGCAAAACCAAGCTTTATTTGCCTTTAAGGGGCTGTTTTTGGAACAATAAATTCGGATGGAGCATTCAAATACAATCATCGGGCCGGATAAAACCTGAGGAATAGAGAAGCGGTCGACCGACCGAGACATCTGGTCGACCGACCGATGTCGAATAAGTAATCAAGCCCAACTTCCAACGGAAGCCCAAATACGAAGAAAGTAAATCCGTCTCAGCTGAACCGGTCGACCGACCGAAGAAACAGGTCGACCGACCAGACGCTGTTTTCGAGACTTCCGTTTTCTTTTCTGATTTCCTAATCTTGTAATATTTTCTTATTTAAGGAGATCAAAACTCTTCTTTTTAAAAAAAAGCAGTTGTTCAGCAAGTTTGTATCTAAGTAATTTTCTTTCAAGTACTTTATGTTTGGAGACTCCATTGTGAGAATATTATCACAAAGCTTTCATCTTTGTTCTTGAGATTTCCTTTCAAGTTGTAAGTTTGTTTTAATTAACCTTTCCTTTAATTAAATCTTGTTATTCATCTTGTTGTTACTTTCTTGTTTTATGTTTTCTCTTTTATTAACTTCTTTAATTATGTTCATCTCTTTAAGTTTCTTGATAATTGTTATTTCCATAATTAAAAGTATGCATAGCTAATTCTTGTGATTAGGAATTAGGGGAACCATGTAAAGACTTGACTTTGATAGGTTTGATGATTAAATTACCAATCCCCCATTGTTGTTGGTGAACTAATCCTTGGGATTGAAAGATTATTAGGATTAGTTTGACAACAACTTTGGGATTGCCTTTGAACGAAAGTTTAGTGCTTTTGTAGGAACCCTAAGACCGTAAGGATTGGGTAGAATATTGACCTAAAGGTTTATTCTTTGTTCCTTGGGATTGTGTTATTTGATTATTCTTACCCTTCATTGATTTGTTTCGACCATGGGGAACCAAAGTTCCTAATCTCCCTTTTATCTTATCTTAATTTTCTTGTTATTTCACTATTTTAGTTGTTAGTTAAAATCCCAATTCAAACCCCCCTTTTTTGGTTACTTGCAATAGACTTAAAATTTACAAACATAATTTACCCTGTCTCTCTGTGGTTCGACCCTTGACTTATCCTATCTGAGTTTAAGCTGAGGTTTTATAAATCTTATCTTTGGCACCCCTCAACGACGGGTGTCAATGATCATGTGTTTTTGGTGTCTCGAATTGTCTATAGGATATCTGGTTATTAAATGACTAACATAACTTTTGCAATATATTGCTTGGTATTTGGTTATGACCTATCAGATTTAAATGTTATAGTAATTCATGTCTAGCGATATGCGGAATGTGCTGCCCCAAGCCATGAGTGTCATATAGTTGTGTGTTACATTAGTATATACATGTATCAATATCCAGGCATTTAGATGATCTACTTTTCTGTTACGCAACCTTTACCGTGTTTTAGATGACTATTACAGAATGAAATAATGAATAAATGTTATTATGATGCAACGTGGTTTCTATATTTCGATGGTATGTCAACATGTTTTGGAGGAATAATGATTGTGTTTAATATGATAATATGAAGTAATTTTAATGGAACCAAAATTTTAATAAAGACCAGAATGTTACCCTGTTTGTACGGGTTGTCATCTAAAATGTATTCTTTATAGGAGTATGACAATATTATGTGTGCTAACCTTTTGATTCGGCTTTTCAATGCATTTGGTTTCATGTTAATGTGAAGTATATTTTGAGAGAAATAAATGTTTTAGCCGACAGTGGTCAGACTGTCACTGCACGGTTCCGTGTTACCCATGTTTCTGAACGAGGAACCATTTAAAATGTATATACTGTTTGTGTATAATTCCAACTTCAATGATTAATATGTTCATTCACGTTCCCAAATAATAAATCACGTAAAATCTTAACAAGATGTTAATTAATATTGATCTTTGCAAGTTGTCCAGTTTCCTGTTTTATTGCCGTAAAGTTCTGTTTAGACCAGTTCGTTATAAATAATTTCCTAGTTTTGCACTTTATTCTTTTCCTATGATTAGGGAATCCATGATATTTCTCAAAAACTATAATGGTTAACAAAGTGGTTGAACGGTTATTTAATTATAATTTTTGTTGTTAAAAGTTGCAACATGATGTTTAATTGTTGGAATCGTAAGTTCTGTAAGTTTTATATAAAAGTTTAAGAAAATATGAATTTATGTGATGTGACCACGTGGTATCCTGATATGACATTAGTAACGCGTGTAGTAGACATTTGGAATGAATATAAACTCACGATATGATAATGCAACCTGGCGGATTTCGTCAAATTTATATAAAATCATTTCAGTAATACAAACGCTCTTATTTTCTAATATTATGACCTCAATATAATGAAGTGATAGTAGTGTGTGATGTTAAATTCATGTTTAACAGAGAAGAGTCTTAACAAGAGATAGAATGAAAGTTGACTGGTAAACTCATTTGCATGATAAAGCAATCTAATTATTATACGTCATAGAAATCAATTTGAACGATGTTAAAAGTGTTGATGTTCTTTCATATATTTATGGTATATCGTTGTTTAGATCGTTGAGACAATAACTGTTATAACACCTTCATGTATATTGTTATGTCACAAACTGAATTGTTTTGGCTCTGCTTAAAAGTCTGACCATACTAGTTTGAGTTATTAATTAGTCGACATGTGAAATATGAAGTACTAGTCTTGTGAATTCGTTACTTTTATCGTTAAAGTTTTCATAAGTCATGAGGAACAAGAACAATGTCCTAGAAAAGAAGAATCAGAATGCCTCAATGTAGTCTTAAATCTGAGTTGTAGATGGTAAGATTGCTCTGAATTGAGTTTATAACTGTCACAGACTACCTTTTATTGCTCCAAACATTTCAAAATATTTTCAAGGTGACAAACGAGTAAAAGCTTGATGTTTGATAATTATGATGATTGTATGCAAATGACAATCCTGTAGCTATGTGTAGATGAAAACCGGCTTGAATGTTAATCGCTGCGCATCGTATAGATCTCTTATTGTGCAAATCATGTATAATAGTAGCTCCATGACAAATGATGTAATATGAGTGGACGGGAATGTACCTAAGTGAAATATACTGACTAATTGATATCTGGGAATGTTAAACGATCTTGTGAAGTCTAAAAAAAAAAAAAAATTATGTATATCTTGTGAGGCATGTCCATGTTCCATGTTTAATTACGTTATTTAATTTTACACTATGTCTTTTCCTAAATATGGTTTTGCTTCAAAATATGGTTATGAGCATGAAACCGTTTAAATTGTCAATTGTGAACTATGAATTTTCTTGATTATTTATGTAGTTGTAAATACTAGCTTGCGTTGAAATTTCATGGGTGTGTAAGTGTTACCTATTCCGAATCTGTTTTACTGCGTAACATGATCATACCGACCCTAATACTTTATCATCGTTCGAGGTTATATGTTATATGATAGTTGATGAGCCTCTTTTGAGTACTGATTTGAGTTGAATATTAGTACTTGTCCTTTTATTCTGATAGTTAAAATTTTCTATTGATTTGCTAATTCTTTTGGTTGTGAGATGGGAAAAACTTTTAGTAATTGATTAGTCTGAGTTATGTACAAGTTCTTGTTTATGGCGTACACATTCGTGTTTTATGAATAGTGGAATGATGAGTGTATATACAAGTATGTCAATGAACTTTGAAGGTAAGTACTAAAGAGATGGAGTTAATAAGGTCGGTTTGGTATAGCAGTTTCTTAAATGGAATATTTGACAATATTGATATCGAGATTGGGATGAGATTTAGTTGCGGGTTTGAGTTATGAGTTATTAGGTCGTTGTGCCACAGTGTGTCTCCAGTCCAGTATGACCTTGGTTGTTGAGTTCTGTTATGAGTTGAAATAGATATTGAGATGGATATATTGCTTTGCGGTCTCATGAGATAGAGTAATGAGTAAGACAGTGTAAGGGGCTAGAAACTTTATACTGAGGTTACGGGGACGTAACCATGTTTTAAGGAGGATAGGATTGTAAAATCTTTTGATTTATGATATGTGTAGTTGTTTACATGGCTAGGTGGTATGTCACGATTGTTTGTATAAACTTGATAATCTCGTTTACTACACTTATGCTTTTATTGTGTTTTGGGACGTATCTTTTAAATTGGTGATAAGATAAACTTTGGGGACAAAGTTTTCTTAACGAGGGTGGAATGTAATATTTCGCGTTTAAAGTACCTTTATTGGTTACGACGTTGCGTTGTATCACTTTTGGTGTTCGTTACGTGTTTTGCGAACAGTTTCTTGTTTACGGGATGGTGAACTTCGGGACGAAGTTCAGTTTAAGGAGGGAAGACTATAATAACCCGTGTTATTGTTATTAAATATAATAATATTATGGGAAAACGATATAATTAGATGCAATTCATCGTTTATAATGCTAAGTGTACGCTCGTTTTATGTTAAGTATTTTGGACCTTGGTGGGTTTCGAAGAGGGGTTCTACCCACAAGCTTGATAATTAGAATAGTGTTCTTGAAGGGGATCGAACTAGGGACCTTTGACACACCGTTTTTGGGCCTTGAAATGCTTGTTCGTATTAGTCAGCCCACACTTCGTCAATTACACAAACACACGCAGCCTCATTTGTAACACCTATTCCTAACCTAATTCTAACCTAATGAACATTCTATCACCCTCACACCCCTGCCGCCACTTTGGAGAGTACGAAGGAGGATCAGTCACGGTGGGTTATGGGTTCTCATGCCGTCGATTACACCATGAAGAGGGTAAGTTCACCACAACCTCTGGTTTCGCAGTTTTTGCAATCTCGTTGGTTCACGTTTTTCAGTCACGTTTCACCATGGTAGTCGTAAATCTTTGTTAAGTAGCATTCTATGATGTTAGTAGATATGTTTTGGACCATAGTGAAACTGTCGATGGCCACCTAGGACCACCATTAACGGTCAGTTCTCGCCGGAGTCAAAAACAGTGGATATCGTCCTGAACAAAGTACTTCTGTAGGTATGAGTTTGCGGCTTGATTCGAATGCTCTTATGCGGTTATTTTATTTAGTTAGCAGAGTCTATATGTAGAGTGTAGTGACGGTGATAGATTGGTGGGTATTGGGGTGGTTATGGGTGGTTTGTGTCAGACTTATGGCAGGTTTCGTTTGGGTGTACTGTGATGTGAAAACAGAGCAGGCATGGTGGCTGGGTTTTGGTGACGGTATCAGGTGGTGGTTGTGGGTTGTTCACGGCCACTGGCTCCCTTCCTGGAACCACCGTGGCTCAGGGGCGAGCCTGGTGGTGCCAGTGGGGAGGCTAGGGGTTGCGTTTGGTGTCGGAGGTGGCTATCGAGAGGGTAGTTGGTCGCGGCGAAGGGAGTTGCTGCTGTTCGTGTTCGGGTTTTGCGTGTTTGTTGCTGTTCGTGGGTCTGAATTGCCATTGTGTTATCTTTATTTTTTATGACTTATTATTATTATTATTATTATTATTATTATTATTATTATTATTATTATTATTAATAGTAATATTATTGTTATTAGTTATATTATTATTATTAGTTGTATTATTATTGTTGTTATGGGTTGTAATTATATGGTAATTTGTTACTTATGTTATTATTGTTATTACTTATACCTTTTTAGAAATTTATGGTTATTATATTATTAAGGAATATTGTGATGAATACTAATTATTTATATGGTTATTGTTATTGATTTAGTAATAATTGATTATTTGGCTTTATGCTATATGTGGTAAGTCTATATATAGTAAGTATATAATTAGTAAGTTCATAATTGGCTAAGGATAATTGATAGGTATAATTAGTTAATATTGATTGGCGGGTATATGAGTGTGTTGATATGTATATTTACAATGTGTGATAAGCAAATCAATTATGAACATGATCGAATAATTGTTTAATTGTCTGAGTAGAAATTGATATTCAATACTAATTATAGGAACTGAGGTCGACTGTTCAAAGTGGAACATTTCTAGCAGCTGTTCGGTTGTCAATCCGCAATTGAGGTAGGGGAGATACTGGTATATGACGATATGTAAACTGTTCTTATTTGTTTTAAGCATGTTTGTTATATAATACCATGTGATCGTATATAATGTTATCTATATTATTCTGTGATATAATACGATGTGAATATAAAGGGTCTGTGATTGGTGTGGAGATAAAGGGTCTGTGTTTGGTGCGGAGATAAAGGGTCTGTGATATGGTGTGGAGTATATTGGGTCTTGTGATCGGTGCGGAGTTTATTTGGTGTTGGATCGGTGCGGAGTTTATTTGGTGTTGGATCGGTGCGGAGTTTATTTGGCGTTGGATCAGTGCGGAGTATATTATATTGTTGCCTTATTTATCTTTCTACTTAACCTCACGGTTGACCCTTTGTATTCGTGTACACCTACGATGATCCGGAATGGGGAGTAGATTTTACAGGCAGTGACAGATGGACCAGGAGATTGGGCATGGAGAGAGACATGGCATGGACCTACTTAGAGTTAGATCACATTTAGATATCGTCGGTTGTACTTTCTTTTTATCAAGTTTGGAACTCGTAATTGTTGTAATACCAAGTTCAAATTTAATCAGTATTTATATAAATTACCTTTGGTTTGTTTACCTTGTTATTCACTACCTCGGATATTCCGGGATGGTAACAGTCCTATTGATTTGAGAATGTCTTGCTAAAGGCTCTTAAATAAGTGGGGGTGTTACAAAACCCCTCGCGAAAGCGGAAATATAAACACATAAAAGTACTAAAAATGCAGCGGAATTAAAACTTTTTAAACATAAACAACATGCGAGAAGAATTAACAGAAACGGAAACTGAAAACTGATATAAACAAAATAGATAAGTATAACAGTTCTAAGTACTGAAAACAAAAATATAAATACAAAGCCTGGGATGGGACATCCCTGCAGGCACCAAAAGATAACTGTATTAAAACTAAGAGTCTAGCTAAACGATGAACGTGTAAGTCATATGATGAAAGGATCATCACTCGCTAGCTCTCACGTGAACCCCAATCCAACCTGCATGTACCTACATACATGAAAACATGTACGCCACAATCAGTGGGGAGTGACTAGAGTTCTCCTAGCCACCTTTTGTGACAACACGTAACAAGTAAAACATACAGAATACTCCGACATAAATAAACATGTGATGTATAACAATATCTCAACAACTGATCATCAACTATCATGCAATCACTAATGCACGGCTCTCAACCAACTTCGGAAACTATTTGGAAGGAGAGCCGGTTGCCCGGTCGGGGGGTCTTTCAATCCAAACCATTTGCGAAACTGACTTAAGAGTCATCCAATGCCTTGGATGAACAATAACAAAGTCAAACATCATACTCATGAATAACAACATCTGAATCATCATTATCAACATCTATATCTGACACTGTACCAACTCAAGGCAAGCAGATAAACTCAGCAAGTATAAGGTTCAACGGTCAGCTTAAGACATAACCTACATACCAATCATCCAGCAAGTGTAAAGGTTCGGCGGTCAGCTTAAGACATAACTTAAACACCAAAACATTCATCAAGCAAGGACTCAGAGGCCAGCTTAAGGCATAGACCCGCCAATCAGCAAGATATTAGACTCAGAGGCCAACTTAAGGCATAGACTAGCAACCAAAAGTAAAGGACTCAGAGGCCAGCTTAAGGCATGTCCCTTCACTACATCACAAGATACTAGACTCAGAGGCCAGCTTAAGGCATGTCCTAGCATCAAACATCTGCACTCCGGGTGAGGTGTTACGACCTAAATGCCCCGTTGTGCAGCTGCTCTACTCGTCAGACTCAGAGGCCAACTTAAGGCATGTTCCAACGCGATCACAATCAAAAATGTCTGGGCTCAGAGGCCAGCTTAAGGCATGTCCCAGACACGACAAACATACACATATAGGGCTCAGAGGCCAGCTTAAGGCATATCCCCATATATGACAAACAACTCACGTATTAAGTTCAGAGACCAGCTTAAGGCATAACTTAATACGCATCAATACAAATTCATCCAAAGTCTATGAACTAATCTATAGTTCTACTTTCTTAACTTCTAATCAACACTTAATTGATCCCGGGAACTAAGTTGAGGGAGAGCCGGTTTCCCTTTCGGTTACCCGACCGGGGGGTCTCTATCCTCTCTCCATTCCCGAACCCAATAAAGTGTCGCCCGAACCTCGGGGATCTCAAACACACATACAAGTATAAGAGAAAGGCCCATTTTAATTAAGTATATGATTTAGATAATAAAATTATTCTAATTATACGGTCCAGTACCATAAAAGAAATAGTCACGACCTAAATGAAAATCCATATAATACAACTTGTATTCTATAAGAGAATTAATACTTGTATGCATTAAATAGCGGATCAAATATTTTAATCAAACGAATCGATTAACTAAAATTTATATTACAACGACAAGCCACCATATAAAATTAACACATATGGGAATTTAGTAACGAGTCGATGATTTTAATTAATCGAGTCGGTTAACCAATTATATAAACTAGAAACGTGTCATTACTTAATAATTGTAACCATAACCAATATCTTATACAACTTCAAGATACGACATTCTAACAACACTACAATAATACACCTAACAACTATAAAATAACGCTTATAGAAGGGACGTGCAAATGATAAATATCAGGGTAGCAACACTTATGAAGTTAATAAAGACATTTACATCAAGTAATGATAGGACCAACAAGTAGGGCAGCCATAGAAGCAACTAGTAGGACAGTGTGCAGTCGTGTGTAACGACAGTGAGAGCAGTAGTAATCTGGTCTGGACAGACCAGATAAGTGGGCAGCAACAGGTAGTGGTATAGTTTGCAGGAAGTAACAATAGAGCAGAATGTTATAGGTAGCAGCAAAGGTTGTAGAAGCAGACCAGCAGCGGGCAGAAACAAACTGGCAGTGCAGTAGCTGGTCTGGTCTACACAGACCAGATGCTCAGGCAGAGAGGGGGTCTGGTGCAGTGCTGCCAGCAGCAGTAACAGCACGGGGTGTGCAGGGGGGCACAACAGTACGTGCAGAAACAGTAGGGTAGTGTGCAGCAACAACATTGTCATTGCATGGTGTCTGGTCTGGTGCAGTGTTGCAGAAATATAAGTAGTAGAATGAGCTAGTACAATGGTGAACGCAGGGCAGTAGCAGCAGAATGCAGCTGGTTCAGTGGGGGTTGCAAGAGGTGCAGTAGTGAAGACACAGCAGTGGTAAAACACAGGTAAGCATACGCAGAATTGGGGGGCGTATGGGCAGTAGTAACACGAATAGGCAGAATCATGGTACAGATGCAAGCGTGCTGGAACAGAAGTAGTTATACACGTAGTATCAAATTAGTAAATTGCAACGGTACCGAATGGGTGATAGCAGCCAACTACGCAGGAAGAATGTAGAGAAGGACATAACAGTAGGATTCTGCAGTACCTCAGAATTTCAGACTTAACAACATTAGAAAGACAATAACCTTAAGTAACAACAATATCCCTCAACAACGTGATTCCACTAACCCGTCCACACTAAGAACCAACCCATAACAAATACATATCATATTCATCATCAAAACAACATAAACACATCAATATTAACAAAAAGCTTGCTACTTTAACAAATAAGCCGAGTTACTCATAATTGTCACCTTAAAATGCAATCCGCTCAAAGCTCCTCTTCTATGACAAAGCTATCCACGTCCGGGTTGTCTAAGCCTTCCCCTACAAACACGAGAAACGAGTTTAAGGACTGAAAAACGGATTCTAGGAAAAACAGTCAGATTTTCGAGGTAGAGGAATTGAAAAACGGAAGTGATAGATGGCTTGCAAATTCGATGAGGATTCCGAAAATGTTATTATTACCTCGATTTGATGATCGGATGATGAAGAAAAGAGCAAAAGAAGATGAAGATTATGGAGGTTTTGCGAGAAAATGAGTTTACTGTCAAATGTTTGAAAGAGGACAATTATGTCGACATAAGGGGTTTTAGGAGGGTATAAGATGTTGTCCTTTCCATTTTAAGAAAACGGGTTAGAAAACACAAACGGGTTTTTAAGATGTGAACTTAAGTTTACCAAGTTTGTATTCGTCTTAAGGACTTAAGGTTCTTAAGACGGATCTTACTATTTATAAAAATGAATTAACATTAAATATTAAAATATTATTTTACTACTTTAAAATAATTTAAAACCCTTAAAATATATTTTACGAAAATGCGGGATGTTACAATTAGCATTTATATCTTATAAATTTCATGGTTCTTAGAATTTGCATTGGCACATTTAGATCACCATCTAAATCCAAAAACCCTATCTTGTGCCTTTGCAAAATCTTTTGAATAATTTTCTTCGAGTGTCCTCCCGTAGTTTCTATAAGAGTCTTTTCTTATGGTATATATGTAACACCCCCATTTATTTAAGAGCCTTTAGCAAGACATTCTCAAATAAATAGGACTGTTACCATCCCGGAATATCCGAGGTAGTGAATAACAAGGTAAACAAACCAAAGTACTTTATATAAATACTGATTAAATTTAAACTTTGTATTACAACAACTACATGGTCCAACTTGGTAAAATAAAAGTACAACTGACGATATCTAAATGTGATCTAACTCTAAGTAGGTCCATGCCATGTCTCTCTCCATGCCCAAGCTCCTAGTCCATCTGTCACTGACCTGTAAGATCTACTCCCCATTCCGGATCATCGTAGGTGCACACGAATACACAGGGTCAACCGCGAGGTTGAGTAGAAAGATAAATAAGACAGCAATAAAATATACTCCGCACCGATCCAACACCAAATAAACTCCACACCATATCACAGACCCTTTATCTCCGCACCAAACACAGACCCTTTATCTCCGCACCAAACACAGACCCTTTATCTCCGCACCAAACACAGACCCTTTATCTCCGCACCAAACACAGACCCTTTATCTCCGCACCAAACACAGACCCTTTATCTCCGATCTCCACAGTGATCAATAATAACAATTCAATCCACAGTACAATAATAGTCAATTATATCAAACTCGTAATAAGCATCACTTACACATTTCATGTCATAACATGAATCATAATATATTTCCCCTACCTGAAGTTGCAGAGCGACAACCGAACTGCCGCTTAGAATGGTTCCACCTCGAACTCAGTTCCTATAAATAGTACGTAGTATCAACATCTAATCATACCACCAAATACTACTAAAATTATTCGACCACGTTTATAAATGATACACTTATCCCACACTGTAACTATATATATCAACATACTCACATACATACTAATTAACATTAACCCCTTATTCGTATAAGTCATCACTTAGTCAATTTTAACCCACTAAATATAGACCTACTATATTTAGACTTACTAAATATGGAATACGGTCAATTACTCAATGGTCATAAACTCCGTAGCATACAAAACAATATGAATACTAGTTATCATCACAATATCTCTTAACAACATTAATAAACATGAATTACCAACAATATGATCAAAGACAATGATAACACAAATTATCATAAACTATAGCCCGTAACAATAATAATAAGACTAATGTTAAAACGATAATAACAATATTGAAAAATCAAAAGACAACTAAATTAATACACTAAACAACAACAATTTAATACCCACTAATTTGCATTATTAACACGTATAACCCGAACAGCCCAAGGTAACAGCCCCTCACGACCAGCCCATTTCGAAACCCCCTTCGACGCCTTTCTACAGCCTGCACCACCACCAACCCACCATGGTTGACACCCTTGCACCGTGACGAAAAATCCCCGACACCACCACGACACCTGACTCACTCATCACTGCCCTCGAAACCTAGCACAAAACCGCAGCAATACAACCGCAACAGCAACACCACTGCACCGTTGTTTTGCCTACTCTGTAAACTCGCCTATGACCGCCTGCTAAGACCACCAGCACCCCGACCAACCACCAAACCCGACACCTTGCATCACCCACTACCACATGGTGCCAAGCACCAAGCGTCGACACCCCCTTTGGCCTCTAAAACAACCGCCCCAAAACCACTGAGCACCCAAACCCCTGATTTCGCTCTTCTACGACACTTCCTATGCGACTGATTTCTAACCTTTCCCGACCACCAAGCTTAAAACCAGTACCACCGTACCATACTACTTACACCCCACCAACAACCCCAAGACTCACGACAAGAAAGAAACCCTCCCATAGCGAATAATCAGCCATGAAAGACCCTAGACATACACGCACGAAAACAGAGTACTCTGCCCCTATATACTGCCGACAACCTTATCATTCCTGTTACACGGGTTACGGTGGTGGCACGGTGGTTTAATCGTGGGAAACATGTTATTCACACTGCACAGATTACATACCACCATAGTGTATAGGTTCGAAGACATCAAAGGCAAGATAAATTACTTACAAAACACGGCTGCGCAAGGTTAAGTCAAGGCTGTTTCGTTCCTATTTCGTTCTTTCCTTCTTCTTCTTCGGTTCCCTTGAGTGAATGGAGTAAGGAGGCAGAGAAAAGACACGAGTTCTAGGGTTGTACGGAGTAAGGAGGCAGAAGAGGAGAATAGGGTTTTACGTTTTGTGAGGGTAACTGTCGATGGATGAAAGTGTAGAGGTAGCTTTAGGGTTTACGTTTATTGCTTCTTGTTTCATCCTTTGATGCTTTACACGACTTACAACACCCATCACCCATTAATCGTAAGCCCAAGCCCATCCCGAGAACATAAAGCGCCAATTCCCGTTCATACATCGAAACATCAAATATCACTACTACAATAAAATATAAACCCGTATTCGATAAATTACTTATCGATAGAATATAAACCCGTATTCGATAACTTAATTATCGAATACACGTCAACATAAAAAAAATAATAAAAGAAAGTACGGTGTATCACAATCTTCCTCCCTTAAAATGAACTTCGTCCCGAAGTTCACCACCCCATAGCGGTAACGAAACATGTAACAAGCATAAAACATTCCCAAGCAGGACTTATATAAACTTTAAAACACGAATTGTTACAATCTATCCTCGTTAAGAAAACTTTGTCCCCAAAGTTTGACATACAACTTTATTTAAGGGCACTTCACGGAAAACCATAAAATGCGTAACATAAGTAATCAAGATTACCAAATATATACAAACAATCACAACACACCAATTAGCCAGATCACAACGACTATCAAAATCTTTAAGATTTTACAATCTCATTCCCCTTAAAACATGGTTACGTCCCCGTAACCCCATAAATTCCAGTTCGAAATCTGACTTACTCATTACGTTATCCCATAAAGTCTCGGTTCAAAGGACCAAGTATCGTATTCTCCTCGTCGAGCCAAAGGCCAAAGAAAAAAAAGGTGAGAGAACTGGCGGAATAAAACCGTCAATCTATACTTCCATATCAATATCAATTTCGTACCCTGAATATAGTTCCATAACCAAGGTCACATTGGACCGTAACACAATATGGCACAACGGCCTAATAACTCATATCGCAATGCCCTTAACCAGTTCCCATCTCAATTTCAATATCGATATGTTCAAAGGTCCAAGGAACCATGCACAACACTTAGAGGTGAGGCAAAGTACGACAAAATTAACAATACAAGAAGAGAGAATAGATCCCAGAATGACAAAATACTAGGTACCTGCAAGTCCTCCCCCTTTGAATACACAACACAACCATAAAACATGAACAGCATTGGCAGAGCAAACATTGAAATCATCTCGTCGTTCAATCATCCCAACCTTAACAAGTATACCTTATCATCCATTACCTTTCATCATATTATTCACTTTATAATCAACTCACTTTTTCACTAACAGCCCAAACTCTTGTACATAATCACAACTCCCCAGAGCCCAATGCAAAGACAATGCTTACAAAGTATTATAGGTAACTTTATACCCATACATTCCATGAGTGACAAAGAAATAAATTCCCCATAAACTCAGCACAGAAACCCGAACAATCACAAATCAATTATAAGAAGTATAATGAACAACCTCGAACAGTAATAAGGTTCATAGGATCGGTAGGATCATGTTACGTAGTAAAACAACTTCGGAATAGATAACACTCATATACCCTTGAAATTTATCACAAACTCAGTATACCAACGACAATGTAAACAGTTAAGAATTAAATGTTTCATGCTCATAAACATATCATAGAAGCAAAATCACACTTTAGGAAGAGACATAAAGCAAAATTTTAATGAACGTAATTAAACATGGAGCATTGACATGTTTCACAAAATATACACCAATCGTAGACTCACAAGACCGTTGAACATTCTCAGACGTCGATAGGTTAAACAAAACCACGTAGGTACATTTCTCGTTTACTCACATTACATTCTTTATCATAAAACTATTAAAATAATAAAAGGATATTATCCCACATAGATACAGAATATATCATATTGCAACCAATCATCATGATTACTAAACAGCAAGCTTAAGCATGGTTTAACACATCGAAAATGTTTTGAAACATTTGAAACATTGACACGGTAATTTGTGACAATTTATAAACACTAATCAAAAGACTAGTACCTCCCTAAATCACATGTCTACCAATTACTAATTCAATACATTGTGATTAGATGTAAACATAGCAATATGCAATTCAATTTTTGGCATAACAATATACTAAAAGAAATTATAAAGATGATAATCGCAGGGATTAGTCAGAGATATACAATTAGTATACGTAAGAACATCAACAAGATTCGCATCGCTCAAAATAATCACAATTACATATAACAACTAGATTGTCATGCTAATAAGTTACCAGTTAAATTTCATTCTATCCCTTGTCAAGACCCTTCACTGATAAACATGATTTTAACATCCCGTACGAACATCACATAATTATTTGAGGTCATAACACTAGAAAATAAGAGCGCCTGTATAATTGGAACTATTTTATATAAACTTGACGAAATAAGCAAGGTTACGTTATCATATAGTAAGGTTCATATTCATATCATATGCCTACTATTCATGTTACTAATGCCATAATAGGATATCACATGGTCATATCACATAATTCACAATTTCACTCATTAACCATTATACATCTATTTACACAAATCATAACTACATATCAACTTAGCTATCTTGCGAGCTATTTATAGTTTTAAGAAAATATAAAGAATCAACTAATCATAGGAAACAGAAGCAGATGCATATCTCAAGGGAATCACTTATGACAATTTTGTTACAACTTGATTGGTCTAGACAGGAACTTGCAGCAATTCAACGGAAAATTGGGCGACTTGCAAAAATCACAATCAAATAACGACTCGATAAGATTTCGCATAGCTTATCATTTTGGATACGTGAAGGAATGTTCTAAACAGTGGAGTTCCAAACACGTTATAAATGACTTCATTTACAAAAACATGGTCAAAACAGAACTGCAGTAACAATCTGACCACTGTCACCTAAAAGATTTGTTTCTCTCAAAATATAACTCCTATTAACATAAAACCAGAAGCATTGTAAACCTAACTCGGGGGGTTATCATACATACAATTTTCATACTCAAATATGGAACACATTCAAAATGGCAGGCGGTACAGACAAGGTAACATTTTAGAAGTTTATTTAAAATTTTGGTTCCATTACAATTTCACATTATTACATCGAAATTCAACCATTCCTCTTCCGAAACACATTGGCACACCTTTGAAGTATAGACATCACCTTGTACCATATTAACATTCATTCCTCATTTTAACAATAATTATCATTTAGAACACGGTAAAGATTTCGAAACTGGAAGTAAGCTCCACTAATTATCATTTATTAGCTTCTACCATCACGCAATCACACCTTACTCAAGTACGGAAATATAAACTAGGAGTTACTACGATATCACTTATTGATTACTAACTTTATCACAAATTTTAAATGCATATAATAGGCATAAATTCTTAAGTACGATATATGCAACACCTAACTATATACATTCAAGGCTTAGGGAGACACATTCCGCATATCACTAGACATGGATTCATATAACATCTGAATCTGATCATTCATATCCGAATACCAACCAATGAATTACATAGCTGTGATAGTCATTTAATAACCATATACCCCAAACACCAACATACTATGATCACATTACTCTAACCATCGTTCAACAATTACACCTCTAAACTCTTAAAATTTCAATTCCATCATCCAGATTGATCCACATCTCATATCACACATATCTTTCCAACACACGTCATTAATCATAACTCAAATATTACTTACCTCGTTCTTCTCCTGCAAGAACATTAGCACAAAATAACTAGGTCATTATATAGCCTACCCCACTCTTCAATTACTCTCTCTTTGGGTTCCCGAGACAGAACAGAAAGGGCCCAGGTTTGGTGTGAGGGGGCCCCTAACTCATCCCGTTCCTTTTTGGGGCTCCTATCAGTTTCATCTCGGGGTTCATTTTATTAGACTCTTCCTACGTTCGTTATTACTCATTTGGTTTAGGCCTGAGGATCGTTCGCTCTGATACCACTTTGTAACACCCCCATTTATTTAAGAGCCTTTAGCAAGACATTCTCAAATAAATAGGACTGTTACCATCCCGGAATATCCGAGGTAGTGAATAACAAGGTAAACAAACCAAAGTACTTTATATAAATACTGATCAAATTTAAACTTTGTATTACAACAACTACAGTACAACTGACGATATCTAAATGTGATCTAACTCTAAGTAGGTCCATGTCATGTCTCTCTCCATGCCCAAGCTCCTAGTCCATCTGTCACTGACCTGTAAGATCTACTCCCCATTCCGGATCATCGTAGGTGCACACGAATACACAGGGTCAACCGCGAGGTTGAGTAGAAAGATAAATAAGACAGCAATAAAATATACTCCGCACCGATCCAACACCAAATAAACTCCACACCATATCACAGACCCTTTATCTCCGCACCAAACACAGACCCTTTATCTCCGCACCAAACACAGACCCTTTATCTCCGCACCAAACACAGACCCTTTATCTCCGCACCAAACACAGACCCTTTATCTCCGCACCAAACACAGACCCTTTATTTCCGATCTCCACAGTGATCAATAATAACAATTCAATCCACAGTACAATAATAGTCAATTATATCAAACTCGTAATAAGCATCACTTACACATTTCATGTCATAACATGAATCATAATATATTTCCCCTACCTGAAGTTGCAGAGCGACAACCGAACTGCCGCTTAGAATGGTTCCACCTCGAACTCAGTTCCTATAAATAGTACGTAGTATCAACATCTAATCATACCACCAAATACTACTAAAATTATTCGACCACGTTTATAAATGATACACTTATCCCACACTGTAACTATATATATCAACATACTCACATACATACTAATTAACATTAACCCCTTATTCGTATAAGTCATCACTTAGTCAATTTTAACCCACTAAATATAGACCTACTATATTTAGACTTACTAAATATGGAATACGGTCAATTACTCAATGGTCATAAACTCCGTAGCATACAAAACAATATGAATACTAGTTATCATCACAATATCTCTTAACAACATTAATAAACATGAATTACCAACAATATGATCAAAGACAATGATAACACAAATTATCATAAACTATAGCCCGTAACAATAATAATAAGACTAATGTTAAATACGATAATAACAATATTGAAAAATCAAAAGACAACTAAATTAATACACTAAACAACAACAATTTAATACCCACTAATTTGCATTATTAACACGTATAACCCGAACAGCCCAAGGTAACAGCCCCTCACGACCAGCCCATTTCGAAACCCCCTTCGACGCCTTTCTACAGCCTGCACCACCACCAACCCACCATGGTTGACACCCTTGCACCGTGACGAAAAATCCCCGACACCACCACGACACCTGACTCACTCATCAATGCCCTCGAAACCTAGCACAAAACCGCAGCAATACAACCGCAACAGCAACACCACTGCACCGTTGTTTTGCCTACTCTGTAAACTCGCCTATGACCGCCTGCTAAGACCACCAGCACCCCGACCAACCACCAAACCCGACACCTTGCATCACCCACTACCACATGGTGCCAAGCACCAAGCGTCGACACCCCCTTTGGCCTCTGAAACAACCGCCCCAAAACCACTGAGCACCCAAACCCCTGATTTCGCTCTTCTACGACACTTCCTATGCGACTGATTTCTAACCTTTCCCGACCACCAAGCTTAAAACCAGTACCACCGTACCATACTACTTACACCCCACCAACAACCCCAAGACTCACGACAAGAAAGAAACCCTCCCATAGCGAATAATCAGCCATGAAAGACCCTAGACATACACGCACGAAAACAGAGTACTCTGCCCCTATATACTGCCGACAACCTTATCATTCCTGTTACACGGGTTACGGTGGTGGCACGGTGGTTTAATCGTGGGAAACATGTTATTCACACTGCACAGATTACATACCACCATAGTGTATAGGTTCGAAGACATCAAAGGCAAGATAAATTACTTACAAAACACGGCTGCGCAAGGTTAAGTCAAGGCTGTTTCGTTCCTATTTCGTTCTTTCCTTCTTCTTCTTCGGTTCCCTTGAGTGAATGGAGTAAGGAGGCAGAGAAAAGACACGAGTTCTAGGGTTGTACGGAGTAAGGAGGCAGAAGAGGAGAATAGGGTTTTACGTTTTGTGAGGGTAACTGTCGATGGATGAAAGTGTAGAGGTAGCTTTAGGGTTTACGTTTATTGCTTCTTGTTTCATCCTTTGATGCTTTACACGACTTACAACACCCATCACCCATTAATCGTAAGCCCAAGCCCATCCCGAGAACATAAAGCGCCAATTCCCGTTCATACATCGAAACATCAAATATCACTACTACAATAAAATATAAACCCGTATTCGATAAATTACTTATCGATAGAATATAAACCCGTATTCGATAACTTAATTATCGAATACACGTCAACATAAAAAAAATAATAAAAGAAAGTACGGTGTATCACAATATAATTTTTGTGTGTGGGAACTTTCAGTTCCCCTCATTTATCTTATCTTATACTGTACGAGGACTCTATCATGGATCTTATCCATGTATAGAATTTTTCCTTACAAACTTCAAGAATTTATCTGTGAAGTATCCTCCCGGGCCGGGGCCGTTGCGATCACAAGGCGTAGATTTTTACCAAATCGTAGATCTTATCCACAACTTAATCTACCTTTATAATCATAAGGCGTAGATTTTCTTAAATCGTAGATCCCATCCACAACTCAATCTTCCTTCTTATCATTCACATAACCAAAACACAATAAATCCTACTATTCACTAATAGATCATCATATCCATTGTGCTAATCAGAATCATATGCTATTTGTGGCTTTTTAAATTTCTCCCACTCTATCTTTATAATAATAATCCCATTTCATTACCAAAGATAGCTACTAAGGCCACAAGCAATGACTTTGTTGTTGGTTTGTGTACCCTTATGATTTATTACAGAAAATATTCGATTTAAAGTTTAGATAGTTTTGGATGGTTGATAACTCTTCCTTATAATTGAGTTCTAAACTTAATTTTGATTTGATTTGATTTAAATTAAGTATCATATACTTATTCTATTTCAATGGTCATACATTGAAATGTCACAATCAATTCTATTTTATGTTTAAGATTTGCAAGTGTTTAAACTAATTAAGAACATAATTATAAAACCGATAGTGACTTGGGTTGAAAACCAAGTCACTACATCATCCAAAATACAACAAATTGTTCAAGGATTACCCTTTCCTCGTCCAACAAGGAAATAAAACATAGGTTCTAAATTGTTCTTACAACACTTGAAATACTAGCAAAATAAGCGAAAAACAAAGCTCCTTGATCATCCCAAGTGGAGCTACTCTTAGTTCCCTTGATCCATCATGCTTGTTTTTCCTTTCCCTTATCTTTGCTTTCATGCCCTAATTCAAGTAAGAAGAGCATTCACATCACAACTTGTATCATAATACATTAGTTGAGATTAACATAAAATTGGGATAGTTATCATACCAACTGGAAGAATTTTCCCAGCTTTGAGATTGCTGAGATACTTAGAACAGTTCCTCTTCCAATGTCCTTTGTCATTGCAATAAAAGCACTTAGCTCCCTGATGAGGGTTCTTCTTGGAATTGGAGGTGCTTGCCTCAGAAGATACTTTCTTTAAACCTTTGGAAGGTTGCTTCCCCTTTGCCTTACCCTTCCTTTTGAACTTTCCTTTGCTCTTAACATCAATGTTGAGCACATCCTTAGGGACGCTAACATTTAGGCCCATATCCCTTTCAGCTTGCACGATCATATTGTGCAATTCATCGAGAGAGATGTCTTGGTTTCTCATGTTGAAATTCACCCGGAATTGTAGATAAGTTTTCACCTTAGACAAGGAGTGGAGGATTCTGTCAATCACAAGTTCCTTAGGAATGTCCACTTGATTCATCCTTAGGGTTTCTACATGCTCAATTAACTTGAGCACATGTGGGCTAACCTTTTGCCCCTCCTTAAGATTGAGATCAAAGAAGGCCGATGCCGCCTCGTATTGGACAATTCTCGAAGCCTTTGAGAACATTGTCACAAGCCTGGAGTAGATCTCATAGGCCGTGCCAATCTTTATGGCACTCCTTTGGAGTTCTGGCTCCATCGAGAAGATCAAAACATTTTTTATTGCCGCAGACTCCTTTTGATAAGTATCATAGGGTCGCCTTGCTGCGGCGGTGGCATTTTCTGCAGGTTCAGGAGGTGATTCTTCGATGAGGAATTCGGTCTTACCGTCACCTTCTGCCGCCACCAATAGTTGGGCATCCCAATCGGCAAAGTTTGCCCCGGCCCATTCTTTTCTAGCTTACAACGATCCATGAAGGAACGTAACCATGAAGTGTTTGAAGTAGTGGAAGCGGTCATGATTGATATTGATTTGAAGACTTAACTACAAAATTTTAAACATATGAAGAAATTAAATGGTAATCGTTTTTATGTTCATTTTAACTTGTAAACATATTTATCAAGCTAATGCATCTATAAAATGACTTCTATCCAATTTTATAAATGATTCCAAGACCCAAACCCATACCCCCGAAATCGTGAACCACTGGAACTCCAACCCAATGATATGGTTTGGTGGGTTAAAATAAACCGGTTCTACCCTAGAACTCTTGGTTGATGACAAATCATAATTTATACATCTTAGCCCGGACCACATTGACCACTGGTCCTCTACACTTCCGTTGAGTACAAACCAAATTTCAATTGCAGCGAAATGCGATCCGCCCACTGGACTGAATCCATCTCATCGCCCCACTTATCCTACGTAATGAGGTTCGTACTGCCCACTGGACTAGCACCACCCCATGAAATAGAAGCTCATGGGTTCTACTATTTGGTAAGGCTAATTCTCAATTGTTTTTTGTTTAATATAGAGGTCTGGTCAATTGACACGGTCGTTTTTAACGATCTAAACTAATATGCATGTTTATGGCGATTTGGCTTATGCATGCAAACATATTAAAAAATGCAAAATTAAAAGCAATAAAGAATAAAATCCTAGTATGGTCTTCCTAGTAATAGTAAAAACTAATTAACTATTAAAAATTCGGAAACCAACTCCATGGTCCCCTGAACTTCATTGGCACGCCATCCAAGAAAACACCGTCTTGTCGGAACTCCTTTCCGTATGGCACCGTCTTTTGGATCTTCGGAATTACAATAAAATATTACAACTACTCTATTGTAAAACTGAAAATTAAATTAAATTACAAACCCGTGATACGAGATCACATAAATTACAACCGAATCAATATTCCCTTTCGTTACGGGTAATATTGATTAAAACCAAGGTCATACTAAGAAAAATTACATAATTCCAAATTATATAAAAACATTCAAATATGACATTCACATTAAATAAAATGCAATAATAGAATATGTATGCACATGCTCAATTTTTTAATGCCAAATCGCCTTATGGGAGCAAATATCTCATATTTGTTTACGGTTTTTACAAATATGCGCTACTTTAACTATTAAAATCATCAAAATTACATAAATCTAATTTATGTCCAAGTTAATCATCCTAACTTACTTTAGGAATCAATGTTTAGTCTCTACTAATGTTTGATCATGATTTAACTTGATTTTGCATTATTGTTCATAAATTACTTGTATTTTCGGGAAATATAAACAAAATATGGCCAAATGAGTCAATAAAATTCAAAATTTAAAATTCAAAAATTTTAAACTTTCTGGAAATTTTCTAAAAATTCATAAATTACTAAAATGGTCTTATGCAAATATCTATAGTTTATTTCTTAAATAAATCGTATAATAGTCGTTTTTATGATTAAAAATCCGAATTATATGATAAAAACTTGTAATAAATTGCTATAAATTTTTAGTCATCCTAAAATATATATTAGAATCTAAAAATGACCAAAAATTACAGACCATGCTCGAAAATTTTATTTTATGTCTCATAAATTACGATTATTAACTAATTAACTCATAAAAATTAATAATCATAAAAACAGAAAATTTTTGATATCCAAACTTTAGATCTGATGTTCCTATTATATAAGACATCTATGGGTAAAATTTTATGCCATAATATTAAGATTAACTATTTTTAACACAATAAGTCATTATTTACCCGATTTTAACTATTAAAATCACAAAACATGCATCACTTGAGAATAAATTCCCAAATATTATATACATTCTGTAAATATTGCATGTGACATTGTGTTAAAGTTTTATGGCAAAATTCCAACTATAACTATTAAAGTCGAATTTGAGTCACTATTAATACGATTTTTACTATAAAAATCATTAATCATGCAAAATAAGTCCAATAATTTCAAAAATTTATACAGGCATTTTGATGCGTGTCTATTTTATGATGTTTTACATCTATTTTTACACGCATTTTGTCGCTCATTTACTATGTTTTAAGCATGTATTTCCCAACAATTGTCTACTTTCGTATTTTTATGCTCTTTTGCAGATTTATTCGGAAAAGGGGCGATTTTGTACCAAATTTATTCCCTCGGGACTTTTCATGATTAAGGACAAGAAGGAACGAAGCCTAGCGCACATTTCAAGGACTAAAGATAGCTTTAACAAGCAAAGAATCGATCCACGACATTGCAGCCTGTTTCAAATGGCTATATCTCGAGTTCTAGAGCTGATAATGGACGGATTCCAGTTGGAGGTGAAAGCTTATCCTCTTAGCTTTCCAACGCCGCAAGAATCGCTTGATTACGATGAGTAACGAAGAAATGGCAGCTGTTTTAAGATCGACGCGCGCTGCAGTCCCGACAATCAGGTCGACCGACCAACAAAGTAGGTCGACCGACCACAGCACAGACCCAGAAGTTTCCGCAAAGCCCATTTAAGTTATTAGGTCATTAGGAGGTCGACCGACCCAAAAAGTAGGTCGACCGACCGACCCACTGTGTTTCCGCGATTTTTATTACGGGCTTTGCTCCTAATCTTGTAATTAGAACTTATTTAAGGAGACCTAAACTCAAAAATTAGGTCAAGCAGCCCCAATTAGAGAAAACTCCATAGTTTAGAAAGAGATTTTTATTCCAAGTTTGCATCTGTTGTTCTTAGTTCCAATCAAGTTGTAAGTTTGCTACCATTAATCTTTCCTTTTAATTTAATCTTGTTGTTCCTCTTATTTTTGTTCTTAAATTCATGTTTTCCCTTTTATTGTCATCTTTAATTATGTTAATTCCTTTGATGTTATTAGTTATTGTTAGTTTCATAATTAAAAGTATGCATAGCTAATTCTTGTGATTAGGAATTAGGGGAACCATGGTAAAGACTTGATTTTGATATTTTAATGATTGAATTACCAATCCCCCATTGTTGTTGGTAAACTAACCCTTAGGATTGAAAGATTATTAGGATTAGTTTAACAACATCTTTGGGATTGCCCTTGAACGAAAGTTTAGTGCTTTTCTAGGAACCCTAAGACCGTAAGGATTGGGTAGAATATTGACCCAAAGGTTTATTCTTTGTTCCTTGGGATTGTGTTATTTGATTATTTTACCTTTCATTGACTTGTTTTGACCATGGGGAACCAAAGTTCCTAATCTCCTTTTCCCCTTATTTTATTTCTCTTGTTTATTTTGTTCTTTTAGTTATTAGTTTAAATCTCAAATCAACCCCCCTTTTTGGTTACTTGCAATAGACTTTAAATTCACAAACATAATTAACCTTGTCTCTCTGTGGTTCGACCCTTGACTTATCCTATCTAAGTTTAAGCTGAGGTTTTATAAATCTTATCTTTGGCACCCCTCCACGACGGGTGTCAAATATTGGCGCCGTTGCCGGGGAGACGGTATAATTTTGTTTGTTAATTTTTAGTTTATTTTCCTTGTCTTAAGGAACTTCGGTTCCTTAAGACCGTTACTTACCTTTTCTTCTAGTTTTGTTTTAGAAGACAGGTTTTTGAGAGGAAGACTTGAGTACTCTCAGTGCTATTGCGATCATGGTTACTGTGTCTGAGTTAGAAGCGATTTTTTCGGAATTAAAAAAAGAACGAGATGCAGCTGTGAAGAGTGTTGAAAGGCAATTAGTAATCTTAGCTAATCGGATTGCTAGCTCTCCAGTTGGTTGTAAGAGTTCCATAGAGACATTAAATGCTATAGATCCTAGGAGTGCTCGTGCTTATGAGAGACCAACCCCAAAGGATGATTATGCCAAAGTTCAGGACGAAGAAATCGATCCCGTGCACAAGTCAGGAGGTCGACCGACCACAACATCAGGTCGACCGACCTCGACGCCTGACGTGAGATCAGTTTATACAAACCAGAAAAATTCCGATGATACAGAAGTCAGTCGACCGACCACTATATCAGGTCGACCGACCAGGGCTCCTGAGCAGATTGTGGATTCGCCTTCTGAGCTACCTGACTCTCCTCTCGTCAATGACTCAACGGAGATTCTGAACTTAAAAGAGCCAAGGCTTGCCGATTCCGCGACAAGCATTGTGGTCCCGTATCCGTATCATTTGGAGAAATTAATGTTGGAGCATCAGTTCAAAAAAACCTTGGAGAGGTATGAGGGCGTTGATATTTGTAACCCAGATATTTCTGTCAAGTGTGATCCCATCACACCCATTACTGAAGAGTCGCTCATTCTTAAGGATGAGAATGATAGGTTACTTGATTCCCTCTCCCTCCCCGTTGATGATACTGACTTGGATCTAGATACAGCTAATGAGTTAGGAATTTACCCTTTGACCGACGAACCTATTTTTGTAGGCATTAGTGATAAACATGTTCCTAACATCATTGAACCCTCTGTTGATGAACCTTGTTTTTTGCAGGATTCATTTATTGACATTCCTGATGTTTTTAATAATATTAGTGAATGTTCTATGCAAGGCTTTGATGTGTTTTGAGACATGTGCAGGTGAATCTCTTGCGCAAGAGGCTGATTTGGATGCTCCAGATATTGCAGCACTAGTGACAGAGTCTATAGGCGGTAGGAAGAGAGATGTTCTCGATCAAGTAGTACCACTTACTCGATCAAATGTTGTAGAGAACGAGGTCACTCAAACAAGTGATCATTTGGCTGAAGAAAAGACCCTTAGAAGAAGAAGCCAAGGAATGTGTCGACCCACGACTTGGGAGTCGACAACTCCGGGAGATGGATGGCTAGAGCTGTGGATGATGACTCACCCATCTACATGGTGGAGAGAAACTCATCTACCCAAATCACCATAGCTGAAGGAGTAGCCTTTAGTCAGAGCCCTTGGTCAAAGAAACGCCGAATCCTTCGCGGATGACTTCTTCTTTTTGCTCGTTTTTGTTTTTCTTAAGACATTTTTTTTGTTTTGTTAAGACTTTCTAGTTTGCTTTTCTTTAAGTTTTTAGGACAACTTTTGCTGTGTTTGCATAGTTAAGACTTTTTGGACTTGTTTCTGGGATCTCGCGCATTTGTTGGGCGCATATTTATTGCTTTTTCAGGTTTTACGAAGAAAAGAGGGCCGCTGTGCAGCAGAGGGGTCGATCGACCCAAAACATAGGTCGGTCGACCTACCCGTCTGTCACAGCCTGTTCGTTTCTTCCTCAGAATCGTGCAACCATCTTGGGTACTTGAGTGGCACTGCTGGCCACCAAAACCTCCCAGCTTACGCTGGTTTGGGGAGGTTTTTCACGCACTTCAAAACCCAGTGAGTTCTTTCCAGTTTTTCCTTAGTTTTTTTTTTCCTTGCATCTTTCTTTTAATTTCTGAAACCTTTACTTAGGCTAGTGCACAATGGGGACATTGTGCGGGTTGGTTTGGGGAATGGTTTCATGTCACATGCATTGCATTTTGTCACACGTTTATTGCATTTCCGTATTGCATTGTTCTTTTCTTTATTTACCTTATATATACAAAAAATACAAAAAAAAAATAGAAAAAATTCAAAAATTCCAAAAAATGCACGTTTATTTTAGCATATAGGTCGAGTCGGAACGATAGTATTTCAAGGATGATCTTTGCTATCTTACATGTTTATGCCTTTACCTTGCCTTGTCAACTTGTTTCAGTATGAGAGTCTTTTGCATATCTACGAGTTTTTGTTAACTTGCATTTCTTGAGACTTGACTTATATCTTGGCAACCTACTATACATTCTAAGTTTTAGAGCTTTATTTCCTGGTTTTATTCTTAAACCAGTTGTCTAGGATGTGAGTAGTACTCCCCTTGGAACATGTTACGTCAATATGCATAAACATGAACTTGAATTGCTATATACTTGTTTTACTATCTCGTTTTGTGAATCTTGGTACGTGCATTTGGGATACCTTTTCTCATATTTACCCATAAGCCTTACATAGCCAAAATTGCCTTTTTATTCCCTCCAAAAAACTACATCCCATACTTAGCCTACCCTTCCAAGCTAGTATTTGTGGTCTTTGGTTTATTTTTTGAGGCATCTTGGTTTGTATGTTATCATGAGCAAAAAGAGAAAAGAAAGAAAGAAAGCAAGAAAAGAAAAAGAACAGAAAAATTCAGAAAAACAAAGAAAGAAAAGAAAAACGAAAAAATAAAAATATAAAGTGGAGTCAGTCGACCGACCAACATCATAGGTCCGCCGACCAACTGACAGGATCAGATTCAAAATTCCGTTCCAAAAAAATCCCTTTTCTTTCATGTGTTATCAGTCCCGTACCTCATTCAAAAATATTTTGGAGTCCTTTCTTATATTTAATGTGAGAGTTGTGCTACAAAAGAGCACCTTCTTAATATCAAAAAGTTGTGAAATATTTTATTGGGAATCGGTTTTACTAGCTTGGCTACTAACCCCACAAATCCAAAAACATCTTAACCACTTTTACCTTTTACCTCACATATCTTTCATTACCTCAATTGCATGTATCTGGGTCACTTAATGGGTTTGTTACACATATTTGTAGAATTTTTGTTCATGTTAGATTGCAGGCATGTTTTCATGGGTCGCAGTTAGGTGAGTGTCATGACAAATATACTTCTTTCTATCTTTTACATATACTCACCCTTTGCCTCATGAGTGTCTCGAGCGTACCGCGAGAGTCCATGGTATAAAGTCTCTATAGGCTCTAGTTTGCAAGTTTGACGACTCCATAACTCGGTTGCATGATTTGAATACTTTCTCATTTTGTACTTGGCATTGGTTTAGGCTAAACATGTAAATTTCGCTCTGAGATTGAAATCGTTCCATTAGTTAAGATCGAGTCTATTTCTTGCTTGAGGGCAAGCAAGGGTTTGGTTTGGGGAATTTGATGCGTGTCTATTTTATGATGTTTTACATATATTTTTACACGCATTTTGTCGCTCATTTACTATGTTTTAAGCATTTATTTCCCAACAATTGTCTACTTTCGTATTTTTATGCTCTTTTGCAGATTTATGCGGAAAAGGGGCGATTTTGTACCAAATTTATGCCCTCGGGAATTTTCATGATTAAGGACAAGAAGGAACGAAGCCTAGCGCACATTTCAAGGCCTAAAGATAGCTTTAACAAGCAAAGAATCGATCCACGACATTGCAGCCTGTTTCAAATGGCTATATCTAGAGTTCTAGAGCTGATAATGGAGTGATTCTAGTTGTAGGTGAAAGCTTATCCTCTTATCTTTCCAACGCCGCAAGAATCGCTTGATTACGATGAGTAACAAAGAAATGGCAGCTGTTTTAAGATCGACGCGCGCTGCAGTCCCGACAATCAGGTCGACCGACCACAGCACAGACCCAGAAGTTTCCGCAAAGCCCATTTAAGTTATTAGGTCATTAGGAGGTCGACCGACCCAAAAAGTAGGTCGACCGACCGACCCACTGTGTTTCCGCGATTTTTATTACGGGCTTTGCTCCGAATCTTGTAATTAGAACTTATTTAAGGAGACCTAAACTCAAAAATTAGGTCAAGCAGCCCCAATTAGAGAAAACTCCATAGTTTAGAAAGAGATTTTTATTCCAAGTTTGCATCTTTTGTTCTTAGTTCCAATCAAGTTGTAAGTTTGCTACCATTAATCTTTCCTTTTAATTTAATCTTGTTGTTCCTCTTATTTTTGTTCTTAAATTCATGTTTTCCCTTTTATTGTCATCTTTAATTATGTTAATTCCTTTGATGTTATTAGTTATTGTTAGTTTCATAATTAAAAGTATGCATAGCTAATTCTTGTGATTAGGAATTAGGGGAACCATGGTAAAGACTTGATTTTGATAGTTTAATGATTGAATTACCAATCCCCCATTGTTGTTGGTAAACTAACCCTTAGGATTGAAAGATTATTAGGATTAGTTTAACAACATCTTTGGGATTGCCCTTGAACGAAAGTTTAGTGCTTTTCTAGGAACCCTAAGACCGTAAGGATTGGGTAGAATATTGACCCAAAGGTTTATTCTTTGTTCATTGGGACTGTGTTATTTGTTTATTTTACCTTTCATTGACTTGTTTTGACCATGGGGAACCAAAGTTCCTAATCTCCTTTTCCCCTTATTTTATTTATCTTGTTTATTTTGTCCTTTTAGTTATTAGTTTAAATCTCAAATCAACCCCCCTTTTTGGTTACTTGCAATAGACTTTAAATTCACAAACATAATTAACCTTGTCTCTCTGTGGTTCGACCCTTGACTTATCCTATCTAAGTTTAAGCTAAGGTTTTATAAATCTTATCTTTGGCACCCCTCAACGACGGGTGTCACATTTTATATATTGCATGTGACTTCTCATAAACTTTTTAAGGTCAAATTCGAAATATAACCTTCTATACCCATTTTTACTCATATTTTGACTATTTAACTCATAAAATTCATAATCCATGCATAATAACTCCATTTCTTACGAAAAATCATATACAGTATATTAAATATGCATGTGAGAACATATCAAAAAAATCTCGGCCAGAAACTATTTTTAGTTATTTTTCCCATTAATTGTTGTTTAAAATCGATTTAAACTACAAAAAAAATACAAATAAATATAAATATGAGCAATAAAAAATCCATAAAATTTTCCCTCAAAAAAAAAAAAAAAAAAAAATATTCTATAAAATTATTTTTATGTCCTAAAACCATTTTAGAATCAGAAACTTTAACATGCAAAATTATTTTGTGATTTATCATAATAAATACAATAATTTCGAAATTAATATGTTAATCCGTTTTAACATAAATCATGAATCCGATCATGCATGCAACAACCGTAATGCTCCGATACCACTCGTTGGAAACTAAGTTCCTGATTTTATACTCAAAACTAATGTGAGTTTTGTTTCTTTAAGTTTAGGTTATATAACTTAATAAGATCTTATGCATGCATGATGATAGCATAAGATGTGACTGTCCTTACATTGGTTTTAGAAGGTTTATACTCAATAATCATCTATTACTTGAGTCTTCAAACAACCGAAATACCCTTAAACGATCTAACAAAAATCGTCTCCAAAAGATACGTATCAAGGACCCGATATCAAACTAACACAAATTTTGTTACTAGAAAATTAGTATTAGTATACTAGAAATAGTAATATTACTCTTATAATATTATTAATGTGGAAATAATCATTTTCTCATAAAACTATTTTATTCAAGAAGATTGGAGAATGGCGTTGTAGTATGAATGTGTTAGTGCAAAAATGATGAAGCATACACTAACAACTACTAACTAGTGTAGTGTGTGTTATGAGGTATATAAGGGGCAAAATGAGCTTCCTTGCTCATGCTCTTGGCCGGCCTACATGAGCCTTCTAAGGCCAATGCATGCTCTTCTAGCTCTTACACAAAAGCTAGTAAGATACCTTACATATTCCTTATGTGTGTCATACACAATCCATTTGCTTACTTACACACACAATCTCACCACACATACATACACGACTGAAATGAGTCTTTATATAGACCCATTTTATCTTTGTCAATTGTGTTAATTTGTAACATGTCACACATGTCTCATAACACATGACCCAATTTGTTAATTATGTAATTTTAACTATTAAAATTCATAATTTACAATTTTATGACATTTAAATAATTACACTAATAATTTCGAAATTATTATTGCACAAAAAATGTAATGTCATAATTTAATTACAACTCTTTGTAATTTTATGATCAATCGTGTTCATTCTCAATTTAATCGTTTCCCGAACGAATAAATAAAAACCGACTAATAAAACAATTTTATTACATTGACTATTAACATTATAATCCAATTATAAAATATTCGTCATGTAAAATTTATTTCCAAATTTTCAGTTATTAATTAATTCGTATCCAATACGATATTAATTAATTATTCCATTGAGACGGAATTCCCTAAAGATATGACCTTAAGGGATCAACTGATCACCACCATCATATGACGATAATGTCAAACTCTAGACAGCCAATCATTATCGGTAAATGTTGATCAGTTGACTTTAAAAGAGTAACACTCCCAGTTGTGTTTCATTCAGATGAGTTTTTATTATGTCAACACACTATTGTCGAGGACACTGTGGGGAATAAAACGCGTATTCGCCCTTTAAATGCAGGATTATAATGAAAAATACAATCGTGAATATCGTCATAAGATTAAAAAGCATGAGATAAGAAGTACAACCTTTAGTCCTCGCGCAAAAGGCCTAAGAACAGGAATTAATGCAAATTCCCTCCTATAACTTGCACCCAAGACTTAGAATGAGACGAGGCCGCGTGTGCTAGAAATCCTCTCCAATTGCCTTGCAATATTGGGAGAGCTATTGAGTTTTAGATGTGAGATCTGAGGTTTTGGGAAAAAGAATGTCTCAAAACCCTAATTTTACCTTGAGATAATTTAACAGTGCACCAAGAGTCACTGATATAAGGAGAAGGACTCTCCTTATATACTACACTTGGCCGCCCGAAATTGGACATAGGGTAGGAGTGGGCTTTCCACTCTTACCTTATTCTAATTCGTGATTCGACCCATTTAGCTTTAAGTTGTTCGCGGTATTTTAATTATAAATCGTAACATGTTATCAGATATTAATACAGTCGATATATTAATAATGGTCTGACAAAATACGATATTGTATAATTACCCAAATTAATATAACTGTTTATATTAATACGCGAATACAATATTTAATTAAATATAATCGTTTATATTTAATTTACGAATTAATCTTGTAATCCGTATTAGCTAAAATTATTTAATCCGTATTAAATAATAATCTCAACATCTTATTGACTAATTTAATAGTCAATACCTCTGACTAACTGTTTAGTCATATCCGGCAAAATGTGACTGTATTTTCATACCTTCACATCTCTCAAACGTGTCCTATAGGTGTGACGTATAGGGACCAGTTGATCACCGCCATCCGTATGACAATAACGTCAAACTTATCTAGCAAGCCAACCGTTATTGATAAACGTGGATCAACTGGTAATAATACAAAAGTATGCCCTTGTGATCCCTAAAGAGATTTAATAAGTCATTGTACTTAATTGTCAAGGACACCAGCCCCAACAATCTCCCACTTGTCCGTACAAGGGTATGTGCAATGACGTTATCACACTACATGTGGAGGACACAATCTCCAACAAACTCCCACTTGTCCGTACAAGTGTAGGTGCGATAACCGATTCTCATATCCTTTTAATATTTCTCCCACTCAATGTAAGACTATTTGCAAATCCGCATTCGCAAAGGTCGTATCTCACAAGCGATCTGTATCAAGAGTGGTTTCCCCGACTAGAGAGTAACTTAACTGATAAAACGAATCTGTATTCGAGCATGGCCATGCATTTCAGTTACTACTCCTCGAGTGGCCCTGAGAAATGATAAAATCCTGATAAGGGTTTGGATATTTCCCTCAACTCGAATCCTGCCGATATCGCCCAGCATGAAATAACCCAGAAAAAATCCTCTTAGCCCCTGTTGCGGTGACCGTGGGAAAGAAACCAAAGTTACCCAAAATCTGTCTTAATCTCAAGAAACACTTGAAAGTCAAAAGACTTGACTCTAAGGAACACTATGGAGGTCCTATCCACGACCTGGCACCCAATGTTATAAAACATTTAGGACTCCATAACGCTGTCACGGGGTGTCCTACGAGATATCCGTATAACTCGCCTTTGTGATTGGTCAGTCAGCCGCGTGACTTATGGCTCGTTGAACCCACCATCAACCAACGTCACAAAATGATTACCTGAGTTATCAGCTCAAGTGGGTAATCAAGGACCAAAACGATGTAATGTTAATCAGTTCACTTTGTGGTGTTCAAAATTGGCGTACAATTTCACATGAGAAACAAAACATTTTATATCATAACAATAAGGTTGAATAGAGTACACGAGAAAATGAATTATTACATGAATTCATAAAAGAGTACTACAACTTAGGAACACATCCAATTCCCATGGAATGAATGTGCCCTTCATGCTTATCACGTGGTAATGCTTTTGTGAGAGGATCGGCTATGTTGTCATCCGTAGCGATCTTATCAATGAAAATCTCCTTTTGCTCCACGTAATCTCTGATTAGATGAGCTTTCCGTTGTACATGTCTAGCCTTGCTGCTAGACTTATGCTCCTTAGCTTGGAAGATGGCACCGCTATTGTCACAATAAACGGTGATTGGGTCATTCGAACTAGGCACTACCGAGAGTCCTTGTAAGAATTGACGCATCCATATTGCTTCCTTAGCTGCTTCCGAGGCGGCATAGTACTCGGACTCAGTCGTAGAATCTGCTGTAACACTCTGTTTAGAACTTTTCCAGCTGACAGCAGCGCCATTAAGAGTAAAAACGAATCCAGACTGAGATTTCGAGTCATCTCGATCCGTTTGGAAGCTAGCATCTGCGTAACCCGTGGCGCAGAGCGTCGAGTCGCCTCCGTAAGTCAATCCCCAATCTTTAGTCCTCCGTAGGTACTTAAGAATGTTTTTCACGGCCATCCAGTGGTGTTCACCTGGATGAGCTTGGAATCGACTTGTCATACTCAATGCATATGCAACGTCAGGACGTGTGCATATCATGGCATACATGATCGATCCTATTGCCGAAGCATAAGGAATCCGACTCATGCGCTCTTTCTCTTCCAGTGACTTAGCTTCTTGAGTCTTGCTCAAGTGAAGCCCAGGGGTCGTAGGAAGGAACCCCTTCTTGGAGTTCGTCATGCTGAATCTCTCCAGAATCTTCTCAATATAAGACTCCTGACTGAGAGACAACATCCGTCGTGATCTATCCCTGTAGATACGGATGCCCAAAATTCTTTGTGCCTCTCCCAGATCTTTCATCTGGAAATGGTTTTTCAACCATGCTTTAACCGAAGATAAGAGAGGTATGTCATTCCCAATCAAGAGTATGTCGTCGACATACAGTACTAGGAATACAATCTTGCTCCCACTCGACTTGATATAGAGACATGGTTCCTCGACTGATCGAATGAACCCATTCTCTTTTATCACTTGGTCGAAGCGATGATTCCAACTCCGCGATGCTTGCTTAAGTCCATAGATGGAACGCTTAAGCTTGCAAACTTTCTTAGGATGTGTTGGATCGATAAAACCCTCGGGTTGTACCATGTACAACTCTTCCTCCAAATAACCGTTTAAGAAGGCGGTTTTAACGTCCATTTGCCATATTTCATAATCATGAAATGCAGCGATCGCTAAGATAATCCGAATGGAACGTAGCATGACTACGGGTGCAAAGATCTCATCATAGTGCAAGCCTGGCACTTGAGTGAAACCTTTAACAACTAGTTTAGCCTTGTGGATATCTTGTTGTCCTTCCACGGCATGCTTTATCTTGTAAAGCCATTTGCATTGAAGGGGACGTACCTTTGCAGGTAGGTCCACAAGATCCCACACGTTGTTCTCATACATGGAGTCCATCTCGGATTGCATGGCTTCTAGCCATAGCTTTGAGTCAGAACTAGTCATGGCACCTTTATAGGTTTTGGGTTCATTACCCTCTAGGAGTAAGACGTCATCTGTATCGTGTTCCTCGACAATACCAATGTATCTGTCCGGTGGAATAGAGACTCTTCCCGACCTCCTAGGTTCCTCAGGGATATCTACTGCAGCCTCGGGTGAAGAAACTGTTTCCTCCAATGGTTGCTCGGTAGTTGGTTCTTGAACCTCCGATAACTCGAAGGTTCTATTACTCGACTTGTTCTCGAGAAATTCTTTCTCTAAGAACGTCGCACTAGCCGCAACAAAAACACGTTGTTCGGTAGGCGAGTAGAAGTAATGACCAAAAGTTCCCTTTGGATAGCCTATAAAGTATGTCTTGACCGATCGCGGGCCGAGCTTATCCTCGTGTCTCCACTTGACATAAGCCTCGCAGCCCCAAACCCGAATAAAGGACAAGTTAGGGACCGTTCCCTTCCATAATTCGTATGGAGTCTTGTCAACAGCTTTAGACGGACTTCGGTTAAGTATTAGAGCGGCTGACAAAAGAGCATAGCCCCATAATGAATCAGGCACAACGGTGTGACTCATCATGGATCGAACCATATCAAGTAAAGTTCGATTTCTCCGTTCGGACACACCATTTAATTGTGGTGTTCCAGGTGGAGTCAACTGTAGCACGATCCCACAGTCTTTAAGGTGTTAATCAAACTCGTGTGAAAGATACTCACCACCACGATCTGAACGTAGTGCTTTAATCTTTCTACCCAGCTGGTTCTGTACCCGATTCTGGTATTCTTTGAACTTGTCAAAGGATTCACTTTTATGTTTCATTAAGTAGACATAGCCATATCTACTCAAATCATCCGTGAAAGTGATGAAATACCTATAGCTTTCTCGTGCGTTGATCGACATAGGGCCACATACGTCCGTATGTATGAGTCCTAATAGGTCGGCAGCGCGCATTCCAACACCTTTGAAGGAAATACGAGTCATTTTGCCGATGAGACATGATTCACACGTGCCATATGATTCGAAATCAAAGGGCGATATAGCTCCATTCTGTATGAGCTGTTTTACGCGTTTCTCATTTATGTGTCCCATACGACAATGCCATAGGTAAGTTTGATCTTTGTCACCTACCTTTAATCTTTTATTATTCACATGTAATATCTCGGTAGTTTGATCTAAATCATAAATTCCATTCATGGAAACTGCCTTGCCATATATCATATTGTGTAAGGAGAAAATACAGCTATTATTCTCTATTACAAATGAAAAGCCAAGTTTGTCAAGTGCAGAAACTGAAATAATGTTTTTGGACAAACTAGGAACATAATAACAGTTATATAAAAATAACTCGAATCCACTTGGAAGCTGGATCACATATGTTCCCTTCGAGACTACAGCAACGCGTACTCCATTCCCGACTCGCAGGTCCACCTCACCCTTGATTAGGGGTTCTTGGTTTCGGAGGCCCTGCACATGATTACATAGATGAGAACCACAACCAGTATCAAGTACCCAAGTTCCGCAACTTGCATGGTTAATCTCAATCATGTGAATAAAAGAAGAAGAAGACATACCAACAGGAGTAACACGGCCTGCTTTAATGTCCTCGCGATACACGGGGCAGGAGCGCCTCCAATGCCCAGTCTTGTGGCAATGGTGACATTCCATGCTTGTATCCTTGCTCTTTATCTTGCCTTGTGAGTTGCTCGACTCACCTGGCCCACTCTTAGCAAATCCTGGTTTCTTGAACCTGGGCTTACCTACTGCTAGGTCGCCCTGAGCTTTAGCCTTACCCTTACCCTTACCCTTACTGGAGATCATGAGAACATCCTGCTTCATGCTCCCACTTAACTTAAGATCCTTCTCAGTCTGTACGAGAAGGGAGTGGAGCTCATGAGAAGTCTTCTTCATGTCGTTCATATAGTAGTTGGCCCTAAAGAGGGCGAACCCATCATGAAGCGAATGAAGCATACGATCAACGATTATGTTCTCACTGATCTTGCAGTTTAGGGCCTCCAGTTTCTCGATATTCTCAATCATGTGAAGAATATGTGGGCTAACAGCTTGGCCCTTCTGGAGTTTCGCCTCAAAGAAGCGACAGGTATGCTCATAAGAAACGATTCTCGGAGCCTTGGAGAATTCGTTAGTGAGCGTGGTGAAAATCTTGTTTGCACCATGGGTTATGAAGCGTCTTTGGAAATTGGATTCCATTGCATAGATGAGTACATTCTTTATCGTACCCGCTTCCATGACGAAGTCGCTATGAGCGCGAACATCGTTGGCTCTAGCTCCAGTTCCTGGGTGTGCCGGAATTGGCTCAGTTAAATACTTAAGCTTTCCGTCTGCAATGGCAGCATTCCGTAGTGCTGCCTCCCAGTCGGAGAAGTTTGACCCATCATTCCTCAGTCTAGTTGACTGATTCATGGAGTCCATGAAGGCCTTTAGCCAGGATTCACGTGCTAGCTTGGCACTTGGCATTGGGTCTTCACCAGCCATTTTAGTTTTACAGCAGTTTTAATGAACGTGTTCTACACTGAAAAGAAGATAAAACAAAACCATATAGGCAACTTATTGTTGTGATTTAAGTCTATATTAAATTGAATTTAAACTTGTAGACTCATGCATTTATATAATTGATCTCCCTCAAGAATTATATAAACGATCCCAAGACTCAATTTCCGTATATTGATAAGCCCACAGTTTGGCTAATTCCAATCGTTGGAACTCTTGGTCGATAGATTTCCGTAAATCCTATCTATTAGTCCATCTCAGTCACTGGAATATTATCGAGTGACCATGATGTTGAGATAAAATAAATCATCTGTTCCCACTTACCCGACGTAGAAGGGGTCATATTATGCCTACCGACGAAGAAGGGATTCATGGGAGGCTGATTTATAAAGACTAGTCTCAATTTTTGGTTATACGAGGAAGACCCCATCAACTTTTATCTATTCATATTAAGTGAACTAATATCTAGCATATGCGTGAATGAATTAAATAAAGTGATGGCTTTGCAATTGACATGTGACATCTGTATTGTCACAGAAAACTAACGCGTGACCTCTACATGAGTCAGTTTTCAGGCATGATATAGGTGGTTTGGTTTTTAGGCGGAATATGATGCAAGCTATTATCGATGAAAGCATAAAGATAAATGCAATAAACGTAAATAAAAAGTCCTAGTGTGGCCTATCCTACCAAAATAAACATAAAACAACTTGGAATCCACTGTTGGACCCTAGAAGCTTGTCTTGATGTTCCATCTTGGTCCTTGCAGCGGGAGTGAGCAACCGGTCTCCGTCTTGTCTTTGGTCTTCACAAAATTACTAATTTAAATTACAAAAGTAGTCCTAGATACATTCTAATTTAAATACAAAAGTAATTACATGGCAAAAACCCAAAACGGAGATTCAAGATCTCAAAATTACAAGCAAGATCGTGTCCCATCATTACGGTGACACAATCTTCTAAGGCCACACTAAGTTACAACCGTTTGCAATAATTAAATACGTTATTGAAAGCATTCAAGGCATTCACAAGACGATAAATAAAATGCATCAACTAAAAAAAATTTATACATGACATAATACCGTTATTATGATTAATAAATTTATACCAAACCACCTTTTAAGATTAAAATTATGTGATTATACCGCTTTAATCACCAATTTTAATAAACATATAATCCATTATTTTAAACTGTTTTAAAACAATATGTATCAAACGAGGGTGAACCGTTTCACTAAACAATACACTATTTCCGTATACAGTATATTATTTTAAGCCATGTGAAAATAAGAAAACAAGTTATTTTCGAAAAAGGGAGCCCGAAACAAGAGCACTCGACCGAGCAGCAGAGGCACTCGATCGAGTGCCAGTGTCACTCGATCGAGTGCAGCAGGGGCTCGATCGAGTGACTCTTTAAAACGCAATCGCTGCACTTTTAAATCTAAAACGAGTTTATAACTTGGATTTAAAACGTGTAAATCATAAATAAACAACAACAAAAGATTCACATGTTGCTAAAAATATCGATTAATTAACAATATGCAAAATATAATTGAAAACAAGATCGATTTCCCACTAAAAACTCACGCACGGGGCCTGGTACGAGGGCACTCGATCGAGTGCAACAGGGACTCGATCGAGTGCCTAGGCAGATTGCACGGTTTTCTCAAATTTTTGATTTTATGAAAGACACAATTGTAAAATTTTCATGGCCTAAGGCTCTGATACCACTTGTGGGGAATAAAACGCGTATTCGCCCTTTAAATGCAGGATTATAATGAAAAATACAATCGTGAATATCGTCATAAGATTAAAAAGCATGAGATAAGAAGTACAACCTTTAGTCCTCGCGCAAAAGGCCTAAGAACAGGAATTAATGCAAATTCCCTCCTATAACTTGCACCCAAGACTTAGAATGAGACGAGGCCGCGTGTGCTAGAAATCCTCTCCAATTGCCTTGCAATATTGGGAGAGCTATTGAGTTTTAGATGTGAGATCTGAGGTTTTGGGAAAAAGAATGTCTCAAAACCCTAATTTTACCTTGAGATAATTTAACAGTGCACCAAGAGTCACTGATATAAGGAGAAGGACTCTCCTTATATACTACACTTGGCCGCCCGAAATTGGACATAGGGTAGGAGTGGGCTTTCCACTCTTACCTTATTCTAATTCGTGATTCGACCCATTTAGCTTTAAGTTGTTCGCGGTATTTTAATTATAAATCGTAACATGTTATCAGATATTAATACAGTCGATATATTAATAATGGTCTGACAAAATACGATATTGTATAATTACCCAAATTAATATAACTGTTTATATTAATACGCGAATACAATATTTAATTAAATATAATCGTTTATATTTAATTTACGAATTAATCTTGTAATCCGTATTAGCTAAAATTATTTAATCCGTATTAAATAATAATCTCAACATCTTATTGACTAATTTAATAGTCAATACCTCTGACTAACTGTTTAGTCATATCCGGCAAAATGTGACTGTATTTTCATACCTTCACATCTCTCAAACGTGTCCTATAGGTGTGACGTATAGGGACCAGTTGATCACCGCCATCCGTATGACAATAACGTCAAACTTATCTAGCAAGCCAACCGTTATTGATAAACGTGGATCAACTGGTAATAATACAAAAGTATGCCCTTGTGATCCTTAAAGAGATTTAATAAGTCATTGTACTTAATTGTCAAGGACACCAGCCCCAACAGACACTTCCTCCAACAAGTTGAGGGAGAGCCGGTTTCCCTTTCGGTTACCCGACCGGGGGGTCTCTATCCTCTCTCCATTCCCGAACCCAATATAGTGTCGCCCATCCTTCGGGGACCTCAAACACACATACAAGGTACACGGAACAAATCTCAAACAAAACCGACCAATCGACTAAAAGATAAAACTGATTTAATGAGAACAGGAGCTCTCAGCCGGTCTGGGGACCGTTTGCCGGTCAGCCGGCTGGGAGTCCCTTCCCATTGCAGACTTACTTTCAACAAAACGAAGAAAATAGGCTCTCAGCCGGTGGACCTTCCGCCGGTCTGCCGGCTGGGAGTCTCTTCCCACCAAGCCTTCACAATTCCTTTAAAAAGGAAACATGATTCTTAGCCGGCCTACCGGCCGCCGGCCTACCGGCCGCCGGCCTACCGGCTAGCAATCATGTCCCAACCTTCTTTCTTTCAAAATGACATCCAAGAAGAGTCTCTGAGCCGGTCGACCGGCGGCCGACCACCTGGCTCAGAGCTCTTTCACAATTTCCGAATAATCAAAAACCACCAGCCTGACTCTGAGCCGGCCGACCGGCTGCCGGTCAGCCTACCGGCTTAGAGTCCCTGTACGCAAAATCGCCAAAATCGCATATGTTCCTAAACTTCACAAATCGATACTAAACCTCCAAAATTGCAACAAGCCTATATTACCTAGCATACATAACATCTATGTAACTCAATGGCAAGCAATAATTTCAACTATAAAGGCATATTAAGATCATTGCTAGTATTCGTCTTAAGCATGGATATTCTGAAAAATGAACCTATAACTATGTAAATCACAACTTAAGCATATGAACATCACATATGGGCAATCCTAGCATGATTCTATTTCCAAACAACAACAACAATATGCAAAATCAGAAACTTCCATCATCAAAACCATGAAATATGCTATTATAACAAATAAAGGCCGAGTTTCTCATTATAGTCACCTTTACTTAGCGAAACCTTCGAGATCTTGTTCAATAATCACCAAGTCCTCTTCCGGCTAACACAAACACCGCCTAAAACAACAAAACATCAAACTATTCACGAATTTCGAAATTCCAAGAGCAGACCGAAATTTTGACGGAAAGATTATGAGGTAAAACTTACCTAGAAAGAAGGAGGGCGAGAAGACAAATCCGTGGCCGCAAAAATCGTCTCAATCGGATAAGAAACGAAGATTTTATGAGCATTTTAAGATTGAAAATCTGAAAAATGAAATGAAGAAGAGAGGTGGAGGATGGTGGGGTTAGGGTTTTGTGAGGAAATAGAGGAGAAATGGGTCCATTAACAAGTTAGGCCCATAAGACAAGTTTTAAGACGGTTTAAGCTGAGAACACCGACTTAAGGTAACTACAAACTTAAGACCATATAAATATTTCCGGACTATGAAATTAAATTGCTAAGACATAAATTACGCAATTAAATGAAATCTTATTTAAATCCTTTTAAATATTCTCACATAAATTAATCATTTATTTAAATGAATTACCAAGAATTACGAAAAATAAATTATTTCTCGAACTTGAACTTAAAATCTTGAAAATTCCAAGTCCCGAATTATTGGAATGTTACAATCACCCCATCTTTCAAAAGTTTCGTCCTCGAAACTTGAAAACGGAAATAAATAAGAAAACAACACTAACTACCAAAACGTACTACCTGGGTTTCGGTAACCCAAGACTGCATCTTTCAAAAATTTCCAAGAAGAAAAAAAATTTTAAGGTACAAGTCTCTGTCAATGGACATTGGGATTCTCGTTACGTATTCAAGAGTCCGATATTCCAAATCTGAGACAAGTCCCAAAATTAAATCATTAAAAGTTCAAAATTTAGATCGATTCGGTGTTGATAAACACAGCACATGTTATCAGACGTCTCCAATAACACGTTCTAGTGGCAACCAACGCTGAAATCCATCAAAGTTGGAAAACGTTCTGCTCTTTAAAATCATGTTTTCTTTAAAATCGACCTTTATTTACTTTCAACAAAAGAGGGAGCAGTTTCCAAATCCTCAAAACAATTAAGATTTTCCAAAAATTACAACTTTTAGAGTTAACAATAGTGAACAAATTCCAAAAACAGTCACCGGGAGCGTAGAAACGATCATAGAGATTACTTTCGACACGAAGGATTGAGAGTTTCAAGTTTCACAGCTGACAGAACATACAAGGAAGGATCAAAGGAAAGAAACAACCAGGTTAGAGGTCAAGGAAAACGGTAACTCTTGCTAAACATGGGGTCACTAATCACTCGATCCATACTCAAAGCATCGTTACAACGATTCCCAATATATCCCAAGAAGGACAATTCAGGTGATCTCTAACCTCTCAATGGTTTCACAATCCCTCTTACCATTATTTCCTCCACAGAACAAGGTATTCCTCAACAAGAAGTCTTCCAAAACTCTAAACCGGAATTCTATCACCATAACAACGAACTTCAAAACCCAAGATACGGTACTCATTATCCTATAACCTTAAATTTTGACAGTTCGATCCTAGCAAACCTATTCCACAAGATTCAATATCTTAAATTCCCAAATTCTTTTATCACAATGAACATTCAAATCGAGACTTTACTAAGGTAACAACTTCTAAATCCTCTGACAACATGTGTCCCTAATGAAGTTCCAAAGGAGTAACAATTTTCACTCTTATAGTTTCCATAAGGATTACACATTCACATTATCGTATTTAAATCCGCAAATGGTACTTCCAAATCTACAATTACCACTTACATCTAGCCACTTAACATGAAACTTTCAAGACGGCCCACTATCCAATATCACCCGAATATTATTATTATTATAAACTCTCTCGACCAAATTTTTGTTGGGTTTTTTAGTTGCTCATAAACTAAATATTTAGTCATACTAATGAAATACTTTAATTAACATTTTAATTAACTTATTAAGTGATCTTATGCATGCTAATAAAATGCGGAAATGGGAGAAATTTCGAGTCCTTACACTTGGTCCTAATGCTAGCAAGGATGATCCTCCAATGTTCAACAAGAACACCTCCTCCAAGATGCACCAAGACTATCCCTTAATGAACCGAAATCTTGTATGTGCTAGACTAGAAATTGATTTCTCCTTAAACAATATAAGTTCTAATAATATGAACTTAGTATACTAATTTATATATCTTAATATAACTAGTATGAATATTATCTTATAATGTTACTTAGAGGATTTGATGTTTATAATTTTCTCACCCTTAGAAAATTTCAAGCATTAGAATGAATTAATATGGCATATCCAATATTTAAGTAGGTAGGGTTTATGGGGATGGGGAGGCCGGCCATGGGAAGAGCAACAAGGGAACATGTTGCCTTACCCATGCACCTTAGGGTGGCACTTGGTAGTATTTCCAAGACCCTTTAATGATTGTGTCTTGTGAACATTTAACACACACAAATAATCATATTAGCATGCCCCAAAACCGGTACCAACAAGCTTAAATGGACTTCATTTTATAAAATCGTCAAATGTAAAATTGTATATTATGTGACATCTTACATGTCACAAGTTAATAAACTACAATTATCTTAATATAAATATTTATCGTATAAATATTGTATATAATTAAATAAATCATATTTATCAATTGACAAGTAATTCGAAATTACAAATATAAAATGATAATTTATCGTCAATACGATTTACAACCTTTGTATTAATTTCAATCCGATTCATTCTAATAACGATATAATAAAATATCGTTTATTGTTTAACAATTGACACGTTTCAATTTTAAACATAAATCTTACAATAAGATTTAACCTCTAATTTCTCGATATACGAGTTTAAGGAATATGAGCAAATCGTATCAACATACATTTGATCTTTTTATCAATTAAGGGAATTGTCCTAAAGGTGTGACCTAAAGAGATCAACTTACCACCACCGTCATACGACAGTAATATCAAACTCTAGCTAGCCAATCATTACCGATTAATGTTGTTCAGTTGACTAATATAAAATCGTATCATCCCTTGCGCATTCTCGTCATGAGATTTAATTACGTGATCGCACTATTGTTGAGGACACATTTCCCAACAATCTCCCACTTGTCCTCGACAAGTGTGCGTCACCAATTCTCTTGTCCTATTACAATCTCCCACTCAATGCAAGATGTCTCTCTGAGGTCGTACTTGCATTCGATCATATCATGAGTGGTTTCCTCGATCTGGAGAATAAATGTTTGACCGGAATTATCGACCATAGATACCTTCCGAGCGTGGCCACGCATTTCCAGTTAACTTCTCCTCGAGTGGCCTTGAGATTTGAACAACCCTGACAAGGGGTGGACAATTTCTATCGCACTACTTCCTTCAACTAGTCACAGTCAGTCACATTCTGAAGCAATCCCATTTGACTCCAGTTACGAAAAGTCGTAGAGAATGGATCAAGGCTATGCCTAAACTGTACCATCTTGGGAGAGTAGTCTTTAGTCTAAGAATTGACTCACAAGAATACTATAGCAGCTCTCGCCACGACCCGGCTATTATAAAATTTCCTGAACTCTATAAGCGGTCACTTTGCCCGACAGAGTGTCTCTTGCAGTCTGCCTATGTGATCGACTAGTCATCAAATATGACTCTATGGCACTTGAACTTGCCATCAGTCGCCTCACATTCTAGTCGCTTAAAGACGTCACCTCATGTAAGCGGCTAGGGGCTATACTAAGTCAATCCAGTTCACTTATGGGGTTCAATATTGTCTCTCACAACCCATTTAGATTTTGACACAGTATCTTTCATCTTGAGTTAATTATAACTCAAATGACATTGTCATGCAAAAACAGTCAATACTATTTCATTGCATTTGATCCACGATCATCTATTTGTATTAGTGTTTTGCATATAAACCCTTTTATTAATGATTGCAAAACTTACAAATTTTGGTCTCCTTCCGACTCATATTCTCTCACATAATATGATCTTATTTGAGCACATATCTAGAACCCATTCTAGATTTTGAGATTCCTTTCCTGAGGGAAGCTCCCACTGTTATCTTATAACTCGTGACGTATAGATATACTAGAGGGATTAAAGAATCACTCGGAATTATCTAGTCACTTATGTGCTGAAATCTATATTTTAGTTATTAGTGATTTCATCACTCTTATAATTTTCAATCATCTTGGCAATATTTTATTAAGGTTATTCATGTCTTGTCTAACCATTTTGGTTTCCAATGGGCGACCTTTTATTATCAATATAATAAAACTTCCCGTAAAGCTCCATCATCATATGATATAAGGTATTTGATCATCTAGAATTTCAAACCTCTTATTCTTTACACCTTAAAGAATCACCCATCCTCTCTAAATGGTAGGCTTAATTCTTTTAATGAACATTGCTCCCACTAATTAAAATCAATATTACTCGATCTCTTAAATGAACCTTTCATTTCTTGCATGTAAATCTTTTATTTATATCCTGAATCATTATCATCACTATCCCTATAGTGATCTATTTTTATTCAATCAATCATCGATCACCTTCTTTTCATGTCTTCGTTTCCTCGAGACGAATATGACATGATAATTTCCTTATAACTACATTGAGAGAATTGAGATGATTTCTTCTCTTTTATCTTATAAACTTAGAAAAATCATTTATTAAGGAACCGGTCTTTCACTAGTACAGAAATGTCATTTGGCAACGGTCAAAAGGTACATATGGCAACGGTTGCACGACCGTTGTAAATCGGGGCGTTGCCTTAAATAATCACCTACGGCAACGGTTGTTAACCGTTGCCAAATGTTACTTTTGGCAACGGTTGCTAATAGGAACCGTTGCCAAAAATCACCTACGGCAACGGTTATTAACAACAACCGTTGCCTTATGTATATAAAAGGCAACGGTTATTAACAACAACCGTTGCTTTATGTATATAAAAGGCAACGGTTCATTTTAACAACCGTTGCCGTTGCTCAATCAAAATTTTTAAAAAAAAACTATATTCTAATAATATATTTTTGGGTAAATGTAAAGTTTTTTTATTAAGATAATAATTAATTACAAACCAATATTTAACATATAATTAACATTACAAAGCAATATCAATGCTTTTTCTGCTCAAGTGAACTAAGAATCTCTACTGCTCTCTGATAATGGTGAGGCTGAACACCAAAGCATCCATGGGAGAACTTGTATCCCCATCTTCCGAACCATGGTTGGCCATATGCAATGCCATGTACGAGACGAAGTTCCATCGACCTCTTTTTTTATGTATCCATTACAATGATCCTCCTGTCAGATAATTATACAATATTCATCAGAGAAAAGTACACCAATAACAAGTAGAAGAAACCTCAATCCAAACATGACTTGAAGTTGGCTAATGTGAATCATGAAACCGAAAATAGAAAAAAATAATCAGACTCAGAAAGAAAATAGGTCAGTTAAGGGATGGTTTACCTTGCATGACGAATATTAAGGTTTTTAAAAGCTCTCATTCATACTTGTCAGACACCCATTTATTCATCTTAGCAGAATTTTTCATGTCAATCGAGGAGCTCGACATTAGTCGTCAACACGTCCTGAACATTACTGACCAAGGAATTATTGCCCTATCGATGAAACGTAAGAGTTTAAGAAAAATCAATGTTTCAGGTTATGCTATGATTTCTGATCAGTCACTGATATCTCTATCAGCTAACTGTCTTAACTTAACTGAAATCGCTGTACGAGATTGCATTCATGTGTGTTGAATAGGAATCTCATGCATTTTATGATGCAATTTCATTTTGGAACAACGATCCGTAATGATAGCATGGTGCAAATTCTCAACAGACTAATGTAGAAAAATCAAATGTTAAAGCTCGTTTTTGGCAGGATAAGGAATCTGGTTTTCCACAGTCATTTTTGAAGCAGATTGAAATCTTGAATAGCTAAGAAGTCAGACAAAAACCAACAAAGATAACGCAATCAACAGTGAAGATTTTTAAAGAGTAGAATCGCCAGTAAAATGCCAAGTATCAATCGATATTGTATTTACATTTTCAAAAGAGTATCCAACATATGATACTATACCTCCATCTCAGATTTCATCCCCATTTGACTTTGGTGGTTAACCAATGCTAAGTTAGCTAACTTTTTACCATAAATATTTCCAAATATACATAGAGATAATATCAAATTTATCATGCTTGATTTATAAGAACTACTTTCATATTACCATCTTTAAAAGCTTGCACTTTTGTGTTGTAAGAGAATATACAAAGGGAGTATCTGGAAGTGAAATACTGACCTCTATCGGGCGCCTCAACGATTCTAACTTGTTGATGACTTTCAATACCTTTAGAGCTGATATTGCAGATATGATTCCTAATGCCCCGTCAAAATTTCCCGCGTCCACCACAGTATCCTACGTAACCAAATAAAACAGAACATATGCACATGAATCTACTATCCAGATAAGATCCTCCAAACAAAAACTATGAAAGGCAAGAACAAGAAATAACCAGATGTGAGCCAATAAACAATGCAGGAGCACTTGCATTCATTCCATCAACACGGCCATTCACATTACCCATAGGGTCCACCCACCTGCATCGAGATACAATTTAACATGCCATGCTAAAATAATTTTATTGACGTTAAAATAATGGAAGAATCCTCACGTCTTCAAGCCAGCATCTTCCATCCATTGACGAATAACACTCCCAACTTTTATTGAAGCAGTGCTCATAAATATCCTCTCAAGGTATCCATCTACGTCACTTACCTATCAAACACAATTAATTAACCATTCATGCTTCTTGTTGACTCAAAATCTAAACTAGCTAGAGTGGGGATCCAATGCAATAAAGCATTAGAACAATTTAAGGTTTGAAACTTCAATTAGCTGTCTCATAATAATATTATTCTAGAAACCATTTCAACAAAATAATGGCCCATTCTGTGATAAAACAATATAACAAAATGTTCAATACAAAACGACGAAAGAGATGCTCTTTATTGTTCTCGGTCACAAGAAACATGCTATACTAACGTCCCTTATGATTTATGAATAGTTAAGACATCTCTGTCATAGCTAACACTGCCATAAAATGGCAATCATTATCAACATTATCATTTGTCATTCCGGTGTATGTCAAACTTAGCCAAATTGTGCACATCGACAAAAATATCGGAACATTGCTTGTACAATCAACAAGTTTGACAGTTGTGCAAGGACACTAATACCAAATGATAATATCATGAAGTAAATGGCACTCTCTAAGATGATTGGTAATAGTACAACTATATTCCATGACATTCATAACAAAGATAGTAAATTTACCCCACCTGTTCTCGCTTGAACTACTCCGCTCACTCATTTTAACGAACCGGAGCTATAAAACTCCCCCTTTAATGGGATTAATGTAGCATTGCTCCCTTAGAAATCCGCTGCCAACCTCCATTTCAGATATAATATGCTCATCACTCGCTTATACCGTGGTCTTCCCATAACAAGTTTGACTTGACACAATTCTACTAATAGTGCTCTTCCTTGATGCACTAAATTGCTTGAATCTGATACAAACAATTGATATTAAGAGAAGCCTTTCAAAATCTGATACAAATCAATTGTTTTCATCAATAACTTTCTCGAATCCATGAATTATTTCACTAAATTGCTTGAACACTCTAAAATCACACAGGTTCTTGGTTAAGACCGTCCTAATAAGTTAAGACGACACTGAAGACTGATTTAAGCAAATCATCAAAAATAAAAGGACGGTTTTGAGAAGTCTTAACATAAAGACGGTCTTAAACAAACCTACTGAAGAGTCTATTGATATAATATACTCAAGAAGGGGGGGTTGAATTGAGTATGCCTTCTTTTTAAATCTTCTTCGATGTGTGTATGGTTGTATGATGATCTTTGAGTAGAGCAAATAATAAAGAGAGACACAATATTTTTGAAGTGGTTCAGTCTCACACTTTGAGACCTACGTCCACTATTCTCGATTAATAAAATTAGTACCAACTCTGGATTACAATTTTATCAACCCTACTCGTGCGACTTTGATGTTAGTCACAACTCAATCTAGATACCGTTAAATATCTAGCTACGACAAATACCGTTAAATATTTGTCTTGCAATGAGTACCGCTAAATACTCGTTCTATCTTACGTTAATAAGATAAAGTCTTCAATGTTTTCTTGGTGTCACAATCTTGAATGAATAAGATTAATGGTTGAGCACTTGAATCTTGAATCGGATATGACAATTAAAAGCTCGAATATTGAAGTGGATGATCGACGGCTCTCTCTCTTGATTTGCGTGTATATATGTTGTATTTTTCGTGTGGTTTAATGTATCATGGTAGTCTATTTATATAGAATATGTATCTAGGTAATTCAAACCCTAGATGATTTAGGAATATTACTTAAACTAGAATACTAGTCTTTTAGTAATACTACCTTAAATCTAATCTTAATATATTTAGGAAAGATTTAATAATATACTATATGTATTATATAAGGAATCAATTTCCTAATTCATATTTAGGAAAGATCTTTATATAATAAACAATTAGTATCCTTATTAAATCAACTTCCTAAACCATTTCAAAGATAATAAAATATATTACCATAATATAATCTTAGTTTGTTTAAGACATTAAACAAATACATAATATTTATTTAAATAAACCCTATACGATTTATGGTAATGTGGCATATCACACGTTTCCAAAAATCGAAACAAACTTTATCTAGATTATATATATTTGACAATAAAGATCATATAAAAATCCTTAGTTTATTTTAGTAATAAATAATTATCTCATAAGACAATTATTTATTCCTTATTTAACTTAAAGATATTTTATATAATCCTATTAAGATTAACAATTCTGTTTATTAAAATAGAATACCAATTAGACACTAATTCTACACGACATAAATTAGGAAACAAACGTTTCAACTTAACACATGTATATTCCGATCATTTCTTCACGATATAGAGTTATAGCTACGGGCTATAACTAGGACCAATCTTGTATGAAAGCTATAGTTGATCAATATAACTTTAGCTCACTATGCGCGCTTGTGATCTTCTATCAATCTTCAACTTAGTCAATTCATTGACTAACATGCTTGAATCTTTTATACTTGATTGATTAGATCTTGTTACTAATGTTCTGTACACTTAGCACACGATTATACATACGAGTATATAATATATAAATAGCTAGACTTGTCATTATCAAAACATAAACATATAATATATATATATTTGAATATATGGTTCAACAAATTCCCCCTTTTTGATGATGGCAAGTCTCTCTTAGATTTTGTGTCTAAGTGTATGTTCCCCCTCAATATAATAAAGGTTATTCATAGCAAAGATTAACTTAGAGTTTTTATCTTCTATCTATCCCATATCCTTTAAGGACCCTAAGAGACAATGAATTACGACAAGGAGCAAGCTTAGGCAAATTCTAATCTAAGTCGCATATTTCCCCCTCTTGACATCATCGAAAAGATGAGAACAAAGACATGAAACGACTAGAATAATATACGTACGAAACATAAGCAAGCATATAAACGAGTCTAAACATATGAACATAGAAAGTATCACACAATCACATACGGAATGTTAAAATATACACAACCAAATCGAAAATACTAAGCCAATGGGCCGAATCACGAAAAGAGAGTATTTAAAGAAAATGGGCCTGGCTAGGATAGGATAAATGGGTCTGCAAAAGATAACAAAGACGATGAGCCAAGTCAAAAGGAAATAGAAGGTTGGGCCGCATCAGAACAGGAACTAAGTTTGGGCCTGTTTGAGGTTAGGAAATCCGAAGAAGCAAAATAAGAGTTAGCTTCGGATTTCTAATGGGCCAAGGAAAGGAATTGGGCCACAATACAAAAGAGTTTATAAGTCCACCCCAGACTTTGAACAAAACAACAACAAACCAACTTCAATCCAACAAAGAAACAGAGACGGAGATGACGGATCACGAACGAGAGCTTGAACCCGGATTCTTTGCATAAGGATTCACATAGTTGGGTCGGGTACGGAATTCGAGGGTCTCCAACCTATCTAGGCAACTGTTCACGTTCATTCCTTGAGCATTGAGTGCGATTTCGAAGTTAAGTACCTTGAGCGAGAGTGCCTTGACGGCCTCAAGTGCTTTAGAAGCATCCTCTCGCAACAACCCATGATCACGCACTATAGCTCCTCCTTGAGATGCAAGAAAAGAAAGACGATCACTCATGCTTAACAACTCCGAACAGACAACAGAGACCTCCGAGCCAATTTTCACCAAATGCTTATCTACTTTCTCCATCCATTCCTTTACCTTAACCTCAAAATCACGACCCCTCTTAACCCTGCTACCCCCTGCAAAAAAGGCGAAAGAAACCACTCTCATCTACACCCGGTGTCTTTGGCATGGTTCATTTAAAAAAAAAAAACAATACATGCAATGGGATTCGAACCCACGACCACAAGGATGATATTTAATGGTTGTACCATTGAGCCACAAGATATTTACTGTAGATTAATTGGGATAACATTTAATTATCTACTATTTAGCAATATTTGGGGTCGCAAAAAACCGACTTTTAAACCAATTTTTTTTAAGTTTGGGGTAGCGCCTGCTACCCCTTGCTCTAAGGTGGGTTCGCCCCTGTCTATGACACCACTCTCATTTACACCCGGTGTCTTTGATATATTTAAGTAGATATTGATAATTATTATTTAAAGAATGTGTTAGGCGTTGGATTATGGTAAGTTAAGAGATAGAGGTATGCATGTATTACTCGGTGAATCTAGTAGAATTAATTAAACAATATATTATTTAAGTTTAATTTATTATTATTAGTTATTAAATAAATTGTAAATTAATATATAGGAAACCGGATTCTGGAGGACAGGTTTCTTAGTTATTAAATAAATTAAAAATTAATATATAGAAAACCGGATTCTGGAGGACAGGTTTCTTAGCTATTAAATAAATTGAAAATTAATATATAGGAAACCGGATTTTGGAGGACAGGTTTCTTAGCTATTAAATAAATTGAAAATTAATATATAGGAAACCGGATTTTGGAGGACAGGTTTCTTAGTTATTAAATAAATTGAAAATTAAAATATAGGAAACCGGATTCTGAATGACCGGTTTCTTATTTAAACATTGCAAACTTGTTATATTAAATCACTGGTGTCTTACATTAAGAAATCTGTTAGAAAAAAAACAGGTGTCTTATAATTGATGTCTTAGGCCTTTTTTGTAGTAGTGCTGCCTCCTCCTTCTCCTTTTTAATTTCACACATACCAAGAATTTGATCCATCTTGGCTTCAAGACCCGCGAAGGATGGCGAAGGATGCGGAGTGGGTTCAGTTTTACCAAACGTAAGATCAACTCCGTCAAAGCAAATTCCCATTAATTTCAACAATCGATCACACATACGATCTTTTGGTTTAATCCCAAAACTGGAATCATCGACGACACCTTTCTTAAGCATTAATTCGGATACCCACATTCCATATGGAATGTCGATGGTGGAGCAGAACTTTTCCTTAACAAGAACACTTGAAACATGACAGATTTTATGGCAAACAAGAGATGCCAAATCGATTTTCTGTCCCTCCAACCAACTATACAACACTACGGCCTCAACACTAGCAAGCTTATCCCGACCACCCCGACGTGGTAACACAGTGTTCCATAAAAAGTTCAAGAAGAACTTTAATTTGGGGTTGAATGAAACAGTAAGCAGAGGGGTGGTCTCAGTGGCATCCGCATCAAAATATTTCTTAATCACCAATTCTTGTTCTTTAGAGACTACACTCCATTCCTTTTTCAGGTCAAGAACTAATCCTTCTTGATCAAGTTTAAAGATGTCACAGATATCTGACTTCGTTATAACAACATCTCGACCATTCACAACACCCCTTATCCCATCATCACACGGCTTAACTGAAGCAAAGAATTGAACCAACTCGATAGGAAATAACAAACCCGAGAAATCACTTATGTATTCCCACCCTTGAAATGTCAGAAAATCTTTAAAGAAACTTAATGATTTTGACCCACTGACCCACGACTTAGGGTAAAACCGACCCGCATGAATGGCGTAAGGTAAAACTCGATCAATTAACGTACCTTCTTGTTTGGTCATGCGCACTTTCTCAAGACCCGCACGAGTTGCTTCGACAGCGTATTCAGGAAATATAGGGCGAGGGACTTGAGAGTCGAATTCTTGCATGTCATCAGAGTTAGAGGGTGAACCACGATTGAGTTTGCGTCGTTTGCTCTGGTCGGGGGTGGGAGCGACTGATGCTATCGGAGTCGGGGAAGGTGGTGTAACACCCCCATTTATTTAAGGGCCTGTACAAGGACTCCTCAGATAAATAAAGGTGTTACCATCTCGGTTTCCCGAGGCAGTAGATACAAAGGAAGATAAACAGTACTTTAAATAAAATTTAACTCATAACATGTTCTTACATCAGAAACCAAAAGTCTTAACAAACAAATAAAGTACAACTCGTATAAAACTGACTAAGGTGATCTAGACATCTAATCTGGTCCGGATCCAAGCTCTTCCTCCCATAGCTCCCCCTTAGTCTCAGCCACCTGTCAATCTGCTCCCCAATAAATGGTTCATCACAGGTGATCACGAATACACAGGGTCAACCACGAGGTTGAGTAGGGAAAAGAATAAATATAACAATATAATAAACTCCGCACCGATCCAACGCCAAATATATACTCCGCACCGATCCAACACCATATATACTCCGCACCGATCCAACACCATATATACTCCGCACCGATCCAACACCATATATACTCCGCACCGATCCAACACCATATATACTCCGCACCGATCCATCACCATATCACAAGTCCCAATATATAATCACATCGTATTACCTCATAGAATAATATAAATAAAAACATATGTGATCACATGATAACTTATTACCAACATGCTTAATATCGAATCAGAACAGGTTATACATCAATCAGATACCAGTATTTCCCCTACCTCGAATAGCAGAAGTGCAGACAATCCAAAGCTGGCTAGAAATGTTCCACGCGAAAACCGCTACCTAGACACGTAGTCGTAACGAATTAATGAATTTTCCGAACCCCACTACAAACCACACTTACTATAAATAGAAACCCTCCATAAGTGGAAAGTTTCCATAAATAGAAACTTTCCCAAAATAGAAACTCCCATGACTCACTAAAACCCGACTCATATATTTAATTAACACGAAGCAACAACCAAAACAATAATAATCTAACCAATTATAACATTAACATAGAGAGACATTACTAATAAGAATATCGATAAATAATAATAATAACCATAATATTAAATAATAATAAAATAACAACAATTAATAATAATAATAATAATAATAATAATAATAATAATAATAATAATAATAATCTACACAGACCCATAAAACACGCAAGACTCAACAGCCCAAAACCCACGAAATCACCGTCCCAACCGCGACCAACAGCCCCACTGACCAGCCTGTTTTGCGCACCCTAACGACCACCTTACCAGGCTCGAACCATAACCCAACAACGGTGGTTGTGACCACTGTACCATGGCATACCCATAGACACAGCCCACTGCTACTGACTCAACCCCCACCAGCCTGTGGCCTCGCACAAACACTAGCCACCAAACCGTGACCTGCAACACCACTGAATCTGTGGTGTTCATACCCCGTAACCCCTTCCTCTAGCTACCACCACCATCACCCTAACCAACACCCAGAGCCACCCCCGACAACTACACGCCACCTACGACTCCCTGGTGGAAAACACCAGGGCTCGACCCTAACTATGCCCTATAAAACCGACTTCTCAAAACCGCTGTACACCCCTCATCCTCCCCTGTTTCTGACCGTCTGAACAACCCAAGACACGCTGCGTATGATAGATTCCCGACCACCATACACCACCTAAAACCACCCAAAACAACCTTCTAACATATTAATACCATTACCCATAACCCTATACTCAACATAACTCCAAAACACGAACGAAACATAACAACAATGGCATAAACAAACACGCGCGAAACAGAGCTGTAACCCGTGTTCATTGTCGGTATTCACGGGTGTTTTACCACCACCCACCACGGTCCTATGGAGGTCTAAAGATGGAAAACATATTATTCATATCACAAGGATTACACACAATCATTAAACACAAAAAAAACGATAAACTGAAAGGTACAAAAAACACTCACGAAAAAGCTGCTGCTGAAGGGGTAAACCACCGATTTTGTGTTTGTTACTCTTTCGATACAGCTCTTCTTTATTCCCCCATGGTAGATCAGGCTAGGCTTATGATGGAGACAACGAAATAGGGAGGCAACGGAGTAGGGAGGCAACGGAGTAGGGAGGCTGATTAGGGTTTCTCTTCTTTTATGAATGTCGATGTATGGGTATTGTGAGATATGGGTATTGTGAGATATGGGTATTGTGAGATATGGGTATTAGGGTTTACATGGGTTTTTGTGGTTACTTGGTTTGGTTAGACACGATTCCCAAAGTCTATTCGAGCCCAAGCCCATCACGTTTCTCAAAGACCTACACTCCATTCCCGAGTCGTAACTTAAAATTAACGAGACATGTAGACAATATAAATATTATAACAACTAGCACATACTTATCGAATAAAATATTATTATACCCCGTCTCGATAAGTTATAAAACAATTTATCTTTGCGAACTACGAAAATACGGGCATTACAGTCTTCCCTCCTTAAATTGAACTTCGTCCCGAAGTTCGCCGCCCGTAAAGAAAGAACATCAACTAGCAAAGGAGAACGCAAGTAGGACTTATATAGACTTCAAAACGTGAAATGTTACATTCCATCCCCCTTAAGAAACTTTGTCCCCAAAGTTTAACACATCACCGAAAGAGAGTATGACTCTTAACGAATCATAATGTAGTGCATACAAGAAGTAACTAGAATAACATAAGTAGTCAAGAATATCAAGTATATTCAAACAATCACCACATACCAATTAGTCACGTCATAACAACTATCCATACCATAAAATCATGAAGATTTTACAATCATATCCTCCTTAAAACATGGTTACGTCCTCGTAACCTCATTCTAAGAATTCCCAGCACATAACTCCGTCTTACCAAAACTCACTCTAAGTAACCAAGTATTGTATTATCATTGTCGAATCTAAGACCAAGGACGAGGGTGAGTGAACTGGCGGAGTAAAACCGCGAATCAGTGCCTCATCTTAATATCGATTTCAAACTCATACCACAACTCAATCACCAAGGTCACACCGGACCATAAACACAACATGGCACTACGGCCAGATATCTTATAGCTCGGTACCAAAGACCAATTCTCATCTCGATTTCAATATCAATATTATCAAATATTCCCTTAAAGGAACTGTTCAACGCTTAGAGAGTAAAACTCTCAGCGACTCACCCACGAGTCAAGGTCAAAGAATACGACAACTTGATAAAACACCGAACAGAAACCTCGATCTCAAATCAATATCATCATAAATAACTCAGCTAATCAATTACCAGAAGTTCACCTACCTTACAAACAGCCTATCTCGCAAACAAAAGGATTATCTTATTAACAAGGAAATGAACTGTCAAAATAAGAGAATACTTACTATTATGCCACTTTAAATAAGTACCCGTATGAACCCATAGCAATTATCATGTTATCATATAACCTCGAACAACAACAGGAGTATTAGGATCGGTAGAAAACGGGTTACGCAGAAAAATAGAATCAGAGTAGTTAATACTCACATACTATTGAAATTTTGACGTCAAATCAATATATTCACCACAACGTAGATAAACAAGAAACTCAGAGTTCGCAATTGACGAATTAAAACATTTCATGTTCGTTATCATATTATAGAAAGATATAAGGCAAAATTTGTTAATGTAAATAAGAATGGAACATTGACATACTCCACAAGATATACACAAATCATGGACTAACGAGACCGTTTAACATATCTGGGTATTAATAAGTTAACAAGATCACTTAGGTATAACTCGACTTACATCACTTATCATGAGACTAATAAAATACATGTCTTGTAAAGTAAGGGTTTATATAATGTGCAACAATTAAGCATTCGGCAGGTTTTCAACAACACGTGAGTACAGAATTTGTCATATTGCAACAGTTACTATAATTATTAAAAGATCAAGCGTCATCATGGATAGTCATCACCTTGAAATACAAATTTAAAACTTTTGGAACCTTTGGAAAACTTTTGAAACGCTGAAATGGCAGTTTGTGACAATTATAAACACAATCAAAGGGGCTATTTTTCAACTACAGATCGGACTTAAAACTGCACGGAGACATTCTGGCTCTCATTTACTAAAACACTATCCTTGTAAATTACAGCTCATAAATTATGAAAATTTAGCGATAAAAGTAAACGAATTCACATGACTAATATTTTCATAAATCACATATCAACCAGTTAATAATTCAATAATTAGGATCAGATTTTAAACATAGCAAATGCAATTCAATTGGTGACATAACAACATGCATGAAGGTGTCATAAAGTTTATTAGCCCGGTGAACTAGACAACGATATACCACAAATATATGAAAGAACATCAACATGATTCACAGCGTTCAACATAAACACCACTACTCATAACAATTATATTGCTATATCATGCTAATAGGTTTACCATTCAAATTTTAGTCTACCACTTGTCAAGACCCTTCTCTGGTAATTATGATTTTAACATCACATACGAACATCACATATTCATTTTGAGATCATAATATAGGCATATAATTGGAACGATTTTATATTAAACTTGACGAAATAAACAAGGTTATGCTATCACGTAATGAGGGTCATACTCATACCACATGTCTACTTTTCCTGTCACTAATGCCATATTAGGATTTTACGCGGTCACATAGCATAAACCACACTTGATTAAAATTTTATATGAAACTTTTATATTTCACGACTTCAACCATTAAACGTTACGTAGCAACTTACCAAATCATAATTAAATAACAGCTTAGCTAACATGCGAGCGATCATAGTTCTTAGAAAATATATAAAGGACGAGTTAAACATAGGAAGAGAATCGAATGCATATCTCAAGGAAATTATTTAATATCATTTCTATAACTCAATCGATCTGAACAAGAACTTTACAGCAATTCAACAGGAAATTAGGCAACTTGCAAGAATCACAACTAAATAACGACTCATTAAGATTTTACATGGCCTATCATCTTGAAAACGTAAACTCATATTCTGAACAGTAAAGGTGGAATTATGCATAAACAATTACTAAGTTTAAAACGATTTCTTTGACACAAAGATGGGTCAAAACGGAACTGTGCAGCAACAATCCAACCACGGTCAACTAGAAGATTTATTTCACTCAGAATATAACTCCTATTAACATGAAACCAACAACATTGTAACACCAACTCAGGAGGTTGTCATACCTAAAGTTTTCATACTCAAATATGGACACATTTAAGACGACATCCGGTATAAACAAGATAACATACAGGAAACTTATTAAAACAATTTGGTTCTTTTACAACTTCACATTGCTACTTCGAAACTCAACCGTTCTTTTTCTGAAACACGTTGACATATACTTGGAGCATAGACATCACTTTGTACAGTATTAACAAGCACTTCTTATTACTACGATACTCGTTATCTGGTTCACGGTAAAGATTTCAAAACTGAAAGTAGGATCAACTAACTAACTTGATTGTTATACATGCGTCTCAAAATAAATTAGTTTCTACCATCACACAAACACAACTTATCCAAATAGGAAAATATAACCTAGGAACTACTACGTATCCCTTTATTGATGATAAACTTCATAACGAATTTAAATGTATATAACAGGCATAAAATTTTAAATACGATATACGCAACACATGACTATATATATTCACAGCTTAGAACACACATTCTACATATTACTAAACATGGATTGCTAAAGCAATTAGTAAAATAATAAAATCATAAATCTCAAATTCCGATCACATTTGCCTGGTATGCACATCAGTAACTCTTGCAAGGTATAAGGCATGCATATAAGAAGTGTATATACACAACACATGACTATATATATTCACAGCTTAGAAGTGTATTATATCTGGACGACTTGCTGTAAGATAAAGAAGTGAGCCAATCATACCTCTGTAAGTTGTTTCATCTACAGACTTACCATCTTCGTCTTTGGTTAACTTCTTATCTGTGACCATTGGAGTAGGCATTGCATGAGAGGTTTCCATTCCGAATTTCTTTAGTAACTCCTTGACGTATTTTTGTTGATGAACTTTGATTCCTTCTTCAGTTTGTTGTATTTGAAGTCCAAGGAAGAACTTTAGTTCTCCCATCATACTCATCTCGAACTCAGAAGTCATCAACTCAGAGAAGTACTTGCACAACTTTTTATTAGTTGAGCCAAAAATAATATCGTCAACATAGATCTGAACAACTAGTAGATCTGAGTTTTCGCTTTTAAGAAATAGGGTTTTATCCACAGACCCTCTTTTGAATCCACTCTCCAATAGGAACTTTGATAATCTGTCGTACCATGCCCTATGTGCTTGTTTCAGATCATATAGTGCTTTGTCCAATTTGAATACATGATCCTTGAGTTTGCTGTCAGGAAATCCAGGAGGTTGTTCAACAAATACTTCCTCTTGGAGATAGCCATTTAGAAATGCAGTCTTAACGTCCATCTGAAAAAGCTTCATTCCCTTGTGTGCTGCAAATGCAATGAGTAGTCTTATTGCCTCAAGACGAGCAACAGGAGCAAAGGTTTCGTCATAATCGATCCCTTCCTGTTGGTTGTATCCTTGAACTACTAATCTGGCCTTATTTCGCACAATGACTCCAGTGTCATCCAATTTGTTTCTGAATACCCATCTAGTTCCAATGACAGTTCTGTCCTTAGGTCGAGGAACAAGATGCCAAACTTTGTTTCTTTCAAATTGCTGGAGTTCTTCTTGCATGGCAACTATCCAGTCTGGTTCTACGAGAGCTTCCTTGATATTTGAAGGTTCAATGGTGGAGAGAAAGGAGTAGAATGAGCAAAAGTTATTTAAGCTCCTTCGAGTTTGAACTCCATCTGTCAGGCTTCCTATGACATTGTCCAAAGGATGAGAGCCTTTGTATCTCCAGTTGCTTGATTGATCATTTGCATTCCCTGAACTTGACTCGGGATCTTGACTTGTTCCCCTTGAGTCCAAATCTGGGTTTATAGTAGGGTCAGGTATAACTCTGGCCTCTTCCCTTTGGTTTTGATTCAAAGTTACAGCTTCATTAGCTGTAACTCTGGGTTCCAAGTCATTGGTTTGAGAGTTATCTACAGTATTATCAACTGTAGTTTCATCTCTCGTACCATTTTCTCCCAAGTTGAGTTCATCATGAATTCCTTGAGGTTCTCCTTCTTCAATTTCCATTTCAAGAGGATCTTCCCTTGATAACCTGAAATCAGGTTCGTCTAGGTTTTCCTCTATATCTTGTAATGGCTTATCGAAGACATTATTCTCATCAAAGATAACATGAATACTTTCCTCTATGCATAAAGTACGTTTGTTAAAAACTTTGTAGGCTTTACTATGATCTGAATATCCTATAAAGATTGCTTCATCACTTCTAGGGTCGAATTTGCTTAATTTGTTTTTACCATTGTTGTGAACAAAGCATTTACTACCAAAGCATCTTAAGTGTGATATGTTTGGTTTACGACCACGGAGAAGTTCATAAGGAGTCTTTTTAAGGATAGGTCTAATCATAGCACGGTTATGAATATAGCAAGCTGTACTAATAGCCTCAGCCCAAAAGTTTCTAGGTAGGCCACTGCAAAGAAGCATTGTTCGAGCCATGTCTTCTAGGGTTCTGTTCATTCGTTCTACGACTCCATTTTGTTGTGGGGTTCTAGGGGCCGAGAAGTTATGACCAACACCATTGGTTTTACAGAACTCAATAAAAGCATGATTGTCGAACTCAGTTCCATGATCAGTACGGATTGTTACTAGGTTTGATTTATATTTGTTTTGGACAAGTTTCATGAGACTGACAAATTCATCGAATGTTTCGTCTTTAGAATGGAGAAAGATTGGCCAAACAAATCTAGAGTAATCATCAACTAGAACGAAAACGTACCAGGAACCACCTCTGCTTCTTACCTTCATAGGGCCACATAGATCCATGTGTACTAGTTCAAGAGCTTGTTCTGTGCTTACCACTCTTTTTGGCTTAAAGGATGATCTGACGTGTTTACATCGTGCACATGTGTCACACATCTTTTATTGATCAAATTTGATCTTTGGAAGACCTTCGACCAAGTCCCATCTTCTTAGCTTACTTAGAATAGGTGAGCTAATATGACCAAATCTCTTGTGCCATAGACATGGGTCATCTAACGTAACTTTCATGCATGATAGAGAATCAGTAGGTACAACATTTAAATCAATCATATAAACATTTTTCATCCTGTGACCTTCAAGTATTACTTTACTGGTGCCTTCTAAGATTATACGACATATATCTGAATGAAAGACCACTTTATTTCCTTTGTCACGTAATTGAGATATACTGATAAGATTGTGTTTGAGACCACTTACAAGGTATACATCATTTATAGCATGAGAGGATGAAATACCTATCTTACCAATTCCGATGATCTTTCCCTTTTTGTTATCACCAAATGTGACTTTACCTCCATCAAAGGGTTTAAGGGTTTGAAATAGATTTACGTCGCCTGTCATATGTCTTGAGCATCCACTGTCGAGATACCATAGGTTATCTTCCTTGGCGACAAACTCTTCGTCGTCGTCGTCTGAGTCTGATTCTCCAAGGAGACACATATTAGATGCGTCATCTTCATCATTGTCGTTTGAGATTAGATCTAGGCTGACGTTGCTTAGGCACAGGTTTGCTACCTCTTCTTCTTCAGAGTCCTCGTCATCTTCAGATTCTAATTCTCCCCAGCATGACGCAAGCATTACTTTCTTAAACTCTGTTTTGGTCTTTTCTCTTTTTGACTTGTCATTGATTTTGTCCCAACTTGGACAATCTTTGATCATGTGGTCTTGTTGTCCACACTTGAAACATCCTCTTTTGAAGAATGTTTGTTTGGAGTCAGGTTTCTTTTTGTCGAACGTTTTGTTGTTAGGGTTTTTGTGTCTACCTTTGAAAACTGCTTTCTTAAATCGTCTAGCGAATAGAACTGTTTCATCCTCAAGTTCTTCTTCGCTTACTTCGCTTGTGGAGGCTTGTAAAGCGACGCCCTTTCCTTGGGGATCATCATCGTTTTTATTTAGTATGATCTCGTGTGCCATTAAGGATCCAATCAATTCTTGGTAAGTGATTTTAGATAAATCACGTGCTTCCTCTATGGTCGTGACCTTAGGTTGCACTTTTTGGTGAGACTCCTAAGAATCTTACGAATGATATCTTCAGAATCGATCTTTTTGCCAAGGTTCCGCAGTTCATTAATAATACAAGAAAATCGTGCAGACATGCTATCAATAGATTCATTCTTTTCCATATTGAAAAGTTCATATCTTTGAACGAGCAAGTCTATACGATGTTTCCTGACTGCGGATGTTCCTTCATAAGCAAGTTCGAGACTATCCCATATTTCCTTAGCGGAACTACAGGATGAGAATCTATCGAATTCTGAGGTTATCATACCGTTCTGTAGGAGGCTCATGGCCTTAGAGTTTTTCTCTGCAATTTTGTAGTCACTTTCCACATAATCGCTTTCCATCTTTTCATAGGTTGTTCCATTGGCGGCGGCGACCAAGATCTTCTTTGGTCCAGTTTGGATGATCTTCCAACATTCCTAATCACAACCCTTGATGTAATGAGTCATCATATTTTTCCATAAACTATAGTTTTTGCCATCGAAGATAGGGCACTTGAGATGCTTGGAATCCATTGATGAAAGAGTATATAATATAGAATCAATAGAAGGATCAAAACTCACGCGGCTAGGCGATCAAGAGCACGAGGCTCTGATACCAATTGAAGAGTCTATTGATATAATATACTCAAGAAGGGGTGGGGGGGGTTGAATTGAGTATGCCTTCTTTTTAAATCTTCTTCGATGTCTGTATGGTTGTATGATGATCTTTGAGTAGAGCATACTTAGAAAAACTAAGTATGGGCTCTTTTTGTATCTCACGCAAATCGAGGCCCATAAACGTAAAACCCAAGGTCACGAGATCAAACCCCACTACGAGCAAAAGTAACATAACCCTTGATAGCTAGATTTTTACTTCGATGCTCGTATGCACCAAGCTAACAACGAATAAAAAATGTGACGTCGACTAGTAAATTATATAAAAGCAACCAAAATACGAATAATAATCCGGGTTATTACAGTCTTCCTCCCTTAAAATGAACTTCGTCCCGAAGTTCAACAACGCTCAGATGACAAAACAAACAACTCAAACGCACTTGGGACATAAAACATCACAAAAGGTTCACTTTAATAACAGAATGTTACACTCCACCCCCCTTAAAAGAAAAGTTACGTCCGCGTAACTTACCTCAATCGAACAAATGTGGATAACGCTCCCTCATGGACGCCTCAGGCTCCCACGTAGCCTCCTCCTGATTATGATTTGTCCATAAGACCTTCACCAAGGACGTCTCCCCATTGCGAGTCTTCCGCACCTTCCTGTCCAGGATTTCCTTCGGAGTCTCAATGTATGCCAACTGCTCATCTACCTCAAGCACCTCGTGCTGAAGCACATGTGATGGATCACTCACGTACTTCCTCAACTGGGATACATGGAACACATTATGGACCCTGGATAGGGTTGGAGGCAAAGCTAAGCGATATGCCACCTCCCCAACTCTGTCCAAGACCTCAAATGGTCCAATAAATTTCTGACTCAGTTTGCCACGCTTGCCGAATCTCATCACACCCTTCATCGGAGAGACTTTCAGTAGTACTTTCTCGCCGGCCTCAAATGAAATATCGCCCCTCTTCAGATCGGCATAGCTCTTCTGTCTATCCTGAGCGGCCCTCATCCTCTGTCGAATAATCTGAACCTGCTCCACCATTTCCTGGATCATATCTGGCCCCAATGTCACGACATCAGCTCGATCATCCCAACACACAGGGCTCCGACACTTCCTCCCGTATAGAGCCTCGAAAGGGGCCATGCCTATGCTTGCATGATAGCTGTTATTATAAGAAAACTCGATCAACCCCAGTCGATCCTCCCAAGATCCTCCGAACTCAAGTACACAAGCTCTCAACATATCCTCAAGAGTCTGAATCGTCCGCTCAGTCTGACCATCAGTAGCCGGATGAAAAGCTGTACTCATCTTCAATTGGGTACCCAAAGCAGCCTGCAACTCCTGCCAAAATCTGGATATAAACCTCGAGTCTCGATCTTAAACAATGTCCTTGGGTACGCCATGTAGTTTGACTACATTCTGAACATATGACTTAGCCAACTCGGTTTTACTCCAGGTATCTTTCATGGGAATAAAGTGAGCCGACTTAGTCAAACGATCCACGATCACCCAAATCATGTTGTTGCCCCTCTGTGTCCGAGGCAGCCCCACAATAAAGTCCATCGAAATATTCTCCCACTTCCACTCTGGCACATCTAGTGGCTGCACCTTCCCTTGAGGTCTCTTATGCTCCCCTTTCACGCGTTGACAAGTCAAACACCTCGAGACAAACTCTGCGACCTCCTTCTTCATATTCGGCCACCAAAACGTCTTCTTAAGGTCCTTATACAGCTTATCACCCCCTGGGTGAACAGAATAAGGAGTAGCATGAGCTTCAGTCAGGATCTTCTTCTTTAGCTCCTCAACATTCGGTACACACCATCGCCCACTGAACCTCAAACTACCGTCGGTATGAATATTGAACTTGGATGTCTCTTAACCAACCCTATTTTCCACCATTAGACGCCACTTCTGGATTCTCCCATCGTTCTTCTGCAACTCCCGAATCTCCCCATACAACTCAGGCTCCACAGTCAAATCACCAAGGGCATCCCCTTTTCGGATCATGAAAATTCCCATCTCCCTTAGTTCGTCATGCAACCTCACCCTCGATCTGGCACAACTCAAAGCATGCACTGACTTTCTACTTAGGGCATCGGCCACCACATTCGCCTTGCCCTCGTGGTAGACAATCTGCATATCATAGTCTCCGATCAACTCTATCCACCTCCTCTGCCTCATGTTCAACTCCTTCTGGGTGTAGATATATTTCAGGCTCTTATGATCAGAAAACACCTTAAAAGTGGCTCCATAAAGGTAATGACGCCACAATTTCAGTGCAAAGACCACAGCGCCCAATTCCAAATCATGAGTCGGATAATTCTCTTCGTAGGTCTTCAACTGTCAAGAAGCATACGCGATCACTCTCCCATTCTGCATTAGCACACAACCCAACCCATGCTTTGAAGCGTCAGTATAAACTTCGAAGTTATCACTTCCAACTGGCAAGGCAAGGATAGGTGCTATTGTCAGGCGTTCCTTAAGGGTTAGGAATGCCTTCTCACAACTCCCATCCCAGATAAAACGGTTCTCTTTCCTCATCAACGACGTCAATGGCTTTGCTATCTTCGAAAAGTCTTTGACGAATCTCCGGTAATAACCTGCCAACCCCAGGAAACTTCGAATCTCACCCACATTCTTCGGACTTTGCCACTTAGTCACAGCTTCGATTTTACTAGGGTCGACAGATACCCCTTCTTTGGAAATGACATGCCCCAGAAACGCCACTTTCTCTAACCAGAACTCGCACTTACTCAACTTAGCGTTGAGCTTATGCTCCTCCAAAGTCTCAAGTACCTTCCTCAAATGATCCTCGTGCTCTTCTGCATTCTTAGAATATACCAGGATATCATCTATGAATACCACCACGAACTTGTCCAGATACGGGCTGAAGACTCGATTCATCAAGTCCATGAACACAGCTGGAGCATTAGTCAATCCAAAGGGCATAACCACAAATTCATAGTGGCCATACCTCGTTCGGAAAGCGGTCTTCGGAATATCTTCATCCTTTATTCTCAACTGATGATACCCGGATCTCAAATCAATCTTGGAGAAAACCGCAGCTCCACTCAACTGATCGAACAAGTCGTCAATTCTCGGCAAAGGATAACGGTTTTTGATGGTTACATTGTTCAGCTCTCGGTAGTCAACACACAACCTCAAACTCCCATCCTTCTTCTTCACAAATAGAACAGGTGCTCCCCAGGGCGACACACTGGGTCGGATGAACCCTTTCTCAGCTAGTTCATCCAATTGCTTCTTCAACTCCTCCATTTCTTTCGGCCCCATATGGTACGGTGATTTAGAGATCGGTCCCGCTCCTGGTTTTAGGTCAATGGAAAACTCCACTTCCCTCCTCGGCGGTAACCCTGGCACGTCGTCTCGAAACACTCCCTCAAACTCCCGTACCACAGGTATCTCACTAGTCTTGGGAGTCTCAGCCTCACAGTCCCACATTTGACACAAGATTAAGCTTTCTCCTTTCCGCAAACTAGACTTGAGAGGATTGACTGATATGAATTTGATTTTTGGTTTGACTCAGTATCCCTTGTAAGAAACCCTCACTCCTTTAGGTCCCTTCAAGGAAATTTTCTTTTGGTGACAGTCGATAAAAGCCCTATACTTCCCCAGCCAGTCCATCCCTAAGATCACCTCAAAACCCCCAGCGGAAATTCTATGAGGTCACAATAGAAAATTGCTTCCCCGATTTTAATGGGTACACTACCGTATACTCTATTACAAACTATTGACTCGCCCGAAGGTATGGTCACTGAATCCGCGACCCAGTCGAATCTCTCAAGCCCCAAAGCCCTAACATGATCTCTAGACACAAACAAATGGGTGGCACCGGAATCGAAAAGTACGAAAGTAGGTTTAGAGTTCACAAGAAAAGTACCGGTCACCACATGCGCATCCTCCTGAGCTGCCTGCTTCCCCATGGCAAAAAGCTTGCCACTGGACTTGACCCCACTCTGACTGGCACTAGATGTCCCAGCTTGCTGGTTCCCCTCTGCTCCTGTCTTCTGGTTACCTCCATTCCCATAGCTTTGGTTCTGGTGCGAGCGGTTCTGATAACTGTTGAAGTTCCTCTGGAAATTGCTGCTCCCTCCAGACTTCGCACCCCAACCATAGTTTGTTGTGGGTGTGCGATAGCTGCTGCCACCATAGGACTGAGTGCGGGATCCCTGATATCCGGATGTAGGCGTGCGATAACCCCCGGACTGATTCCCTCCAGAAGAGCGACATACTGCCTGCTTGTGCCCAATCTTTCCGCAGCCGAAATAGACCATTCCCACCGAACCACTACCAGAACCTCCACTCCTGAAGTTGCCCCCACTCTGGTTTCTCCCACCACCAGAGGCACTACTCCCGAAGTACCCACTGAACTTGTTAGTGCTTTGCTTCTTCGATCCTGAACCCTCAGTTACTGATTCAGCCTTCCTCTTTTCTGACTTGGACTTCTTGTCCTCTTTGATCATATCCGAAAGCCTCTCCGCCGCCCCAGCCCTTAAATAGATGTCACGGACTGTGGTGGGCGGAGCTGCAATCAGCCTCTTCTTGATGGCGATTGATAAACCCCTCTCAAATTTCATTGCTAGCATGGCGTCGTCGAATCCCATGTCTCCCACATAGTGCACCAATTGGATGAATTTCCTGTAGTAAGCCACTACGGTCATGTCCTCCGACATCTTGAACGAGTCGAACTCCTCCCTCAGCTTGCTCTTTTGGAATTCTGGTAGAAACACCTCGTTCAAGACCCCCTTGAATGCGTCCCAAGGAACAAATGCGGTTCCATCCTCTGTAGCTGCTTCCCGGATCTCTCCCTTGTTCCCGGTCCACCAGTCTCCAGCCAGTCCTCTTAGATAGTGGGCCGCCTGGTCAACACTTAGTTCTTCGGGGCAATCCACCAGTTCGAATAAGTTACTGAATTCTCTACACCAGGCCCCCAGCAAATGAGGCTCCCCCTCCCCGGTGAATTGGGTGGGGTGGTGCCTCGCAATTATCGTGCTCATCTTCGCGGAGTCCATACGTTTGGCCTTTAGAGCCGCATTCTCAGCTAGTAATCGGTCTAACTCCTCTTGCGTGATGTTAACGGCATTATCTCTTCGCGGAGGCATACTATAAAACAAGAAAAGAAATGAGTCCCGACGTACATGGGTACCCATTTGGTTTAGGGCTATGTTCCCTAAGCATCAAAATCTATAAACACTTATCATACTAAGTAGTTTTCTTTTATAACATGGCTCAGGGATCACATAACCGCATATCACTAGACATGATGAAAGAAGAATTTCTAACATGTTTTAAATCACTTAACATATCACATCAATATACACCTTTTCCAACAATTAAGGATTCATTCATGCTCGTGCCCCTTCCGGCTTTTCAAAAGTCACTTATACTCAGAATTCTCATAACATACTTACCACAGTATGCTATCACTTTCACCACCTCCTATTCTACCCTTTTCTCTCATATATGCACTCTGGGTTCCCGGGTAAAACTGATAGGGCCTATGGTTTGGTGTGAGGGGCCCCAGACTCATACTTTGCCTTTAGTGTGCTCCTAACAGTCCTATCCCGGGGTTCATTTTCTTCAGACTCTCCTACTTTCATTGGGTTCATTAGGTTAGGCCTGAGGATCGTTCGCTCTGATACCACTTTGTAACACCCCCATTTATTTAAGGGCCTGTACTAGGACTCCTCAGATAAATACAGGTGTTACCATCTCGGTATCCCGAGGCAGTAGATACAAAGGAAGAGAAAAAGTACTTTAAATTAAATTTAAAGTCATAACATGTTCTTACATAACCAAAATATAAAACTGTTCTGATCAAAAATAAAAGTACAACTCATCACTGCTATTATGTGATCTACACTCTAGGCAGGTCCGGGTCCGTGCTTCTCCCTTCCCTAAGCTCCCAAAGTCTTATACCTGTCAATCTGCTCCCTAATAAATTGGTTCATCACAGGTGATCACGAATACACAGGGTCAACCATGAGGTTGAGTAGAGAAAAACTGTATATAAATCACATTACTATAAATAGAAAGTCAAACTTCTCCTCTCCGAATCACAGACCCTTTTATCTCCACACCAATCACAGACCCTTTATCTCCGCACCAATCACAGACCCTTTACCTCCGCACCAATCACAGACCCTTTTATAACAATTCCCGCATCATAGGGATATATATCCAATATATAATGTCACAACGTTAATCAATCAACAAGATATGCACATATAATTCGCCATAGATCATGCTTCACAACATAAATAAGTGCACAGATAATTCCCTACCTCGTAAATGCAGAAGAAAAAGGCAAAATGCACAACCGTTCTCAAAAGTGCTCCACAAGAAAACTTCCACCTAAAAGTATATTACTTAATTAATAAACTTCCTACTCACGTAATACGTATACACATTCCATTTATAGTAACTTCCTATATATATATATAGCAACTTCTAAAAAATAGTAACTTTGGTTTGAAATTCAAATTATATAAGACGTGCAATAATACCATATCTTACAATAAATGCCCAAAATCATTTCCCCTAATATCACAATATTTTTACTTAAATAACATAATATTACCATAATAATAATAATAATAATAATAATAATAATAATAATACACCAAAACAACTAAACCGACTCAACAACTCCTATGTCTTAACACCACCACCGTGGCTGCCAACAGCCCTAGGCTCGGCTGACAACCACCGCCGACCAAACCCTACTACGGCCACTACATCTCCAATCACCACCAGGACGGCCGACTCCTTCCGGCGAGGAGAACCAGGGGTTCAAACATCCCTGATTCTTCACCCCCAACCCGTGACACACCTGAACAGTCTGCCACGACCACCACTCCCGCCTGTTAGACCACCCTAGGCTACCGCTAAAGACACGCCTGACCTCAAACCTTTCGACCGTGGTGGTACCACCGCACCAACCTCCCCCTAGTCATCGGTGGTACCACCCCCAAACCCCCCTGTCACACGACACCAAAGAAACACAGCACCTCTGTTCCCTGATCTCTTTTCGCATCCACCACAGAAAGTCCCTTGACCACCATACGACACCCCCTTAGACACCACGACAACCACTACCCTACTCCCTGACTCTCCCTAAACAACCACCATAAACCACGACTCCTCTTTTATAATAAAACTGACACGGTACATATAAACATAAACACATAAATCTGACACCCTACACCAACCCAGCCTCTTTAGACGCATGTACGACGGTGGTGGGTGATCGGAGACGACATAATATGGTTCATATCCGACCACCACCTGCCATAGACTGAAGTTACGTGATTATCAGTATTATACATGAAACAACACAATGGTAAAAGAGACTCGAAACTGAGTACAGACAAGCAACCGTAACACAGTGATGACATACCAGACTTCACGGCCAAAACAAGACACCCTACGCTAGGCGACAACCACCGTGTAAGGCTTCACTTCTCCCTCTGAGGTGGCGGCTAGGGTTTGGTGTAAAAAGCTTTGGGATTGAGTAGGGTTTGTTGTGAGTTTAGGGTGTCTATAAAGTGACAGCCGAGTGAGGTAATGCAGCGCTTAGAAAAACTAAGTATGGGCTCTTTTTGTATCTCACGCAAATCGAGGCCCATAAATGTAAAACCCAAGGTCACGAGATCAAACCCCACTACGAGCAAAAGTAATATAACCCTTGATAGCTAGATTTTTACTTCGATGCTCGTATGCACCAAGCTAACCACGAATAAAAAATGTGACGTCGACTAGTAAATTATATAAAAGCAACCAAAATACGAATAATAATCCGGGTTATTACACAACAAGATGAAAAAGGTAAGGAACTTTAGGCTATGGACCCCAATTAAAGTTGAAGCCAAGAGCAGAAGGAGAAGCAAAGGAGAAGAAAGGAGAGAAGCGACGTGAAAGGAACGATTGTGGAATCTTCCAAGGTGCGGGTCTCTCACTATTCTCACGGGGTCCTCACTTCTTACTTTCCAAATCAAGTCATTCAAATATCGGTTCTCGTGAACAATTCCTCCAATGATTTATCTAACCAACTCTTCTAAACTTTAAACAACCTCATCATTACAGCCACCTATTCCCAAAAGTTTTAGTTTTCTCGTCTCTGCTTGTTCCTCAAATGACAATTCAATAACACTTTCAGGTCATCACCCTTATATGCTATATCCACTTTACTTACCTTACTGTTCACCAGATAACAATTCCTAAACCATCAAGTTTTCCGAATTCTCGTCTCCCAATAGATTACTTTATTCTATCCACAGACCGGTGGTGCATCCTCAAATTTCTCTTAAGTTTTTCAATAAATAAACATTAAGATTCATTAAGCAGCCTAGAGTCAAATAGTGATTCACTCCTTCTAGGCTGAAGCCATAAACTCTTCAAGTATTCAACTAATATAGCTAATGATCCGTATTCCTCAACAACGGGCCTTTCCCAGCTCAATCACTCACCTAAGTCAAATGATACTAACTCACTTCAATCATTCATTCTTCATCATTAGTATCTTAAGCCCATTCTCTCGGGTCGCTCTATATCCTCAAGTATTTCATCTAACTCCTTAAACAGTTCTCTTCAATCCCCAAATTTTCACAATCTAAGCATGGCTCTCAAGATTAAGTTCCACCGAATACTAAGTATACAACTCAACCTTCAAGCAAGTACCTTATCACTCACTTTCACTCTCCCAATTGGATAGACAACTAGACACTTGGATCATCAAAACATGTCTCTCGATACCTCTTAAGTTTTTCCTCAAATAACAACCTTCTCATCATAAGGATTTACTGTTATACTGTAACTAGTTCCTCAAAACTCTATAAAAGGAAGATTACCTACAAGGCACCTTGAGAAAGCAAGCAACAAGGTTAAGTTGAAAAGGTATGAAGATCTGTTCAAGTAAGATAGACAAATATTCTAAAAGAAAGATGTGCATCTGGAGTTATCAAAGAAGGTGGTGCACAAAGAAAGAGGAGTATCTTCAAAGCTCAGAAGCATTCTCTAGCAGTAGCACGAATCTTCTATCTTCGGTAGAAACTCCGGTCTTGATCGCCAAATGGATAACGGTTCGTCGGTTGAAAGACAATAAAGTAAAATCAATCACTAGTAAAAAAATACCCTATTGCATCAAGTGATTTACGTCGGTTCTAAAAGAACTGATGCAAAAAGTACTTAATTTTGGCGAGAGTCTAATTTTACACTATAGACCACTTATTTGCGTCAGTTCTTAATTAGAACTGACGTTTTTAGCGTTCACTTTTTGCGTCAGTTGTGCCCAAAACTGATGCAATTACCTAAAAATATACTTTTGCTTCAGTTGGTGTCTAAAACCGACGTATTTACATTAATGTTTTTGCTTCAGTTTAAAATTGAAACTGACGCATTTAAAATGGATTTTGAAAAATTAAGAGTTCTAATATGTTAACCTACTATTCCTTTCCATAACTTAAAAATATTTTTCGTCTTCATCAGTTCACCGCCTTCTTCTTCAGTTCATTGTCTGTCACCGTCTTCATCGTCTTCATTCTGCTCAAACCCTTACTTTTTCGCCGATAAGATGTAAGTTTTATTCGCTTATTTCACACGAATTGAAACCATTTTCTGTGAATTTTGGCTTTAATTTCTCGTTTTAGTGACTAAATTGTTGTTGTTACTGGTTCCCTTTTACACGAATTCATGCCATTGATACCCTTTTCGCCTATTACAGTACTAATTCAAGTAATAATCGTGAGTTCCTGTCCAAGTATAATTGCAAATTGTGTGGAGAAAATGCTTATAATTGTTTATATGTTGGAAGAAATATACATATTGTTGTGCGAGTGTTTGACTGTGACATTCGAGTATGAGTCACATCTGAGTATTAGTCATTGGTTCAAAAATTGAATTTCAATGTGCAATTAGGGTTAATCAACAAGTTTATTTGTGCCATAAAAGATGTGTATATAAACCATTGTTGATAAAGCTGAGAACTTTCGGTTACTCTTTAATGCCGCTAGTCAATGCCAGCAGGAGAAGTTGTGGAGCTGCCTCATTCATTGAAGCTATCAGGAGACTGCACTCTTGATCAGGTTCTTCATATTAGTGACCTTGCACTCCCTTTTGTATACTATTCACTGCTCCAGTTTTGCATTAATCTCCAAAACCATGTTAACCTGGTTGTGAATTGGTGTCACGGGTCCTTAAAAGTGATAACATCACATGCGCTGCTGCTTTGATTCGTCTTTGTAGAATTTTATTGGCTTTGGTCATCTTAAGTTCTAGTTCTGGAAATTTGCAGGATGTTGTAGTTGATGGTCAGCTTCCTGAGAAAGTGACCTGCTATGACGGAGTGTTCTACAACTATTTTAGTATTGGTAACTATCTCTTTTGGCCAACAAAATTCTCTGTTACTGTTGTTCAAATTTCTCCTAGTTTTTGGTCATCGTACCTTTACCTCTGATATACCTCGCCTTCTTTGCTTATACCTTAAGATTTATCACATTATGAAACTGTTATGGATTACCATTTTGAGATCTGTTAACAGTCATAAATAAATGTTTGAAGGAATTATTTTTTCCAACGTATCTGAACTGGAAAATTCGTATCAAGGTTGTCTCAATATATTTTTACTCAAAGCTACTTCTATCAAAAATGTGAGGACTTTTTACAGTATTATCACTTTCATCACTGTCGAAATTTCTAAATCATTGAAATTCGCAGGTTTTTCATCCGCATATTTTTTTCCTGGGTCGTGTGAGTTTCTTTGGGAAATTTTTGGCGGAAATTATCTGAATACATGCTTAATCATTCTTCATATTAGTCGAGAATGTAGTTAGTAGAGTTACAATTACTTACAATGTCAGTTATGTATGGCATCACAGAGCTAGAGAATTTCTTTGGAACACATTGTCGCTCTTATTATCTGTATTTTGATGTACATTTCCATCCTTAACTCTCAGTCCTTTATTTTTGAACTCCACTTTGTATTATGCTCAATGTTTGTCGAAATTTTTTTGCCCTTAGTGAATTTTTGATAGAGAACATGTTTGATACCTCCTTTCTTGGTAGTTCCAGTCTTTCGTGATATTGGATTTTAACTCTGTTATATGTATTCGTAGGTATGGATGCATAAGTTGCATATGGCTTCCATACTCTGCGCAATGAGAAGCCCTACCTAGCACAAGGTCCAGTCGCCAACAAGGTCCGATTAATATATTGTAAACCTCCAATTTCTCAGAAACAAAAACAAAAAAATTCTCATGTTGCTTTTTGAAAATAGTAGAACAATTCTGTCTAACCCATTTGTCTCCGTGGTTGAATTATTGTCCTCTCTACATTGTCGAGCTCTCTGCTCCTTTGGGGGCTTTTCTTGGTTAACTGATGTGAAAACTCTTGAGGTTAATTCTTGACTATACAATCATGAGTTCTGGGTCTGCAGTTGGTGTATTTACTGCTTGTGTTACGAATTACTTGTGAGAATGGTAGTTTAGGCCTTACCGTCTTTTATTGATAATGCCTTTATTTGGCAGATGATCTATTCTGGGTATAGCTGCACTCAGGGCTGGTTCTTTACACCTTGTGTTAGCGATCCAGGATTAAGGTAATATTTAATTTTATTCCTATGGATAGTTAGTAGATAATCATGGCTCGTATATCGTTGTTTTCATGGTTCTTTCATTAATCGTGGAGGTAATTTTTTTCTTCGTGGTTTGAAATACTGATATAATATGATGTGCATTTGTGTAAAATTCTTCAGAATAGGCTAGTCTTGATCAATAGATAGGATGTGATATTGTTAATAATAATGAAATCATTTGTAAAATGTCATAAAATTTTGTTTGTTAGTCCATATACTCTTTGTAGTTCCTTCAAATAGTCCTTTCAGCATTCACATTGAACAATCAGATAGCATTCACATTTACAATCAGATATACATCTTCAGACCTCCTGGTTTGTATATTTATCAAAACTTGATATTGCTTTTGTTTCCGTTATAAATTGATAATATCATTCTTTACCTAGTACTCTATTAGCTGCAGACTCATCCATTCATCAAAAAGTTCGAGGACAAGGGTATCGATCTGGGAATTTTGGTAAGCTGCTTTATTTTTCATTATTGTTTTATTTATCATTACTGTTTTATTTTTCATCTGTTTAAGCATTCACTAATATTCTTAATTATCAAGAAGTGGAGCGCGCAGTGCAGGTTCTCGAAGAGCTTAAAGGCGTTCCTGAACCGGTAACACATTATCAGTACTAAATTCTGTCTGGACGGAGGGTGAAAGCAGTATTATATGTTTGTTAATGTCATTCAGGCGTATTTCGATTTGATCCAAGGACGGTGGAGGTTAATGTTTACTACAAGGCCAGGCACTGCTTCTCCCATTCAGGTTCGATTTCATGACTGTCTCCTGGTTTTATTCCGACTAAAGTTAATTTTAGGCAAATTCTCATTTTAGACGGTTATATCTCGTCCATAGAGAACGTTTGTGGGAGTTGACAACTTCAGTGTGGTTTTGTTTTTGCAGTTTCCTCAATTTTTGGTTTTGTTTTTGCAGTTTCCTCCTCCCGGTTAGGTAGTTTAGTTTGATAGTCTGGTTTTGAACTTATTGTGGTGTGTGTTTTGCAGTGATAATAGTCTGTCAAGTGCAAGCTCGACAAAAGTTAGGAATGTATAAAGATTCCAATGGTCAGTTATTGTCTGGAAGTAATGGGCCTTCTCAAGGTATGCAACTTCAAGTTTCTGATTCAGGGTATATGTACCATCCACAATACAAACAACATCAACAATGTATGCTTCTTCAACAGCATCAACACCAGCAACAACAACAACAACAACAACAACATCAACAACAACTGTTGTCTATAACGATTTAAGACTGATGTATAAACAAAAAGAATATACATGTGTCAACTGTGCATCAGTTGTAAATCCGATGCCTATTGATGAAAAAGTCTGATGTCTATAACGATTTTTGTAGTAGTGTGCTATGTTGGATTGGATTTGGAATGAATGTTGTTGGTTCGAAGGAAATGTAATGTCCTTTGGTTGGATATTTTAATGCAGGTGGTTTTAAATTTCTGGTGTTTTGGATATCAACTTTATAGGAAGGTGCTGCCGAAATTTCGGTAGCAGATTTTTTTTTTAAAACATAAAAATAAAATACATCAGTTCTTACATGAAATGAAGCAAATAGTAATTAGTTATTGCATCGGTTTTGAATAGAAATGATGCAAAAAAAATAGAGCAAAAGAGTCAGTTCCTATAATAACCGACGCATATACTATTCAATTTTGCGCGAAATTAAGGTACTAATTGCATCAGTTGTTGGGAAACTGATGCAAAAGCTAAGCGAAAAAGCATCCGTTACTGGAAAACTGATGCAAAAACTAAGCTATTTGCGTCGGTTCTTATAGAAAATGCATCAGTTGTTTACTAAGAACTGATGCAAATGATACATCAAATGCATCAGTTGTATACTAAGAACTGATGCAAATGTCTGTTTTTGCGTCAGTTTTAGAACCGACGTTTCAATAAACGTCACCTCCAAAAACGTCAATCAAGAACCGACGCAATAAGTCTTATAGAACGGATGCAATAGGGTGTTTTTGTACTAGTGAATGATAATCAACAATCACGTTAGAACCTAATAAAAGCAATCACAAAACAGGCTACAATATAAGTCCTTAAATCTAACCAATCTCTCATTCATTATTCAATTATATGGTCAAGTTAAGGTTGGGGTTACATGAGTGCGTCGGGAGCGATAACGCTCTGATACCAACTGTAAAACCCCTCGTCACAGCGGAAAAATAAAACATACAACATGCCAAAATTTACGCGGAATTTAAACTTGAACATACATAAAAACGAGGCGAATTAAAACTGAAACTGAAAGTAAAGTATATATACAAACAGCCTGGGATGGCACATCCGTACAGGCACTCAAAAGCTGAAATGTAACTAAAGTCTAGCTAACGTAAACATGTAAGTCAATCGATGAATAGGATCATCGCTCGCTAGCTCCATGCAACCCTCTGCCAACCACCTGTCATGTACCTACATACATGTAAACATGTACGCCACAATCAGTGGGGAGTGACTAGAGTTCTCCTAGCCACCTTTTGTAACGACACGTAACATATAAACCTACAATATACTCCAACATATATAAAACATGCGAAGCATACTAATCTCATTATCTCAATCTCATACCATCATGCAATTACTATGCAAGGCTCTCAACCAACTTCGGAAACTATTTGGAAGGAGAGCCGGTTTCCTTTCCAGTTGCCCGGCCGGGGGGTCTTTCAGTCCAAACCCTTTACGAAACTAGCCAAAGAGTCATCCAATGCCTTGGATGAACAATTCCATGATCAATACTCTATACTCTATACTAGGCAAGCAGATGCAAAACAGCAAGTATAAAGGTTCAGCGGTCAACTTAAGACATAACCTTGATACTAAATCACTTTCACAAACAAGGACTCAGAGGCCAACTTAAGGCATAGACCTTGGTATCAAATAATCACAAGAAATGGGTCCAGAGGTGAACTTAACACATATCCCACTACCATACAAGTAAAGGGTCCAGAGGTGAACTTAACACATATCCCAATACAGAACTCAGTAATGGGTCCAGAGGTGAACATAACACATATCCCAACATACAACTCAGTAATGGGTCCAGAGGTGAACTTAACACATATCCCACTACAAACAAATGTCGGGTCCAGAGGTGAACTTAACAGATATCCCAACATACATACACAAGCAATGGGTCTAGAGGTGAATATAACACATATCCCACTACCACACATAAGTATTGGGTCGAGAGGTGAACTTAACACATATCCCAATACACAGCTATCGTACACCGGGTCCAGAGGTGAGCTTAACGCATATCCCAATATACGACAACCGCTCACGTGTCAGGTCCAGAGGTGAACTTAACACATATCCTGACACGCCACAAGCAAAACACGTAATGGGTCCAGAGGTGAACTTAACACATATCCCATCACAAGACATACAACTCACGTATTAAGCTCAGAGGCCAGCTTAAGGCATACCTTAATACGCATCAATACAACAGCACCCAAAGATAGTAGCTAAGTCAATAGTTCTAATCTCTTATACATGTAAATAACACTTAATTGATTCCGGGAACTAAGTTGAGGGAGAGTCGGTTTCCCTTTCGGTTACCCGACCGGGGGGTCTCTATCCTCTCTCCATTCCCGAACCCAATATAGTGTCGCCCATCCTTCGGGGACCTCAAACACACATACATGGTACACGGAACGAATCTCAAACAAAACCGACCAATCGACTAAAAGATAAAACTGATTTAATGAGAACAGGGGCTCTCAGCCGGGCTGGGGACCATCTGCCGGTCTAGAGACCGTCTGCCGGTCAGACGGCTGGGAGTCCCTTCCCATTGCAGACTTACTTTCAACAAAACGAAGGAAAGAGGCTCTCAGCCGGTGGACCGTCTGCCGGTCTGCCGGCTGGGAGTCTCTTCCCACCTAGCCTTCACAATTCCTTTAAAAAGGAGACATGATTCTTAGCCAGCCTACCGGCTAGGAATCATGTGCCAGCCTTCTTTCTTTCAAAATGACATCCAAGAAGAGTCTCTGAGCCGGTCGACCGGCGGCTGACCACCCGGCTCAGAGCTCTTTTACAATTTCCGAATAATCAAAAACCACCAGCCTGACTCTGAGCCGGCCGACCGACTGCCGGTCAGTCTACCGGCTTAGAGTCCCTGTACGCAAAATCGCCAAAATCGCATATGTTCCTAAACTTCACAAATCGATACTAAACTTCCATAATTGCAACAAGCCTATATTACCCAGCTTACATAACATCTATGTAACTCAATGGCAAGCAATAATTTCAACTATAAAGGCATATTAAGATCATTGCTAGTACTCGTCTTAAGCATGGATATTCTGAAAAATGAACCTATAACCATGTAAATCACAACTTAAGCATATGAACATCACATATGGGCAATCCTAGCATGATTCTATGTCCAAACAACAACAACAATATGCAAAATCAGAAACTTCCATCATCAAAACCATGAAATATGCTATTAAAACAAATAAAGGTCGAGTTTCTCATTATCGTCACCTTTACTTAGCGATACCTTCGAGATCTTGTTCAATAATCACCATGTCCTTTCCGGCTAACACCGCCTAAAACAACAAAACATCAAACTATTCACGAATTTCGAAATTCCAAGAGCAGGCCGAAATTTTGACGGAAAGATTATGAGGTAAAACTTACCTAGAAAGAAGGAGGGCGAGAAGACGAATCCGTGGCCGCGAAAATCGTCTCAATCGGATAAGAAACGAAGATTCTATGAGCATTTTAAGATTGAAGGAGAAAAGATGCAAAAATGGTGTTTGTTGTTATGTTTGCAAATCTGAAAAATGAAATGAAGAAGAGAGGTGGAGGATGGTGGGGTTAGGGTTTTGTGAGGAAAAAGAGGGGAAATGTGTCCATTAACAAGTTAGGCCCATAAGACAAGTTTTAAGACGGTTTAAGCTGGGAACACCGACTTAAGGTAACTACAAACTTAAGACTATATAAATATTTCCGGACTATGAAATTAAATTGCTAAGACGTAAATTACGCAATTAAATGAAATCTTATTTAAATCCTTTTAAATATTCTCACATAAATTAATCAGTTATTTAAATGAAATACCAAGAATTACGAAATATAAATTATTTCTCGAACTTGAACTTAAAATCTTTAAAATTGCAAGTCCCGAATTATTGGGATGTTACATTCTTAAACCTTTACTTATGCTAAGGCACAATGGGGACATTGTGCGGTTTGGTTTGGGGATGGGTTTAGTGTCACATGCATTGTTGCACTACTTTTTGTTACACGTTTATTGCATTTCTGTCTTGCATTGTTCTTTCTTTATTTTCTTTACATATACAAAAAAAATCCAAAAAAATAGAAAAATTCAAAATAATTTCAAAAAAATGCACGTTTATTTTAGCATATAGGTCGAGTCGGAACGAGAGTATTTCAATGATGATTCTTGCAATTTTACATGTTTATGCCTTTGCCTTGCCTTGTTAACATGCTTTAGTATAAGAGCCATATGCATATCTACGAGTTTTTGTCAAACAACCCGCCTTTCTTGAGACTTGACTTGTACTTTGGCAAACTACTATACATTCTAAGTTTTAGAGCTTTATTCCTGGTTTCATTCATAAACCAGTTGTCTAGGATGTGAGTAGTACTCCCTTTGAAACATGTTACATCAATCTGCATAAACATGAACATGAATTACTATATACCTATATGCTGTCTTGTTTTGTGAGTCTTGTTACGTGCGTTTGAGATCCCTTTCTCTTGCTTTACCCATAAGCCCTACATGACCAAATCTGCCTTTTTATCCCCCAAAACTACATCCTATACTTAGCCTACCCTACCAAGCTAGTATTTGTGGTCGATGGAAATTTTTTGAGACACTTTGGTTTTGTATATCCTCATGAGAAAAAGAAAGAGAAAGAAAATAAAAGAAAAAGGAAAAAGAAAAAAAAAGTACAGAAAGATCAGAAAAAGAAAGAATAAAGCTGAAAAAAGTCGAAGATTGCCTGCAAGTCAGTCGGTCGACCAACTGACAGAAGTAGGAAGTCTAAAAGCGTTCAGAAAACCCCTTTCTTTTGCATCTTATCACTCCCGTACTCCATCCAAAATATTTGGGAGCCCCTTTTCTTGAAGTTATGTGAGATTGTTGCTACAAAATAGCACTGTAATAATGTTGGAAGTCGTGAAATATGTTGTTGGAACTCGGTTTTGCTAGCTTGGCTTTTAACCCCAATCGTCCAAAAACATCTTAATCTCTTTTACCCTTCGCCTCACATATCCTTCATTACCTCAATGCACGTGTCAAGGTCACTTAATGAGTATGTTTATGCACGGTTGTAGAATTCTTTTTCATATTAGATTTCAGGCATGTTTTCATGGGTCAGAGTTAGGTGAGTGTCTTTAAAATATACTTCTTTCTATCTTTTACATACACTCACCTTTTGCTTAATGTGTGATTTGAGCGACCCGCGAGAGTCCATGGTATTAAGTCTCTTTAGTCGATAGATTTGCAAGTTTGACAACTCCATAACTCGTTTGCATGATTCAAATACTTTTTCATTGTTGGCTTGACATTGGTTAAGGCAAACATGTAAATTTCGCTCCGAGATTGAAATCGTTCCATTAGTTTAAGATCGAGTCTAGTTCTTGCTTGAGGGCAAGCAAGGTTTGGTTTGGGGAATTTGAAGCGTGTCTATTTTATGATGTTTTACATCTATTTTTACACGCATTTTAGAGCTCATTTACGATGTTTTAGCCTTTATTTCCCAACAATTGTCTACTTTCGTATTTTTATGCTCTTTTGCAGAATTATGCGGAAAAGAGGCGATTTCAGGCCAAATGCTACCCTCGGGAATTTTGCATAACCAAGAGAACCAAGGAACGAGGAGGAAAGAACACCCAACGCGCAAACCAAGGGGCCATAAGACCGATTTAAGAAAAAATCAAGGCTGACACTCAGGAAACCCGGTCGACCGACCGACTACCTTTGTCGATCGACCAACATACCTGATGTCTCAAGTTCAGAATTTGAATTACGTAGACTGAAACCCGTTCGGCCCGATAATCGGTCGACCGACCGCTACATCTTGTCAGTCGACCACAGCGCAGATTCCAGAAATTTCGGCAAAGCCCATGCACGGATTAGGTCAAAAGAGAACGCCTCTAATTCTCCTATTTAAGCCTAATCCGTGTTTAGGGTTAATCATCAAGCTTTACCATCAAGTTTTAACCCAGTTTTATCATCCAGTAGTTTTAGCATCTAGTTTTAATATAAGTTTCTTTAGTTTTAGTATTGTTCTTAGTATCCATTCAAACAATCGTTCCACGCAATTCAATAAGGTTTTTTGTTCTGCCCTAATTCCTTTACTCGGTAATTCTCTTTTAATTCCAGTTTCTTATTGTTATTTCTTATAGAATTGCTAGAATCCGGTTAGTGTAGAATCCCGAAACCTTGTTGTCAATCGCATGTTATTCACGTTGTTTGCTATGAATTATGTTTTTATTATCTTTATTACTATTCTTGTTATTTCTATGAGTAGCTAGACCCATATGTTAGGATGTAGGTGATTAATTGCCTAGATGATATAAGACAGAATCGACCTGTAGCAGACTCTGCTCGACCGACTGGCTTAACTGGTCAGTCGACTGGGGTAGTCGGTCGATCGACTGAAATAATTGGTCGATCGACCGACCTCGCGTACGTTTTCAGACTGTTTTACTTCGTCGACTATAACACCCTATAATGAGACTGAAAGGAGACTTGTAGGATGTTAGTAATGACTTACCCAAGATTGAAAGATACGGGAAGGGCATTGGTTAACGTTTTAAGACGGCTCGGTTACTAAGATTGAAAGGTATGTGACCTAGAATTTAGGAATCACCCTTATTTTTGACACCCAATATTTGTGAGACCTAGGAACTAATAGCATAGGCCGAAAGGAGCTATTTGGTAACATAGACCGAGAGGATTTGTTACACCCCTTACGCGACTACAATACTTGTTAATTTAGACTTTATACCATCGTAGCTTTTATGAACCAATCATCCTAGCATTATTTTAATCATAAGTTTTATCCATATCTTTATTTTTGTTTCATCTTACCTTTGTTTTATTATACTTAATATCAATGAATCAAACAAATCCCCAATTTTGTTACCCTAAAACATTAGCATAGAACAATAAACATTCCCCACCTCCTTGTGGTTCGACCCTTGACTTTCACTATCTAGTTAAAGCTGAGGTTAATAAATCTTTATCTTTGGCAGCGTCAACGACGGGTGTCACCGATGTTTGGTATTTGATAAAATAAGCTTCAAGTGTGTTTCTTTAAACCATGCCAAAGTGAACAGTAGAGCAGTAAAGCTCATGACCCATCAGTTTATGTTGGCTATTATTGGGTATCTGCGCAGTATTATAAGTCACGCCAGGAATTTGCTGACTTCTAAAAAAATGTTCTTCTTTACCTCGCCTACACACTTCAGTTGAAGCTTTATCTGACTCATTCAGATTTGTAATTTTACTAATTATATGAATGTTTGCTCTTTGATTTTGCTGATTGTCTCCTATTCATATTGTGGCTGGCGAGTAGGGGCGTCCCCGTTAGGTTCTCCTATTTAAACTGGAGTGTAGTATTTTTCTCTACAATATTACTATAGGTAATAGTCTAAATTTATTTATAAATGGTTTTACCACCGATGTATTTACTTATTGGGTTTTGCAATGTGATGAGTTAATGTAGCTGGTTTGGAGTTTGAACTTTGCAACACATTGTTTTAATTGTATTACTATGACAGTATGGGTGTTTGGCATTTGGTTGAAGGTACATGGTTTCGAGTTTCAGGGTCCTGTTTTTTTAGTGCGGTGTGAGTATTGTAAGACGCTCTGTGACATGTTAGACTATCCCAAATACTCATTTATTTGTACGATAACTTGATTCTGTTGGGAAATGTGTCCTCAATAATAGTGCGATCACATAATTAAATCTCATGACGAGAATACGCAAGGGATGATACAAAATTATATAGTCAACTGACCAACATTAATCAGTAATGATTGGCTAGCTAGAAGTTTGACATTACTGTCGTATGACGGTGGTGGTCAGTTGATCCCTTTAGGTCACACCTATAGGACAACTCTCTTAATGATAATAGAAATTCCTGTATATGGATACAAGTCAGTTTAATCCTAGTTTATTAAATGGATAAGGTTTGATAATAATATTATAAATAAAGTTTTTAAACGAAATGTCGTTATTAAAACCTAGATGCTTATGAAACATTTAAGGAATGAATTAATATTACAAATATTGTAATATCATGCATTATGGAAAAATATTAACTAGATGTAAGTAATTAAGAATTACTACAAGTTTATGGATAAATGTTTAAATTGGTTAAACTAATTATATTCATAAAATCAAGTATACGATCAATGTAATTGTTACGTATCTTTTAATATAAAATGTGTATAAGTCCATTTATGTGAATTGGACCGTGTGAGGTCGTGTGACACTATAACACACAAACACATTTTGCACAACTTAACACATTATATGATAATGTGTTAAGAGGAGACATCTACTTAATCCATCGTCTTGAAGAGGGAACATTGTGTGAATTGAGGTGCCCATGCATTGGGCACCCTACCCAAACTCACGGCAACATCTAGAGAAGGACAAAATGAGTTTGGTTCTTCTCAATTTATTATTCCACTTCAATTTAGGGTTTTGCTAGTGTGAGAAAATAAAAAGCTCTTGGTGTTTTTCTCTCCCAAAACCGTGCCACCTTCTTCCATTCTAGATCCATCTTCAAAAAATATTATACTAAGAGTAGTGATAATATTATTGATCATATACTAGGCTTTTGTGTTTGATTCTAGCAAAATAAACACAAATATATTAAGAGTAGTGTGTCTTGGGTGCATCTTGGAGGAGATATCCTACATTGGATAGTAGCTTGGAGGATCATCCATGCCATTCTCGTCGAAATAGTGAGCTTTCGATTCTTTATTCCGCATTATAATAAGCATGCATAAGATCAAAAATATATATAATTAAATTGTTAATTATCCCTTTTATTAGTATGACTAAAATATATTAGGTTTTGAGACCTAAGAACCTAATAATTGGTATCAGAGGAAATCGGTTGTTTGCATGCTTTTCGTTTATATTTTTTACAAAGTTATTAGATAACAAAATAAAAATTGAAATTTTATTTCGTATATGATATGGCCGAAATTTCTAATGCATGAATACCTACTGATTCTAAATGTATTTTAGGATATTTGGAATATATTTTGCATATATATTGTTCATAGGTATTTTATTTCGGTTTTTATTAATTTTTAATGGTTAAAATGTTCATTTTTGGGAAAAAATAGCTAAAATTAACTTCTGGCCGAGATTTTTTAGTATGGTTTCACATGTATTTCCTATGATATTAATATGAATTTTCGTAAATTATGGAGTTAAAATGCATGGTTTATGAATTTTAAATGTTAAAATGCCATAAAATTAATATTAATTTGTTTGTATAGTTATATTTCGAATTTGACTATAAAACTTTTTGAGTATGTTACTTGCAATATTTAAAAATGTATAGTAAATTTTTCCAGAAATTTTATAATATACTGCATGTTTATTGATATTTAGTGTAAAAATCGGATAAAAGTGACATAATTTCGACTTTAATAGTTTAAGTTGGAATTTGGCCATAAAACGTTCACACGATGTCATATATATTATTTCCAGCATGTATAAAAATTTCGAGATTTTTATTTGATGTTATGCTTGTGAAATAATTTTAATGGTTAAAATTGTACGATATATGACATAAATCGTTAAAATAGCAATAGTTGTTAAAATGGCCGAAAAATTTAACCCATAAAAGTCATATTTGATATGTTCATCACCATATTTTTCTTGGGAGCCAAAAGTTTCTGTTTTATTTAATTTTTATTTGTTTAAAAGTTATATTTAAAAATTGAATAATAAGAGTCATTGTAATTAAAATTTCGGATATTGGGCAGTGTGCTATTTAATTTTCTGTCCATTTCAGTTTCTTAAGGTGTTTTGGAAAGTGTAAAAATATTATTAGTATTTTATATGTATTTATAAAGGTAATTATTTAATTTTCCGACTCGAAATACTCGTTTTACATATTATTTACGAAATAAATAATAAAACCGTGTAAGTACTAATAATTTTAAGGTTCTGAAATTTTAAGAAAAGTCTAAAATATTCAAATTTTGAATTTTGAATTTTTCCGAAATTTTATGACTTTTTTTGAATTTTATATTATTTTTCCCGTAAAACCGAGTAATACCGAACAATATTAGAATATTAAGTTAAGTCATGTTAAAAGTTTGAGTAAGACTAAATTTTGAAACCTAAATAAGTTGGGATGATTAACTTAAGAGTGAATTCTGATTCACATAATGCCTAGTGTTTTTAATCGTTAAAGGAGCGCACTTCCATAAAACCGATATTAAATAGGACGATAACTATATATATAAATGATATTAAATAGGACGATAACTATATATATAAATGATATTCAATTATGATTGTCATGATTTCATATACGTAATTTTGGATTATGTAATTTACTTAGTATGGCCTTAGTTTTCAATCGATATTTCCCGTAATGTAAGGGGTTATCGATTCGAATGTAATTAATGTGATCTCGTATCACTTTATTTATTGTTTTCTATTTTATAATGTATAAAGTAGACTAGAAAAGTTGTAATTTTTGTAAATTCCGGTGAGTCTTGAAGACGATGCCATTCGGAAAGGAGTTCCGACCAAGACGGTGTTTACCTTGAAGTGCGTGCCTCGTGAAGTTCAAGGGACCAAAGGAGTTGGTTTCCGAATTTGTACTTTTATTATTTTCTTTTCTAGGAAAGGCCATACTAGGGTTTCTTATGCTTTAAGTTTTTATGCTTATATTTTGCTTTATATGTTTGCATGCATTGCCAAATCGTCATATCATGTCATGCATTTTATTCGATTTAGTCGACCTAGTCAATTATTTATCGATAATTCACCGACTTAGTTCACTTAGACGGAGATAGATAATAATTTTGACTAGATCTCTTACAAATGAATTTTGAGACTTAGCCTTACCAAAAAGTATAGACCCATGATTCCCTTCTTCACAAGACAGTGGGCTCGGCTACACCGGGGTACTAAAATTGTTACGTTGGGTAAGTGGGGAAATAAGATTACACCTTGAAATTTGGTCGATCTCAACGAAGGTATTCATAATCGTAGTTGCAATAAGTTCGGGCTAAAGACATTTTTTAGAAAATTGTCGACCGAGAGTTCTAAGGTAGAACCGATTAAAGAGTTAATCCACCAAATTATATCAATAAGGGTTGAATCGGCTACACCGTACCCGGATTAATATGGATTTGGGTCTCGGAATTGTTTACTTAATTGGGTAATAAATCATTAAGTAAATAACTAAACTTGTTTAAATTTAATTTTAATTACGATTTTTAAAATGATGTTGTTTTAATTCCTTCACTTTTATTGTAGTTTAAATTTTCAACATCGTCAATGGCCACCAACGCTCCACCTCTCACTAATGTATATCATGGCTTCGATCCTTTATGGATCGTTGCAAACTCGATAAGCATGGTTTCAATTTGAAGGATTGGGATGCGCAATTAATTTTGCCCGCTCAAGGTGACGATAAGACTCGTTACCTCTCAGAAGCCGCTCCGACCGCTCGTTCCGCGGTTCTTCTCCATGGAGTCAGATCTCCAAAGGAGTATGATCAAGTTAACCACATCATATGAGATATACACCAAACTTGCGATGATGTTTTCACAAACTCCAAGGGTGATTCAATATGAGGCGGCTTCCGCCTTCTTCGACATTTGCTTGAAGGAGGGACAAAAGATAAGCCCTCATGTACTCAAATTAGTTGAGTTCGCGGAGACTCTTAAGTTGCAAGGAGTTGATGTTCCCGACTCACTCATCATTGACCGAGTTCTTCACTCTCTCAATAAGGTGATATCATATGCTCAATTCCGGGTGAATTTCAACATGCGAAATCAAGAGAACACATTGGATGAATTGCATAAGATGTTTGTCCAAGCCGAGAGGGACATGGGACTTCATGAAAGTTCCACTAAGGATTTCTTGAACATCAAGAAGAAAGGGAAAGGAAATTTCAAAAGGAGTGCCTTCAAAGGCAAGGGCAAGAAAACGTTCAAGCCCAAACCGACCAAAGAGAAGACCTTTTCGAAAGGCGCTTCCACCTCATCTTCAAAATCTGAAGATAAGTGCCATTATTGCACGAGGTTAGGGCATTGGAAACGTAATTGCCCTAAATACTTGACCGACCTCAAGAATGGAAAGGCAACCGCCCTAGGTAATACTTCTCTTTTAAAATTCATGTTATTTTGTCAACTTTTGTATGACAATACAAGTTGTTGACTATCACCCCTTTTAAATTGTTTTAAAGAGGCACCTTATGATGATAAGGGCAAGGAAAGGGAAGCGTTAAGTTCCTTAGATGGATTGCTATGGTAATATCCAGTGATTGAAGACATCAAGAGCTTGGCTCTAAGTTTCATTATCGTCTTCTTTCATTTATGCACTTTAATTTTAAAGAACAATATCTTTTCTTGTATGACAAGGATTAAAATCCTAAACAATGGTTGCATTTTGGATATTGGTGACTTGATTTTCAATCCAAGTCACTCCTTTTGTTCTTAATCAAATCGTTGATTCCTAAAATAAATTGCATACCTTGTAACATAAGTTCATGTGATCTTAATAAATCACTAAAGAAGTACCCTGAAATGTTCATTGTACAATAAGATTGATATGATCAAGAGAAAGAATCAAAGTAGTGTTGATTAATTTAAACGGAGAACTACACCTCAAGAGAAAACACTCAATCAAAATGGGATATAATTAGTTCATTATAAGATGATCATTTTAAGTGAAAATGAGAATTAATTTATCAACCCTAATACTATTCATAATTCAAAACATTGGTTATGGAGAAATTGATATCCTTGTATAAATAAGGGTTATTTTAAAGGATAGAGTGGGAGAAAATATTTCGCCCGCAAACCAATGGGATAAATGTGGGATCTTTGAGAAGAATCTTACAAGGGTTTCTTATAAAGAACCCTTAATGAATGGATAGAAGTAACTACGAGAGGACACTGAAGAAACTACGGGAGGACACGAAAGGAAATGTTCCTTATGTCATTGTTTCTTAGAGAGAGGATAAAAGAAACCCCGTACGAAAAAGGAAGGAAAACGTTTCCTTGATAATGATATTTCTCAAATTATAAGATAAAAGAGGAGAAATCATCTCAATTCTCTCAATGGTAGTTATAATAGAACATCATGTCATGTTTCGTTTCGAGGAATGAAAGGTTCATTTAAGAAATGATATTGATTGAGTGAAAGTTGATCACTATAGAGAGAGTGATATTGTTTTTAGTGGGAGCGATTGTAACACCCCCATTTATTTAAGAGCCTTTAGCAAGACATTCTCAAATAAATGAAGTTGTTACCATCTCGGAATATCCGAGGTAGTGAATAACAAAGTAGAACAACCAAAGTACTTTATAAAAACTGATAAAATTTAAACTTGTTATTACAGTTACTACATAACAGAAAAGAAAATACAACTGATAACCACTCTAGATGTGATATAATTCTAAGTCGGTCCAAAGTACGCATCTCACATTCCTGCCCCAGCTCCTAGCTCATCTGTCTCTGACCTGCGGAATCTACTCCCCATTCCGGATCATTGTAGGTGTACACGAATACACTGTTAACCTCGCGGTTGAGTAGGATAACACAATAATTATAATGCAATAGTTAAATGATATGCAAATGCCATGATATGCTCGAGCTCAATCACCATCTCAATCTCCAACTCATCTCTTACCCTTGCACAAAGCCATACCAAACCTCCCGGCAGACTATAATCGGCCGTCGCCGAATACCAGCATAACAGCTGAGGTCACCAGGTCTAGTCCTGCAGAACTAGCCTGGGCCCAATAATATCTCATCATCTCAAATCCGTATCCAATGCACATGCCATGCTCGTAAATGCAACAATACTCTAAATCAATCATGCTATTAAATAATGCAATGCACTTACCAACAATAATAGTAATAATCAATACTCTGTCAAACCAATATCATTCTCATATCAATCATACTCAGCAACCATAATACACAATACCGCAACCATTCATAACACAACATGGAGTATAAGGTCGGTGTATCCTACCTGGATAACAATATAATCTAATAGCAAGCCAGCGAGTTAACAGAATAATGGCACTTCACAATCGTCACCTAACAATATAATATACACAATCACTAACTAACACAATTATGCAAACTAATTTAATATATTTAGTATTCAAATTAATTTATTTAAATCGTATATCGCGCAGAACGAGACCGTATAAACATAACTGCTTCCATTAAATAATCGAACACATACCATATAATAAATAGCTCTATTATTGATAATAGTCACCTATAAAAGTTCATTTAACAATTTTAATAATGAAAAACGTAAACGATGTTTACTAAATATACTAATACTAACAATATTAAGAATCACAATAATACAAACGACTAATAACGATATTAGTAATAATAATAAACTAACAACAACATCAACAATATAACTAATAGTAATATTAGAAATCATAAAATTAATAACATCACGCATCAGCCCCCAACAACCGTGACCCAAAACAGACCCACATCACGACAATCCCGACGACGCAACAGCCTTAACCAGCCCGGACATCCTCTCTTCTCGCCACTAATACCACCGGCCTGGCCACCAACGACCACCACCGTCACCCCCAAACTTACCTATGTACTACCCACTACCACTCCCACGCCTTAGACACCACCAAGGACCATCACAAAAACCACCACAACGACTCGAAACTGCTTGCACACACTCACGTCACTCGGTTTCCAGCAACTCGTAAGCACCCATTCACCCGTGTTTCACCCTCCCTTAACCACCTGCCAGCATCGCCATCAACCCAACCAACCACCCTGCACGACACCTCTCATCACCCAGTTGTGGGGAATAAAGCATGTATTCGCCCTAAACTTGCAAGATTATAATGAAACATACAATTGTGATTATTGTCATAAGTTAATTAAAAGCATGAAAAAGAAATCAACCTTTGGTCCTTTGTGCTTATGGCCTAAGAACAGGAATTAAAGTAATTTCCCTCCTATAACTTGCACCCAAGACTTGATTGAGATGATGCCGCGTGTGCTAGAAAATACTCTCCAATTGCCTTGCAATATGGGGAGAGCCTTTTGAGGTTTTAGATGTGAGATCTGAGTTTTGGGAAAAAGATGTTCTCAAAACCCTAATTATTCTTGAGATCTGTTTTAATCAGTAAAACAATCAGTAGTCTCACAAAAGGAGAAGTTCTCTCCTTTTGTAATACTTGGCCGGCCGAGATTGGTCTTGGGTAGGAGTGGGCTTTCCACTCTTACCTTATTCCAATGCATGATTCGACCCATTTTGCTAAAATATAATTTGCGGGTATTTATTATAAATCGCACACATGTTATCAGATATTAATACAGTCGATATATTAATAATGGTCTGATAAAATACGATATTGTATAATTGGCCAAATTAATATAACTGTTTATATTAATACGCAAATTCAAAATTTAATTAAATATAACTGCTTGTATTTAATTTTACGAATTAATCATGTAATCCGCATTAGCTAAAATTATTTAATCCGTATTAGATAATAATCTCAACATCTCATTGACTAATTTAATAGTCAATACCTCTGACTAACTGTTTAGTCATATCCGGCATAAATGTGACTGTATTTTCATACCTTCACATCTCTCAAACGTGTCCTATAGGTGTGACGTATAGGGACCAGTTGATCACCGCCATCCGTATGACAATAACGTCAAACTTATCTAGCAAGCCAACCGTTATTGATAAACGTGGATCAACTGATAATAATACAAAAGTATGCCCTTGTGATCCTTTAAGAGATTTAGTAAGTCATTGTACAAACTGTCAAGGACACCAGCCCCAACAATCTCCCACTTGTTCGTACAAGGGTATGTGCAATGACGTTATCACACTACATGTGGAGGACACAAGTCTCCAACAAACTCCCACTTGTCCGTATAAGTGTAGGTGCGATAACCGAATCTCATATCCTTTTAAAATTTCTCCCACTCAATGTAAGACAATTTGCAAATCCGCATTCGAAAAGGTCGTATCTCACAAGCGATCTGTATCAAGAGTGGTTTCCCCGACTAGAGAGTAACTTAACTGATAAAACGAATCTGTATTCGAGCATGGCCATGCATTGCAGTTACTACTCCTCGAGTGGCCCTGAGAAATGATAAAATCCTGATAAGGGTTTGGATATTTCCATCAACTCGAATCCTGCCGATATCGCGCAGCATGAAATAACCCAGAAAAAATCCTCTTGGCCCTGTTACGGTGACCGTGGGAAAGAAACCAAAGTTACCCAAAATCTGCCTTAATCTCAAGAGACAGTTGAAAGTCAAAAGACTCGACTCTAAGGAACACTATGGAGGTCCTATCAACGACCCGGCACCCAATGTTATAAAACATTTAGGACTCCATAACGTTGTCACGGGGTGTCCTACGAGATATCCGTATAACTCGCCTTTGTGATTGGTCAGTCAGCCGCGTGACTTATGGCTCGTTGAACCCACCATCAACCAACGTCACAAAATGATTACCTGAGTTATCAGCTCAAGTGGGTAATCAAGGACCAAAACGATGTAATGTTAATCAGTTCACTTTGTGGTGTTCAAAATTGGCGTACAATTCCACATGAAAAACAAAACATTTTATATCATAACAATAAGGTTGAATAGAGTACACGAGAAAATGAATGATTACATGAACTCATAAAAGAGTACTACAACTTAGGAACACATCTAATTCCCATGGAATGAATGTGTCCTTCATGCTTATCACGTGGTAATGCTTTAGTGAGAGGATCAGCTATGTTGTCATCCGTAGCGATCTTATCAATGAAAATCTCCTTTTGCTCCACGTAATCTCTGATTAGATGAGCTTTCCGTTGTACATGTCTAGCCTTGTTGCTAGACTTATGCTCCTTAGCTTGGAAGATGGCACCTTTATTATCACAATAAACGGTGATTGGGTCATTCGAACTAGGCACTACTGATAGTCCTTGTAAGAATTGACGCATCCATATTGCTTCCTTAGCTGCTTCTGAGGCGGCATAGTACTCGGACTCGGTCGTAGAATCTGCTGTAACACTCTGTTTAGAACTTTTCCAGCTGACAGCAACGTCATTAAGAGTAAAAACGAATCCAGACTGAGATTTCGAGTCATCTCGATCCGTTTGGAAGCTAGCATCTGCGTAACCCGTGGCGCAGAGCGTCGAGTCGCCTCCGTAAGTCAATCCCCAATCTTTAGTCCTCCGTAGGTACTTAAGAATGTTTTTCACGGCCATCCAGTGTTGTTCACCTGGATGAGCTTGGAATCGACTTGTCATACTCAATGCATATGCAACGTCAGGACGTGTGCATATCATGGCATACATGATCGATCCTATTGCCGAGGCATAAGGAATCCGACTCATGCGCTCTTTCTCTTCCAATGACTTAGCTTCTTGAGTCTTGCTCAAGTGAAGCCCAGGAGTCATAGGGAGGAACCCCTTCTTGGAGTTCGTCATGCTGAATCTCTCTAGAATCTTATCTATATAAGACTCCTGACTGAGAGACAACATCCGTCATGATCTATCCCTGTAGATACAGATGCCCAAAATTCTTTGTGCCTCTCCCAGATCTTTCATCTGGAAATGGTTTTTCAACCATGCTTTAACCGAAGATAGGAGAGGTATGTTATTCCCAATCAAGAGTATGTCGTCGACATACAGTACTAGGAATACAATCTTTCTCCCACTCGACTTGATATGGAGACATGGTTCCTCGACTGATCGAACGAATCCATTCTCTTTTATCACTTGGTCGAAGCGATGATTCCAACTCCGCGATGCTTGCTTAAGTCCATAGATGGAACGCTTAAGCTTGCAAACCTTCTTAGGATGTTCTGGATCAATAAAACCCTCGGGTTGTACCATGTACAACTCTTCCTCCAAATAACCGTTTAAGAAGGCGGTTTTAACGTCCATTTGCCATATTTCATAGTCATGAAATGCGGCGATCGCTAAGATAATCCGAATGGAACGTAGCATGACTACGGGTGCAAAGATCTCATCGTAGTGCAAGCCTGGCACTTGGGTGAAACCTTTAGCAACTAGTCTTGCCTTATGGATGTCTTGTTTACCTTCCACGGCATGCTTTATTTTGTAAAGCCATTTGCATTGAAGGGGACGCACCTTTGCAGGTATGTCCACAAGATCCCACACGTTGTTCTCATACATGGAGTCCATCTCGGATTGCATGGCTTCTAGCCATAGTTTTGAGTCAGAACTGGTCATGGCACCTTTATAGGTTGTGGGTTCATTACCCTCTAGGAGTAAGACGTCATCCATATCATGTTCCTCGACCATACCAATGTATCTGTCCGGAGGAATGGAGACTCTTCCCGACCTCCTAGGTTCCTCCGGAATATCTACCGCAGCCTCGGTTGAAGGAACTGTTTCCTCCAATGGTTGCTCGGTAGTTGGTTCTTGAACCTCTGATAAATCGAAGGTTCTATTACTCGACTTGTTCTCGAGAAATTCTTTCTCTAAGAACGTCGCACTAGCCGCAACAAAAACACGTTGTTCGGTTGGCGAGTAGAAGTAATGACCAAAAGTTCCCTTTGGATAGCCTATAAAGTATGTTTTGACCGATCGCGGGCCGAGCTTATCCACGTGTCTCCACTTGACATAAGCCTCGCAGCCCCAAACCCGAATAAAGGACAAGTTAGGGACCGTTCCCTTCCATAATTCGTATGGAGTCTTGTCAACAGCTTTAGATGGACTTTGGTTAAGTATTAGAGCGGCCGACAAAAGAGCATAGCCCCACAATGAATCAGGCACAACGGTGTGACTCATCATGGATCGAACCATATCAAGTAAAGTCCGATTTCTCCGTTCGGACACACCATTTAGTTGTGGTGTTCCAGGTGGAGTCAACTGTAGCACGATGCCACAGTCTTTAAGGTGTTGATCAAACTCGTGTGAAAGATACTCACCACCACGATCAGAACGTAGTGCTTAAATCTTTCTTCCCAGCTGGTTCTGTACCCGATTCTGGTATTCTTTGAACTTGTCAAAGGATTCACTTTTATGCTTCATTAAGTAGACATAGGCATATCTACTCAAATCATCCGTGAAAGTGATGAAATACCTATAGCCTTCTCGTGCGTTGATCGACATAGGGTCACATACGTCTGTATGTATGAGTCCTAATAGGTCGGCAGCGCGCATTCCAACACCTTTGAAGGAGATACGAGTCATCTTACCGATGAGACATGATTCACACGTGCCATATGATTCGAAATCAAAGGGCGAGATAGCTCCATTCTGCATGAGCTGTTTTACGCGTTTCTCATTTATGTGTCCCATACGACAATGCCATAGGTAAGTTTGATCTTTGTCACCTACCCTTAATTTTTTATTATTTACATGTAATATTTCGGTGGTTTGATCTAAAACATAAATTCCATTCATGGAAACTGCCTTGCCATAAATCATATTGTGTAAGGAGAAAATACAGCTATTATTCTCTATTACAAATGAAAAACCGAGTTTGTCAAGCGCAGAAACTGAAATAATGTTTTTGGACAAACAAGGAACATAATAACAGTTATATAAAGATAACTCGAATCCACTTGGAAGCTGGATCACGTATGTTCCCCTCGAGATTGCAGCAACACGTGCTCCATTCCCGACACGCAGGTCAACCTCACCCTTGATTAGGGGTTCTTGGTTTCGGAGGCCCTGCACATGATTACATAGATGAGAACCACAACCAGTATCTAGTACCCAAGTTCCGTAACTTGCATGGTTAATCTCAATCATGTGAATAAAAGAAGAAGAAGACATACCAACAGGAGTAACGTGGCCTGCCTTAATGTCCTCACGATACACGGGGCATGAGCGCCTCCAATGCCCAGTCTTGTGGCAATGGTGACATTCCATGCTAGTATCCTTGCTCTTTGTTTTGCCCTGTGAGTTGCTTGACTCACCTGGCCCACTCTTAGTAAATCCTGACTTCTTAAACTTGGGCTTGTCTACTGTTAGGTCGCCCTGAGCTTTAGCTTTACCCTTACCCTTACCCTTACTGGAAATGATGAGAACATCTTGCTTCACGCTCCCACTTAATTTCATATCCTTCTCGGTCTTTACGAGAAGGGAGTGGAGCTTATGAGGGGTATTCTTCATGTCGTTCATGTAATAGTTGGCCCTAAAGAGGGCGAACCCATTATGAAGCGAATGAAGCATTCGATCAACGATTATGTTCTCACTGATCTTGCAGTTTAGGGCCTCCAGTTTCTCGATATTCTCAATCATGTGAAGAATATGTGGGCTAACAGCTTGGCCCTTCTGGAGTTTCGCCTCAAAGAAGCGACATGTATGCTCATAAGAAACGATCCTCGGAGCCTTTGAGAATTCGTTAGTGAGCGTGGTGAAAATCTTGTTTGCACCATGGGCTATGAAGCGTCTTTGCAAATTGGATTCCATTGCATAGATGAGTACGTTCTTTATCGCACCCGCTTCCATGACGAAGTCGCTATGAGCGCGAACTTCGTTAGCTCTAGCTCAAGTTCCTGGGTGTGCCGGAATGGGCTCAGTTAAGTACTTGAGCTTTCCGTCAGCAATGGCAGCATTCCGTAGTGCTGCCTCCCAGTCAGAGAAGTTTGACCCATCATTCTTCAGTCTAGTAGACTGTTTCATGGAGTCCATGAAGGCTTTTAGCCAGGATTCACGTGCTAGCTTGGCACTTGGCATTGGGTCTTCACCAGCCATTAGTTATAAAGCAGTTTAATTGAACGTGTTCTACACTGAAAAGAAGATAAAACAGAACCATATAAGCAACTCATTGTTGTGATTTAAGTCTATATTAAATTGAAATTTAAACTCGTAGACTTATGCATTTATATAATGGATCTCCCTCAAGAATTATATAAACGATCCCAAGACTCAATTTCCGTATATTGATAAGCCCACAGCTTGGCTAATTCCACCGTTGGAACTCTTGGTCGATAGATTTCCGTAAATCCTATCTATTAGTCCATCTCAGTCGCTAGATATTATCGAGTGACCATGATGTTGAGATAAAATAAATCATCTGTTCCCACTTACCCGACGTAGAAGGGGTCATATTATGCCTACCGACGAAGAAGGGATTCATGGGAGTCTGATTTATAAAGACTATTCTCAATTTTTGGTTATACGAGGAAGACCCCATCAACTTTTATTTATCCATATTAAGTGAACTAATATCTAGCATATGCGTGAATGAATTAAATAAAGTGATGGCTTTGCAATTGACATGTGACATCTGTATTGTCACAGAAAACTAACGCGTAACCTCTACATGAGTCAGTTTTCAGGCATGTTATAGGTGGTTTGGTTTTAGGCGGAATATGATGCAAGCTATTATCGATGAAAGCATAAATAAATGCAATAAACGTAAATAAAAAGTCCTAGTGTGGCCTATCCTACCAAAATAAACATAAAACAACTTGGAATCCACTGTTGGACCCTAGAAGCATGTCTTGATGTTCCATCTTGGTCCTTGTAGTGGGAGTGAGCATCCGGTCTCCGTCTTTGGTCTTCACAAAATTACTAATTTAAATTACAAATATAACCCTAATTACATTCTAATTTAAACACAAAAGTAATTACATGGCAAAAACCCAAAACGGAGATACAAGATCTCAAAATTAGAAGCAAGACTGTGTCCCATCATTACGGTGACACAATCTTCTAAGGCCACACTAAGTTACAACCGTTTGCAAAAATAAATACGTTATTGAAAGCATTCACAAGGCATTCAACAAGACGATAAAAAGAATGCATCAACTAAAATTAAAATTCATACATGACATAGTACTGTTATTATGATTATCAAATTTTTACCAAACCACCTTACGGGATTAAAATTATGTGATTATACCGTTTTAATCACTCAATTTTAATAAATATATAATCCTATTATCTTAAACCGTTTTAAAATAATACGTATCAAACGAGGGTGAACCGTTTCACAAAATTAATAATATACTATTTCCGTATATAGTATATTACTAAAGGCCATGTGAAAATAAAACATGTTATTTTCGGAAAAAAAAAAACGAGTCTGTTACAGGGGTGGTCTACCGACCCAATAAACAGGTCTACCGACCACCTGGCGAAAAAAAAATTTATTTTTTATTTTTAAAGCAGAATGGTCGACCGACCCGAAAAACAGGTCGACCGACCACAAAACACGAAACCGAGTTTCTGAACACGATTTCTCACAAAAGATAAACTGTCGAAACAGAAAAACACGCAGGAGGCGGTCGACCGACCGCAACGGGGGGTCGATCGACCGACTTAGCGGCAGAAGACGATTTTTCAGGTTTTAAAACTTACGAAAAACACAAAGGTAAAATTTTCATGGCCTGGCTCTGAGACCACTTGTGGAGAATAAAGCATGTATTCGCCCTAAACTTGCAAGATTATAATGAAACATACAATTGTGATTATTGTCATAAGTTAATTAAAAGCATGAAAAAGAAATCAACCTTTGGTCCTTTGTGCTTATGGCCTAAGAACAGGAATTAAAGTAAATTCCCTCCTATAACTTGCACCCAAGACTTGATTGAGATGATGCCGCGTGTGCTAGAAAATACTCTCCAATTGCCTTGCAATATGGGGAGAGCCTTTTGAGGTTTTAGATGTGAGATCTGAGTTTTGGGAAAAAGATGTTCTCAAAACCCTAATTATTCTTGAGATCTGTTTTAATCAGTAAAACAATCAGTAGTCTCACAAAAGGAGAAGTTCTCTCCTTTTGTAATACTTGGCCGGCCGAGATTGGTCTTGGGTAGGAGTGGGCTTTCCACTCTTACCTTATTCCAATGCATGATTCGACCCATTTTGCTAAAATATAATTTGCGGGTATTTATTATAAATCGCACACATGTTATCAGATATTAATACAGTCGATATATTAATAATGGTCTGATAAAATACGATCACTACTTCAAATTAAGCCTATTGCAACATTTTATGTGCAACACTTTTGTTTTATGTTGCAATTTAGAGTTGTTGGAGAATTTATGCAACACTCCGCTTAAAAATGTTGCCTACACCCATCTTTTGCAACATTTTCTATTAGTGTTGCACTTATTATTATACAATGCAACATTTCTACCCAAATGTTGCCATCGAAGATATGAAAATTTATAAATTTACTTTTAATTAATTTTGGTGTTAGGCGCAAAACTGTACTTGTGAAATGTGAATTTTAAATTTTGACATATACCGTACTGTTCTCAAAATCGTACTTGTGAAATGGGTCATTATTCCGGTCACTGGTCACATATATGTTTTAGAATATTATATTGTGTTACTTTAATATACAATCATTTTATATATACCATACCGTTCTCAAAACTATATGTAAAACGGACTTATTAAAATGATAGAAATTAAATTAATCAATTTTAACTTAGTAAAAAAAGATAGCAATTAAAAAAAGAAATGATTGTATTATTTTTGCGGTGCGTGGTAACCTAAACTCGTAGAAAAGTCTACTGTTCCGTGAATTCATTTAGGCGCTGGATGACACGGGATTTCAAAAATTTTAGGATTTTAATTATTTTAGAGGTGGTCTTTTCATCATCTGCAGCCATCGTCGTCGTCATCTGCAACCATAGCAAAACCTTCGTCTCTCATCATCATCTGCAGCCATCAAATTGGATTTTTCATATCCGCATCAAATTTGGTCTTGAGTTCATCATACTGTTTGTATTGCAAGGTAATTAATATTTTTTAATTGCTTTTAATTATATAAACTGAGTGGTGATTAATTTGTTTGATTATGTTGTTATTAATTGAATAATCGATAGCAACTTACTGTATTTTTTAGTGTTACTAAAAAATGTTTCAAGTTTCAGTATTTCACCATATCCTATCACCATTAACATCCGTAGCAATGGGGGGAGAGTTAATCAGCCGCCCGAGTATGAAGTGTCGGTGGTCATTCAAACCGCCTTGGATCCCCGGCCCGATGACTTAAACGGATCATCCATAGGTATTCTTCTAACACTAATTCAACCCTAATTGTTTTCATTGCAAAATTGAAATTGTTTGTATAATTTATTGAATTTAAATTTAAATAATTTAGATTGATTGTGTTACCATTCAATCAAGTTGGTTGATACTTTTCATGGCTGGAACCTGGATCAATTCAATCATGTTTTTATTATTTCTGGTCTGCATATTGCATGTCAGTGACAACTAATAATCAGTGTAAACATTCAACAAGGTTTTAGCATGTTTCTATCAATAAGCTCGGAATTACTGTCCGTTTCATTCATTTGTTTACCTTTCACGGTTTTAGCAAAATGATTGGAACGAAAAGGCTATCAATTAAGACTTTGAATAAGTAGAATTAATCTGGTCATATTAATATACGGAGTAAGCATTCACAAGGTTTTAGCATGTTTCTATTAATAAGCTCAGAATTACTTTGTCCATCTCATTCATTTGTTTATCTTTCGAGGTCTTGTTAAAATGATTGGGATGGAAGGGATATCTGTTAAGATTTAATCTCCCTCCATCTTACTGTTTTACTTAGCTTTGTTTACCGGATCTATTCAATCAAGGTTTTTTTGATATAATCTTGTTAGTTCATTGTGAATCTATTGTTGCACTGCTAATCATAATCTGAAGGAACATCCCAGACAGATTACCTCCATTCCCCACTTATGTAACCATTTTTTGTCAGTCTGATTATTCACATTACCCAAGTTATATGTTGAACAATCTCTTTGACACTACTACAAATTTGGGCTAAGAGGACGCCTCTTAGAGGACGGTTGGAGACGAAACCGTCCTATCTCAACCAGATAAAATTGGCGCCATCAATGGTCATAAAAATAGTTACTGATTTCCTTTTCTTTGGATGATTATTGAATATTGGTTGACCTAGATGGTGCTTTTTTGGCATTGTAAGAATGCTCCCAGCTCCAACTTCTCGTTATTTACTAGAATATGGACCTTGAGATGTACTATGTTTCATTTTTATACAGAGATCAATTGACATAGTTGATGGAAGTATGACTATAATGAATAATTCACTGTCCACATGGTGAAATATTGAATTTTGACAGCAGTCCATTGAATTTTGACAGCAGTCCATCATACATTACTTGGTTGCAAATTACAAAATTGTTTCCCTGATTGTCACAATTGGGAGTTTAGGTCAAAGTTCACTTTCTTTTGTCCTCTCTTAAATTTCTAATTCTTCATCTACTCGAGAAGTATGCTCATTTACTTGAGCATTTACTTTACATCAAAACAATTAATTATCAATCCTTGGAAATAAAGTGAGCTTGTTAGGCCTTCTGTAACTTGTTCATCATACGTTGTAGTATCTAAGGTCTAGTACCATGCTAATATACAAAGCAATCAATCCTTTTGGGAGTCAAAACAGAATGTAGACATGAATCTTTTTAGGGGAGAGAATTATTTTTTTATAGATTAGTTGATTGTCCATATATGACAGTTTTTCAAGTTCTTAGTTTATTCGAAGAAAACTAATTCTTGTGCACTTTCTGATAATAATTTCTCAGCCTATAGTAAAATCTGGCACAATGTAGAATCTGCTCATATAGTTCTCTAATTTGAGCTGCTCATATGCAATTGTACTGTAACATGTCGTATCATTTTCTAATTTGAGCTACTGATATACAATATGAGAATAATGTTAAAGCATTCTATTAGTTTCATGTTATTTTCAGGATCGTGACAGGCTGTGGTTTCAGTGGGGCAATTCCAGATGACTTAGGCAACCTTCCGTAACTATCATTCTTGTATGAAAAATGTTAAATTCTATCATCTTGTTTTACAATTCTTAGTTACAATGTCCTAATTATTATTGTCATAATTCTGATTATCGACTGCGATAAATATTCACGACAGATTTGGTGGGTTCGTATTAAGGCCAAATTAGCTGTTTTCATAACACAGCGATCAAGATCCGACTTCAGTGATCTCAAACAGAGATTTAATTGAAAGACTCAAGTGGGCACATATAGAAAAAAAGCATTTTTATTTATATGTATATTATTACTGCAAAAGCTAACATGTACAGTGCAGGAACCTCAAATATCTAGTAATATCAGAAACTGAAAAGTTACTAATGAGACAACTACTATCTTCAGATGAAGTGGTAGTAGTGTAATATAAGGACCCGAAGCTAGTGACTTTGTATACTTTTTCTCTCTGTTCATAGGGCCTTGAATTCCAACAACTCTACTGGTGAAATACCAAATCTTTGGGTAATCTCTCCAGACTACACTGGATGGACCTTGCAAACAACCAGTTATCGGAATTTATACCTGTCTTAACTCCCAGCAGTCCAGGGCTGGATCGCTTGTTGAAGGCAAAACGTTTGTGAGTGTTTGCAAAATTCCTCTATCTCTCAGAATAGATAAAGAAGACAAGAAGTCGTTTCTTAGTCATGTTGTAAAGTCTACAAGTCTATAAATGGTCATATCTTGTTTTGCACCCACTTCAATAAGAACAAGCTTTCAGGAACAAGTGAAGATGCTTCAATTCCCGCTGGTGCAACTGCAGATGCTTCTGAGGGACCTCAGCCTGCCACATGAACAAGTGAAGATCCTTCAATTCCCACCGGTGAGATGATTATTTTGCTTAAAACGGACTCATTTATTGTTATATACATGATTACATAAATTAATTAATGACTTGTATGTATACATTAGTCTCACACATATACAATCCTTTCCGGTAAAAGTTCAATCTCCTATAATATGGTTTCATGTTAAGATAATTATTATACTAATCCATGTTATGTAATAATTGTCTCGTGATTTTAGTATTTAACTGGTATTTGGATATTTGGGTGAGTATTTTACTCAAATGGGATGGTCTTTGATTTTATTAATTCAGCAGAGGATGCAACAATCATTGAGGGTCTGATGAGAGATATTTGACGCTTCATGTCAAGTTGTATTTACTGAGTTGGAGCAGGAGATTAAACTAGAGGATGCAACAATCATTGATGGTCTGATGACGACATGCTGTTGTTGTGGAGTTTTCCTGGTTTTGCTGCTGCAGGTCTAAACACAAAAGACCAGATTTGAAGTGGAAACATGGGTAATGATCTGATGCTGTTTGGTATCTGAATTTTTGTACATGCAGCAGAATCATTCCTAGGGAGTAAGATGGTGTGAGATTACATCAGTGACAGTTTGTTTGAATAAGAAGTAATTATTTGATTTACTATGTTGTATGTACTGGCTATGTCACCTTGGAGAATGATAATTTTCTTGTCTTTTTATGTTATTGTTAGTTGTTGTTGTATGTATTGGTTGTTTGGATGTTGTAAATGACGAATTTTATTATCATTTTTTATTTAATACTTATATTATTTCACCAAAAAAAGTTTGATCTTTTAATTAATTTACATGTAATATCATTTATATTGTACCTCAATGGCTGAAAAATCGTTTAGTATATAATTCATTGCAACATAAAAAAAAAGTTGCAATAGATTATAAACCCGATGCAATTACGAGTTACATAAATTTAAAAAGTGTTGCAAGGCAAAAGAGTACATGTTGCTATAATTAGGAAATAGTGTTGCATTCATATATTCCAAGTGTTGCATTTGAAAAGTGTTGCATTTTCAAAACGAATGCAACACAAGTGAAAAGTGTTGCGTTTTATCCAAAAATGTTGCATAAAATGTTGCTTTAGGCTAATGCAACAAGACTTTATGCAACATATTTAAAAGTGTTGCTTAAACCTTATAGCAACATTTTTATGGGTATATGCAACATTTTAAAGCCGTTGCAATAGGCTCACTTTATAGTAGTGGATATTGTATAATTGGCCAAATTAATATAACTGTTTATATTAATACGCAAATTCAATATTTAATTAAATATAACTGCTTGTATTTAATTTTACGAATTAATCATGTAATCCGCATTAGCTAAAATTATTTAATCCGTATTAAATAATAATCTCAACATCTCATTGACTAATTTAATAGTCAATACCTCTGACTAACTGTTTAGTCATATCCGCCATAAATGTGACTGTATTTTCATACCTTCACATCTCTCAAACGTGTCCTATAGGTGTGACGTATAGGGACCAGTTGATCACCGCCATCCGTATGACAATAACGTCAAACTTATCTAGCAAGCCAACCGTTATTGATAAACGTGGATCAACTGATAATAATACAAAAGTATGCCCTTGTGATCCTTTAAGAGATTTAGTAAGTCATTGTACTAACTGTCAAGGACACCAGCCCCAACAATCTCCCACTTGTCCGTACAAGGGTATGTGCAATGACGTTATCACACTACATGTGGAGGACACAAGTCTCCAACACCAGTACCCCCAGGTGCCAACCACCATTCTTCGACTACACGCCTCCCTTGAAACAACCATCCCCAAACCGCTGCTTACACACAAATACCTATTCCTGCAACCTCCTGAGACACCTATTACACGACTGCTCCCCTAGCTTTCCCGGCCACCACAACCATTCCAACACCACCCGCATACTCTACTAACTCCCCAACATCAAAGCTCAAAACTTACGACAATAATCAATCCAAAAACATAGTGAATTAACAAGAATAACGAACACAGTCACAGAGTATAAAAACAGAGCAGGAACGTGTTTTCTGTCGACTTTTATCGCCTCAGTTATAGGAGTTTTCATGGTGGAATGGTGGTTTAAACACGAGGTTCATGTTATATATACTACAAGGACTACTCACAACCTTAGTATACAGATTCGAAGGCATGAACAAGAGCACAAAACTACTTACGAACACATACTGCGCAAGGTGATGATGATGGGGCTGTTCCGATCTTGTTATCTTCTCTTTCGTTCTTCTCACATCTCACGGCAGTAAAAGGATTTCTTTGGTGTAGGATAGATAGACGAGATGTAGAAGCATGTGTAGGGTTTTTGGTGAGGGTTGATGGTGGTAGACTGTGATGTCGATGGAGGCAGAAAACAGAGTATGGTGATTAGGTTTGAAAGCTGAGTGTCGATGGATTGTGTTTGTCGATGGACAAAGGGTAGGGTTAGGGTTTCATGTAGTCTAGTATAGATAAACGGGCCCTTGCTTCTCTTACTCGGCCCATCACACATATCGAGGCACTAATTCGTTTATATCTCGTTCTTAACCCGTAACTTAAATTAAACGAGTACGTAAAAATAATTATACTAACTAAATTATGTAATTTAGCATTAACAAATATATTAATTAAATTAATTGTAAGAATATAAAATTAGCACTTACATAAGAATATATAAAGAGTATAAAATTTAAATACAATACGACTTAAATAAAATAGATATTAAGTATGAATGAGAAATAAATATAAAATAGGAAATATATTAATTAATAAATGTAATATTAAAATTAAGGAAATACGAATGAAATGTCATTTTATGAAATAATCATCAAATATAAAATGATTTGAAATACAAAATAATCGTAGAAATACGATTTATAAAAAATAAAAATAATAATAGTTTACGTAAAATACTTCATAAACGTTCCGTTTGAAATACTTGCATAAAACATGGTTTGACTGCCGTTGACCGAGGCTAAATACGAGGTATTACAGTTTTCCCTCCTTAAAATGAACCTCGTCCCGAAGTTCACCACCCCGTAAAGATAACAAAAATACCCCACAAGCATAAGACAAACACAAGTAGTGCATATATATAAGATCTAAAACGCGAAGTGTTATATTCTATCCCCCTTAAGAAACTTTGTCCTCAAAGTTGAACATACGACAAAAGTACACAACACTTAAAGAACCGCAACATTGACCGAAACATGACAAATTAAAACAGCAGACTCCATGCATTGTCAATCCCAGTCAGCAATCACAACATACCAATAAGCCATGTCATAACAACTAGCCAGATCATAAATCGATAAGATTTTACAATCCCACCCTCCATAAAACATGGTTACGTCCCCGTAACCCCATTACAAAATTCCACATTCAAAGTTCAAGAGGATCGCCAAAACAACAGTCACAAAAATCCGATACGTTCAGTACTCTATACCAACATCCAGCTTTTAAAGTAACAAGACATATTTGTCAATTTCATGCTACGCAATAAGACGAAGTCAAGATAACTAACACTTATAAACCCTTGAAAATTTCAACACAAACTTTACACATTTACACCAATGTAGACAATCAGCTAACTCATGGTTCATACTTGACAAATTAAAACATTTCATGCTCATAATCATATTATAGAAACGAAATCATATTCTAGAAAAGACATAAGGCAAAATTTAACCAATATAATTAAACATGGAGCATTGGCTTATTTGACAAGATATACACCAATCATAGACTAGCAGGTCAGCTTAACATTTCTAGGTATAAATAAGTTAAAACCACATAGGTGCATTTCTCATCTACTCACATTACATCAATCATAAATCCAGTAATGCATATAACGTGCAGAATAAGGGAAATACACCATATTTTGGCCTCGGTCAACGGCAGTCAAACCATGTTTTATACAAGTATTTCAAATGGGATGTTTATAAAGTATTTACGTAAATTGTTATTGTTTTATTAATCGTATTTCTATGATTATTTCGTATTTCATAATCATTGATATTTGATGATTATTTCATAAAATGACGTTCATTCATATTTCTTAATTCTTAATGATACATTTATAATTAATATATTTCTTGTTTTTATATATTTATTTATGGTCTATACTTAAAGTCTATTACTTATTTATTTATTTATTTATTTATTTAAGTCGTAACCCTATTTAAATCCTAATTTATATATATTCTTACGTATTTTTATATATTCTTACGTAAGTGCTAATAATTTTATATTTTATAATTAGTTTAATTAATATCAACTAATACTAAATTACATAATTTAATTAGTATATTTTTTATACGTACTCGTTAATTTTAAGTTACGGGTTAAGAACGGGATATGGACATAAAAGTGTCTCGAGATGCGTGAGGGGTCGAGTGTGATACAGATGGGCTCGGATATGACCGAGTTAAAGGAATTGGGCTCGGGTAATAGGGTTTGAAAGAGAGTCGATGCTCATAATCTATGCCAACCCTACTTTACCTACTCCCTATCACGTCTAACAGCCTCCATGTTCACGTATACTTCTTCTACTTCATCTAACCTACACCCTATACCCTAATTCAATCATCAAAGACGAGGTTTGAGGCAGAACTAGAGGTAGAATTGAACCAGAAACACGGGGTCAGCAACACCTTTCATCGTCATCTTCGAAGTCCTTCTTCATCGCTGTAAGTTTTAGACCTTAATTCTACCACTTTTCATACTTTCGACCTAAGGTTTTATAGTTGTGGGTAATCCTTGTAGTACCCTTAACATGTTTACCACCGTCAAGCCACCATAGGAACACTGTGGTGGTCGCAGTCAGCATCTGAATTGTCGACGGTAACAACCACTTGGGTACTCTGTTTCGTAGTTTTATAGCAATTCAAACTGTTATTGGGAGTAGTTTTGGTATGGGTCTCTAGATAGTCAAAATAGGATATATATAGGTTATTTTGGGTTGTTGTGGGGTTGCCGGAGCACCACCTAGACAGCCTGTTACGAGGACGACCAGAAATAGGGGAAGAGAGGGAGAAGCAGATAGGCAGTTTCGGGGTCTGTTTGTGGTGGTGTAAATGGGGGAAGTTGAGCCACGGGACCAGCCCTAGAACCACGGTGTATCAGTGGTTACCGTGGTGGTGTCCATGGAAGGTGTTGGTCATGGTGGTGAGAGAAATAGACGAGAAAAGGAGGGGGTACAGGCGGGTTTCGGGCAAACAGAGTGTTGAATTTTATGGGCAGGCTACTTAGACCCGTCGTGGTGGTTGTTGGGGTGGTTCCTAGTGGTGTGAAAGGGGTGGCAGTGATAGTTGGTAGTACGTACTAGAGGTTAGGGCTGTTGGTAATGGTTGTGGATGGCTAGAACCATGGTGGTGATGTCGTAAAGTAGGGTGTACGGGTAGTTATATACGACGATACATCGATATGCTGTTGCTGCCTCGGTTGTTGCAGGGGCTATCGATTGAGTAATTGGGCGAGAGAAATGTCGGGAAGAGTGGTCAGCGGTGTGTCGTGGTGCGGTGGTTCCAACCACCGTGGGTTGGTGGTGGTTCGGGCGCTATTATGGGAGTTATGAGTCGTTTTAGGAAGGGCGTCAAAGAGGCTGTTGAAGTCGTGTTTTGGGTTTGTTTAAGTTGTATGGCTGCGTTGTACAGTGATTATCAATATTGTTATATTTATTATTATTATTATATTAATATGGTTAGTGTTGTGATTATTGTGTTAACATGTTGTCCTCATGATATTATTATTATTATTATTATTATTATTATTATTATTATTATTATTATTATTGTTGTTAATTGTTGGTGTTGTTTTTTTTATAGTAGCTAATGTTTTATTTTAGTATGATTAACATTACTAGTATAATTATCCATGATATTTAATTATTAAATTTGTTAAGTGAATTTTATTATACAAGAATGTGATGGTTATCAATAGTCGACTATATTTTCAACGTTCGTTTTAATTGAAGTTTAGTTATAAAAGTAATAAGGACGAGTTGTTTAAGTTAATTTAAGTAGTCATGTTTAATACGGTCTCGTGATGCGTAATATATAGGTTAAATAATTAATTTGAATAATTGATATGTTATATTAATTTGCATATTGTATTAGTTAGTGATTAAGTATATTATAATTGTTAGGTGACGATGTTGACGTGGCATAATTCGGTTACTTGCTGGCTTACTATTGGATTATATTGCTATCCAGGTAGGGTACACTGACCTTATACTCTATGTTGTGTTATGAATGGTTGTGGTATTGTGTGTTATGGATACTGAGTATGATTGATATAAGAATGATATTGGTTGACTGAGTATTGATTATTATTATTATTGTTGGTATGTGCATTGCATTATTTAATAACATGATTGATTTAGAGTATTGTTGCATTTACGAGCATGACATGTGCATTGGATACGGATTTGAGATGATGAGATATTATTAGGCCCAGGCTAGTTCTGCAGGACTAGACCTGATGACCTCAGCTGTTATGCTGGTGTTCGGCGACGGCCGATTATAGTCTGCCGGGAGGTTCGGTATGGCTGGGAGTTACGGGTTTGAGATTGAGAATGAGATTGGGCTCGAGCATATCATGGCATTTGCATATCATCTTTGTTGCAGTATTTATTATTGTGTTCTCCTACTCAACCGCGAGGTTGACAGTGTATTCGTGTACACCTACGATGATCCGGATTGGGGAGTAGATTCCGCAGGTCAGAGACAGATGAGCTAGGAGCTGGGGCAGGAATGTGAGATGCGTACTTTGGACCGACTTAGAATTATATCACATCTAGAGAGGTTATCAGTTGTATTTTCTTTTCTGTTATGTAGTAACTGTAATAACAAGTTTAAATTTTATCAGTTTTTATAAAGTACTTTGGTTGTTCTACTTTGTTATTCACTACCTCGGATATTCCAAGATGGTAACAACTTCATTTATTTGAGAATGTCTTGCTAAAGGCTCTTAAATAAATGGGGGTGTTACAAAGTGGTATCAGAACGAACGATCCTCAGGCCTAAACCAAATGAATAATAATGAACGTAGAAAGTGTCTAATAAAATGAACCCCAGGTTAGTAACTATTAGGAGCCCCAGGATTGGGATGAGTTAGGGGCCCCCTCAAACCAAGCCACTGGCCCTTTCAGTCTAACCTGGTCACCCTTGAGAGATGTAGAGAGTGGGTAGTGTAGAATAAAGGAAAATACCAAATTTATATTGTACTAACGTTTCCGCAGGAAAGGAACGAGGTAAGTTATAATGTGAAATATGTTGGTAATGTGTATTGTGAACCATAAGGTTGATATGGAATGTAATTGAGATATATGATTCCAAGTATTGAGAACATGGAATTTGGAATATGAGTTTGAAATATAAGCTTGACTTGTATGATGATGTGCATTAGAAGAAAACGACCGATATTAAAATGTTGATTGATCTGAATGATTGAATCGAAATTTTCAGAGAATTAATGTATATTTATTGAACAATAATTTGGGGTGATATGATCATATGATTTTGGTGTTTCGAAATGTCTATTTGATATCTGGTTATTAAATGACTATAGTAACTCTGTAATATATTGTTTGGTGTTTGAATAAAAATGATCAAATTTAAATGTTATAGTAATCCATGTCTAGTGATATGCGGAATATGTTGCTCAAGCCATGAATGTCATATAGCTATGTGTTACATTTGTATATACAAGTATAAATATTGATTTATATAGTTGATCCTACTTTTCAGTTTCGCAATCTTTACCGCTTTCTTGATGGCAACTACAAATTTAAATAATGAATGAATTTTAATATGGTGCAATGTCATATCTATGCTTCAAAATATGCGTCGACATGTTTTTTTGAGAATGGTTGTGTTTTAATATGACGATGTAAAGTAATAATGTGAAATATTAAAGTAACCAACACTGTAATAAGTTCCAAAATGTTACCTAATTTGTACGGCCTGCCGTTTAAAATGTGTTCTCTATATGAATGTGTAAATTTTATGTATGATAACCTTATGAGTTAGCTTTCTAATGATTTTGATTCATGTTAAAACAACTTATATGTTGAGAGAAATAAATATTTTGGTTAACAGTGGTCAGATTGTTACTGCACAGTTCTGTTTGAGTCATGATTTTGAAAAAGAAATCATTTACAACGTGTTTACTGTTTATGCATAATTTCAACTCCATTGTTTAGAATATTTATTCACGTTTTCAAAGTGTTACGCCATGAAATATCTTAATGAGTCGTTATTTAATAGTGATTTTTGCAAGTTGGCCAAATTTCGGTCTAAGTGTTGTAAAGTTTTGTTCAGACCAACTGAGTTGTAAAATTTGTTATAAATAACTTCCTTAAGCTTTACAATTGATTCTTTTTACTATGATTAGTTAATTCCTTATATTTTCTAAAAACTATAATAACTCGCAAATAGCTAAGCGGTTATTTAATTATGATTTTTGGAAATTATAACATGATGTTTGTTGTTGAAATTGTAAGTTATATGAGTTTTCAGTATAAAAGTTTAATCAAATATGAATTATATTATGTAACCATGTAATATTCTGATATGACATTAGTAGCATGAATAGTAGACATATTATATGGATATGGACTTTATTATATGAGAATAAATCTGCCATTTTGCAAGTTATATTTATTACCGGTTTAATGTAAATGATGTAATGTGAGTAGACGAGAAATGTACCTACCTAATTTTGACTTATTTGTACCTAGAAATGCTATGCTGACGTGCTAGTCTATGATTGGTGTATATCTCGTGAAATATGTTATTGCTCCGTGTTTAATAACATTAATTAAATAATTACCTAATGTCTTCCTAAAACTTGTATGCATAAACATGATTTTGCTTCTATAATATGAGTATGAGAATGAGATGGTTTAATGTTTAAAGTATGAATTATGAGGTAGTTGTTTGTCTACGTTGGTGTAAATGTGTTCTGTTGTGTTAAAATTCCAATTGTATATAAGTGTTAGTTACCTTGAATTTGTTTTGACTGCGTAACATGAAATAGACGAGTATGTTTTGTTGCTTTAAAAGTCGCATGCTAGTTGCCCAGTATAGGGTAATTAACTTATCTGATAAATGTTGACTATTGTTTCGGTGATCTTCTTGAGCATTGGATGTGGAACTTTGTAATGGGGTTACGGGGACGTAACCATGTCTTAAGGAGGATAGGATTGTACAATCTTGATAAGACTAGTTGTGATGACATGGAAAATTGATATGTCAGGATTGTTTGAATATACTCCATAAACCTGTTCACTTATGTTATGCATTATATTGTGATTCGTGAAGTACACTTTAACTTAGTTATATGTTAAACTTTGGGGACAAAGTTTCTTAAGGGGGATAGAATGTAACACTTCGCGTTTTAGAGCTTATATATGTACTACCTGTGGTTGTCTCGTGCTGGAGAGTGTTTTGTTATCGTTACGGGGTGGCGAACTTCGGGACGAAGTTCATTTTAAGGAGGAAAGACTGTAATACACCATATTTTGGCCTCGGTCAACGGCAGTCAAACCATGTTTTATACAAGTATTTCGAATGGAATGTTTATAAAGTATTTACGTAAATTGTTATTGTTTTATTAATCGTATTTCTATGATTATTTCGTATTTCATAATCATTGATATTTGATGATTATTTCATAAAATGACTTTCATTCGTATTTCTTAATTCTTAATGATACATTTATAATTAATATATTTCTTGTTTTTATATATTTATTTATGGTCTATACTTAAAGTCTATTATTTATTTATTTATTTATTTATTTATTTAAGTCGTAACCCTATTTAAATCCTAATTTATATATATTCTTATGTATTTTTACATATTCTTACGTAAGTGCTAATAATTTTATATTTTATAATTAGTTTAATTAATATCAACTAATACTAAATTACATAATTTAATTAGTATAATTTTTATACGTACTCGTTAATTTTAAGTTACGGGTTAAGAACGGGATATGGACATAAAAGTGTCTCGAGATGCGTGAGGGGTCGAGTGTGATACAGATGGGCTCGGATATGACCGAGTTAAAGGAATTGGGCTCGGGTAATAGGGTTTGAAAGAGAGTCGATGCTCATAATCTATGCCAACCCTACTTTACCTACTCCCTATCACGTCTAACAGCCTCCATGTTCACGTATACTTCTTCTACTTCATCTAACCTACACCATATACCCTAATTCAATCATCAAAGACGAGGTTTGAGGCAGAACTAGAGGTAGAATTGAACCAGAAACACGGGGTCAGCAACACCTTTCATCGTCATCTTCGAAGTCCTTCTTCATCGCTGTAAGTTTTAGACCTTAATTCTACCAATTTTCAGACTTTCGACCTAAGGTATTATAGTTGTGGGTAATCCTTGTAGTACCCTTAACATGTTTACCACCGTCAAGCCACCACAGGAACACCGTGGTGGTCGCAGTCAGCATCTGAATTGTCGACGGTAACAACCACTTGGGTACTCTGTTTCGTAGTTTTATAGCAATTCAAACTGTTATTGGGAGTAGTTTTGGTATGGGTCTCTAGATAGCCGAAATAGGATATATATAGGTTATTTTGGGTTGTTGTGGGGTTGCCGGAGCACCACCTAGACAGCCTGTTACGAGGACGACCAGAAATAGGGGAAGAGAGGGAGAAGCAGATAGGCAGTTTCGGGGTCTGTTTGTGGTGGTGTAAATGGGGGAAGTTGAGCCAAGGGACCAGCCCTAGAACCACGGTGTATCAGTTGTTACCGTGGTGGTGTCCATGGAAGGTGTTGGTCATGGTGGTGAGAGAAATAGACGAGAAAAGGAGGGGGTACAGGCGGGTTTCGGGCAAACAGAGTGTTGAATTTTATGGGCAGGCTACTTAGACCCGTCGTGGTGGTTGTTGGGGTGGTTCCTAGTGGTGTGCAAGGGGTGGTAGTGATAGTTAGTAGTACGTACTAGAGGTTAGGGCTGTTGGTAATGGTTGTGGATGGCTAGAACCATGGTGGTGATGTCGTAAAGTAGGGTGTACGGGTAGTTATATACGAGGATACGTCGATATGCTGTTGCTGCCTCGGTTGTTGCAGGGGCTATCGATTGAGTTATTGGGCGAGAGAGATGTCGGGAAGAGTGGTCAGCGGTGTGTCGTGGTGCGGTGGTTCCAACCACCGTGGGTTGGTGGTGGTTCGGGCGCTATTATGGGATTTATGAGTCGTTTTAGGAAGGGCGTCAAAGAGGCTGTTGAAGTCGTGTTTTGGGTTTGTTTAAGTTGTATGGCTGCGTTGTACAGTGATTATCAATATTGTTATATTTATTATTATTATTATATTAATATGATTAGTGTTGTGATTATTGTGTTAACATGTTGTCCTCATGATATTATTATTATTATTATTATTATTACTATTAATTGTTGGTGTTGTTTTTTTTATAGTAGCTAATGTTTTATTTTAGTGTGAGTAGCATTACTAGTATAATTATCCATGATATTTAATTATTAAATTTTTAAAGTGAATTTTATTATACAAGAATGTGACGGTTATCAATAGTCGACTATATTTTCAACGTTCGTTTTAATTGAATTTAATTATAAAAGTAATAAGGACGAGTTGTTTAAGTTAATTGAAGTAGTCATGTTTAATACGGTCTCGTGATGCGTAATATATAGGTTAAATAATTAATTTGAATAATTGATATGTTATATTAATTTGCATATTGTATTAGTTAGTGATTAAGTATATTATAATTGTTAGGTGACGATGTTGACGTGGCATAATTCGGTTACTTGCTGGCTTACTATTGGATTATATTGCTATCCAGGTAGGGTACACTGACCTTATACTCTATGTTGTGTTATGAATGGTTGTGGTATTGTGTGTTATGGATACTGAGTATGATTGATATAAGAATGATATTGGTTGACTGAGTATTGATTATTATTATTATTGTTGGTATGTGCATTGCATTATTTAATAGCATGATTGATTTAGAGTATTGTTGCATTTACGAGCATGGCATGTGCATTGGATACGGATTTGAGATGATGAGATATTATTGGGCCCAGGCTAGTTCTGCAAGACTAGACCTGGTGACCTCAGCTGTTATGCTGGTGTTCGGCGACGGCCGATTATAGTCTGCCGGGAGGTTCGGTATGGCTGGGAGTTATGGGTTTGAGAGTGAGAATGAGATTGAGCTCGAGCATATCATGGCATTTGCATGTCATCTTTGTTGCATTATTTATTATTGTGTTCTCCTACTCAACCGCGAGGTTGACAGTGTATTCGTGTACACCTACGATGATCCGGATTGGGGAGTAGATTCTGCAGGTCAGAGACAGATGAGCTAGGAGCTGGGGCAGGAATGCGAGATGCGTACTTTGGATCGACTTAGAATTATATCACATCTAGAGAAGTCATCAGTTGTATTTTTCTTTTCTGTTATGTAGTAACTGTAATAACCAAGTTTAAATTTTATCAGTTTTTATAAAGTACTTTGGTTGTTTTACTTTGTTATTCACTACCTCGGATATTTCGAGATGGTAACAGCTTCATTTATTTGAGAATGTCTTGCTAAAGGCTCTTAAATAAATGGGGGTTTCACATGATATAAACCCCTTATTCTGCACGTTATACCCATTACTGGATTTATGATTGATGTAATGTGAGTAGATGAGAAATGCACCTATGTGGTTTTAACTTATTTATACCTAGAAATGTTAAGCTGACCTGCTAGTCTATGATTGGTGTATATCTTGTCAAATAAGCCAATGCTCCATGTTTAATTATATTGGTTAAATTTTGCCTTATGTCTTTTCTAGAATATGATTTCGTTTCTATAATATGATTATGAGCATGAAATGTTTTAATTTGTCAAGTATGAACCATGAGTTAGCTGATTGTCTAAATTAGTGTAAATGTGTAAAGTTTGTGTCGAAATTTTCAAGGGTTTATAAGTGTTAGTTATCTTGACTTCGTCTTATTGCGTAGCATGAAATTGACAAATATGTCTTGTTACTTTAAAAGCTGGATGTTGGTATAGAGTACTGAACGTATCGTATGTTTGTGACTGTTGTTTTGGCGATCCTCTTGAACTTTGAACGTGGAATTTTGTAATGGGGTTACGGGGACGTAACCATGTTTTATGGAGGGTAGGATTGTAAAATCTTATCGATTTATGATCTGGCTAGATGTTATGACATGGCTTATTTGTATGTTGTGATTGCTGACTGGGATTGACAATGCATGGAGTCTGTTGTTTTATATTTATTTCTCATTTATACTTAATATCTATTTTATTTAAGTCGTATTGTATTTAAATTTTATACTCTTTATATATTCTTATGTAAGTGCTAATTTTATATTCTTACAATTAATTTAATTAATATATTTATTAATGCTAAATTACATAATTTAGTTAGTATAATTATTTTTACGTACTCGTTTAATTTAAGTTACGGGTTAAGAATGAGATATAAACGAATTAGTGCCTCGATATGTGTGATGGGCCGAGTAAGAGAAGCAAGGGCCCGTTTATCTATACTAGACTACATGAAACCCTAACCCTACCCTTTGTCCATCGACAAACACAATCCATCGACACTCAGCTTTCAAACCTAATCACCATACTCTGTTTTCTGCCTCCATCGACATCACAGTCTACCACCATCAACCCTCACCAAAAACCCTACACATGCTTCTACATCTCGTCTATCTATCCTACACCAAAGAAATCCTTTTACTGCCGTGAGATGTGAGAAGAACGAAAGAGAAGATAACAAGATCGGAACAGCCCCATCATCATCAACTTGCGCAGTATGTGTTCGTAAGTAGTTTTGTGCTCTTGTTCATGCCTTCGAATCTGTATACTAAGGTTGTGAGTAGTCCTTGTAGTATATATAACATGAACCTCGTGTTTAAACCACCATTCCACCATGAAAACTCCTATAACTGAGGCGATAAAAGTCGACAGAAAACACGTTCCTGCTCTGTTTTTATACTCTGTGACTGTGTTCGTTATTCTTGTTAATTCACTATGTTTTTGGATTGATTATTGTCGTAAGTTTTGAGCTTTGATGTTGGGGAGTTAGTAGAGTATGCGGGTGGTGTTGGAATGGTTGTGGTGGCCGGGAAAACTAGGGGAGCAGTCGTGTAATAGGTGTCTCAGGAGGTTGCAGGAATAGGTATTTGTGTGTAAGCAGCGGTTTGGGGATGGTTGTTTCAAGGGAGGCGTGGAGTCGAAGGATGGTGGTTGGCACCTGGGGGTACTGGGTGATGAGAGGTGTCGTGCAGGGTGGTTGGTTGGGTTGATGGCGATGTTGGCAGGTGGTTAAGGGAGGGTGAAACACGGGTGAATGGGTGCTTACGAGTTGCTGGAAACCGAGTGACGTGAGTGTGTGCAAGCAGTTTCGAGTCATTGTGGTGGTTTTTGTGATGGTCCTTGGTGGTGTCTAAGGCGTGGGAGTGGTAGTGGGTAGTACATAGGTAAGTTTGGGGGTGACGGTGGTGGTCGTTGGTGGCCAAGCCGGTGGTATTAGTGGCGGAAAGAGAGGAAGTCCGGGCTGGTTAAGGTTGTTGCGTCGTCGGGATTGTCGTGATGTGGGTCTGTTTTGGGTCACGGTTGTTGGGGGCTGATGCGTGATGTTATTAATTTTATGATTTCTAATATTACTATTAGTTATATTGTTGATGTTGTTGTTAGTTTATTATTATTACTAATATCGTTATCAGTCGTTGGTAGCATTGTATTATTGTGATTGTTAATATTGTTAGTATTAGTATATTTAGTAAACATCGTTTACGTTTTTCATTATTAAAATTGTTAAATGAACTTTTATAGGTGACTATTATCAATAATAGAGCTTATATGGTATGTGTTCGATTATTTAATGGAAGCAGTTATGTTTATACGGTCTCGTTATGCGAGATATACGATTTAAATAAATTAATTTGAATACTAAATATATTAAATTAGTTTGCATAATTATGTTAGTTAGTGATTGTGTATATTATATTGATAGGTGACGATTGTGAAGTGCCATTATTCTGTTAACTCGCTGGCTTGCTATTGGATTATATTGTTATCCAGGTAGGATACACCGACCTTATACTCCATGTTGTGTTATGAATGGTTGTGGTATTGTGTATTATGGTTGCTGAGTATGATTGATATGAGAATGATATTGGTTTGACAGAGTATTGATTATTACTATTATTGTTGGTAAGTGCCTTGCATTATTTAATAACATGATTGATTTAGAGTATTGTTGCATTTACGAGCATGGCATGTGCATTGGATACGGATTTGAGATGATGAGATATTATTGGGCCCAGGCTAGTTCTGCAGGACTAGACCTGGTGACCTCAGCTGTTATGCTGGTATTCGGCGACGGCCGATTATAGTCTGCCGTGAGGTTCGGTATGGCTTGGTGCAAGGGTATGAGATGAGTTTGAGATTGAGATGGTGATTGAGCTCGAGCATATCATGGCATTTGCATATCATTTAACTGTTGCATTATAATTATTGTGTTATCCTACTCAACCGCGAGGTTGACAGTGTATTCGTGTACACCTACGATGATCCGGAATGGGGAGTAGATTCTGCAGGTCAAAGACAGATGAGCTAGGAGCTGGGGCAGAAATTTGAGATGCGTACTTTGGGCCGACTTAGAATTATATCACATCTAGAGAAGTTATCAGTTGTATTTTCTTTTCTGTTATGTAGTAACTGTAATAACAAGTATAAATTTTATCAGTTTTTATAAAGTACTTTGGTTGTTCTACTTTGTTATTCACTATCTCGGATATTCCGAGATGGTAACAGCTTCATTTATTTGAGAATGTCTTGCTAAAGGCTCTTAAATAAATGGGGGTGTTACAGCGATATTCATTAGATAATTAAACCTACCATTTAGAGAGAATGGTGATTCTTTAAAGTCTAAAGAATAAGAAGTTCTCAATTCTAGATGAACAAAATACCTTATATCATAGGATGATGGAGCTTCACGGGAAGGTTTATTATATTGATAATAAAAGGTCGCCCATCAGAAATCAAAATAGTTGGATACATTATTCATATTGATGAATAAAAGGCTTGTTCAAATAGCCAAGATGATTAAAAAATAATTGGAGTGATGAAATCATAAATAACTACAATATAGATTTCAGTACATAAGTGACGATACGTCACGAGTTATAAGATAACAGTGGGAGCTTCCCTCAAGAAAGGAAACTCAAAATCTAGAAGGAGTTCTAGATATGTACTCAAATAAGATCATATTATGCGAGATAATATGAGTTAGAAGGAGACCAAAATTTGTAAGTTTTGGAATCATACCAATTGATAATCGTGCATCAAATGCAATGAAACAGTGTTGACTGTTTTTGCATGACAATATCATTTGAGTTATGATTAACTCACAATGAAAGATACTTTGTCAAAATCCAAATGGGTTGTAAGAGACAACTTTGAACCCCATAAAATGAACTGGATTGACTTAATATAGCCCATGGCCGCTTACATGAGGTGATATCTCAAAGCGACTGGAATGTGAGGTGACTGATGGCAAGTTCAAATGCAATAGAGTCATATGTGATGACTAGTCGATCACATAGACAGACTGCCAAAGACACTCTGTCGGGCAAAGTGACCGCTTATAGAGTTCTGGAAATTTTATGATAAGCCGGGTCGTGGCAAGAGCTGCTATAGTATTCTTATGAATCAATTCTTAGACTAAAGACTGCTCTCCCAAGATGGTACAGTTTTGGCATAACCTTGATCCATTCTCTACGACTTTTCGTAACTGGAGTCAAATGGGATTGCTTTGGGTTGTGACTGACTGTGGCTAGCTGAAGGGAGTAGTACGATAGCAATTGTCCACCCCTTGTCAGGGTTGTTCAAATCTCAAGGCCACTCGATGAGAAGTTAACTGGAAATGCGTGGCCACGCTCGGAATGTATCTATGGTAGATAATTCCGGTCAAACAGTTATTCTCCAGATCGAGGAAACCACTCATGATATAATCGAATGCAAGTACGACCTCAGAGAGACCCTTGCATTGAGTGGGAGATTGTAATAGGACAAGAGAATTGGTGACGCACACTTGTCGAGGACAAGTGGGAGATTGTTGGGAAATGTGTCCTCAACAATAGTGCGATCACGTAATTAAATCTCATGACGAGAATACGCAAGGGATGATACAAAATTATATAGTCAACTGACCGACATTAATCGGTAATGATTGGCTAGCTAGAAGTTTGACATTACTGTCGTATGATGGTGGTGGTCAGTTGATCCCTTTAGGTCACACCTATAGGACAACTCTCTTAATGATAAAAGAAATGACTGTATATGGATACAAGTCAATTTAATCCTAGTTTATTAAATGGATAAGGAAGGTTTTATGATAAGATTATAAATAAATTTTTTAAACGAAATGTCTTTATTAAAACCTAGATGTTTATGAAACATTTAAGGAATGAATTAATATTACAAATATTGTAATATCATGCATTATGGAAAAATATTAACTAGATGTAAGTAATTAAGAATTACTACAAGTTTATGGATAAATGTTTAAATTGGTTAAACTAATTATATTCATAAAATCAAGTATACGATCAATGTAATTGTTACGTATCTTTTAATATGAAATGTGTATAAGTCCATTTATGTGAAATGGACCGTGTGAGGTCGTGTGACACTATAACACACAAACACATTTTGCACAACTTAACACATTATATGATAATGTGTTAAGAGGAGACATCTACTTAATCCATGGTCTTGAAGAGGGAACATTGTGTGAATTGAGGTGCCCATGTATTGGGCACCCTACCCAAACTCATGGCAACATCTAGAGAAGGACAAAAGGAGTTTTGTTCTTCTCAATTTATTATTCCACTTTAATTTAGGGTTTTGCTAGCGTGAGAAAATAAAAAGCTCTTGGTGTTTTTCTCTCCCAAAACCGTGCCACCTTCTTCCATTCTAGATCTATCTTCAAACAATATTATACTAAGAGTAGTGATAATATTATTGATCATATACTAGGCTTTTGTGTTTGATTCTAGCAAAATAAACACAAATATATTAAGAGTAGTGTGTCTTGGGTGCATCTTGGAGGAGATATCCTACATTGGATATTAGCTTGGAGGATCATCCATGCCATTCTCGTCGAAATAGTGAGCTTTCGATTCTTTATTCCGCATTATAATAAGCATGCATAAGATCTAAAATATATATAATTAAAATGTTAATTATCCCTTTTATTAGTATGACTAAAATATATTAGGTTTTGAGACCTAAGAACCTAACAGATTCATCTCACTTGGACCGTCTTATATTAGTTCAAAAAAATTTTGAAGCTTTCTGGGGGTTGATTCAACCAGTTGCCGGGGATAGTCAAGTGTAAATGTAGCTTTTCTCATTCCTATTTAGCAGTGAGAATTGATTGCTTTTTTTAAATGTTCGATAATTGTGATCATTGGTTTGATTTGTTTGATTAAGGGAACTACCATCAATGAGATTTCTTTTGGTTTTGGTTTTGGTTTTGGTTTTGGTTTTGGTTTTGGTTTTGGTTGTTGCTTCTTATTCAGAGATGGTGCTTTGCAGACATTAGATATTGTCGCTGAGAATCCAGATTAATTCAGAGTTTTTGCTCTTGCTGCTGGTTCAAATGTTACTCTTTTAGCAGATCAGGTATCTGCCTATTCACATATAGACTATCATGATATTGACACATACTATTATTTCCCTTTTTATCTCACAATCCCCATGCGTTATATCTCAATGACTTCCGTTCAATGTTATTCCTGATGCTCAGGTCAAGAGATTTAAACCTGAATTAGTTGATGTCCGAAATGAGTCCTTAATTGGTGAACTTAGAGGCTCTAGCTTACGCTGACTATAAGCCGGGAATTGTTGCTGGAGAAGAAGGTCTGGTCGAGGTAATGGTGGTGCACACAAGTTTTTTACACAATGGTCTTATATAGTTATATATGAGACCAATCCGTTAATCCTGTAACTAGATGAAAAATACATTAAGAAAGTGTATGCTATACACCCTCTAATAGAAGACTTAATAGTAGTGATTTCAGGTTGCACGCCATCGAGATGTCGTTAGTGTTGTTACCGGGATAGTCGGTTGTGCTGGGCTTAAGGTAAAAAGAACAGTCTATTAATGGTACTTTTTATGTTCTTTTCCATGTGTGGATTATCTTACTAATCTATAATATTATACTTCTTTAGCTAAATGACAGCATTATACCTAAAATAGAAACAAATTGGTTCATAATTTAGTGTTGTCTCCGGTAGTGTTGTTATGTACTGTTTATTTATACCCATTTAGTTAATTTGCTGTGAAGCTTGTAAAATATCCTGATGTAGCTAATGCACATGACATGTAACATGTTGTGTTAGATATACACTGTGAATCCCCACCCGCCACGCCAATATTGTTAATCTTCCACCAGTTCATGACTTCATTCGGTGGTGTTGATTTTTGTGGCATGTTTTTTTAAAAGCGCCACTCTACTTTTTGGTTCTCTTGGTAATATTGATTGAAGGATAATGGTTAGGTAAGGTGCGGCGATAAGCTTACACAGACAAAGTTTAACCCTACAAACTTCCTTTCGTTCGTGTAAGCTGGTAAATGGGAGCCTTGAGGGCTATTTTATATGCTGGCGGGTCTTGAACCCAAGTCATGATTACCATTCCTTAGTAACTTCACCTAGAAATCGGTCTATTTAGGGTGGAAATTCATATCATTTTCGTTGAGGTTAATTTGCTTCATTTCAAATCAAACTTGTGTGTGACTTCGCATTAGTATTTTGGGTCTGGTAATTTGGGATCAGTTTGAGGTTTAAATGGTCAATTAGGGTTTCAGATCCTATTGATTTGTTTTGTTTGAGTTAGGTTATTTTGGTTGGTTCGCTTTGGCTGTGTCAATTTTGCTAGGTCTATGGTAATTGTGTGTTCGGTGTAGCTGGTTTTTTTGGGGGTTTGGCATCGGCAGAATATAATTTGCCGTGACGACCTTATTGACCTTATTTTTTGTGTGAAACTCCTTGCCCACTCCGTTGAAAGCTCTGTCGAATTTTTCATTTCTATGCATGAAGTTTTCTTGATTGAACACCAAAACTATAAAATTACTCTTCCATTTTAAAACCTTTGATGGTTGTTCTGTATGTATTTACGTCATTTCAATGAAATGATAAAGGTGGTTGAGTTTATATGATTTTTCTTTGGTGTAGTGCTGGTTCAGTATGCTTTCTACATTGGGCTTGTCTTGATGTTTCAGTAACGAAGCACAAGCGAAGCATATACCTTATTGTTGATTACCTCTTCTCATTATCTATATCTTTACTTTCTGAGTCTGCCCTATTACCATACAAAGATTTAGAAACTTTTTATATAATGGTGAATTATTAAGTATCGAAAGTGTTGGTATAAATATGTTTTTTTTAATTTATTTTTGTGAATAAATAGGCTTTCTAATGTCCAAAGACGTGTGTTCCATTATCTGTCATAATTCTTTTGTACAAGGGTTAAATGCCTATCTATCGGAAATGAAAACATTTATTATCTGGTTTCTATCATGTCTTTAGAGATAAGATCATTAGTGAATTCCTGTATCTATCTGTTGCCCATAAATTTGTTACTGCTATCATGCATAAATATTTGTTAATTTTAGTCACACCATCATTTAGAACATTGGCAACCGTACTTGCTTTTGTGTAGTATTTGGGGTAATTATTGGATTAAGATTTGATATTCATGTGGGAATTTCGAATAAGCTTCTTGAGTTTCCAAGGGTAAAATCAGAATTAGCTTTTTTATTTGGCTTAAAATGAGGTGTTCAAGAATTTTAAGTGTCTTAACTCATACTCATGTCCCTGAGTTGAGTGTCGGACACGGGTACGCGAGGGAAGAAGACAAAGAGCCTAGAGTAAGGTGATAACCTTTTTGTATGAACTTAGGGTAAGATTATTGTTGTTAAGTCTTAAGACAAGACTCACTTTGAAGAGTTTATAGATAATCTTAACCTTAATGTCTGCATTGAGATTAATACCCTGTGTTTTTAGATTAGGGTTTGTTTAATATGTTGGAAAATGTGGGTGACTAAGTTGAAGTGTAGGGGTTTCTTTTCTATAGTAGTCGTATGAATATATTTGAATATATCTTTCTGTAGACTAACTAGGGAAGGAAGGGAAAAAGTTTAGATTGTATTTGGTTGGAATTAGGAATTTGTTGTGTGCCATAATGTGTTGTGTACAATTGTGTACGTAACGTCCTCATTTCTCAGGGTCTTAACATTTAACGATAATTTGTCCATCCATGTGTGTGGTTACAAATTAAGCATCATGTCCTTGCCCTTTAGTGTTATTTTCTCTTGTGTATTTGTGGATTTTGATGAAAACTTTTGAGTTTTGCTGTAATTATATACATTGTTTCTCATGCTTAGCCAATGAGATGTACTGTTTGTTCATCTATGCGTTTTTGTCGTTGCAGCTGCAGATGCTCTTGTGTGTGCTGAGGAAAAGGTTTTGAATCAGTCTGATGCTGATGACGTTTTAGGGGTTGAAAATGATGACAAGGAAGCAATGGCAATGATTGAAGAACAACTATCAGGTATTGGATTTAGTGGTATTTGCGCTTTTAGAGTTCTAGGTTAATAGGTGGTATTCTGGATTTAGTGTCTGGTCTAAACTCTAAACTCTGAACTGCCAGATCATGTATCAGTGGTAACGTGTTTATCAGAGTGAATATGATATGGTAAGATTCGGAAGACATTTTTATGGATGCCATTTTGAGATATTAACTGAGACGAAGCCACTTTCCCATGTGCTCTATCTCTTGGTAGTTGATAATTTTCTATGATTTGGCAATCATCATCATCACATAAGTTGGAAATCTTTCTGATTTTCAGATTGTTTTAAAAGAGAGAATAATCTGAATATTCCTGCTGGTGCATTTTATGAATTGCCTTATTTTTTTGGGTGTCCTAAATAGTTTTTGGGTGGTGTTGGAATTGCATCTCTTATTTGTCTTCATCAAGAGACTAAAGGTCGTAATAAATCGGTCACAATATATTAAGGTAACCTTCATAGATTAACTACTTAATGGGTAATCTTAACAATTGGAGAACCATCTGCCACCATAACATGTGTGGTGTAGAAGTATCCTTGTGCGATATTTCTACTCAGCTAGCTAATATCTTGCTTCTGGTCATTAGGAAGCTACCGAGCATGGTAAAAAGGCGAAGGATTTAAAGAAAGTTGATGCTCTTCGTCAGGAAGAAAGGCAAGGGTAGAAAATGGCGTAAAAATGTGAAAGCTGTGGAGAAGGTTAGTCACATACTTGCTTGTATTTTGTGAAATTCATTAGCTGTTTGGTACTTCTACTTCCATTCTTAGTACTAACTATATATGATGTGACGGGATTTCCAAACTGCCGATGTACCTATTTTTTTCATAGGCAGGCAGTTTGTTATTTGTCATGTGTAACGTTCCCTCAAACCAAAATAGCGGACAAAGTAACCTCATTTATCCCTATGCTTTTTTGTGCACCTTAGGAGTGACTGGATAACTTCAGGGAAGACATATGCTGTTTGGTACTTCTACGTCCCTTCTTAGATTTATGCATATGCTGCACATTAGCTGTTTGATACTTTTACTTCCCTTCTTAGTACTCACTATATATGCTTTGTGGTTGGATAACTTCAGGGAAGACAAAGGTCGAGAAAGTCATTTTCTTAAATGCAGTGACTATCATATGTAAAAATTATACCAGTTGAGAAAACTGACAGATGCAGAGGTTGAAAGAAGGCTGAAGGTAAATATTGTTCGCTCCTTTCATTGCAGTGCTTGGTGTGATGTTTCTCAGAATTACGAAAAGGAAGGGCTGCTTCAACAAATTATAAATGATATTTAAGGACCTCTTACCAAATAATTTTTAAGATTGATGGTGCTATGATTGGATTACGCGTCTCCTAGAACTCAACGCCTCTCTGTTTAGTTAACCTTCCCATTTCCCTTAACTTTCCCACTTTATATGTAATGTGAGTTTTTTTAATTGTTGTTATTGTTGGTTATATATGATCGTTGTTTTGATTGCAAATGATTGTTGTTTTAATGAAAACATTCTAATTTAGGGATTTTAATTTAGGGTTCTTCTTAGATTTATGCATCAGAAGAGGGAAACTTTCCTGGGTAGTTTACTTTTTTGTTGTTGTTAAAGAAGCTTCCTTTATTGTTGCATATTTGTTATAGTTGGGATTTATCAAGCTTGAGAATTGAGATATACTCCCTTCTTCCCATTCATTTGTTTACCCTTTTTCTCCTCCATGAGGGTTATTTTAAACAAGGGTAAATAAATGAATGAGACAGAAGGAGTATCTTATTTGTGACATGGTACATAATACAAATTCTAAGGTAATTTTTAAATGTTAGAAGCCATCATTTTCCGGCTCTAATGAGGAGTTGTGTGTGGTTATGTGTTGCAATATGCATAAGCATGGAAGAACAATTCATTTTAAGAGTTCCACCTTCTGTTGCTGAAAGAATTAAATGTCTTTTGAATGAAGATCCCTCTTCCTCTGAAGATAAAAATTGAGATATACTTCCTTCTTTCCATTCATTTGTTTATTACCCTTTTTCTTCTCCATGTTGTTTTGATTAGAACAATCCAATTTAGGGATCTTAATTTAGGGTTACGGTTGTAAAATGCATATTGACTTAGAAGCTTGTGCCTGATCCTAGGTTGGGTTAGAAGCTTGTTTAAGTGAAAATCATTTGAGCAAAAAACAACTTGGATAGATTGAGCTCTGATCAAACTCGACTCCTCCAAATCGTTTCATTTACGAATTCGAATTTTAAAATTTAGGGATCAGTATCTTGATTGAATATAATATTCAATTTACATCCAAACTCCTTATTAATGGTGAAGATGTGCCTATATGACAGGTAATATCTATTTTTCACATTCAAGTTGAGGAGGGTCTTTAACTTTTCCTCGAAGATAATAGTATATTGCTCTCTTGGCTCTTTGAACCTAGATCTCACGTTATTGTGCCATTACAAATGGTAATGGTTCCTCTGCTATATATATTCTTCTCTCTGAGCATTTCTATAACTGCATCATTCTCTAGCTATTTCTATAACTGCATCCGTTGTAGAAAGTTTATCCTGTTTATTGTGGGATAAACAAGACGAATTCATGCTGAAGGAACTGGTGCACATATGGTTGAATCCTAAAGTTATCTCCCGGTATACACTTCCTACATTACACGAGACTGCAATTGACTGCTTCCGTGATATGGTATAGTGCAAAATTTTTGGCATTGAATTCAACCATCTGTGTTTATCATTTTCTATTAGGGTTCTTATTTAACCTGTTTATTGTGTTTATTATTTTGTTATGGGCGATTTGAGATTACACATATATTGCCAGCTGTAAGTTCAGCCTCAATTTCATTTTTCACTGAATGGCGTATTTCACTCGTAGTTCCTGCGGTTGTTCTCTCTCCATGTATGTACTTTTTTCTTATTTTTTTTGGTGATTTTTGTGTTGAAGTTTGAATCTTTATTGTTTATTTGATTGAATTTGAGATGAGATATTTGTTTTAAGAGCATTACTGAAGTGGGTTTAGGGTTTGTTGAAGGCTCTTTCCATATCGGCAATCACATCGCCGCCGCTAAAGCACCCATGGTTGAATTTAACGTTATCCATCTTCCCTCTAATTCTAATGTAGTAGAATCATTTCTCAACTACCAATCCTGGTTTTTATGCTTTTCTATTCAACTGAATTCATCATATGATATGTTTAACTGGTTTAGGAATGAAGCAGGAATCCAGTGTTTCTTTGTATTGAATGCTCAAACATACTGATGCGTGTCTATTTTATGATGTTTTACATTTATTTTAACACGCATTTTTGCGCTCATTTACGATGTTTTAGCCTTTATTTCCCAACAATTGTCTACTTTCGTGTTTTTATGCTCTTTTGCAGAATTATGTGGAAAAGAGGCAATTTTATACCAAATTTCTACCCTCGGGATTTTTGCATAACCAAGGAACGAGGAGGAAGCAACTCAAAGCGCGTACCGAGTACCAAAATATCAAATTTAAACGAATTCAAGGCTGACACACAGGAAAACCAGTCGACCGACCGACTACCCTGGTCGGTCGACCAGAACACCTGTTATCTCAACCCAGATTTCAACTTACGAAGACTGACGTCCACTAGGCCCGATATCCGGTCGACCGACCGCATCACCTGGTCGGTCGACCAAGGCGCAGTTCCAGAAATCTTCGCAAAGCCCATACGCGTGATTAGGTCAAGAGAAAGCTTTTGTTTTTCGCCTACTTAAGCCTAATTTTGTGATTAGAGTTGGCATACAGTAGTTTATCATCTAATCTTTTACTTACTATTATCAAGTTCTTAGCATCTAGTTCTTATTATTCAAAACACTGTTTCATTTGTTTAGTATCATTCTTAGTTCATTGTTCAAACAATCTTTCCACGGGATCCAATAAAGTTTGTCTTTTCTGCCCTAATTCTGTTGCGGTAATTGTTTTTTCAGTTTATTCATTGTTGTTTCATATAATTGTTAGTATCCGGTTTAGGTTAGAATCCCAAAGCCTTGTTGTTTATCGCATGCTTAAATTGTTGTTTACTATGAATGTTGTTTTCTTAATCGTTGTTATTGTTCTTATCATAGTTATGAGTGTCTAATTTCATATGTTAGGATGTAGGGAGTAATTTGCATAGATGGTATAGCACCCGAGACAACCTGTAGCAGACTTTTGGTCGACCGACCGGCTTAACTGGTCGGTCGACTGAGGTGGTTGGTCGGCCGACTGGAGTAGCTGGTCGGTCGACTGATTTCGCGCATGTTTTCAGTTCTGTTTTACTTCGTCGACTATAACAACCTATAATGAGATTGAAAGGAGAGTTATAAGATGTTAGTAATGACTTACCCAAGGTTGAAAGATACGGGAAGGGCATTGGTTAACGCTTTAAGACGGCTAGGTTACTTAAGACTGATAAGTATGTGACCTAGAATTTAGGAATCACCCTTATTGTTGACACCCAATATTCGTGAGACCTAGGAACTAATAGCATAGACTGAAAGAAGCTATTAGGTATCATAGACCGAGAGGATATGTTACACCCCTTATGCGACTGCAATACATGTTGACTTAGGATTTATACCATCGTAGCTCTTTACTACCCAAACATCCTAGCATTCGTTTACCATAAGTTTTATCTTTTCTTATTTCTTGTTTTTATTATTGTCTTTATTTTTAGACTTAGTGACAACCAAACAAACAAACCCCCCAACTTGTTACCCTAAAACATCAACATTGAACAATAAACATTCCCCACCTCCTTGTGGTTCGACCCTTGACTTTCGCTATCTAGTTTAAGCCGGGTTTTATAAATCTTATCTTTGGCACCCCTCTACGACGGGTGTCCAATTTTGGCGCCGTTGCCAGGGAGGTGACGCCAGTGTTTATTGTTTTATGTTTTTGTTTTTGTGTTTAAGGAAGAAATTCCGTAAACCTTTCTCACTTTTTTCTTGTAGTTTCCATCTTATGCGCAGGTCGGTTCAAGCAGAACTCCTACCCCTTGAGAGGAATCTTAGAGCTAGGAAAAAGCGTTTTCTAGAAAGTAAGGAAGGAGGTTCACCATCTTCTCTAGTTCAAGAAGACATTTTTATCAACCACCATCACCACAAAATAACCCACCTACACCAAATCAACCACAATCACTTCACAATCCACCTACACCCAAAACACCCATAAACACCTACTTCCAAAACCTTGAAGAAGAGGAAAAGATGACTGAAGAAGTAAGCATCGCAAGTCACTCTATGCCACAGGTAAAGGACGTTTATAAAGGGTTCACTTTACCTGCGGGCACGGGGTAACCATTCGAGGCCAAGCCTTCTTACATCTCCATTGTGGAGAAAAATCAATTCGGGGGAGCCGCTAACGAGGATGCAGCAAATCATATAGAAATCTTCACGGATTATATATGCTCTATTGCACCCCCAGATAGAGTGACCCAGGATCAAATCAAGAAAACAATGTTCATTTTTTCTCTCCGAGACTCGGCGAGGGAGTGGTACCGAGACTTAGACCGCACTGCTGCGGGAGTGACCGACTGGAACACATTAGCCTTGGCCTTCTATCGGAAATACTATTCCGCGGCCAAGACTAATGCCTTGAGGGCGCAAATTACTAGCTTCAAACAAGGAGCTTCGGAAGATTTCAGTGAGTTGGACTAGGTTCAAGAGACTCGTTCGATCCATACCTCATCATGGATTCGAACAGTGGTTTCTATGTAACCAGTTCTATAATGGCCTTTATGATGATAATCAAGCATACCTAGATGCTGCTGCCAATGGAAGATTCCAGGAGAATTCGGGAGAGACCAAGGGTCTCAAGATTATAGAAGATGTCGCAGTACATCGGGCTAAACACGGGACTTCTCGTGGTAACCAAATGAAGGCTGAGTCGAATGTCGCGGCTATTGAGGCTCTAATGGCCAAACTAGACAAGCTTGAGGTGAGTGGTGGAAAGTTTGAGGTTGGTAGTGGGAGTAAGGGTGGCATGTACCAAGTCAATGCAGTTTTTGATGGGCCGTTTATATGTGAGAGATGTGGAGGAGAGGGGCACGTTTCAAAATTTTGTACTTCATCCAATGAAACGTGTGCGGCTTTCCAACACTACCGCGGAAACAACTTCTACGACCCTAACAACAACAATGTCCACCCACATATGAGATGGACAAGCCAAAACGTCCTTAACCCACAACACCAACAACAAAACCAAAACCAAGCTTACATCCCTCCGCACAAACAAAACTTCCAAAAACCACCTTTCGTCCCTCAACCACCTTCAAACCCACCACCCAATACGGATGCTCTAATCCAAAATCTTATCGGGTTGGTCCAGAAGGAGTCACAGGTGCGAGAGGCGGGAATGAAAATGTTGGAGTCTCAGATTGCTTTAATTACGAGCAAGAACGATACACGGGTCCCGGGTCAACTTCCGACCAAAACGGACCAGAAAAAGGAGACCCTTAACATAATTTCTTTGCGGAGCGGGGGTAAAGTTGGAGGTGAGAAAGCTGGTGGGAAAGGAAAGGAGAAGAGGCAGAATCCGAGTAGCAGTAGTCCTGGTCGACCGACTATTGATGCCAGTCGGTCGACCACGGATGCAATTCCAGTAGCTTTTGGAGAACAGGAAGATGTCGACCCGACCAAGGATAGTGGTCGACCGACCGAGGTAGCTGAACAGGCGGATTCCTTTAGGCCCGAGATGCCTGACAACCTAAGGGAATTCCTGTTTAGGGGTGACAAGACCCCCAAATTCTTAAGGAGAGCTGCAAATGCCAAGAGCTCTACTTAGGGATAGCAACGGGCCGGATCTGGACAGGGTCCAGTAGGATCCAGATCCAGATCCGTTTTTGACAATAGGATACAGATCCGACCCGGATCCGACGGGTCCAAAAAGGTCAGATCCAGATCCGGACCCTGCGTATCCGGGTAGGATCCGGGTTATCCGCGGGTCTCATATAAAAAAAAAAATTAAAAATAAAAAAACTTAAATTGGCAGATACACACTATCCCCATTTTCTTTCTTTTTCACAAGCTTTCCTTTCCGGACACCGAGCTGCTATGTTCGAAAGGAAAAAGAAAACTAGTCAGAAGGTTAGACATTTAATCTAAGTGCAAGCAACCGGAAACCCCGTAGTGAAGAAGACACATTTTACATTTCGTGGACATGAAAAAAGACCTCGAGTGTTCCAAAAGCCTCCCTTTTTCTTTACTAAGCGGAAGTCTTTTTTCTCTTCCTTTCTCAATCGACATAATAAGACTCTGGCGCAAAAGCCTTCTTCTTTCATTCCACTAGAAAGCGTTAAGTAGAGGAATCACCAAGAGCAGAGTACTAAATCGTCCAACCGAGATCAAATTAAACTGATAATTACCAAGTTCTTTAGATTTTTTTACTCATAAGTCAGAATCGTACCTTTAATTTTAGGTTCGAAGTGACTGTTCACTGGCGACAGGCGCCAGGCGACAAGGGAGGTAGACGGCAGAGGGCGGAAGGCGGCAGGGGGCAGGGGTGTGAAGAGGGGATCGCCAGATTTTGGGTTTGTGACTAGTGTAATTGTGTTTGAGTCAGAGACTCAGAGAACAAAAGATTTGAGAAGTAAATTAGAATTGAGGATTTGTGAGGCCCAGTCCAGCGCAATTTTTTTTCTAATATTAAAAACGGGTCTTAGGGTCGGATCCGGGTTTTATCAACAAGTTCCAGATCCAGATCCGTTTTTAAACTCATGGATCCAGATCCGCTCCAGATCCGACGGGTCCAAATTATAAGGATCCAGATCCGGTCCAGCAGGGTCGGGTCTTACGGATCTGGACCGGACCCAGGATCCGTTGCCATCCCTAGCTCTACTCCTCCCTATCCGGAGCGACTTCTACCCACGAAGGAACAGGTATCCTTCGACAAATTCAAAGATGTTATTCGTTCACTCAATGTACAAGTACCATTTTTAGAATTAGTCCAACAGGTTCCTTCTTATTTAAAATTTATGAGGCAACTTTTTGTGGGGAATAAAACGCGTATTCGCCCTATACTTGCAGGATTATAATGAAAAATACAATCGTGAATATGGTCATAAGATTAAAAAGATAAGAAAAGAAGTACAACCTTTAGTCCTCGCGCAAAAGGCCTAAGAACAGGAATTAACACAAATTCCCTCCTATAACTTGCACCCAAGACTTAGAATGAGACGTGGCCGCGTGTGCTAGAAATCCTCTCCAACTGCCTTGCAATATTGGGAGAGCTATTGAGTTTTAGATGTGAGATATGAGGTTTTGGGAGAAGAATGCTCTCAAAACCCTAATATTACCTTGAGATTATATTAATCAGTGCAACAAGAGTAGTCTGATAAAAGGAGAAGTCTCCTCCTTTTGTAATACTAGCCGGCCGAATAGGGTTTGGGTAGGAGTGGGCTTTCCACTCTTACTTTATCCCAATGCGTGATTCGACCCAATTAGCTATAAGTTGTCCGCGGGTTTTATTTATAAATCGTAACATGTTATCAGTTATTAATACAGTCGATATATTAATAATGGTCTGATAAAATACGATATTGTATAATTACCCAAATTAATATAACTGTTTATATTAATTCGCGAATACAATATTTAATTAAATATAACCGTTTATATTTAATTTACGAATTAATCATGTAATCCGTATTAGCTAAAATTATTTAATCCGTATTAAATAATAATCTCAACATCTTATTGACTAATTTAGTAGTCAATACCTCTGACTAACTGTTTAGTCATATCCGGCAAAATGTGACTGTATTTTCATACCTTCACATCTCTCAAACGTGTCCTATAGGTGTGACGTATAGGGACCAGTTGACCACCGCCATCCGTATGACAATAACGTCAAACTTATCTAGCAAGCCAACCGTTATTGATAAACGTGGATCAACTGGTAATAATACAGAAGTATGCCCTTGTGATCCTTAAAGAGATTTAATAAGTCATTGTACTTAATTGTCAAGGACACCAGCCCCAACAATCTCCCACTTGTCCGTACAAGGATATGTTCAATGACGTTATCATACTACATGTGGAGGACACAAGCTCCAACAAACTCCCACTTGTCCGTACAAGTTTAGGTGCGATAACCGATTCTCATATCCTTTTAAAATTTCTCCCACTCAATGTAAGACAATTTGCAAATCCGCATTCGCAAAGGTCGTATCTCACAAGCGATCAGTATCAAGAGTGGTTTCCCCGACTAGAGAGTAACTTAACTAATAAAACGAATCTGTATTCGAGCATGGCCATGCATTTCAGTTACTACTCCTCGAGTGGCCCTGAGAAATGATAAAATCCTGATAAGGGTTTGGATATTTCCCTCAACTCGAATCCTGCCGATATCGCGCAGCATGAAATAACCCAGAAAAAATCCTCTTGGCCCCTGTTACGGTGACCGTGGGAAAGAAACCAAAGTTACCCAAAATCTGCCTTAATCTCAAGAAACAGTTGAAAGTCAAAAGACTCGACTCTAAGGAACACTATGGAGGTCCTATCCACGACCTAGCACCCAATGTTATAAAACATTTAGGACTCCATAACGCTGTCACGGGGTGTCCTACGAGATATTCGTATAACTCGCCTTTGTGATTGGTCAGTCAGCCGCGTGACTTATGGCTCGTTGAACCCACCATCAACCAACGTCACAAAATGATTACCTGAGTTATCAGCTCAAGTGGGTAATCAAGGACCAAAACGATGTAATGTTAATCAGTTCACTTTGTGGTGTTCAAAATTGGCGTACAATTCCACATGAGAAACAAAACATTATTTATCATAACAATAAGGTTGAATTGAGTACACTAGAAAATGAATTATTACATGAATTCATAAAAAAGTACTACAACTTAGGAACACATCCAATTCCCATGGAATGAATGTGCCCTTCATGCTTATCACGTGGTAATGCTTTTGTGAGAGGATCAGCTATGTTGTCATCCGTAGCGATCTTATCAATGAAAATCTCCTTTCGCTCCACATAATCTCTAATTAGATGAGCTTTCCGTTGTACATGTCTAGCCTTGCTGCTAGACTTATGCTCCTTAGCTTGGAAGATGGCACTGCTATTGTCACAATAAACGGTGATTGGGTCATTCGAACTAGGCACTACCGAGAGTCCTTGTAAGAATTGACGCATCCATATTGCTTCCTTAGCTGCTTCCGAGGCGGCATAGTACTCGGACTCAGTCGTAGAATCTGCTGTAACACTCTGTTTAGAACTTTTCCAGCTGACAGCAGCGCCATTAAGAGTACAAACGAATCCAGACTGAGATTTCGAGTCATCTCGATCCGTTTGGAAGCTAGCATCTGCGTAAACCATGGCGCAGAGCGTCGAGTCGCCTCCGTAAGTCAATCCCCAATCTTTAGTCCTCCGTAGGTACTTAAGAATGTTTTTCACGGCCATCCAGTGTTGTTCACCTGGATGAGCTTGGAATAGACTTGTCATACTCAATGCATATGCAACGTCAGGACGTGTGCATATCATGGCATACATGATTGATCCTATTGCCGAAGCATAAGGAATCCGACTCATGCGCTCTTTCTCTTCCAATGACTTAGCTTCTTGAGTCTTGCTCAAGTGAAGCCCAGGAGTCATAGGAAGGAACCCCTTCTTGGAGTTCGTCATGCTGAATCTCTCCAGAATCTTATCTATATAAGACTCCTGACTGAGAGACAACATCCGTCGTGATCTATCCCTGTAGATAGGGATGCCCAAAATGTTAGGTTTTATTAGTTACTCATAAACTAATCTTGTAATTAACATTTTAATATACTTGTTAACGATCTTATGCATGCTATGAAAATGCGGAAATGAGAGAGTTTTCGAACCCTTACACACGGTCCGAATATTTAGCAAGGATGATCCTCCTAGTACCCAAATAAGAATACCTCCTTTGGATGCACCAAGACAATCCTTAATCAACCGAAACTTGGAACAAGCTAGTATCAAAATCGGTTTTTCCTTAAACAATATAAGTTCTAATCTCTTAATTAGAAATATTATTTCAATACTACAAATAGTATATACATATATTATCTTATAAATATTTAGAGAGGATTTATTAGCTTTCTCACTCTAGAAAACCTTACTTGGGATAAGAATGAATTTAGATGTGAAACATTTCACATGAGTATGATGGTGGGTGTAAGGGGGCACGGCTATGGGAAGCACAAAAGAGAGCTTTTTGCCTTACCCATGCTTATAGGGTGGCTCTAGCTTATATTCTCCATAAGTGCATATTTAAGGCATGTTTAGTGATTGTCTCCCATGCAAAAAACATAACACAATCCCTTAAACACCCACCCATAAAACCGGTGCACTTATCTCATAAGATAAAATGGACTTCCATTTTATCAATTGTTATTTTGTACAATTGTATAATCATGTGTGACATACATTATGTCACATTTATAAAACAATTGTATTTAATTTAAAATGCATATTTATCAAATAAACATCATTAGTAAATTAAATATATAAAGTTTAACAATTAGTAATTCGTAATTACTTATAAAATGGTCGTTACAATAATCGTCAATACGATGTACAACACTTGTAATAATTATCAACCCGATTCATTCCAATTTCGATATTTTAAAATATCGTTTATTGTTTAATAATTGACACGTTTCAATTTTAAACATAAATCTTACAATAAGATTTAACCTCTAATTTCTCGATATACGAGTTTAAGGAATATGATCAAATCGTATCAATTATACATTTGATCACTTTATCAATTAAGGGAATTGTCCTAAAGGTGTGACCTAAAGGGATCAACTGACCACCACCGTCATACGACAGTAATGTCAAACTCTAGCTAGCCAATCATTACCGATTAATGTTGGTCAGTTGACTATAAAATCGTATCATCCCTTGCGCATTCTCGTTATGAGATTTAATTACGTGATCGCACTATTGTTGAGGACACATTTCCCAACAATCTCCCACTTGTCCTCGACAAGTGTGCGTCACCAATTCTCTTGTCCTATTACAATCTCCCACTCAATGCAAGATGTCTCTCTAAGGTCGTACTTGCATTTGATCATATCATGAGTGGTTTCCTCGATCTGGAGAATAACTGTTTGACCGGAATTATCTACCATAGATACCTTCCGAGCGTGGCCACGCATTTCCAGTTAACTTCTCCTCGAGTGGCCCTGAGATTTGAACAACCCTGACAAGGGGTGGACAATTTCTATCGCACTACTTCCTTCAACTAGTCACAGTTAGTCACAACCCAAAACAATCCCATTTGACTCCAGTTACGAAAAGTCGTAGAGAATGGATCAAAGTTATGCCTAAACTGTACCATCTTGGGAGAGTAGTCTTTAGTCTAAGAATTGACTCACAAGAATACTATAGCAGCTCTCGCCACGACCCGGCTATAAAATTTCCAGAACTCTATAAGCGGTCACATTGCCCGACAGAGTGTCTCTTACAGTCTGCCTATGTGATCGACTAGTCATCACATATGACTCTATGGCACTTGAACTTGCCATCAATCGCCTCACACTCTAGTCGCTTTGAGACGTCACCTCATGTAAGCGGCTAGGGGCCATACTAAGTCAATCCAGTTCACTTATGGGGTTCAATATTGTCTCATACAACCCATTTGGATTCTGACAAAGTATCTTTCATTTTGAGTTAATCATAACTCAAATGATGTTGTCATGCAACAATAGTCAACACTATTACATTGCATTTTGATGCACGATCATCTATTTGTATTAGTGTTTTGCAAATAACCTTTATTCATGCGAATAACCTTTATTCATGATAGCAAAACTTACAACTTTTGGTCTCCTTTATTCTCATATTATCCCGTATAATATGATTCTATTTGAGTACATTTCTAGAACTCTTTCTAGATTTTGAGTTTCCTTTCCAGAGCAAAGCTCCCACTGTTATCTTATAACTTGTGACGTATCGATATACAGTCACTTATGTACTGAAAACTTTATTGTAGTCTATTTATGATTTCATCATTCTAATAATTTTCACTCATCTTGGCTATTTGATAATGGTTTCATTCATCATTATGAATAATGTATCCAACCATTCTAACTTCTAGTGGGCGACCTTTTATTATCCATATAATAAACCTTCCCGTAAAGCTCCATCATCTTATGATATAAGGTATTTGATCATCTAGAATTGAAAACCTCTTATTCTTTACACCTTAAAGAATCACCCATTCTCTCTAAATGGTAGGCTTAATTCTTTTAATGAAAATCGCTCCCACTAAAATCAATATCTCTCGATATCTTAAATGAACCTTTCATTTCTCGCATGTTAAACTATTACTTGAATCATTATCACTATCACTATCCCTATAGTGATCTGTTTCCATTCAATCAATCATTACCTTCTTATCATGTCTTCGTTTCCTCGAGACGAAAATGACATGATAATTTCTTTATAACTACATTGAGAGGATTGAGATGATTTCTTCTCTTTTATCTTATAAACTTAGAAAAATCATTTATTAAGGAACCGTTTTCCTTTCAATTTCATACGGGGTTTCAAGTTTCCTCTCTATGAAACAATGAACACAAAGAACCTTTCTTCGAGTGTCCTCCCGTCGTTTCTTCAGTGTCCTCTCGTAGTTTCTTCAAATCATTTAGGGCTCTTCTTAAGACTCCTAAGTAAAAATCTTCTCTAAGATCCTTCCTTTTTCATCATTGGTTTGCGAGCGAAATATTTTCTCCCACTCTATCCTTCTAACAATAACCTTTATTTGTTTAAGGATAGCTATTTCGATTAACCAATGTATCTGAATGTTTGAAGTTTGATAGGTGTGATGAATACATTCTCATTTTCACTTAAAATGAAAATCTTATAATGAACTGATATAGTCTCATTTTGATTGAATTTATCTCATGGGGTGTAGTTCTCCGTTTTAATCAACTCTTTGATTATATTATATTGATCGTATCAATAGTTTGTTGCGTGATAAAATCACTATTATTCATGTTTAAACAAGGTATGCAATTTATTTGAGAAATCAAAACATTGATTAAGAACAAAAGTAGTGACTCGGGTTGAAAACCAAGTCACCAATATCCAAAACTACAACCATTGTTTTAGGATTTTAATCCTTGTCTTACAAGAAAATAAATTGTTCCATAAATAAATGCAAAATATGAAAGAAGACGATATGAAAAATAGAGGCTAGCTCTTCAAGTCTTCGATCAATTTGGATGCTACCATAGCCATCCAAGTAAGGAACTTTATGCTTCCTTTTCCTTGCCCTTATCTTTATAAGATGCCCCTTTAAAACAATTTTAAAAGGGGTGATAGTCAACAACTTGTATCGCCATACAAAAGTTAACAAAAGAACATGAAAGTAAACGAGAATTAATTCCTACGGCGGTTGCCTTCCCAATTTTGAGATCACTTAAGTATTTGGGGCAATTTCTCTTCCAATGACCGATCCTCGTGCAATAATGGCACTTGTCTTCGGATTTTGAAGACGAGGTGGAAGCGCCTTTCGAAAAGGTCTTTTCTTTGGTCGCTTTGGGCTTGAACGTTTTCTTGCCCTTGCCTTTAAAGGCATTCCTTTTGAAGCTCGTTTTCCCTTTCTATTCGATGTTCAAAACATCTTTGGTGGAACTTTCATGAAGTCTCATGTTCCTTTCGGCTTGGACTAGCATCTTATGCAACTCGTCCAATGTGGTCTCTTGGTTTCGCATATTGAAATTCACCCGGAATTGAGCATACGATTTAACCTTATTGAGCGAGTGAAGAACTCGGTCAATAATTAGAGAGTCGGGAATATCAACGTCTTGCGCTTTTAGAGTCTCCGCGAGCTCAACGAGTTTGAGCACATGAGGGCTTATCTTTTGCCCTTCCTTCAACGTAATATCGAAGAAGGCGGAAGCAGCCTCATATTGAAACACCCTTGGAGTTTGCGAAAACATGGTCGCAAGCTTGGTGTATATCTCATACGATGTGGTCAACTTAATCATACTCCTTTGGAGATCCGGCTCCATGGAGAAGATGAGCACATTTTTAAGAGCGGAGGACTCTTTCATGTAGGCTTCATAAGCCTCACGATTTTGAACCGACGAACGAGCGGTCGGTGCGGGAGGAGCGGCTTCGGATAGGTAACGACTCTTATCATCACCTTGAGCGGCCAAAAGTAATTGCGCATCCCAATCCTTAAAGTTTGAACCATGCTTATCGAGTTTGCAACGATCCATAAAGGATCGAAGCCATGATACGTTAGTGAGAGGTGGAGTGTTGGTTGCCATAGTCGATGTTGAAAATTAAACTACAATAATAAAAGGATAAACAACATCATTTTAAATTCATAATTTAAACTATAACTTTTAACAAGTTTAGTTATATATTTACTTAATGATCTCTTACCCAATTAAGTAAACAATCCCGAGACCCAAACCCATACAACTCCGGGCACGGTGTAGCCGATTCAACCCGTATCGGTATAATTTGGTGGATTAACTCTTTAATCGGTTCTACTCTTAGAACTCTCGGTCGACAATTTTCTTAAAATTATCTTTAGCCCGAACTTATTGCAACTACGGTTACGAATACTTTCATTGAGATCAACCAAATTTGAAGGTGTAATCTTATTATCCCACTTACCCAACGTGACAATTTTAGTACCCCGGTGTAGCCGAGCCTACGTTCTTGTGAAGAAGGGATTCATGGGTCCGTACTTTTTGGTAAGGCTAGGTCTCAATGTTTATATGTAAGAGATCTAGTCAAATTATTATCTATCTCCGTATAAGTGAACTAAGTCGGTGAATTATCGATAAAATAAAAGACTAGGTCGAAACATGCATGATACGATGTATGACGATTTGGCTATGCATGCAAACATATAAAAAGCAAAAATAAAAGCATAAATAAACCCTAGTATGGCCTTTCCTAGAAAAGAAATAACAAAGTACAAATTCGGAAAACAACTCCTTTGGTCCCTTGAACTTCACGAGGCACACACTCCAAGGTAAACACCGTCTTGATCGGATTTCCTTTCCGAATGGCACCGTCTTCAAGGAACTCCGGATTTTACAAATATTACAACTTTTCTAGTCTACTTTATACATTATAAAATAGAAATAAATTACAATTGGGTGATACGAGATCACAAAATTACAACCGAATCGGTAACCCCTTACATTACGGGAAATACCGATTTAAAACTAAGGCCATACTAAGTAAATTACATGATTCCCAAAATTACGTAAAAATAAATCATGACATTCATAATATAAAATATGCAATACTTATAAAAATATGAATTAACATGCAAACCCTAAGCCAAATCGTCATATTTAAAACACTTATTTAAATAGTTATCGCAAACCTCGGTTTATGGAATCGCGTGTTTTAACGGTTAACAACACTATGCATTTTTATGAAATGGATTTCATCCTTAAGTTAATCATCCTAACTCGCATAGGATTCAAAATTTAGTCTTACTCAAACTTTGAACATGACTTAACTTAATATATTTCAATATTGATCGGTATTACTCGGTTTTACGGGAAAAATAATATAAAAATCCAAAAGAGTCATTAAAATTTCGAAAATTCAAAATTCAAATTTTGAAAATTCCATAATGTTCTTAAAATTTTCAGAAAGTTAAAATATTAGTATTTTATACGGTTTTAACATTATTTCGTAAATAAGACGTAAAACGAGCAATTTAAGTCGGAAAATTCAATAATTAACTTCATAAATGCAAATTAAATACTAATAATATTTTTATACCTTCCAAAACATTTTAAGAACACAAAATGGACAGAAAATTAAATGGCACATTGCCCCATAGCCGAAATTTTAAATGCATGACTCCTTTTATTTAATTTTAAATGCTACTTTTAACAAATTAAAATAAAATCAAATCTGAAACTTTTGGCTCCCAAGATAATTTTCATGATGAACATATCACATATGACTAATATGGGTTACATTTTCGGCCATTTTTAACGACATTTGCAAATTTTAACGATTTACGTCATATATCGTACGATTTTAACCTTTAAAATTATTTCTCAAGCATAAAATAAGATAAAATTCTCGAAAATTTTATACATGCTGGAAATAATATATATGACATCGTGTTAAATTTTTATGGCCAAATTCCAACTTAAACTATTAAAGTCGAAATTATGTCACTAATTACCCGATTTTTACATTAAAAATCTATAATATTGCAATATTTGAGATAAATTTCTAGAAAATTCAACATAAATTGTAAATATTCCATGTGACATCCTCATAAATTTTTATAGTCAAATTCATAATATAACTATTTTAACCCATTTTATTCATCTTTTTGCATTTTAACACTTAAAATTCATATCACACGATTTATAAGTCCATAATTTACGAAAAATCATATTCATATTATAGAAAATACATGTGATATCATACTGAAAAATCTCGGCCAGAAGCTTATTTTAACTATTTTTCCCAAAATAAACATTTTTAACCATTAAAAATCAATAAAATCCGAGATTTAAGTACCAATAATCAATATACATGCAAAATATATTCCAGATATTCTAAAACATTTTATAAAATAGTAGGTATTCATGCTAAATTAATTTCGTGCATATCATATATCAAACGAAAAATCCAATTTTATTTTGTTATCACTATAACTCCGTAAAAACGTAAACGGAAAGCATGCAAACAACCTATTGCTCTGATACCAATTGTTAGGTTTTATTAGTTAATCATAAACTAATCTTGTAATTAACATTTTAATATACTTGTTAACGATCTTATGCATGCTATGAAAATGCGGAAATGAGAGAGTTTTCGAACCCTTACACACGGTCCGAATATTTAGCAAGGATGATCCTCCTAGTACCCAAATAAGAATACCTCCTTTGGATGCACCAAGACAATCCTTAATCAACCGAAACATGGAACAAGCTAGTATCAAAATCGGTTTTTCCTTAAACAATATAAGTTCTAATCTCTTAATTAGAAATATTATTTCAATACTACAACTAGTATATACATATATTATCTTATAAATATTTAGAGAGGATTTATTAGCTTTCTCACTCTAGAAAACCTTACTTGGGATAAGAATGAATTTAGATGTGAAACATTTCACATGAGTATGGTGGTGGGTGTAAGGGGGCACGGCTATGGGAAGCACAAAAGAGAGCTTTTTGCCTTACCCATGCTTATAGGGTGGCTCTAGCTTATATTCTCCATAAGTGCATATTTAAGGCATGTTTAGTGATTGTCTCCCATGCAAAAAACATAACACAATCCCTTAAACACCCACCCATAAAACCGGTGCACTTATCTCATAAGATAAAATGGACTTCCATTTTATCAATTGTTATTTTGTACAATTGTATAATCATGTGTGACATACATTATGTCACATTTATAAAACAATTGTATTTAATTTAAAATGCATATTTATCAAATAAACATCATTAGTAAATTAAATATATAAAGTTTAACAATTAGTAATTCGTAATTACTTATAAAATGGTCGTTACAATAATCGTCAATACGATGTACAACACTTGTAATAATTATCAACCCGATTCATTCCAATTTCGATATTTTAAAATATCGTTTATTGTTTAATAATTGACACGTTTCAATTTTAAACATAAATCTTACAATAAGATTTAACCTCTAATTTCTTGATATACGAGTTTAAGGAATATGATCAAATCGTATCAATTATACATTTGATCACTTTATCAATTAAGGGAATTGTCCTAAAGGTGTGACCTAAAGGGATCAACTGACCACCACCGTCATACGACAGTAATGTCAAACTCTACCTAGCCAATCATTACCGATTAATGTTGGTCAGTTGACTATAAAATCGTATCATCCCTTGCGCATTCTCGTTATGAGATTTAATTACGTGATCGCACTATTGTTGAGGACACATTTCCCAACACAAAATTCTTTGTGCCTCTCCCAGATCTTTCCTCTGGTAGTGGTTTTTCAACCATGCTTTAACCGAAGATAAGAGAGGTATGTCATTCCCAATCAAGAGTATGTCGTCGACATACAGTACTAGGAATACAATCTTGCTCCCACTTGACTTGATATAGAGACATGGTTCCTCGACTGATCGAATGAACCCATTCTCTTTTATCACTTGGTCGAAGCGATGATTCCAACTCCGCGATGCTTGCTTAAGTCCATAGATGGAACGCTTAAGCTTGCAAACTTTCTTAGGATGTGCTGGATCGATAAAACCCTCGGGTTGTACCATGTACAACTCTTCCTCCAAATAACCGTTTAAGAAGGCGGTTTTAACGTCCATTTGCCATATTTCATAATCATGAAATGCGGCGATCGCTAAGATAATCCGAATGGAACGTAGCATGACTACGGGTGCAAAGATCTCATCATAGTGCAAGCCTGGCACTTGAGTGAAACCTTTAGCAACTAGTCTAGCCTTGTGGATATCTTGTTGTCCTTCCACGACATGCTTTATCTTGTAAAGCCATTTGCATTGAAGGGGACGTACCTTTGCAGGTAGGTCCACAAGATCCCACACGTTGTTCTCATACATGGAGTCCATTCTCTTTATAGGTTTTGGGTTCATTACCCTCTAGGAGTAAGACGTCATCCATATCATGTTCCTCGACCATACCAATGTATCTGTCCGGTGGAATAGAGACTCTTCCCGACCTCCTAGGTTCCTCAGGAATATCTACCGCAGCCTCGGTTGAAGGAACTGTTTCCTCCAATGGTTGCTCGGTAGTTGGTTCTTGAACCTCCGATAACTCGAAGGTTCTATTACTCGACTTGTCTCGAGAAATTCTTTCTCTAAGAACGTCGCACTAGCCGCAACAAAAACACGTTGTTCGGTTGGCGAGTAGAAGTAATGACCAAAAGTTCCCTTTGGATAGGCTATAAAGTATGTCTTGACCGATCGCGGGCCGAGCTTATCCTCGTGTCTCCACTTGACATAAGCCTCGCAGCCCCAAACCCGAATAAAGGACAAGTTAGGGACCGTTCCCTTCCATAATTCGTATGGAGTCTTGTCAACAGCTTTAGACGGACTTCGGTTAAGTATTAGAGCGGCCGACAAAAGAGCATAGCCCCACAATGAATCAGGCACAACGGTGTGACTCATCATGGATCGAACCATATCGAGTAGAGTTCGATTTCTCCGTTCGGACACACCATTTAATTGTGGTGTTCCAGGTGGAGTCAACTGTAGCACGATGCCACAGTCTTTAAGGTGTTGATCAAACTCGTGTGAAAGATACTCACCACCACGATCCGAACGTAGTGCTTTAATCTTTCTACCCAGCTGGTTCTGTACCCGATTCTGGTATTCTTTGAACTTGTCAAAGGATTCACTTTTATGTTTCATCAAGTAGACATAGCCATATCTACTCAAATCATCCGTGAAAGTGATGAAATACCTATAGCCTTCTCGTGCGTTGATCGACATAGGGCCACATACGTCTGTATGTATGAGTCCTAATAGGTCGGCAGCGCGCATTCCAACACCTTTGAAGGAAATACGAGTCATTTTGCCAATGAGACATGATTCACACGTGCCATATGATTCGAAATCAAAGGGCGATATAGCTCCATTCTGTATGAGCTGTTTTACGCGTTTCTCATTTATGTGTCCCATACGACAATGCCATAGGTAAGTTTGATCTTTGTCACCTACCTTTAATCTCTTGTTATTCACATGTAATATCTCGGTAGTTTGATCTAAAACATAAATTCCATTCATGGAAACTGCCTTGCCATAAATCATATTGTGTAAGGAGAAAATACAGCTATTATTCTCTATTACAAATGAAAAGCCGAGTTTGTCAAGTGCAGAAACTGAAATAATGTTTTTGGACAAACCAGGAACATAATAACAGTTATATAAAAATAACTCGAATCCACTTGGAAGCTGGATCACGTATGTTCCCTTCGAGACTGCAGCAACGCGTGCTCCATTCCCGACTCGCAGGTCCACCTCACCCTTGATTAGGGGTTCTTGGTTTCGGAGGCCCTGCACATGATTACATAGATGAGAACCACAACCAGTATCAAGTACCCAAGTTTCGCAACTTGCATGGTTAATCTCAATCATGTGAATAAAAGAAGAAGAAGACATACCAACAGGAGTAACACGGCCTGCCTTAATGTCCTCGCGATACACGGGGCATGAGCGCCTCCAATGCCCAGTCTTGTGGCAATGGTGACATTCCATGCTTGTATCCTTGCTCTTTATCTTGCCCTGTGAGTTACTCGACTCACCTGGCCCACTCTTAGTAAATCCTGGTTTCTTGAACCTGGGCTTACCTACTGCTAGGTCGCCCTGAGCTTTAGCCTTCCCTTTACCCTTTCCCTTACTAGAGATCATGAGAACATCCTGCTTCATGCTCCCACTTAATTTCAGATCCTTCTCGGTCTGTACGAGAAGGGAGTGGAGCTCATGAGGAGTTTTCTTCATGTCGTTCATGTAATAGTTGGCCCTAAAGAGGGCGAACCCATCATGAAGCGAATGAAGCATACGATCAACGATTATGTTCTCACTGATCTTGCAGTTCAGGGTCTCCAGTTTCTCGATATTCTCAATCATGTTGAGAATATGTGGGCTAACAGCTTGGCCCTTCTGGAGTTTCGCCTCAAAGAAGCGACAGGTATGCTCATAAGAAACGATTCTCGGAGCCTTGGAGAATTCGTTAGAGAGCGTGGTGAAAATCTTGTTTGCACCATGGGATATGAAGCGTCTTTGCAAATTTGATTCCATTGCATAGATGAGTACGTTCTTTATCGCACCCCCCGCTTCCATAACGAAATCGCTATGGGCGCGAATTTCGTTGGCTCTAGCTCCAGTTCCTGGGTATGCCGGAATGGGCTCAGTTAAATACTTAAGCTTTCCGTCAGCAATGGCAGCATTCCGTAGTGCTGCCTCCCAGTCAGAGAAGTTTGACCCATCATTCCTCATTCTAATTGACTGATTCATGGAGTCCATGAAGGGCTTTAGCCAGGATTCACGTGCTAGCTTGGCACTTGGCATTGGGTCTTCACCAGCCATTTTAGTTATACAGCAGTTTTAATGAACGTGTTCTACACTGAAAAAGAAGATAAAACAAAACCATATAAGCAACTTATTGTTGTGATATAAGTCTATATTAAATTGAATTTAAACTCGTAGACTCAAGCATTTATATAATTGATCTCCCTCAAGAATTATATAAACGATCCCAAGACTCAATTTCCGTATATTGATAAGCCCACAGTTTGGCTAATTCCAATCGTTGGAACTCTTGGTCGATAGATTTCCATATATCCTATCTATTAGTCCATCTCAGTCACTAGATATTATCGAGCGACCATGATGTTGAGATAAAATAAATCATCTGTTCCCACTTACCCGACGTAGAAGGGGTCATATTATGCCTACCGACGAAGAAGGGATTCATGGGAGGCTGATTTATAAAGACTAATCTCAATTTTTGGTTATACGAGGAAGACCCCATCAACTTTTATTTAACCATATTTAAGTGAACTAAAAACTAGCATTTGCGTGAATGAATTAAATAAAGTGATGGCTTAGCAATTGACATGTGACATCTGTATTGTCACAGAAAACTAACGCGTGACCTCTACATGAGTCAGTTTTCAGGCATGATATAGGTGGTTTGGTTTTTAGGTGGAATATGATGCAAGCTATTATCGATGAAAGCATAAAGATAAATGCAATAAACGTAAATAAAAGTCCTAGTGTGGCCTATCCTACCAAAATAAACACAAAACAACTTGGAATCCACCGTTGGACCCTAGAAGCTTGTCTTGATGTTCCATCTTGGTCCTTGCAGCGGGAGTGAGCATCCGGTCTCTGTCTTGTCTTTGGTCTTCACAAAATTACTGATTTAAATTACAAAAGTAGTCCTAGATACATTCTAATTTAAATACAAAAGTAATTACATGGCAAAAACCCAAAACGGAGATTCAAGATCTCAAAATTACAAGCTAGACTGTGTCCCATCATTACGGTAACACAATCTTCTAAGGCCACACTAAGTTACAACCGTTTGCAAAAATTAAATACGTTATTGAAAGCATTCAAGGCATTCACAAGACGATAAATAAAATGCATCAACTAAATAAAATTTATACATGACATAATACTGTTATTATGATTAATAAATTTTTACCAAACCACCTTTTAAGATTAAAATTATGTGATTATACCGCTTTAATCACCAATTTTTATAGACATATAATCCATTATTTTAAACTGTTTTAAAACAATATGTATCAAACGAGGGTGAACCGTTTCACTAAATAATATACTATTTCCGTATACAGTATATTATTTTAAGCCATGTGAAAATAAGAAAACAAGTTATTTTCGAAAAAGATAGCCTGAAAGAAGAGCACTCGACCGAGCAACAGAGGCACTCGATCGAGTGTCAGTGTCACTCGATCGAGTGCAGCAGGGGCTCGATCGAGTGACTCGGTAAAACGCAAACGCTGCACTTTAAATCTAAACAAGTTTTTATCTTTTGATATAAAACATGAAAATCAAAAATAAAAACAACAAAAGATCCACATATTGCTAAAAATATCGATTAAATAACAATATGCGAATTAGAATCGAAAACAAGATCGATTACAACACAAAAGCACACGCAGGAGGCCTGGTACAAGGGCACTCGATCGAGTGCAACAGAGACTCGATCGAGTGCCAAGGCAGAGTGCACGGTTTTCTAAAGTTTTTAAAACTTATGAAAGACACAATTGTAAAATTTCATGGCCTAAGTCTCTGATACCACTTGTGGGGAATAAAACGCGTATTCGCCCTTTACTTGCAGGATTATAATGAAAAATACAATCGTGAATATGGTCATAAGATTAAAAAGATAAGAAAAGAAGTACAACCTTTAGTCCTCGCGCAAAAGGCCTAAGAACAGGAATTAACAAAAATTCCCTCCTATAACTTGCACCCAAGACTTAGAATGAGATGTGGCCGCATGTGCTAGAAATCCTCTCCAACTGCCTTGCAATATTGGGAGAGCTATTGAGTTTTAGATGTGAGATCTGAGGTTTTGGGAGAAGAATGCTCTCAAAACCATAATATTACCTTGAGATTATATTAATCAGTGCAACAAGAGTAGTCTGATAAAAGGAGAAGTCTCCTCCTTTTGTAATACTAGCCGGCCGAATAGGGTTTGGGTAGGAGTGGGCTTTCCACTCTTACTTTATCCCAATGCGTGATTCGACCCAATTAGCTATAAGTTGTCCGCGGGTTTTATTTATAAATCGTAACATGTTATCAGTTATTAATACAGTCGATATATTAATAATGGTCTGATAAAATACGATATTGTATAATTACCCAAATTAATATAACTGTTTATATTAATTCGCGAATACAATATTTAATTAAATATAACCGTTTATATTTAATTTACGAATTAATCATGTAATCCGTATTAGCTAAAATTATTTAATCCGTATTAAATAATAATCTCAACATCTTATTGACTAATTTAGTAGTCAATACCTCTGACTAACTGTTTAGTCATATCCGGCAAAATGTGACTGTATTTTCATACCTTCACATGTCTCAAACGTGTCCTATAGGTGTGACGTATAGGGACCAGTTGACCACCGCCATCCGTATGACAATAACGTCAAACTTATCTAGCAAGCCAACCGTTATTGATAAACGTGGATCAACTGGTAATAATACAGAAGTATGCCCTTGTGATCCTTAAAGAGATTTAATAAGTCATTGTACTTAATTGTCAAGGACACCAGCCCCAACAATTTTAACCCGAAAGCGGTCTCTTGATAAGGTAGAGTCTGTAGCACTTAACGAGGAGTCCTCCAATTTTTCCATGTCATTGCCCCTCATAAGTTAGAGGACCCCGGGAGTTTTTCTGTACCTTGTAACATAGGGACCTTCCCAGTTAAGAAGGCCTTATGTGACTTAGGGGCTAGCATCACTGTTATGCCCTTAAGTGTGGCCTTAAAACTAGGAATGACCACCTTCGCAATGACTAGTATGACGGTACAAATGGCTGACCGTACGTCTATGGAACCCATAGGGGTGTTGGAAAACATCCCTGTGCGCATTGACAAATTTTTCTTTCCCGTAGACTTTGTGGTATTGGACATCCCTGAAGATGCCCATATACCTATCATCTTAGGGAGACCATTCCTACACACCGCAGGAGCTATCATTGACGTCGGGAGTGGGACTTTCACTTTTAAGGTAGGGAAGCATTCTATCATCTTTGGTTTGTCCTATAGGAAGAAGGATGCTATGACCCCCATCACATGTAATGCTATCACTTCTGAAAAGAAGTATGAGGTCATAACCACTTCTCCTATCTTAGAGCCTACACCCATACCTGTTTTTACACCTCCGCCCCAGATTGGGAGCAATATGGAGGATGCTTTTGTTTTGCCTATTGCAGGAAGCGGTTTGGGAAAACCCTTGGTGATGGAGTTCGTTGTGCAGCGGGGTGGACTCGGGATCTTAAGCTACAAGGAGGATGACGATCCGAATATAGTGGATGAGGAGGACAAGAGAAGAAGAGAAGAAGAGAAAAAGAGTGGTCCGTCGCATATGCTTTGTGACGGAAAGGAGACGTGTTTGGCAATTCAAACAAACACAGTGGAGACTACGGCATATTGCCAAAAGCCGTGGTCCGAGATTTTCCGCATCTTTCGCGGATGAGATCTTTTAGTTTCTTAAGACAATTTTTAGTTTTGTTGAGACTTTTTAGTTTTGCTTGCTTTAGTTTTTAGAACAATTTTTGCTTTGTTGCGTAGTTGAGACAATTAGACTTGGTTTCTGGGTTTCTGCGCATGTTTTGGGCGCGTGTATAATGTTTTTCAGGTTTGCGGAAGGTTAACTTGGTTAATACAAGATTAATTCCGAAAAGAAGAAAGGCCATCGTACAGGAAACTCGGTCGACCGACCAGCAACATCAGTCGGTCGACCACGACCCTGCAAATCAGAAGCCCCTGTAACCTGTCATCTGGTCGATCGACCATGAGCAGGGGTCGGTCAACCATAATACCTGATGCAGCCTGTTCAAGATTTCCTTGGAAGCACGAAAACATGATGAGGAAGTTCCTTCTTCTATTCTGTCCTTTATGCTTCCACCCGTTTCTTCTTTTTCAAACCTTTCACGCATTATCCATCACCCAAAACATAATCCCCGAAACAGGTTCTCTTTCATTTGACTTTTTCAGGTACTTGGAGTGGCACTGCTGGCCACCGAAACCTCCTAGCTTACGCTGGTTTGGGGAAGTTTCCCTTGCGCTTAAAAATCCGGTGAGTTCCTTCCATGTTCCCTTGGTTTTTAATTTTTCGCATTTCTCTTTATTTTTCATAAACCTTCACTTAGGCTAATCCACAATGGCGACATTGTGCGGTTTGGTTTGGGGAATGGTTTTGTGTCACATGCATTGTTCCATTGCATTTTGTCACACGTTTATTGCATTTCTGTATTGCATTCGTTCTTATTTATTTTCCCTACATATACAAAAGAAAAATACAAAAAAATTCAAAAATTCAAAAATTTCAAAAAAATGCATGTTTATTTTAGCATATAGGTCGAGTCGGAACGAGAGTATTTAAATGATGATCTTTGCTATCTTACATGTTTATGCCTTTGCCATGCTTTGTCAACTTGTTTTAGTATAAGAGTCTTATGCATACCTACAATTTTTTGTCAACTTGGTTTCTTGAGACTTGACTTATACCTTGGCAATCTACTTTACATTCTGAGTTTTAGAGCTTTATTCCTGGTTTCATTCTTAAACCAGTTGTCTAGGATGTGAGTAGTACACCAATATCCATAAACATAAACATGAATTGCTATATACTTGTTTACTATCTCGTTTTGTGAAGTCTTGATACGTGCATTTGAGACCCCTTTTCTCTTATTTACCCATAAGCCATGCATAGCCAAAATTGCCTTTTTATCCCCCAAAACTACATCCTATATTTAGCCTACCCTACCGAGCTAGTATTTGTGGTTGATGGAATTTTTTTGAGGCATTTTGGTTGGTATATCACCTTGAGCAAAAAGAGAAAAGAAAGAAAGAAAGAAAAAGGAAAAAGGAAAAAGGAAAAAGAATAGAAAAAGAAAGAAAAAGAAAGAAAGAAAAACGAAAAAATCAAAAGAAACCTGCACGTCAGTCGACCGACCGTCCCACTTGGTCGGTCGACCAACTCACAGGATCAGAATTCAAAATTCGTTCTGAAAATTCCTTTCTTTTACATTTTATCACTCCCGTACTTCATTCAAAATATTTGAGAGTCCTTTCTTTTATATAATGTGAGAGTTGTGCTACAAAATAGCACTTTCATAATGTCAAAAGTCGTGAAATGTGTTGTTGCGAACCGGTTTTACTAGCTTGGCTACTAACCCCACTTGTCCAAAAACATCTTAACCTCTATTACCTTTCACCTCACATTTCTTCACTACCTCAATTTCATGTATCCGAGTCACTTAATAACTATGTTTTTACATGGTTGTAGAATTCTTTTTCATGTTAGATTGCAGGCATGTTTTCATGGGTCGAAGTTAGGTGAGTGTCTTTACAACATACTTCTTTCTATCTTTTACATACACTCACCCTTTGCTTCATGTGCGTCTCGAGCGTTCCGCGAGAGTCCATGGTATAGAGTCTCTATAGCCGATAGAATGGCAAGTTTGACAACTCCATAACTCGTTTGCATGATTTGAATACTTTCTCATTTTGTTACTTGGCATTGGTTTAGGGGTACATGTAAATTTCGCTCTGAGATTGAAATCGTTCCATTAGTTTAGATCGAGTCTAATTCTTGCTTGAGGGCAAGCAAGGTTTGGTTTGGGGAATTTGATGCGTGTCTATTTTATGATGTTTTACATCTATTTTAACACGCATTTTAGCGCTCATTTACGATGTTTTAGCCTTTATTTCCCAACAATTGTCTACTCTCGTGTTTTTATGCTCTTTTGAAGAATAATGCGGAAAAGAGGCAACTCAAAGGAACGAGGAGGAAGCAACTCAAAGCGTGTACCGAGTACCAAAAGATCAAATTTAAACGAATTCAAGGCTGACACACAGGAAAACCGGTCGACCGACCGACTACCCTGGTCGGTCGACCAGAACACTTGTTATCTCAACCCAGATTTCAACTTACGAAGACTGAGGTCCACTAGGCCCGATATTCGGTCGACCGACCGCATCACCTGGTCGGTCAACCAAGGCGCAGTTCCAGAAATCTTGCAAAGCCCATACGCGTGATTAGGTCAAGAGAAAGCTTTTGTTTTTCGCCTACTTAAGCCTAATTTCGTGATTAGAGTGGGCATCCAGTAGTTTATCATCTAATCTTTTACTTATTATTATCAAGTTCTTAGCATCTAGTTCTTATTATTCAAAACACTGTTTCATTAGTTTAGTATCATTCTTAGTTCATTATTTAAACAATCTTTCCACGGGATCCAATAAAGTTTGTCTTTTCTGCCCGAATTCCGTTGCGGTAATTCTCTTTTCAGTTTATTCATTGTTGTTTCATATAATTGTTAATATCTGGTTTAGGTTAGAATCCCAAAGCCTTGTTGTTTATCGCATGCTTAGATTGTTGTTTACTATGAATGTCGTTTTCTTAATCGTTGTTATTGTTCTTATCATAGTTATGAGTAGCTAATTTCATATGTTAGGATGTAGGGAGTAATTTGCGTAGATGGTATAGCACCCGAGACAACCTGTAGCAGACTTTTGGTCGACCGACCGGCTTAACTGGTCGGTCGACTGAGGTGGTTGGTCGGCCGACTGGAGTAGGTGGTCGGTCGACTGATTTCGCGCATGTTTTCAGTTCTGTTTTACTTCGTCGACTATAACAACCTATAATGAGACTGAAAGGAGAGTTATAGGGTGTTAGTAATGACTTACCCAAGGTTGAAAGATACGGGAAGGGCATTGGTTAACGCTTTAAGACGGATAGGTTACTTAAGACTGAAAGGTATGTGACCTAGAATATAGGAATCACCCTTATTGTTGACACCCAATATTCATGAGACCTAGGAACTAATAGCATAGGCCGAAAGGAGCTATTAGGTATCATAGACCGAGCGGATATGTTACATCCCTTACGCGACTGCAATACATGTTGACTTAGGATTTATACCATCGTAGCTCTTTACTACCCAAACATCCTAGCATTCGTTTACCATAAGTTTTATCTTTTCTTATTTCTTGTTTTTATTACTGTCTTTATTTTTAGACTTAGTGACAACCAAACAAACAAACCCCCCAACTTGTTACCCTAAAACATCAACATAGAACAATAAACATTCCCCACCTCCTTGTGGTTTGACCCTTGACTTTCGCTATCTAGTTTAAGCCGAGGTTTTATAAATCTTATCTTTGGCACCCCTCAACGACGGGTGTCACATAAAATTCTAAAAATGTTAAGTAAGAGGGTGGTACTGAGTGATGCTTAGTCTGAGTACCATCAGACATAAAGAGTATTTTTCCTTATATAAATAGATAATGTGAGGATTATGTTATATTTTATGAGTATGGTGGTACAAAGTTCAGCACCACCTCAGTTTCCTACTCTTTTTGATGATGCACAAACACACTAATATGTAACCTCGCCTATTTGATGTTACTGGATTCTGTATTATTTTCCTTCTTTCCTCCCTTTATTTTTATTTTTTTTGGTAAAATGTGAGTATTATATATCATAGGAGAATAATTACAAGGAGATACCGGGTTCGAGACCCCTTACAACCATCTAGCATCTACTTGATTCTTAGGCCTAGCCATTCAATACAAGATTAATCATTATCAAATTCCATTCTAAGCTTAACTCTTCTTCTAACTTCTTCCTCAATAGTAGCAACCACATGTTCAGGTCTAATAAGATAATCATTGACCATTGCAGAGTTTCGTTGCATCCAGATATGGTAATGGAAGGCATTGAAAATAGCTACACGGATCTTCCATTTATTACTTGTCTTGTTCCAGGCATTCAGACTAGCAATCGTGGGAAAAGAACCTGCAAACCAGTAAACCAGGGCTCTCTTAACTCTGTCTGTATATTGGCAATCCCAGAAAAGATGCTCAAGTGTTTCTGGGAAACTCTGACATAGGATACATAATTCATCAGAGCAGCATCCTATTCTGTAAAGCTTGGATTCACTACTACAGAAACCCTTAAGGACATCGGTTAATGGACATCATATTTTGGAAAACTCTGATGTAATTAATTTGCACATCAGTTGACTACAAAAACCTGATGTCCTTATAAAATAAAGGACATCGGTTTCTATTTCAAACCCATGTCCATAAGTATTGATTTTAATGCACATCAGACTTAATAACAACCCATGTACTTTAATTGGTCAAGGACAACAGTTTTTTGAGTAAGCCGATGTTAATTATTCTCGTAAAATTAAGCGCGCAAAAGAAAACCGATGTTAATTATTGTTGTTAGATTATCGTATTATTATACGAAGTACTTGAGTACTTCTATGTTATCACATAAAACCCAAACATTATCACCCCTATTTATTGTCAAACACAAAAAGCCTTTTATCCTCAACGCAAACCCCAACATTCGATGAACGCTCGCAACCGTCGACCGCCTCAAATCGCCGTTCCTGGTCGTTACCTACAGACATCCAACTTGTGATCCACAATCACTTTATTGCACTTCATCTACTTCCAGTTCGCAATCAAGTATGATTTTTTCTTTCATTTATTTAAGTCATCGAAATTCATCTGATCCTCGAGGTTTTGATCTCGTTGATCACTGAAATTTGTTTCTTTATCAGTTTCGATTTAGGAATTCAATTATTATTGTTATATTAGAGTTCAATTAAGTTTTAGGGTTAGGGTCTTTAATTAAATTATAGACAATAAGGGGATAATTCGTTTTCTACTAATGTACGGTACAATTAAGTTTTAGGGTTAGGATTTAATTTCGTTCATCACTGCTTCTCCAACATTCAGAGTTGTTATCTTCGGATTTAATTTCGTTTATCACTGCTTCTCCAACATTCAGATTTCTTATCTTCGCTGTCATACTCTACCAGTTACGAGGTGCCATACTTTTCTCTAATTTTCGAAATTTAGGGTTTTTCTTTGATTTGGGGGTAGTTATCAGAAGTTAGGGTTTGCTGCAGCTGTTTCGGATACCTTGAATTATTGAGCGGGAGATTTGTAAGGAGTGATAAGTACCCATGAGATCTGCGTTTAGATATGACTGATTTAGTGATTTATTTTGCTTTTTGATTGGCCCATGGATAAAGATGGAGGGTTTTTGATACCGGCATTGTGATTACCTCACACAAATATCTGTCTCTCTAACATTTTAGTAGTGTTTAGCTATAAATACATGAACTGGAAGATTCCATTGAAATCAAGTTCTATGATGATTCGCAGAATTACCAAGGAACACTGCAAAATGATACTTATTACAGAATGTATATATCGAATTGGAATTGCGCATACTTAAAACATTTCTATAAGAATGACTCTGTTTGGAAGTGGCTTATTTGTAACAAATTAAATGTTTTGAATAATAGTTTGATGTTGCTAGGGGGAAACTAGATTTTTATGCTGCTCAGAATTGCTGCCATTTTTATAATGTACAGGTGGATAGTAATTGCATCATCAACACTGGCGTTAAGACTCACTTTATTGCCACTGCATATCTTGCAGCTTCAAAAGCTGGAACACATTGCCAAGGCTCACTTTTCTGGATGATGTAAGTCTATCATATTAGTTATTGTGTCTGTACAAGTCACAATATTGCTGTTTGTGACTCTGGTTTATGCGTTGAATACTGCGGAAAAACCTTTCCCACTAGTATGTACTTTAAAAAAAACGGAGAGATTAAATTGATTGAATCAGTGGGTCAACATTAGGTTTTATACCCCTTGTCTATATTTTCACTTGCTCATGGCTCATCTCCGGTTGTATCTGTATCAAAACTGTCTATATTTACTTTTCTTTTTTGCAGCCTCACTCTCCTGACAATCGTTCATTGGCCCGAGAATGCAAATATGTCAAAATTGACCGAGTTTATATTGGCTCATGTACTGGTGGAAAGACAGAAGATTTTCTCGTTATAGCTAAACTGTTCCTAACTGCGGTAAGACGTTATCGCTTTTATACTTGATCATAATGTCATCCATATATATATATTTGATGCTCGGTATATGTTTTCTTTTCCAAACTGTAATCTTATTCTTGGATGTTATGACACCTTCAAGTCTAGACTCACTTATTCTACGTCTGTTGATTAGTTCCTTCAATGTTCTTGTTGCTTTTGAGTTTATTTCAAATATTGAGCTTGAATTCTTAAACCAGACTGAACTAGCAGCCTGCAACGTTGAAAAACCAGAACTGATATCCAAACTCTGCAGCACTGAGAACCAGAAATGCACCGGTAACCTGCTGCATTGAAATGCAGCGTACTACCAGCAATGGTAACTTCAGCAGTCCAATTGCAAAAAACAAGCCAGAGGGAAACTACAGATCTGAAACCCCTCAACCCACAACCCCACTGCTCAGGCTCTCATAGTTTCCACTGGTATACCTTCCATATAATTCATATGTTACTCTGTTTTCCTGTTGTTTTCCTCAAAATATAAGGATAGTTAATAGGTGTACGAGTTTGATGATGCAATTTTGTGCATGATTTGCAGGTTTTCAAACACCGACTGCCATATTCCCAAGAAGAAATCGACGAGGTCAGGGACTTGTGGGCGGACTATTTTCTAAATGCATAGTCTTTCTAGCTAGTAATGTAGTACTTTGATTTTGCAAACTAAGCCGATGTTTGGTTAGTTGTTCAACTTGTGATCTCTAGACTATTTTGGATGTCGTATATGAAAGACGACCGACCTTTGTCGTGATTTGCTTTGAACTTGTTTAATAAAAGACAAACGACTTTGTCGTGCTTCACTTTGAATTTGTGTTTGTTTGGTTGATGGTATGGCAGTCTGGCTGGCATCTGAATAATGTATACTGGTGGTACAAATTACCATCAGTACCAGCTTTTTTTTTTTAAAAAAAAGAACATAATGGACATCAGATTACAGCTAAAGAATGATGTGCATAAATATGAAGGACATCAGACTTATTAAACCTCCGATGTGCAATAACACATGGACATCAGATGTGAGCTAAAGAATGATGTGCATAAGAATGATGGACATCAGACTTATTAAACCTCCGATGTGCAATACCATATGGACATCAGATTTGAGCTAAAGTATGATGTGCATAAGGATGATGGACATCAGACGTTTTAAACATCCGATGTGCATTAGCAAATGGACATCGGTTGCACAACCGATGTCCTTGATACCCATAATGGACATCAGGGAACTCTACATCGGTTGCTAATCCGATGTCCTTGACCATAAAAGTCCGATGTCCTTAAGGCTTTTTGTAGTAGTGATTTCACATTCATTCCTTCTTGCATTTTCATCCAGGTAATGAGAGAGTGTTTGGGAATGTTCTAACTGTTCCACACAATAGCAGTCCAGTCTTGTTTTTGATGTTGTGTTCTCATCCATTCATAGCCACTCCTTATTGTATATCCCTTTGGATTGAGAGTCCATTGCTGGTCAATGAACCCTGGTTTTAGCTTCTCCTTGACAACACATATACTTTTCCATACCCATGTTGCATCCTGAGGGGGTGTATACTGATCCCAATTCTGTTGCTTGATATAGACATCACCAATCCATTTGATCCACAATCTGTCAGCACTACTATAAATCTTGTTGACTAGCTTACCCACTGTTGCTACATTCCACACTTCAGCCTTTCTAATGCCCAGTCCTCCTTCTTCTTTAGGCAATGTGACAGTATCCCAAGCTACCAGTGGGGTTCTGTGGTATTCAGTAGTTCCATCCCAGAGGAAATTCCTACAGATTGCCTCTACTCTCTTGATAACACTTTTTGGCAAGATGAACTTTTGTGCCCAATAGTTGTGAAGAGTGTTTAGGACTGAGTTGATGAGAGTAAGACGACCTGCATATGAGAGCTTTTTTGCCCCAATACTTCGGATTCTGGAGACCAGTTTCTTTGTCAGTGATGAACATTCATGCTTAGAGAGTTTACTAGGTTGGATGGGCACTCCCAAATAAGAGAATGGCATAGTCCCTTCTCTGAACCCAGTAACTTTGTTCTTTAATCCCTTCCTTACTGTCATCATCCATGCCATTAAAAAATATTTCAGACTTGCTATTATTCATTCTGAGACCAGTTGCCTTAGAAAAGGATGTAAAAGCACGCATAAGTAACAAGATTGAGGGAGCCTTGCCTTTGCAAAACATCAAGAGATCGTCTACAAACATCAGGTGGGTGAGTTTCAAGTTCTTGCAGAGTGGATGGTATTGAAAGGGCCATTTATCAGTAGCATATGTGATTAATCTAGTAAGGTAATCCATGCATAAGGTAAAGAGCAAGGGTGAAATAGGATCCCCTTGTCTTAGCCCTCGTTTCCCTTTAAAGTATCCAAAAGTAGACCCATTCAGAGATAGAGAAAATGATGTAGTCCGAACACATTGCATAACCAAGTGAATATAGGTAGCAGGAAAATTGAGGCCAGTCAGAAGCTGTTCAATGAATTCCCATTCCACAGTATCGTATGCCTTCTGTAGATCAATTTTGAACATACATCGAGGAGAGACAGATTTCCTTCCATACATATGTATGATATCCTGACAAATCAGGACATTTTCAAAAATAGATCTGCCTTTGATGAATGCTCCCTGATTCTCATGGACTAAGTCTGGCAAAACATTGGCAAGACGGTTGCATAGAAGCTTAGAGATTACTTTATATACCATGTTGCAGCAAGCAATTGGCCTAAACTGTGTAACTGAAGTAGGCCTTTCACATTTGGGGATGAGGGCTATATTGGTTGCATTGATTTGGTGGAGAATACACCCAGTATTGAAGAAGTCCTTAACAGCATTACACATATCTTCTCCCACTATTGTCCAAGCATATTTAAAGAACCCACTGGAGAAACCATCTGGTCCAGGTGCTTTGTCATTAGGTATAGAGAAGACTACTTCCTTTATCTCTGCTTTAGTGACTGGCTCAAGGAGAGCACTACTATGGGCAGCAGTGCAAGACTTACCCTTCTGCAATACTTCCAGTCTCACCCTTTCTATCTTCTGATTGCTGCCTAGGAGGTCCTGATAATACTCAAGAAAGGCAGCTTGAATAGAATCAGTATCAGTGCAGATCTTCCAATGCTTATCCTCAATCTGTATCACCCTATTCCTGTGGCTTCTGCTTTTAATAGCCTGGTGGAATAAGGCAGTGTTACTGTCCCCCTCATCTATCCACTTCATTTTTGCTTTTTGTTGAAGAAAACTAGATCTTGCTTTAGTCCAATATCTCACTGAATGAAGATTATCAATTTCTAGCTTGATGAGGTCTGAATTCAAGGGATTCTTTTGAAGCTGAAGTTGTGTCTCCTCCAATTCTAGGAGTGCTTTACTAGCATTGGCTTCCACATCCGCATAGCAGTTCCTATTCAGGTTCTTGAGCACTGGTTTAAGACCTTTGAGCTTTTTGACAAATCTGAACATCTTGGGACCTTCAATAGGTTCTTTCCAACTGTTCTTTATAGCATCAAGGAACCCAGGAGCTGAACTCCACATGTTATAATACTTAAAAATCGCATTCTTCTTATTCTCCAGTTTCAAGTTTTTAACTATACAAGGGGTATGATCCATGATCCCGTCAGGATGAAAATGTGCATGCATTTCAGGAAACATGGACATCCATTGTGCATTAATCATGAATCTGTCAAGCCTACTGCACTTCCTGTGGTACTCATCTTGTTTGTTAGTCCAAGTGTAGTATGCCCAGTGGCTGCTATATCAGTCATCCCACAGTATTGGATACAGTCAATGAAAGCTTCCATGTCCTCTATCTTAGTATGACCACCCAATCTCTCATCTGGATTGAGCACTATATTGAAGTCCCCTGCTAATGCCCAAGGTCTATCACACCCATCTGCTATGAATTTTAGATGCAACCAGAGCCCTAGTCTGTCTTTACCTTCATTAAAAGCATAGACAAGAGTGAAAAAGGAACACTTTCTTGTTAGCTTTTATAGTAATCCTAGGATTTTTGCGCATGTATTGGGCGCATATATTATAATACCCCGTAATTTAGTCTCGGTCAACGACAGTCAAACCGTGTTTTATACTCGTATTTCAAAATGAATGTTTATAAAGTATTTTACGTAAACTGTTATTATTTTATAAATCGTATTCCTACGATTATTTTGCATTTCATAATTACTTTATAATTGATGATTATTTCATAAAATGACATTTTATTCGTATTTTCTTTATTTTGTTAATATATTTTGAATTAAATATATTTCATATTTTATATTTATTTCTCATTTATACTTGTTTTTAATATTTACGTCATAATTATATTTAAATCCTAATTTTATATTTTTATGTTAGTCCAAATAAAATTATATTTTTATAATTAATTTAACTAATATTTATTAATACTAAATTACTTAACTAATTTATTCGGTATATTTAATGTACCGTAATACCTCGTATTTTATCGACAATTAATTTATAAAATGTTTACGTGTTGGTCATATTTGGACGTTTGTATATGATAAGTAGTTGATTGAAGACGCGTTTTTATGTTTTAAATGTCAATAGCGTAATGTCGGGATTGGGTATTAGTATATACACCAAGTTATAAGTACACGTTGGGCCTTGAATTTCGTGCCACAACTCAGCCCAATGCAAACATTAACACAAACACCTTAACCTTAGTTCTGCCACCTATTATAAACAACCCTAAAACCCTACTTTAACCTAGGACGACATACACACATTCACACACAAACAGAGCCGCCACATCAGAGGGTAAGAGGGAGACGTTCACGGTGGGTTTACGGTGCCTTTGGGTTGCTCGTTTTCATCGGGAAACAGGCCAGTTACTGACGATTTCTTTTCACTGTGTTGGTACGCCTCTTTTCCTGTGCACATATATCTTCATGTAATTGTTTTTCGGTTCTGAACTTTGTTCAATATTGATCCCTGATGTGTATTAGTCGTGTTTTGACCATAGTAACATCACCGTTGACCACCTAGGACCACCTTTCACGGCTATGATTGTGGCCTCTGCCAACTCGTGTTATTGCGTTTTTCCTGAACAGTGTTGAAACGTATGAGTTTTGTGTGTGTTTTCTAAGTAGTGCTGTTCACGAGTGTCTAGGGAATGATGGTAGACAGCGTGGTGGTAGTCAGGGGGTTCGGGTGGTTGTCATCACGGTGGATCTTGGTTACTAGGGTGTCGGTATGGTGGGTGGTTCAGATATATGTTAGATTCATGTTTTAATTACTTTCTGATGGTGTCTTGAGCGGGTAGTTTAGCACTGGAATTCGAATGAGTTATGGGTTGGGTTATCTGGGTAATTTTAGGGTTATGGTAAGGGCGCAGATAGGAGGTTTTATAGGTGGTTATCACGGTGGCTAGGGGTTGTTGTATACGGGTTTATTTCAGCCTTCGTTTTGATGTACAATCGCGCAAAGAACAGGGGCAGGTTGTTGCTGAGTGTTGGGTGCGGTTGTTGGGGGTTGTAGGTTACGGTGGCGGTCAGAGACACTCCCCCTGGAACCACCGTGGCTCAGTGGCGAGCCTGGTGGTGTCAGGGGCGAGGTCAGCGGCTAGAATGGGTGTCAGACATGGGTTGTACGGGGCTGTGAACAGGCTGTGTTGGGTCAGTTACGCGAGTTCGTAGTCGGGGCTGTTGCGTGGGTTTACTAAGTGTCGAGGGTCTTGTTTGTTTACAAGTAATGGTGTAATATTATTATTATTATTATTATTATTATTATTATTATTATTATTATTATTATTATTATTATTATTATTATTATTATTATTATTATTATTATTATTATTATTATGATTATTAGTATTCATGGTAATTGTTGAAGTGTATTTTGTTGTTGTCATTGTTATGAGTATTATTGTTATTAATTATTAATGGCGTTTTGTCACTAGATTCTAATATTTTAAGGAAGTATATTGTGATGTTCCTAATTTTTTTAAGAAGTATATTGTTAATGATTATGTTTATAGTTTTGAGAATAGTTCTAAAAGAGTCGTATATATTGTTAAATAATAATTATTGAAAAGTTGATCGTGTGCTATAATTAGTAAGTCTATGTTTAGTATGTTATGTTTAGTTATCCCAAGTATTGTATGAATAGCTTTTAATACCAAGTAACATTTATAGGAACGGAATTCGAGGTGGAATACTTCTCGACGGTGTCTACCTATTTTTTCAAATTTGTTATTCCAGGTAGGATACACTGACCTTATACTCTATGTTGTGTTATGAATGGTTGTGGTATTGTGTGTTTGGATGCTAAGTATGATTGATATGAGAATGATATGGGTTTGATTGAGTATTGATTATTATTAATATTGTTGGTATGTGCATTGCATTATTTAATAGCATGATTGATTAAAAGTATTGTTGCATTTACAAGTATGGCATGTGCATTGGTTACGAATTTGAGGTGAGGAGATATTATTGGGCCCAGGCTAGTTCTGCAGGGCTAGACCTGGTGACCTCAGCTGTTATGCTGGTATTCGGCGACGGCCGATTATAGTCTGCCGGGAGGTTCGGTATGGCTTGGTGTTTCGGGTTTGAGATTGGTGTTTCGGGTTGAGATTGAGATTGTGATTGAGCTCGAGCATATCATGGCATTGCATATCATATTTGTTGCATTATTTACTTTTGTGTTACCCTACTCAACCGCGAGGTTGACAGTGTATTCGTGTACACCTACGATGATCTGGAATGGGGAGTAGATTCTACAGGTCAGAGACAGGTGGACTAGGAGCTTGGGCAAGGAGAGAGAGACATGGCTTAGACCTACTTAAAATTAGATCACATTATTAGATGTTATCAGTTGTACTTTTATTCTTTGTGTAATCGATGCAATATCAAAAGTTTAAATTTAATCAGTTTTTATATAAAGTACTTTGGTTTGTTTACTTGTTATTCACTACCTCGGTCATTCCGAGATGGTAACAGCTCTATTTATTTGAGAATGTCTTGCTAAAGGCTCTTAAATAAATGGGGGTGTTATATATATAATGTTTTTCAGGTTTGGGGAAAATAAACTTGGTTGATACAAGTTATTTTCGAAGAAAAGAAGGCCACTGTACAGGAATGTCAGTCGACCGACCAGCACCATCAGTCGGTCGACCAGATTCCTGCAGATCAGAAGAAACTGTAGTCTGCAGTTTGGTCGGTCGACCAGAGAGGACAGTCGGTCGACCGTTTTGCCTGTGCAGACTGTCCGTGATTTTCTTGAGAAGCGTGCAAACGTCATAAGGGAGTTCCTTTTCCTTTAATTTCCTTTATGCTTCCACCTTTTCTTCTTCTATTCAAATCTTCAATACATTATACATCACCCAAAACTTGTTTAATCCCCGAAAAAGGTCTTTCTTTGTTTGATTTTTTAGGTACATGGAGTGGCACTGCTGGCCGCCGAAACCTCCTAGCTTGCGCTGGTTTGGGGAGGTTTCTCATGCGCTTAAAAAACCGGTGAGTTCTTTCCATTTTTCCTTGGTTTTTACTTTCTCCCATTTTTTCCTTAATTTTATGAAAACCTTTACTTAGGCTAATGCACAATGGGGACATTGTGCGGGTTGGTTTGGGGAATAGTTTTGTGTCACATGCATTGTTCCACTGCATTTTTGTCACACGTTTATCACATTTCTATATTGCATTCGTTCTTTTCTTTATTTCCCTTGCATATACAAAGAAAAATCCAAAAAAATAGAAAAATTTCAAAAAAATGCACGTTTACTTTAGCATATAGGTCGGGTCGGAACGAGAGTATTTCAAGGATGATCTTTGCTATCTTACATGTTTATGCCTTTGCCTTGCCTTGTCAACTTGTTTTAATATGAGAGTCTTTTGCAATTCTACGAGTTTTTGACAACTTGTTTTCTTGAGACTTGACTTGTACCTTGGCAATCTACATTACATTCTGAGTTTTAGAGCTTTATTCCTGGTTTCATTCTTAAACCAATTGTCTAGGATGTGAGTAGTACTCCCCTTCGAACATGTGATATCAATATGCATAAACATGAACATGAATTGCTATACACTGTTTACTATCTCGTTTTGTGAGTCTTGATACGTGCATTTGGGATCCCTTTTCTCTTATTTACCCAATAACCTTACATAGCCAAAATTGCCTTTTTATCCCCAAAAACTACATCCTATACTTAGCCTACCCGCCTAAGCTAGTATTTGTGGTCTTTGGACTTTTTTTTTTAGGCATCTTGGTTTGTATGCTATCTTGAGTCAAAAAGAGGAAAGAAGGAAAGAAGGAAAGAAAGAAAGAAAAGAAAAAGAACAGAAAAAAGAAAGAAAAAAGAAAGAAAGAAAAACGAAAAATCAAAAGAAACCTGTAAGTCAGTCGGCCGACCGTCCCCATTGGTCGGTCGACCAACTGACAGAATCAGAGTTCAAAATTCGTTCCAAAATCTCTTTCTTTTACATGTTATCACTCCCATACTTCATTCAAAATATTCGGGAGTCCCTTCTTTTATTTAATGTGAGAGTTGTGTTACAAAAGAGCATTTTCTTAATATCAAAAGTCGTGAAATATGTTGTTGGGAATCGGTTTTACTAGCTTGGCTACTAACCCCATGTAATACCCCGTATTTTCGTAGTTCGTAATAATGAGTTGTTTTATATTATTATCAAGATAAGTTGTAATTATATATTATTTGATACGTATTTGCTAGTTGCTATAATAATTATATTTAGTATATCATGTGGACTTGTAATACTATTTACCTTCATATTTATATTTAGTTTATATTTAAATTATATTATTATATGTACTCGTTAATTTTAAGTTACGGGTTAAGAACGGATATATACATATAAGTTCCTCGAGATGCCTGATGGGCTATTAGACTCGGTTATGATTGATGCGTGATGGGCTTGAACTTAGGTTGTGATTATGAGAAACATGTAATGCACAACCCAACCCTATGATATGCAAACATAAACAAAACCCTAAACCTAAAGCCTAAACATCGACATCCTTAAACCATTTTCTAAACCTAGAGAGAGGGAGAGGAAGAAGAGTGTCGAGCCTCTCATTGGATTGGAGATCTCTCTGTGGGGAATAAAGCATGTATTCACCCTAAACTTGCAGGATTATAATGAAAAATACAGTTGTGTTTATAGTCATAAGATTAAAAAGGATAAGAAAAAGAATTCAACCTTTGGTCCTTTGTGCTTATGGCCTAAGAACAGGAATTAACACAAATTCCCTCCTATAACTTGCACCCAAGACTTAGAATGAGACGTGGCCGCGTGTGCTAGAAATCCTCTCCAACTGCCTTGCAATATTGGGAGAGCTATTTAGGTTTTAGATGTGAGATCTGAGGTTTTGGGAGAAGAAAACTCTCAAAACCCTAATTTTTCCTTGAGATTTGTTTAAACAGTGAAACAAGAGTCACTGACATAAGGAGAGTCCTCCTCCTTATGTAGCTCTTTTGGCCAAAATTTCCAATAGGGTAGGAGTGGGCTTTCCACTCTTACCTTATTCTAATTTGTGATTCGACCCATTTAGCTACACTTTATTCGCGGGTTTTGTTTATAAATCGTATGCATGTTATCAGATATTAATGCAGTCGATGTATTAATAATGGTCTGATAAAATTACGATATTGTATAATTATCCAAATTAATATAACTGTTTATATTAATACGCGAATACAATATTTAATTAAATATAACCGTTTATATTTAATTTTACGAATTAATCATGCAATCCGTATTAGCTAAAATTATTTAATCCGTATTAAATAATAATCTCAACATCTTATTGACTAATTTAATAGTCAATACCTCTGACTAACTGTTTAGTCATATCCGGCATAAATGTGATTGTATTTTCATACCTTCACATCTCTCAAACGTGTCCTATAGGTGTGACGTATAGGGACCAGTTGATCACCGCCATCCGTATGACAATAACGTCAAACTTATCTAGCAAGCCAACCGTTATTGATAAACGTGGATCAACTGGTAATAATACAAAAGTATGCCCTTGTGATCCTTAAAGAGATTTAATAAGTCATTGTACTTAATTGTCAAGGACACCAGCCCCAACAATCTCCCACTTGTCCGTACAAGGGTATGTGCAATGACGTTATCACACTACATGTGGAGGACACAAGCTCCAACAAACTCCCACTTGTCCGTACAAGTGTAGGTGCGATAACCGAATCTCATATCCTTTTAAAATTTCTCCCACTCAATGTAAGACAATTTGCAAATCCGCATTCGCAAAGGTCGTATCTCACAAGCGATCTGTATCAAGAGTGGTTTCCCCGACTAGAGAGTAACTTAACTGATAAAACGAATTTGTATTCGAGCATGGCCATGCATTTCAGTTACTACTCCTCGAGTGGCCCTGAGAAATGATAAAATCCTGATAAGGGTTTGGATATTTCCCTCAACTCGAATCCTGCCGATATCGCCCAGCATGAAATAACCCAGAAAAAATCCTCTTGGCCCCTGTTACGGTGACCGTGGGAAAGAAACCAAAGTTACCCAAAATCTGTCTTAATCTCAAGAGACAGTTGAAGGTCAAAAGACTCGACTCTAAGGAACACTATGGAGGTCCTATCCACGACCAGGCACCCAATGTTATAAAACATTTAGGACTCCATAACGTTGTCACGGGGTGTCCTACGAGATATCCGTATAACTCGCCTTTGTGATGGGTCAGTCAGCCGCGTGACTTATGGCTCGTTGAACCCACCATCAACCAACGTCACAAAATGATTACCTGAGTTATCAGCTCAAGTGGGTAATCAAGGACCAAAACGATGTAATGTTAATCAGTTCACTTTGTGGTGTTCAAAATTGGCGTACAATTCCACATGAGAAACAAAACATTTTATGTCATAACAATAAGGTTGAATAGAGTACACGAGAAAATGAATTATTACATGAATTCATAAAAGAGTACTACAACTTAGGAACACATCCAATTCCCATGGAATGAATGTGCCCTTCATGCTTATCACGTGGTAATGCTTTTGTGAGAGGATCAGCTATGTTGTCATCCGTAGCGATCTTATCAATAAAAATCTCCTTTTGCTCCACGTAATCTCTGATTAGATGAGCTTTCCGTTGTACATGCCTAGCCTTGTTGCTAGAATTATGCTCCTTAGCTTGGAAGATGGCACCTTTATTATCACAATAAACGGTGATTGGGTCATTCGAACTAGGCACTACTGATAGTCCTTGTAAGAATTGACGCATCCATATTGCTTCCTTAGCTGCTTCCGAGGCGGCATAGTACTCGGACTCAGTCGTAGAATCTGCTGTAACACTCTGTTTAGAACTTTTCCAGCTGACAGCAGCGCCATTAAGAGTGAAAACGAATCCAGACTGAGATTTCGAGTCATCTCGATCCGTTTGGAAGCTAGCATCTGCGTAACCCGTGGCGCAGAGCGTCGAGTCGCCTCCGTAAGTCAATCCCCAATCTTTAGTCCTCCGTAGGTACTTAAGAATGTTTTTCACGGCCATCTAGTGTTGTTCACCTGGATGAGCTTGGAATCGACTTGTCATACTCAATGCATATGCAACGTCAGGACGTGTGCATATCATGGCATACATGATCGATCCTATTGCCGAAGCATAAGGAATCCGACTCATGCGCTCTTTCTCTTCCAGTGACTTAGCTTCTTGAGTCTTGCTCAAGTGAAGCCCAGGAGTCATAGGAAGGAACCCTTTCTTGGAGTTCGTCATACTGAATCTCTCTAGAATCTTATCTATATAAGACTCCTGACTGAGAGACAACATCCGTCGTGATCTATCCCTGTAGATACGGATGCCCAAAATTCTTTGTGCCTCTCCCAGATCTTTCATCTGGAAATGGTTTTTCAACCATGCTTTAACCGAAGATAGGAGAGGTATGTCATTCCCAATCAAGAGTATGTCGTCGACATACAGTACTAGGAATACAATCTTGCTCCCACTCGACTTGATATAGAGACATGGTTCCTCGACTGATCGAATGAACCCATTCTCTTTTATCACTTGGTCGAAGCGATGATTCCAACTCCGCGATGCTTGCTTAAGTCCATAGATGGAACGCTTAAGCTTGCAAACTTTCTTAGGATGTGCTGGATCGATAAAACCCTCGGGTTGTACCATGTACAACTCTTCCTCCAAATAACCGTTTAAGAAGGCGGTTTTAACGTCCATTTCCCATATTTCATAATCATGAAATGCGGCGATCGCTAAGATAATCCGAATGGAACGTAGCATGACTACGGGTGCAAAGATCTCATCATAGTGCAAGCCTGGCACTTGAGTGAAACCTTTAGCAACTAGTCTAGCCTTGTGGATATCTTATTGTCCTTCCACGGCATGCTTTATCTTGTAAAGCCATTTGCATTGAAGGGGACGTACCTTTGCAGGTAGGTCCACAAGATCCCACACGTTGTTCTCATACATGGAGTCCATCTCGGATTGCATGGCTTCTAGCTATAGCTTTGAGTTCATTACCCGCTAGGTTGTGGGTTCATTACCCGCTAGGAGTAAGACGTCATCTGTATCATGTTCCTCGACCATACCAATGTATCTGTCCGGAGGAATAGAGACTCTTCCCGACCTCCTAGGTTCCTCAGGAATATCTACCGCAGCCTCGGTTGAAGGAACTGTTTCCTCCAATGGTTGCTCGGCAGTTGGTTCTTGAACCTCCGATAACTCGAAGGTTCTATTACTCGACTTGTTCTCGAGAAATTCTTTCTCTAAGAACGTCGCAGTAGCCGTAACAAAAACACGTTGTTCGGTTGGCGAGTAGAAGTAATGACCAAAAGTTCCCTTTGGATAACCTATAAAGTATGTCTTGACCGATCGCGGGCCGAGCTTATCCTCGTGTCTCCACTTGACATAAGCCTCGCAGCCCCAAACCCGTATAAAGGACAAGTTAGGGACCGTTCCCTTCCATAATTCGTATGGAGTCTTGTCAACAGCTTTAGACGGACTTCGGTTAAGTATTAGAGCGGCCGACAAAAGAGAATAGCCCCACAATGAATCAGGCACGACGGTGTGACTCATCATGGATCGAACCATATCGAGTAGAGTTCGATTTCTCCGTTCGGACACACCATTTAATTGTGGTGTTCCAGGTGGAGTTAACTGTAGCACGATGCCACAGTCTTTAAGGTGTTGATCAAACTCGTGTGAAAGATACTCACCACCACGATCAGAACGTAGTGCTTTAATCTTTCTACCCAGCTGGTTCTGTACCCGATTCTGGTATTCTTTGAACTTGTCAAAGGATTCACTTTTATGTTTCATCAAGTAGACATAGCCATATCTACTCAAATCATCCGTGAAAGTGATGAAATACCTATAGCCTTCTCGTGCGTTGATCGACATAGGGCCACATACGTCCGTATGTATGAGTCCTAATAGGTCGGCAGCGCGCATTCCAACACCTTTGAAGGAAATACGAGTCATCTTGCCGATGAGACATGATTCACACGTGCCATATGATTCGAAATCAAAGGGCGAGATAGCTCCGTTCTGTATGAGCTGTTTTACGCGTTTCTCATTTATGTGTCCCATACGACAATGCCATAAGTAAGTTTGATCTTTGTCACCTACCTTTAACCTTTTATTATTCACATGTAATATCTCGGTGGTTTGATCTAAAACATAAATTCCATTCATGGAAACTGCCTTGCCATAAATCATATTGTGTAAGGAGAAAATACAGCTATTATTCTCTATTACAAATGAAAAGCCGAGTTTGTCAAGCGCAGAAACTGAAATAATGTTTTTGGACAAACTAGGAACATAATAACAGTTATATAAAAATAACTCGAATCCACTTGGAAGCTGGATCACGTATGTTCCCTTCGAGACTGCAGCAACACGTGCTCCATTCCCGACACGCAGGTCCACCTCACCCTTGATTAGGGGTTCTTGGTTTCGGAGGCCCTGCACATGATTACATAGATGAGAACCACAACCAGTATCAAGTACCCAAGTTCCGCAACTTGCGTGGTTAATCTCAATCATGTGAATAAAAGAAGAATAAGACATACCAACAGGAGTAACGCGGCCTGCCTTAATGTCCTCGCGATACACGGGGCATGAGCGCCTCCAATGCCCAGTCTTGTGGCAATGGTGACATTCCATGCTAGTATCCTTGCTCTTAGTCTTGCCCTGTGAGTTGCTCGACTCACCTGGCCCACTCTTAGTAAATCCTGGTTTCTTGAACCTGGGCTTACCTACTGTTAGGTCGCCCTGAGCTTTAGCCTTCCCTTTACCCTTTTCCCTTACTGGAGATCATGAGAACATCCTGCTTCATGCTCCCACTTAATTTTCAGATCCTTCTCAGTCTGTACGAGAAGGGAGTGGAGCTCATGAGGAGTCTTCTTCATGTCGTTCATGTAGTAGTTGGCCCTAAAGAGGGCGAACCCATCATGAAGCGAATGAAGCATTCGATCAACGATTATGTTCTCACTGATCTTGCAGTTTAGGGCCTCCAGTTTCTCGATATTCTCAATCATGTGAAGAATATGTGGGCTAACTGCTTGGCCCTTCTGGAGTTTCGCCTCAAAGAAGCGACAGGTATGCTCATAAGAAACGATTCTCGGAGCCTTGGAGAATTCGTTAGTGAGCGTGGTGAAAATCTTGTTTGCACCATGGGTTATGAAGCGTCTTTGCAAATTGGACTCCATTGCATAGATGAGTACGTTCTTTATCGCACCCGCTTCCATAACGAAATCGCTATGAGCGCGAATTTCGTTGGCTCTAGCTCCAGTTCCTGGGTGTGGCGGAATGGGCTCAGTTAAGAACTTGAGCTTTCCGTCAGCAATGGCAGCATTCCGTAGTGCTGCCTCCCAGTCAGAGAAGTTTGACCCATCATTCCTCAGTCTAGTTGACTGATTCATGGAGTCCATGAAGGCTTTTAGCCAGGATTCACGTGCTAGCTTGGCACTTGGCATTGGGTCTTCACCAACCATTTTAGTTTTACAGCAGTTTTAATGAACGTGTTCTACACTAAAAAGAAGATAAAACAAAACCATATAAGCAACTTATTGTTGTGATTTAAGTCTATATTAAATTGAATTTAAACTCGTAGACTCATGCATTTATATAATTGATCTCCCTCAAGAATTATATAAACGATCCCAAGACTCAATTTCCGTATATTGAGAAGCCCACAGTTTGGCTAATTCCAATCGTTGGAACTCTTGGTCGATAGATTTCCGTAAATCCTATCTTTTAGTCCATCTCAGTCACTGGAATATTATCGAGTGACCATGATGTTGAGATAAAATAAATCATCTGTTCCCACTTACCCGACGTAGAAGGGGTCATATTATGCCTACCGACGAAGAAGGGATTCATGGGAGGCTGATTTATAAAGACTAATCTCAATTTTTGGTTATACGAGGAAGACCCCATCAACTCTTATTTATCCATATTTAAGTGAACTAAAAACTAGCATTTGCGTGAATGAATTAAATAAAGTGATGGCTTTTAAATTGACATGTGACATCTGTATTGTCACAGAAAACTAACGCGTAACCTCTATATGAGTCAGTTTTCAGGCATGATATAGGTGGTTTGGTTTTTAGGCGGAATATGATGCAAGCTATTATCGATGAATGCATAAAAAATAAATGCAATAAACGTAAATAAAAGTCCTAGTGTGGCCTATCCTACCAAAATAAACATAAAACAACTTGGAATCCACTGTTGGACCCTAGAAGCTTGTCTTGATGTTCCATCTTGGTCCTTGCAGCGGGAGTGAGCATCCGGCCTCCGTCTTGTCTTTGGTTTTCACAAAATTACTAATTTAAATTACAAAAGTAGTCCTAGATACATTCTAATTTAAATACAAAAGTAATTACATGGCAAAAACCCAAAACGGAGATTCAAGATCTCAAAATTACAAGCAAGACTATGTCCCATCATTACGGTGACACAATCTTCTAAGGCCACACTAAGTTACAACCGTTTGCAAAATTAAATACGTTATTGAAAGCATTCATTAGACATTCAACAAGACGATAAATAAAATGCATCAACTAAATTAAAATTCATACATGACATAATACTGTCACTACTACAAAACGTCTCTATTGCAATACGTCAAAAATGTTGCATAACACTTCTAAAATGTTGCTATATGGTTTAAGCAACAATTTTAACTGTGCTGCTTAAAGTCTCGTTGCAATAGCTCATTGTAACATTTTTTGCAACATTTTCTACTCAAATGCAACATTTTTTAAAAATGTTACCCCAATTTTCTTTATGCAACACTTTTTTGAGAAGCTATTGTAACATTTTAAATTTAGAAATGCAACACTTTTCTTATTCCCTCCAAAAATTTGCAACACTTATTCTTTCCATAGCAACACTTTTTTTTCAAATAACACATGAAAGCAACATTATTTTGGCTGTAACGCAACACTTTTGTTTTTATCAAACGTAACACTATTCTAGACTTAATGCAACTCTTTTAGTTCAAAATGAAATTACAATTTTTTTGTACCACTTTTTTAACTCTACATATATTATCCACACATACATGATTGACACCAAAAAAATTATTAATTGATACTCCAAAACCATATGTTTATTACAAGATCCAAAGATCAATCCATGCTCCGTAATATATCATGAAAAAAATGTCATAAAGAAAACACGCTAAATACTCAATATCCTACATAACTAAAAAAACATTTGAAGAATTTTTTTTGATGAAAGGTAAGTAGTATATATCAATGACCAAAGTCAAAATTTACAAGGAGAGACTATATGAGATACAAAAATAAGCTAACTCTCATCCTTCGTTTATCAGCCTCAATGAAAAAGACGCTTCATTTAAGAAACAAATCCTATTCTTGCAAGTGCTTGTTTTGACCAAACGTGCATCCCCAAGCCCTAAGACGACACGCAAAATAGGCCCTGCTCATCACATCAGAACAGACCTGAGTCTGCTGCAACTCTCAATTGTGAACTTCTTTGTAAACCTACGTACTCTATCTGCAGCATGATGGCCATCTGCCTAGTACAGACTGAACAGAGGCAATCATCATGCCCTTCTGCTTATTCCAGCAATAGGTCCATACCCACTGCCACATTCTTAAAACTGAATGCACACAATGCAAACATTGATAGCATTCAGCCCTGCTAAGAATATCCCAGCACTGCTGTCTCCGCTGCAACTTTCATACACGCACAAAACGAACAAGCTAAATTGCGCCAATCCTAATACAGCCAGCATAAACTACTGCCATCCCACTCACTTTTTGCCCCACTGCCCTTAAATGAACGCAATGCCCAAAACCCCATTCCAAGACTTGATTTATTTTGCCGACCCTCAGATTCTCAGTCCAAAACCAGAACTACTGAACTGATCCCATAATTATTCTAAAAAACCCCAGATGAACTCTTCTTACCCAGAATTAATACTCCTGCACATACTGCCATCAACAATCAAGCACTTTCAGAATGTTCTGCCAGCCATCCTGCCAGCAGCTCCTGATACGCTTCTGAACTGTTGCAAACCGCCCCATTTCCAGCCACAGCAGACAGAACATTTGAAGAATTATTGGTATATATAAAAGAAGTAAACATTGCGCGAGCTTAATTCTTCAGCGAATCCCATTTTCATCTAACGTTGCATCCAAATTTCATACGTTGCATTAATAGCTAATCCAAAATGAGACCTGTGAGAAAAGAAACAATGTCGTCTATAAATCACCACTGAATAGGACATAATTACCATACACGATAAAATATTTCTTACTTAAAGTAAATAAACATTAAAACAATGAAAAAAAACACTTGAATATTTCATGCGAACATAGTGGCTTACATTGAACAATAGACGTCATTAATAATTTGCATAGTTTATGCCCTGCAAAAAAACGATGCCAAGGGAAAGCTCCAGAACCTCTTAGATTAATGTTGATTCTGATTTCAATCCAAGTTACTTACTAAGCTACTGTGAGCCAGGGTAGCATTTTATACTCCTCAACCACATATATATATGTATATAAAGCGAAGCAGGAAAGCTTAAGAAGCGAGTGAAATTCACCTTCTTTCCAAACCTGGTAACAACATATAATTGTACAAAATTCATCCAACTACCCGTACCTTTAAGAGAAGAATATAGCAGCTCGCCTTATTATTTATTATGCTAGAATAATTAACCTAGCACACACTGCCAACTACTTTCATCTAACCAAAGCCCAGCCTTCATCTTTTATATAATAAGGACAGGCTAGTGCTAACCACTTTTAATTAATGAACTCAAATTTACCTACAATGATCGTAGAGAAAATGAAATCACTATCAACTTTCCTGTAATTACAGAAACTAGGTGTAAAGTAAATCAACTAGCCCAGCAAAAACATTTTCCCGGCTTAATTCTTCTTATCTTACAGAATAAGATAGTTTTTTCATAAAGGGGCATTGCTTCTCAAGTAAATACTAAAGATACATTATCACGAGTTTTAAATCTAAAAATACATTTAAAAATTCATAATGAATAATATATACTTTAAGATGTGAAGGTTCTTTAGGAAACCAAATGGGCAAACGAAAAAAATTGAACATAATTACCTCAAAATCGTCGTCGTTTTCACTCACACTGAGACCATGATGCAGCATGCTGAAACCAGAAAGTGCCATTGAATAACTAACTTGTTAATGATAAACAAGAAGATAGCATTAAGTGTTTTGTGTCATATTATGGCGGATATGTGACAGGTCGTTTCCTAGCTTTTATTGAAACAAATATCTTTGTGGACATCAAAGAATAAAATGAACTAAAGTACAACATGTAAGTATAACAAACCTGAATCAATACTGTTTTGTTTGTCAGGCTATTTGTATCTTTTCCTAATTCAAACTGTGGACCACTAGCGATTAATGGTCTCGAATGCACTAAACAGATTGATTGTCTATTGGCATGATGGTTTTATTGGATAAGAAAAAGAATTTGATTAAATTAGGAAGTAATTGTACCATAGAACAGGACAGGAATTTGCTACCCAATACTCAAGTGAAAATATGTAAAAATCAAAATTAGAAAGGATTTGTGAATAAATAACATTCTCAAAGTTTTCCAACCTTCTGCAGGGTGAAGTTGTATGTGGCACCTCAAAGCTTCAAAAGTGATATCAAAGGATCAAATCCCACCGTCTCTCTCAATAGCGTCTGTAGTATACAGAAAATTAGCTTGTTGCATTTCAGAATGTGCAAAATGTCTTGGAAAAAAAATTACAAGATTCTAGGTGTTGTTCAACAATTCAAGACAATCATATAGAGGAAACAAAATAAATTGATCAATACATTCAAGGAGTAATAAATATACCCTCACTTTCTTACAAGTAGGCCACTGCTTCATTACACAGATTGGAATAATCGTAATAATTTATATAAATATAAATCTTTGATCCTGTTAATTATTTTAATGTCTACACATTTATTGGAAATCAAAGAGCAAGTAGAAGAAAGGAAAAGAAGGATAGATGAAAGATATTATCCTTCAGTTATTTTCAATCAAGGAAGAATTCTACATTTGGGGAAAACGGGATCCCTCTTATCTCTCGTTCATTCCCCATGTGGACTAATTGATCATCTAAACAACAACCCCACCATCTGAACCACTTTCATCTTTTACAAGCGTAAAATTCTTCTTAAAGCTCCTTTGAACACTACAATTTATTGAATTTCCGACAAAGAAGTAATAGTAAGGGAAGCATTGTACAAGCTTACTAGTTAAAAATAATAGGAGGATAAATGGTCCAACCTCAGCCTCACGAGTGAGGTAGGTAAGAAGCAACAAGGCCTCATATTGTATAACCTATGAATGAAAGACAAAGTGTTCCAGCGTGATATAAACAATATCAAGACAAAGAATAATAACAAACAGTCAAATAAAAAATAAGCGCATTGCTTTCAGACACGAGCAAGGGTATTAGAACACTCCATAAGAATTTTGAGCATGCTTAGGGATACAGTCACTGAGAAAAACTACGCCACATATAATTTTATTCATGGATAAAAAAAACTCACTCCAGACACTGAGAAAAACTAATCAAAAATTTAAATGAGAACATTGTCACATTACTGTACTTCACTGTCCATCAGCATATCCATTAGTCGAGTAATACCACGAGGAACGGCCAAAATTGACTCCTTTAACCTGAACATGAACACATCAATTCTCAAGTCAACATATACAGGAAAAAAAAGAAGAGACAGTTATAACACCAATTACCCATTACTATTCCAATTGCTCGAGCATCCCATTAAAGTATTCACTTGCGGTTGCAGAAGGGACTAGAGTACAAAAGCGTTTGAATCCTAAGCCCCTCTTTTATACCTTATTCTCAAGCAGCCGTTATATAAAAGAGTATCTATTTTATCTAGGAAGATAGCTTTACTTTACTATCCATTATACTTAGTAGTAAAAGCCCTTTTTACTATATATAAGACACTTTATTCATACGAATTGGAATGCGATTTCGCAAGAGACGAAACAGGTAAAGTTTCTGTAGAAATCTAATTAACGAAGAGTCAGGCCTATGCCCAAAAAAGCTATAAATATAGAGGTAGAATATCAAACTAAGGAAGAACTTTCCTGTGTATTGGGCCACATACGGACATGCGGAATAGCCCTCCTTTGCGCTTTTCGTAGTCCGGGGGTATAGGTGAGGTGCCTGGGTTCCTAGTTAAAAAAAAACATCGGTAACAGTACAAACAGATGTTTGTCAATCTTGATTTAGAGCGCTCTTTCCGGATTCTGGAAAGGATTCTTCTAGCGATTCCAGTTCTTCTTAGTACAAGAGGAAACCTTTAAATATTATATGAGATTTAAAGCTCTTCGAAACAAACCTCCGGCGGGTTTAGTCTTATAGGGCATGGATTTACATAAATTACATTAATCACAAACAACAAACAATAGGGAATAATAATTAATAGCAAAAAAACAATTTGACAAAACAAAAAACGAAATGATCTGAATTGAATCATCTTACCTGAGACAATTAGAAATCTTACGAAATCAAACACTGAAGCACAATAAAACGGTGGTTTTCAAAGCGAGAATCGAGAGCAAATAAGAATTAATATCGTTGAGACAATTATTGAAGATGAAGATAATTGTGGAAGGCGTCAGATTCTGGAATAAAGCAAGGGTTTTGAGTTGTGACGGTTGGTGTTCTAAAAACTATTGAGTTTTTGTTTTTTTTTCTCTAATTTTCATTAACCCGCCTAATAATTTGACCTTAAAATTTTGGTTTCTTAATTTTTTTGTTTTTGATTTTTCATAACCCTCATAAAATTTTGTTTTTAAATATTTTAAATATACCAAATATTGTGGAACGCATCAGATTCGTTGGATTTTCCGTAATAAATTATTATTACTAAGCGAGACCCCGTCATAATTATATGTCCAAAAACTATATCGTAATACCGTAAATGATTAAACAAGCGTACACTTCGTAGTTCTCGAACTTGTTTTATCTTATTTAGAAAACAAAAATTCTTAAATAAGACGGTCTCAGACCATGCGACGGTCTCACACCATGCGACGGTCCACTTTTAGAATAAGTTTGCTAATTTAATACTAATAACTGAGTTTTCTTTTTATATAATGGAACCGTTGTACGTGTGAGACCGTCTTTCACAAGAATTACGGTTTATAAAATTACCCATCTAGAAACAATCTTAATTATGCCAAATAAACCATTAATTACACTTAAATCACCACATAACCTATGCAACATATATCAAAAAGTGTTGCTAATACGTCTATTAAATGCAACACTTAAATAATAATGTCGCTATAGCTAGTGATAAAATGCAACAATTATATACCAGTGTTGCATATTTAAGCAAAATGCAACATTTCTTTTCTAAGTGTTGCTTGGTTGATATTTTTACTATAAATTGCAACACAAAAAAGATATGTTACACGCAAAATGTTGCAACAGAGCCATTTTCTAGTAGTGTGTTATTATGATTAACAAATTTTTACCAAACCACCTTTTAGGATTAAAATTATGTGATTATACCGTTTTAACCACTTTAATTTTAATAAGATTATAATCCTATTATTTTAAACCGTTTTAAAATAATATGTACCATACGAGGGTGAACCGTTTCACAAAATTAATAATATACTATTTCCGTATATAGTATACTACTAAAGGCCATGTGAAAATAAAACATGTTATTTTCGGAAAAAAAAAAAAAAAACGAGTCTGTTACAGGGGGGAGGTCGACCGACCTAAACATGTGGTCGACCGACCTCCAGCCGAAAAACGGAAACTTTCTGCAACAGCAAAATCGGTCGACCGACCTATCAATTAGGTCGACCGACCAACAGGCAGTAAAACCTAATTTCAGAAAACGCAAATCGCTGCACCTTTTGAAATCAAAACAAGTTTTTACCTTTTAAACTTTGATTAAAACAAGTAAATCAAAATTAACATCAACAAGGGTTCACATATTGTCAAGAATATCGATTAATTAACAATATGTAAACAGGAATCGAAAATCAAGATCGAAACCTCACAAAGGAAACTGTTTTAAAAAAAAACAGAAAACTCACAGGAGGCGGTCGACCGACCGCAACAGGAGGTCGATCGACCGACTCAGCGGCAAAACACGTTTTTTTTTTTTTTTTTTTTTTTCTTTTCAGATTTTAAAACTTATGAAAAACACAAAAGTAAAATTTTCATGGCCTAAGGCTCTGATACCACTTGTGGGGAATAAAGCATGTATTCACCCTAAACTTGCAGGATTATAATGAAAAATACAGTTGAGTTTATAGTCATAAGATTAAAAAGGATAAGAAAAAGAATTCAACCTTTGGTCCTTTGTGCTTATGGCCTAAGAACAGGAATTAACACAAATTCCCTCCTATAACTTGCACCCAAGACTTAGAATGAGACGTGGCCGCGTGTGCTAGAAATCCTCTCCAACTGCCTTGCAATATTGGGAGAGCTATTTAGGTTTTAGATGTGAGATCTGAGGTTTTGGGAGAAGAAAACTCTCAAAACCCTAATTTTTCCTTGAGATTTGTTTAAACAGTGAAACAAGAGTCACTGACATAAGGAGAGTCCTCCTCCTTATGTAGCTCTTTTGGCCGAAATTTCCAATAGGGTAGGAGTGGGCTTTCCACTCTTACCTTATTCTAATTTGTGATTCGACCCATTTAGCTAAACTTTATTCGCGGGTTTTGTTTATAAATCGTATGCATGTTATCAGATATTAATGCAGTCGATGTATTAATAATGGTCTGATAAAATTACGATATTGTATAATTATCCAAATTAATATAACTGTTTATATTAATACGTGAATACAATATTTAATTAAATATAACCGTTTATATTTAATTTTACGAATTAATCATGCAATCCGTATTAGCTAAAATTATTTAATCCGTATTAAATAATAATCTCAACATCTTATTGACTAATTTAATAGTCAATACCTCTGACTAACTGTTTAGTCATATCCGGCATAAATGTGATTGTATTTTCATACCTTCACATCTCTCAAACGTGTCCTATAGGTGTGACGTATAGGGACCAGTTGATCACCGCCATCCGTATGACAATAACGTCAAACTTATCTAGCAAGCCAACCGTTATTGATAAACGTGGATCAACTGGTAATAATACAAAAGTATGCCCTTGTGATCCTTAAAGAGATTTAATAAGTCATTGTACTTAATTGTCAAGGACACCAGCCCCAACACTCTCACCTTTTGCAACCTAATTCGATTTCCCTGTTTGTAAGTCGATTTCATTTAATTTTTTTTACTACTTTAAATTCTTCTTCTTCGAAAAGTTTGAAAAGAGAGTCATGTTTATTTGAAGTCTAGTTTATGCATATAAATTTGTTTAGCCAGAATCCTTATGGTTTGTCCTAGGTGATTTATTTATGAACATGTCGCTGAAAGGTCCGCGAATCTGATTTGGTTGTGGAAAATAGTTTGGAAACCTAGTTTATATGTCGATTCAGTTTTGGGGCTTTTTTTTTATAAATAATCTTTGTGATGTCTAGATGATAATAGGATTTGGAATTACCCAAAAATAATGTTGTAAACTCGTTTTATGAATTAATACTTTTTATGCGACGAATTCTGTCAGCTTTTGGAAAACAATCTGAAAATCCTAGATAAGTTTGGAATTTGAGAAAACCATATTGAATATTATTTGTAGATAAGACTCATGGGGTTCCCATCCAATTGGCCTTGAACCGATTCAATTTTTCTGGAATTAGTTATATATTTTATACTGAATCTGTCATGTGCTGGAAAATCAGAAAAATCGTGTTTGTTCTTTAAATTGATATTCCTATTAAGTTATGATGAGTCTAGGTTATTTGCATGATTAATTATTTTATTAGATGGTAATTGTACATAATTATGGTATATAGGTGATGAATATGTGAAAGATCATAATTGATTGCTTGCGTGTGCTTGGATTGCGAAAAGGTGACTATTTTGAAGTGGCATAATTATGTTTGCTTGCTGGTTTGCTATTGGACTATATTGCTATCCAGGTAGGATACAGTGACCCTATACTCTATGATGTGTTATGAATGGATGTGGTATTGTGTATTATGGATGCTGAGTATGATTGATATGAGAATGATATTGGTTGGATTGATTGTGATTATTGGTAAGGGCATGAGCATTTCATTATTTGATAGCATGATTGAATAATTATATCGTTGCATTCATGAGCATGGCATATGCATTGGATACGGATTCTAGATGATGATATATTATTGGGCCCAGGCTAGTTCTGCAGGACTAGACCTGGTGACCTCAGCTGTTGAGCTGGTGTTCGGCGACTGTAACACCCCCATTTATTTAAGAGCCTTTAGCAAGACATTCTCAAATAAATAGAGCTGTTACCATCTCGGAATGTCCGAGGTAGTGAGTAGCAAAGTAACCAAACCAAAGCACTTTATATAAAAACTGGTTAAAATTAAACTTTTATTATTACAGCTTACGTAACTCAAACCGAAATACCAAAATACAAAACTACTACAGCGGAAACATTTTATTACAAAGCTACATCGTGATAGTCTGACTAAGTGGGCTAATCAACTAGGTAGGCAAGTCAACATCCTCACGCTTCCCCATGAGCTCCCAAAACAGCTAACTCGTGACCTGTCAAAATTCTACTCCCCATTCCGGATCATCGTAGGTGTACACGAATACACTGTCAACCTCGCGGTTGAGTAGGATAACACAATAATAAATAATGCAACAATTATGATATGCAAATGCCATGATATGCTCTAGCTCAATCACAATCTCAATCTCAAACCCGAAACACCAACCCATACCGAACCTCCCGGCAGACTATAATCGGTCGTCACCGAACACCAGCTCAATAGCTGATAAAACACCAGGCCTGGTATGCAGAACCACCCTGGGCTTTATATCAGAACAACATCTGATTCACATCTTTCTCAGTAACCAATGCATATGCCGTGCTCATGAATGCAACAATACTCTTAATCAATCATGCTATTAAATAATGATATGCCCGTGCCAATAACAATAATCATTACTCAATTCAACCAATATCATCACATCACATGTAAAATGTCAACCAGGATAATCATATTAAATCGAGATTGAGTAGGTATATCCTACCTGGATAGCAATATAGTCCAAATAGCAAGCCAATCACAACCATAAAATTTCACCTCAACTCGTCACCTAAAACCATTAGCAGTAATACACAATCACTAATCATTCCCAATAACTAATTGTACTCCAATTCTACTCAACTTATGCATGAGCTTAGTTATATAAGACAATCACGATACAACGATTATATTATACATAATTACTAACTAATATAATAACGTAAACAACTTATTAATTAACCACTTGATTAATTATAATTATAAACTTCGTCTTACACACGAGTATACGAACATATATGACCTCGATTAATTATTATAACAATTTATTAACAATACTAGCTAATTAACGTAACTAATATAATAAGGTACCGTCACACAAAATAAATTAAACCAACTCAATTAATTAAACTAATTGATCACAACAAAATAACATGAAGTAAACCAATTAAATTGTTAAAAACATCAAAACAATTAATAAAATAATACTAAGAATACTAATAATAATATTACTAATCATAATAATGATAATAATAATAATAATTATAATATTATACACGTAGTGGGAAAGACACCCATGAACTAACGGATTTCAACACCATCAGCCTATACTCCCGCGGAGTCCCCATATTCACGACCACCACCATCATCCAGGCTAGCCACGACCATCACCAAGGGTCCCATTTTACCGCATGCAACACCCACTACGCATTCCACTTCCTGTCCACCACCGACAACCCTCACAACCACCACAATTCTCTGCCCTAACCTCCTGTCCTAAATGCCGAAACCGCGATCGGAAATCTTGCTCCAGCAAATACCACGCGAAACACCACACTCACTACCTAATACGCTTACCCATAACCACCAGTCCCCGACACACATTCCTCATCAACCACCAGCCCCCATCGTGGTTCCCACTGTTGGAGTAAGTGTCCTCGACAATAATGTGATCACGTCAATTATATTAATTAAATTGACAAAACTCTATAAAAGAATATTCATGGGATGATTCTTTATCATAAGTCAACTGGTCAACATTAATCGGTAATGATTGGCTTGCTAGAGTTTGACATTACTGTCGTAATGACGGTGGTGACCAGTTGATCCCTTTAGGTCACACCTTTAGGACAGCTATCTCAATATTAAATGTAACAACTGTATATTGATACGAGTTGATACATTTCTAGATTGTGAATAAAAGAGGAGATAATTTATAATAAGATTATAAATTATTTTAGTGATCGAAGTGTCATCACTATTAATTATTTGTTTTATGAAACATAATAATAAAATGAATGAATCGAATAAACTACAATTGTTGTAGTTATAGAATGCGATTAAATAATTATATGAAATTATTTAATTACCAATTTACGATAAAAGGTTTAAAATGTTAAACTACGTAAATAATATAATCCTAACTAATGTTACGGATTGGATCCGTTTTGGTCATGTGGACCGTGTGATATGTCACACTTAGACCTACACATTTTACATATTACATTATGTAATAGGAACATTAGGAAGACAATGCATTTAATTTGTTAATGCATGCTTGAGACAATTGAGAGGATTGAGTGCCAATCTATTGGGCACTCTAACCCTTGTTCTCGGCCGAACCAAATAGAGGAACAAAACAAGTTTTGTTCTTTGGTTCTCTTAACTCATTCATTCACAATTCATACTAGGGTTTTGTTTTTAGAGAGAGAACAAAAGAGAGAAAATAAGCTTTTATTTTCTAACCCTAAAACCGTGCACCTCCTTGCATAATCTAATGAGTTTGTTTGTTGATTCTAGCACAATAACATACAAACATTGAGAGTTAGTGTGTCTTGGTGTTCATCTTTTGGAGGCCATCATCTCTTTGAAGGTTCAAGGAGGATCATCCACATATTAAGCTCAAGAACAAGTGAAGAAGGTGACTTCACTTGTGCCCTAAAATAGCCGAGATATTCAATGTAAGGAAGCTTGTTCTTCTTCATATATCTCGAAATTTCCTTGTTAAGCATGCATAAGATCTATCATTTATAAGATAAATATAACATAGTATGACTAAATAGGTATATGAACCTAATAAATTGGTATCAGAGCACTTGTTGTTGCATGCTTAATCGGTTTTAGTTTTTCCGAGTTATGAGACTTAAAAACAAAACTATATATTTAAAGACTCATATATTTCACTCGACTTTTTGCATGTATGTTAAATCTGGTCCTAAAATTTTTTTAGGTTATATGATAATTTATGAGATTTAAAATGTTGTTCATTATAGAGATTTAATCGTTTAATATGTATTTTTATGATAAAAATCGAGTTAAATGATTAAATAAGAAAGAAAAATGTTTCTAGCCTTGTAATTTTCACTCGACCTCACATGCTTATTTTACTTAATGTATGTAAAATTTGGTACAATATGACTTTGTATAGCATGTTTTACGATTTAATTGTTAAAACCGTATAAAGAGGTAATTTTGGCCATTAATATGTGATATTTCGAGTTAAATTTCGATTAATATGACCAAAATTTTTACATATAAATATTAAATTAATATTTTCCGAATGTTAGTGAAAATGAAAATCCAAAATTTCGAATTTTTATAATTGTTTGGATTTAATTCGTAAATGTTATACATTTTAAAGGCATTATGAACAATGTTAATATAATTAAAGTGTTAATTATTATCAAAATTATTTATGACTAATTTTGAATCCTAAAATGTGTTAGGATATTATTTAGAACATAAGTTGTGTATGTTTTAATTTATACATTTTAAAAGAGTTAAAAATGCTAAAATCTCATAAACCGGGTTAATTTTGACATAATAAGTTATTAGGGCGATTTGGCATTAAAATGAACATATTTATAACATTTTATATTGCTGCGTTTTTCTTATGAATGTCATATTATATTGCATTATTTTGAATCATGTAATTATTCTAGTATGGCCTTAGTTTTAAATTGGTATTTCCCGTAATGTAAGGGGTTACCAATTCGGTTGTAATTTTGTGATCTCGTATCACCCAATTGTAATTTTTCTATTTTATAATGTATAAAGTAGACTAGAAAAGTTGTAATATTTGTATTTTCCGGAGAACCTTGAAGACGGTGCCATTCGGAAAGGAGTTCCGATCAAGACGGTGTTTGCCTCGATTTGCGTGCCTCGTCAAAATCAAGGGACCAAAGGAGTTGGTTTCCGAATTTGTACTCTTGTTATTTCTTTTCTAGGATAAGGCCATACTAGGAATTTATCGTTTGCTTTATTTTGTTTTAATATGTTGCATGCATAGCCAAATCGCCATTAACATGTCATGCATATCGAGTATTGGGTCTTCAACGTATCAATTTTATTATCGATAATTCACCTAAATTAGTTCACTTAAAAGGAGATAGATAATAATTGATAAGATCTATTACGTTTAAAATATTGAGACTTAGCCTTACCAAAGAGTATGGACCCATGAATCCCTTCTTCACAAATATGTAGGCTCGGCTAAACCGGGGTACTAAAATTGTCACGTTGGGTAAGTGGGGTAATGACGATTACACCTTGAAATTTGGTCGATCTCAACGAAAGTATTCGTAACCGTAGTTGCAATAAGTTCGGGCTATAGATAATTTTAAGAAAATTGTCGACCGAGAGTTCTAAGAGTAGAACCGATTAAAGGGTTAATCCACCAAATTATACCAATACGGGTTGAATCGGCTACACCGTGCCCGGATTAGTATGGGTTTGGGTCTCGGGTTTATTTACTTGATTGTGTAAGAGATCGTTAAGTAAATACTTAACTTGTTTAAAATGTTTAACAAGTATCAAAATGATGAACGTTAATTTTTCCTTCATTTCCGTTTTTGTAGTTATTTTATCGCAATGGATTCATTCAACCCTATCACTATTGATTCTTGTCACAATATTTTCGACGATATTTGCAACCAAAACAACATTGATACTACTAGAGAAGTTCATTTCGGAACGGGTCCGGATGGCAGTATTAACTTCATTTCTTCTCTCCCACCTCCCAAAGGTCCATTTCTTGACACGGCTTATTTAGATGAGCTAAATGAAGAATTGGACGCCTTATACTTGAAGGAAAGAGCTTATGATGAAGCTAGTGGGAGTTCTAACAAGAAAAGTCTTGCAAAGAATAAGAAGAAGAAGAGAAAGTTAGAGAAAGGGCGATGCCACTATTGTAGTGTCATGGGCCATTGGAGGAGGAATTGCCCCAAGTACTTACGTCACATCCAAGAAGGTCTTGTGATTCCGTTAGGTAATTCCAAATCTGAAATTTTTGTTATTGACATAAATTTTACATCCAACACATCTTGGGTATTGGATACCGGATGTGGTTCTCACCTTTGTAATCGTTTGCAGGGTTTAACAGAAGTGGAGAAGGTGGACAAGGGTGATATGGATCTCCGACTTGGAAATGGAGCTCGGGTAGCGGCCACTTCAAAAGGAACTTGCACTCTTGCCTTGACGAGTGGATATGAGCTAAAACTCAATAATTGTTATTTTGTACCGTCTCTTTCCAAAAACATTATTTCTGTTGCAATGTTAGACATTGAAGGATATGATTTTTCCATTAAAAACAATTGTTGTGTAATTTCAAAGAATGACATGGTAGTTGGCCGTGCCAATTCTATTAATGGAATCTATGTTTTGGAAACTTCCGACTCGTCTAATAATGTCTACAACGTTAATAACAAAAGGATTAAAACAAGTGATCCAAATGAATCATATATTTGGCATTGTCGACTTGGTCACATAAATGAAAATCGCATTAAAAGATTGGTCAAAACCAACATAATTAAGCCATTCAAATATGAATCTTATGGTACATGCGAAGCTTGCCTTCTAGGGAAGATGACTCGTAATCCCTTTAGTGGTAAAGGGACACGAGCAAGTGAGTTATTAGGACTTATACATACGGATGTATGCGGACCACTATCAATCACCGCTAGAGGCAATTATGACTATTTCATCACCTTCACCGATGATTTAAGTAGGTATGGGTATATCTACTTGATGAAGCATAAGAGTGAAGCTCTTACGAAATTTAAGGAATTTCAGAATGAAGTAGAGAACCAACTCGATAGGAAGATTAAAACATTACGATCCGATCGTGGTGGAGAATATCTTAGTAATGAATTTGATTCACATCTAAAGGAATGTGGCATTGTGTCACAACTTTCACCTCCAGGAACACCACAACTTAATGGGGTGGCTAAAGGAGGAATCGAACCTTATTGGATATGGTCCGATCAATGATGAGCCAAACTGATTTACCCAATTCATTTTGGGGATTTGCGATCCTCACCGCCATCAAATCGTTGAACAATCGTCCAACGAAAGCGACCGATAAGACTCCATATGAGATGTGGAAAGGAAAGGTTCCTAACTTATCCTATATGAAGATATGGGGGTGCGATGCTTATGTCAAGTCGAAAAACGATGACAAACTCGCACCAAGGTCCGAAAAATGCATATTTGTTGGGTATCCAACCACCTCACGTGGCTACCACTTCTACAAACCTCATGAAAACAAAGTGTTCGTGTCTTCTGAGGCTGTCTTCTTAGAAAAGGAGTTTATTTCTAAGAGGCAGAGTGGGAGAAATTTTGAACTTAATGAAGTTCGAGAAGTTCAAGAGCCACAAACTGAAGCTGAGACTGAAGAAGATGTTCCTTCTTCATCCACTTCGGTACCTATTCCACCTAGGAGGTCGAGTAGGGTCCCACATCAACCTGATAGGTATGTTGGACTTATTGAGGACGATGGTAGCCTGGACGTTTTACTTTTGGAAAGTGACGAGCCTACCACTTACAAAGCTGCAATCTCTAGTCCCGACTCCATCAAATGGCATGAGGCCATGGTATCTGAGATGGATTCTATGCATCAAAACCAAGTATGGAACTTGGTAGACTTGACTAAGGAGATGAGACCTCTCCAATGCAAGTGGATCTTCAAGGTGAAGAATGGCATAGAAGGACATGATGATGTCTATAAAGCTAGGCTAGTAGCTAAGGGGTTTTCCCAAGTTCAAGGTCTTCATTATGATGAAACCTTTGCTCCAGTAGCCATGCTTAGATCCATTTGGATAATGTTAGCGATTGCCGCATTTCATGATTATGAAGTGTGGCAAATGGACGTCAAAACCGCCTTCTTAAATGGGCATTTAAAGGAGGATGTGTATATGATACAACCCGAGGGTTTTGAAGATCCTAAGAATCCTAACAAGGTATGCAAGCTTAAGAGATCCATCTATGGTCTTAAGCAAGCATCGAGGAGTTGGAATCATCGCTTCAATGAAGTCATAAAAGAAAATGGTTTCACTCGAAGTGTCGAGGAACCTTGTCTATATATGAAATTCAGTGGGAGCAATGTTGTATTCCTGATCTTGTATGTGGATGACATACTACTCATTGGAAATGATGTTCCAATGCTTTCATCAGTGAAAGGATGGTTAGGTAACCATTTTCAGATGAAAGATCTAGGAAATGCACAATGCATATTAGGTATCCGGATCTATAGAGATAGATCCAAGAGGATATTGGCACTAAGTCAAGAACCTTATATCGATAAGATTCTTCGACGGTTCAGCATGGGAAATTCCAAGAGAGGGTTTATCCCCATGGGAAGTGGCATTATATTGAAAAAGTCTCAATCGCCCACAGAACCCAAGGATGTTGAACGTATGAAAATGATCCCTTATGCTTCCGCCGTGGGATCTATCATGTACGCCATGATAAGCACTCGTCCTGATGTCTCGTATGCCTTGAGCATGACTAGTAGATATCAAGCAAATCCAGGTGAAAGTCACTGGATTGCAGTCAAGAACATCCTTAAGTACATGAGAAGAACTAAGGATTCATACTTAGTGTTTGGAGGGGAAGAAGATTTGTGTGTAAAGGGTTACACAGATGCAAGCTTCCAAACAGATAAAGACGATTTTAAATCCCAGGCTGGATTTGTCTTTATCTTGAATGGTGCTGCCATTAGTTGGAAGAGCTTCAAAGAACCAGTCGTTGCGGATTCTACAACGGAAGCAGAGTACATTGCAGCATCAGAAGCTGCTAAAGAGGCAGTATGGATAAGGCAATTTATCGAGGGACTAAGGGTAGTTCCAAATGCTGAAGATCCTATCACCCTGTACTGTGATAACAGTGGTGCTGTCTTTCAGGCTAAGGAGCCGAAGTCTAGTAATAAGTCTAGACATGTACCAAGAAAATATCATGTAATTCGAGATTTCATTGATAGGAAGGAAATAGCGATTTGTAAGGTTGGGACAGACGATAATGTGGCTGATCCTTTAACCAAACCCTTGTCGCAAGCTAAGCATGATTCTCATGCTCGTTCTATGGGTCTTAAGAGTTTACCCAATGTGTAACCGATTATGCGATATGAAATGAAAAATGTTGTTTTTACGTTCATATAAGATAATCTCGTTCATCATTTAAAGTTTTATACAACTTGTTTATTAAATATACTTTGTTAAATCCAAACAGGATTGTAGGACAATTGTTGAACCCTGTAGAAGTGAACTGGATTAACTTAGTATTGCCCCTAGTCACTTATATGAGGTGACGTCTAGAAGTGACTAGATTATGATGCGATTGATGGTGAGTTCTTACACCATAGAGTCATAAGGGATGACTAGTCGATCATATAGACAACTGTAAATTACACTTGTGTCGGGCAGTGACCGCTTATAGAGTTCTTTAGAATTCAATGGAGCATGGTCGTGGCAAGAGCTGCTATATATATTCTTATGAGTCGATTCTTAGACTAGAGACTGGTTGCTCTAGAGGTGACATTATTCAGAATGACTTTGATTTATATTCTACGATCTTCCGTAAAAGGGGTCAAATGGATATATTTTGGGTCACAATGGATGATGTTGACCAAGGAGAACAGTTGGAAAGAAATTGTTCTGCCCCTTGTCAGGGTTATCTTAAATCTCAAGGCCACTCGAGGAGTAGTGAACTGAAAATGCGTGGCCACGCTCGGAGACTGTCTATGGTAGATAATTCCGGTCAAACAGTTACACTCCATATCGAGAAAAACCACTATTGATTTGATCACGTGCAAGTACGACCTGAAAGACACCTTGGATTGAGTGGGAGATGATGTAATAGAACAAGAGAATCGGTGATCCACACTTGTGAGGACAAGTGGGAGATTGTTGGAGTAAGTGTCCTCGACAATAATGTGATCACGTCAATTATATTAATTAAATTGACAAAACTCTATAAAAGAATATTCATGGGATGATTCTTTATCATAAGTCAACTGGTCAACATTAATCGGTAATAATTGGCTTGCTAGAGTTTGACATTACTGTCGTAATGACGGTGGTGACCAGTTGATCCCTTTAGGTCACACCTTTAGGACAGCTATCTCAATATTAAATGTAACAACTGTATATTGATACGAGTTGATACATTTCTAGATTGTGAATAAAAGAGGAGATAATTTATAATAAGATTATAAATTATTTTAGTGATCGAAGTGTCATCACTATTAATTATTTGTTTTATGAAACATAATAATAAAATGAATGAATCGAATAAACTACAATTGTTGTAGTTATAGAATGCGATTAAATAATTATATGAAATTATTTAATTACCAATTTACGATAAAAGGTTTAAAATGTTAAACTACGTAAATAATATAATCCTAACTAATGTTACGGATTGGATCCGTTTTGGTCATGTGGACCGTGTGATATGTCACACTTAGACCTACACATTTTACATATTACATTACGTAATAGGAACATTAGGAAGACAATGCATTTAATTTGTTAATGCATGCTTGAGACAATTCAGAGGATTGAGTGCCAATCTATTGGGCACTCTAACCCTTGTTCTCGGCCAAGTTTTGTTCTTTGGTTCTCTTAACTCATTCATTCACAATTCATACTAGGGTTTTGTTTTTAGAGAGAGAACAAAAGAGATAAAATAAGCTCTTATTTTCTAACCCTAAAACCGTGCACCTCCTTGCATAATCTAGTGAGTTTGTTTGTTGATTCTAGCACAATAACATACAAACATTGAGAGTTAGTGTGTCTTGGTGTTCATCTTTTGGAGGCCATCATCTCTTTGAAGGTTCAAGGAGGATCATCCACATATTAAGCTCAAGAACAAGTGAAGAAGGTGACTTCACTTGTGCCCTAAAATAGCCGAGATATTCAATGTAAGGAAGCTTGTTCTTCTTCATATATCTCGAAATTTCCTTGTTAAGCATGCATAAGATCTATCATTTATAAGATAAATATAACATAGTATGACTAAATAGGTATATGAACCTAATACCCACCACGTCAAACACCCACACAAACACACGTTAAAACTCCTTATCTGCCCCTGTTTGCTAATTCGCGTAAACCCACCGTAGTGGCCACCCCTGGCCACCACCACCGCACCTAATGACTCTCCCCTATGGTACCAACCACCAACCATGGCCCCCACCATCCTAGCCCTTTCTTTCTTCCCTGAACATCGCTTGCACAACAGCCCTTCAACCCCGAGTCATCCCCCATTTCCTACCCAAATAACCACCACGACCACCACCACGGTGGTTGTCAAAGGGGTCAGGTTTATGCCCTATGGTCCCACATATGCCTGGGGTCCGATGTAATGGAGTCTGATGGCCTGAGGGTCGAGGTCAGTCAAGTAGAAGGTAGGTTAACACAAAATCTTATACGAACGGTAATACGATAAAATAACGTACCTTGATAACAACATGACGGTTAAAATAAACGAGCAAGGACTTGAACAGGGCGAAATTGAAGAAGGCTAAGTAGTAGAATACGGAGAGAGAACGACATGGAAGGAGGAGGGAAAAGAGAGAGTAAAAAAAAACGTGGAGAGGGAATAAGGAGGAAGTAACGTAGTTAGGGTATGGGAGGCAACGAGTTAGGGTAGATGTGTAGTTCATGTATTAGGGTTCCAAGAAATAAGAAATAAAACAATTAAATTTTTTACCTTATTTAAATTATGGAACTTACTATTAGTAAATACTAATTAATTAGTTACAAAAATATAAATATAAATATTATTAATATAGTAGTATTTTGGTCCATATAATATGAATTATAGAAATATTAAAATACTCGCAATTACATAAGAATATATAAAATATAGGATTTAAATACATTTACGACTTAAATAAAAATAGTGATTAAGTATAGACGGGAAATAAATATCAAATAGGAAATATATTTAATTATAAATATATTATTAAAATTAAAGAAATACAAATGAAACGCCATTTATGAAATAATCGTCTAATATCAAATGATTATGAAATACAAAATAATCGTAGAAATACGATTTATAAAACAATAACCGTTGACGTAAAATACTTTATAAACCTTCCTTTTGAAATACGTGTATAAAACATGGTTTGACTGTCGTTGACCGAAGCTAACATACGGGGTATTGCAGTCTTCCCTCCTTAAAAAGAACTTCGTCCCCGAAGTTCACCACACTACCCATCACCAAACCAAACTCAACCGACGCCTTCTACTCAAGGTCACTTCCCTCAAAAAAAATGGCATGTGTTACATTCCATCTCCCTTAAACCAACTTCGTCCCGAAGTTTAACAGCTGTCAAAAACACGATCTCAACCACACAACCAAACACGACAGTCCTCCACTCTTTTGCACTGACTCCCTAAATCTTCTATGAAGACATTCTATAACGGTCTATCCTCCTTAAAAAGGAACAAGCCAACAACAGTTAATGTAAAAATATATACATACATAACATCGCATCATTGCACAAACTCAAAAGATACAAAACTATACAATTCTTTCACGCGTAGAAACACTGCTCATCTAATGTAATAATTAACAGCCAAACTTTCGAGATTTTTCAATCCTATCCTCCTTAAACCTGGTTACGTCCCCGTAACCTCCATCAGATTCATATATCACTAAACACAGATCATCACCATATTTAAAGGCAAAACGACATGCAAGAAGATAATTGAGCACAACATAAAACTCATTTCTCATCTCAGCACAACTAAGTAGCAATCATGACTTATAAAGTACATATACTCGCTAAAGGCATTAAGTCACCGAAATCATACAACATGTGAACATCTGAGCACAACCGGAATTACCATATAAATATTCACGTGGTCACAAAACTATTTGACAACATCCATTTACCAGTATAAAATTCCAAACTTCTTACCAGATTGCCAAACATGTACCATTTCCGTAATAAAATAACAGTGGCAACTCGAAATAAGGCATACATAAATACACCTACTGCAATTCGCTTTATACAAGAACTGGTCAACGTTAACAACTAACAGTTATAAATAAATACGACTATAAGCATACAAAGACACTTATCCAGTCATTTAAATACTTGGTAATCACACAAAATATTGTAAATAACAACCATAATATTGTCACACTTAGATTTGTATATTTTGTTTCAACTTCAACAATAACAGTCATATAAAGTCATGAAATTCATTCACATTATTGTAACAACAAGGCTATATTATCATATAATATCTCTGTATTCATTTCATATGTCTACTACTCTTGCTAATTATGTCATATCAGGATATTACATGGTCACATTACCAAATTCATATTTGGTTAAACTTTAATAACTTACCATTTCAAGAATCACACATTATGCTGCAACTTTCAAAATTTATAATTAAATAACCGCTTAGCCATTTTGTGAGATCTCATAGTTTTTTTTTTATTTTTTTATTTTTTTAAAAAAATAATGAATTAACCAATCATACGAAAAAAGAATCAAATCAAAGCTTATGGAAATTATTTATAACAAAGTTTACAACTCAGATGGTCTGAACAGAAACTTTATAGCAATTAGACAGAAAATTCGGCAATTTGCAAAAAGTTACTATTAAATAACAACTCCTTAAGATTTTGCGTGGCTTATCATTTTGAAAACGTCAGTGAATATTCTAAACGGTGGAGTTGGAATTATGCATAAACAATAACTACGTTTTAAATGATTTTTTTTTTTCAAAAACATGAGTCAAAACAGAATTGTGAAGTAACAATCTGACCACGGTCGACTAAAATATTTATTTCTCTCAAAATATAACTCGTATTAACATGAAACCAAAAGCATTGGAAAGTTAACTCAGAAGGCTATCATACATAAAATTTTCATATTCATTTATGCAACACATATTAAACGGCAGCACGTACCATCAAGGTAACGTTCCGAAAATTTATTACAAACTTGGTTCCATTAAAATTTCACATTACTTCACATTATCGTACTTAAACATGACCATTCTTTCTCCAAAACATGTTGTCATATCTTTGTAGCCTTGGAATCACATTGTACCATATTAACATTTACTCATTATTTTAAACTGTAATTGTCATCTAGAAAACGATAAAGATTCCGAATTCGAAAATTAGTATCAACTAAATAACTCGATAGTTATATATATGTATAAATAAATGAATTAGTCCTTACCATCATAACCATCATAACATATTAAGGTACGTAAATATAAACTAGAAATCATTAAGGCGCCACTTATTGTATATTAATCTTATAACTAAATTAAATGTGTATAAATAGGCATAAAAAAAAACTGAATGAAAAGTTGAAGTATGATTTATCTAACACATAACTATATGATATTCATGGCTTGGGTCAACACATTCCTCATATCACTAGACATGGATTACTAAGACAAGCAGTAAAATAATAACAAGCATAAATCTCAAAGTTCGACTACATTTGCACAGTAAGCCAAACATCAAAGTTTTGCAAAGAATAAGGCATTCAATTAAAAGTTGTAAGCACGAATAGAATAACAACAAAATCACAATCGCCGACGTCACACATCACATGTAACATCCCGTATTTTTCGTAAAACATATTCTAAGCGTTTTAGTTATTTTAAGTAATAAAATAATATTTTAATAACTTAACGGAAAATATTTTATTAATGTATCGTGAGATATTTTAATAATAAGTAACATCCGTCTTAAGAACCCTAAGTCCTTAAGACGAATGCAAACTTGGTAAATTCATTTCACAACTTAAACCCGTTCTAATATCCGAACCCGTTTTAAATGTGACGGAAAGGACAACTCTTGTACACCTTTTAAAGACCTTTGTCGACATTTCATTTGCTCAAGAATTCATTTCACAGTAACTTCATCTTCCTCAAACCTCCATTTTATTCATCTCCTTTTCGATCCTTTCTTTATCATCCGTCGACCGAATCAAGGTAACAATAACATTTTCGGAATCCTCATCAAATTTCCAAGCCATCTATCACTTTAGTTTTTCATTTCCTTCACTCCGAAAAATCTGTCCATTTTGTGAGGATCGGTTTTCTGTCCTAAAACTCGGTTTTTATGTTTGTAGGTAAGGGCTTAGACGATCCAGAGGGTGTTAGCAACCTGGTTAAGGAGGATCTTTAGCCGGAATCGCTTGTGAGGTGACGATAATGAGAAACTCGGCCTATTTGTGAATATTAGCACTTTTGTTGTAAATCTTGTGATGGTTTCTGTTTTTATTAATGTTTAATGATCAAAGGACTTAGTAGCATGCTTAGGAATGTTTTTTTATGATGAAATCATGCTTGTTGGTGTTCTTGCATTCATATGTTATTTTTATGAAGAATCTCATGTTTGCGACGGATACTTGTTATAACCGTTTTGAGGATTGTTATGGGAGTTATGTGCTGCTAGGAAGTAGTATTTGATAATCTACAATGTTGGGTAAACTTGTTTGTTGTAATTCTTAGGAATTGGTGTCGAAGTGTTAAGTTTTGCAACGAATAGAAATCGCGAATTTTGCGTTACAGGCTCTCTGAGCCGGTCGACCGACCGGCCGCCGGTCGACCGGCTGAGAGCGTTTTCTCAGGTTTTTGTTATTTTTGCGTATCAATGAGACTTGTAGGATTAGGTCTCCCAGCCGGCAGACCGGCCGCCTGCCAGCCGGCTGGGAGTGCGTTATAGTTGTTGCGTAATTCAAAATTTTAGAGAGGCTGAGCTCCCAGTCGGCCGACCGGCTGCCTGCCGACCGGCTGGGAGTCCCTTGTGTTATTTCGTAGTTAAGAAAGAAAAGGGAAGCTAGGCTGTGTTGCCAGCCGGTGGACCGGCAGCCTGCCGACCGGCTGGGAACACATGTAGCTTATTTTCAAATCGTAATTTGTTCATAACTTTTAAACGGTTATTCGGTTTTGATTGAAACTCGTCCCTAGTACCTTTGATGTATGTTTGAGGTCCCCGGTGTACGGGCAACATTGTATTGGATTCGGGAATGAAGTGAGGATAGAGATCCCCCGGTCGGGTAACCGAAAGGGAAACCGGCTCTCCCTCGTTTAGTTTCCGGGATCAATTAAGTGTTGATTAGAGGTTAAGAAAGTAAAACTATAGCTTAGTTCATAGACTTGGATGAAATTGTATTGATGCGTATTAAGGTATGCCTTAAGCTGGCCTCTGAGCTTAATACGTGAGTTGTTTGCCATATATGGGGATATGCCTTAAGCTGGCCTCTGAGCCCTATATGTGTATGTGTGTCGTGTCTGGGATATGCCTTAAGCTGGCCTCTGAGCCCAGACATGTATGATTGTGACCGCGTTGGAACATGCCTTAAGTTGGCCTCTGAGTCTGACGAGTAGAGCAGCTGCACAACGGGGCATTTAGGTCGTAACGCCTCACCCGGAGTGCAGATGTTTGGTGCTAGAACATGCCTTAAGCTGGCCTCTGAGTTTAGTACCTTGTGATGTGGTGAAGGGACATGCCTTAAGCTGGCCTCTAAGTCCTTTACTTTTGGATGCTAGTCTATGCCTTAAGTTGGCCGCTGAGTCTAGTGTCTTGCTGATTGGCAGGTCCATGCCTTAAGCTGGCCTCTGAGTCCTTGCTTGCTGAATGTTTTAGTAATTAGGTTATGTCTTAAGTTGACCGCTGAACCTTCTTACTTGCTGAATGTTTTGGTATGTAGGTTATGTCTTAAGTTGACCGCTGAACCTTATACTTGCTGAATTTGTATGTTTGCCTAGTGATGGTATCGTATCAGAGACAGATGTGTTTATGGATGTTAAGATGTTGTAGTTGTTGAGTCTTATGTTTGACTTTAGTATTGTTCATCCAAGGCATTGGATGACTCTTCGATCGGTTTCATAAATAGTTGGACTGAAAGACCCCCCGACTGGGTAACCAGTAGGGAAACCGGCTCTCCTTCCTAACGGTTTATGAAGTTGGGTTGAGAGCTATGCAGTTGTATCGCATGATAGTTGAGACAGTTGATGAGCTGTTTATACTTCACATGTGGTTATATGTTGGAGTATTCTGTATTGTTTTATATGTTACGTGTTGTCACAAAAGGTGGCTAGGAGAACTCTAGTCACTCCCCACCGATTGTGGCGTACATGTTTTCATGTATGTAGGTACATGCAGGTATGGAGATCGGGGTTCACGAGAGCTAGCGAGCGATGATCCTATCATCATGACTTACCCTTATTTATCGTTTAGCTAGACTCGTAGTTTTGATACTTGGTTTTGGTGCCTGTAGGGATGTTCCATCCCAGGCTGTGTACATATTTCATTTCAGTACTTAGAACTGCTACTTAACTATTTTGGTTTCAGTTTCAGTTACGTTTCAGTTTAAGACTTCTCGCATGTTGTTTAGTTTACTTTAAAAAGTTTAAATTCCGCTGCATTTTTAGTACTTTTGTGTGTTTATATTTCCGCTTTCGCAAGGGGTTTTACAGTTGGTATCAGAGCATAATTGCTCCCGACGCACTCATCTGACCCCCAACCTTAACTTGACCAAATAAACAAATAATGAATGAGAGATGGGGTAGATCTAAGGATTTATATTGTAGTCTGTTTGTGCCTTGTTAAGAATACGTCTAACAGTTTACGCTCTTATGATTGAAGAATGGCAGAGCCAACCTATGAAGAGAGTCCTGAGATGCGAGCCCTCATTCAGACTCTTCGGGATTGCGAAGCTAGGTCATCTACGCCTTCTTCCTCATTGCAAATCTCGGGAAGTAACCAACCTGGAGGATTGGCTTGGATTGTCACCCAGATGTGGAGGAATGCAGCTAAGACATTCGACGGAGAGTGTAACACCCCCATTTACCTAGGAGCCTGAACTAGGACTTCCAGGGTAAATAAGACTGTTACCATCCTGCTTTAACCAGGGTAGTAGATATACATAGAGAAAGAAGCGCAGTACTTAAAAAAAAATAAAAAGTTAAACTGATCTATTACAAACTTAGTCCAAAACTTCCACAAATGAATAAAACAAAAGTGCGACTATGAAATAAGACTAAGTGATCTAGTGACTAAGTAGGTCCAGTCCATGCCTCTCTTCCATGCCCAATCCTAATCCACCTGTCTCTGACCTGAAAGATCTACTCCCCATTCCGGATCATTGTAGGTGAACACGAATACACTGTCAACCTCGCGGTTGAGTAGGATAACACAATAGAAGATAATAATGCATCACAACAATAATATGCAAATGCGTATGTCATGCTCGAGCTCAATCGCGATCTCAATCTCAAACCCGAAACACCCAGCCATACCGAACCTCCCGGCAGACTATAATCGGCCGTCGCCGAACACCAGCTCAAAAGCTGATAAGACACCAGGCCTGGTCTGCAGAACCACCCTGGGCTTTATACCAGATTAACATCTGATCCACAATTATCTCAATATCCAATGCACATGCATGCTCGTGAATGCAACTCAAAAATAAACTAATCATATGATATCATGCTCATACAATTCATGCTTGCAACCACACAGATAGAACCACATACATTCATAACCAAACATAAAATATGGGGCCAGTGTATCCTACCTGTATAAGCAAGTCTGCGAACGAAATCACCCTCTAGAAATATTCCACTTCGAATTCCGTTCCTATAAGTTATTATTTAATATTAAATTCGTGTTCATACAACCAAATACCCATAACCAAAGTATAAGCTCACATGACGTTCACTTACTAATTATAGACTTATCCAACATCACTTACTAAATATAGCTTTTGAACAACTAAACAATTATTACTACTTAATATATGTCATGATAGAACTATTAACACTTATAAGATCACTACCCAAAATTAAAAGCTAGAAAACTACTTTTAGGTAAACATTAAGCCAATAATAAAATTAAGACATACCATAAAAACAACCTTAACACTTAATAAAATAACCACATTAACTATATTACTTAGATACCATAAATATATGTATCATATCATTCATACTAAAATTAACACTTGATTAAAATCTCATATAATACGATTAACGTCAAATACCAAAACTTAGCTACAAAATAATAATAACAATAATAATAATAATAATAATAATATTTTCCCATAAGTTGAAAACACTAACAATTAAGAAACTATTATTATCACCATCATGCCAAACCCTAATCTAACTCACGACTAACACGCAAACACGAACACATTCAAACAGCCCAAAACCGCGAACCCGTTGTCAACAGCCCTGTTAAACGCTATTCCCGACACTTGCTGCCACCCCTGGCCTCCCCACTGGCGCCACCAGGCTCTCCACTGAGCCACGGTGGTTCCAGGGAGGAGGTCAGTGGCTACCTGCCACGACCACAGACGCAGTAAACCACCACCAAAACCTGATCGTGCGCTGAAACAAAACCCGCACTCAAACTGCCTATAAACCACCGTGACAAAAGCTAGCCTCTGACACCACCCACGGCCACCACCTTCACCCCTGGCACCACTAGACTCGCCACTGAGTCTTGGTGGTTCCAATGGCGAAGGTAGCATCCACAACCACCGTGACAGACAACCCAGAAACCCCTACGACAACCCAGATCTGACCACCACCGTGTTTATGCTAAGGTTTTTACAGCCACCATACACCACCGTGTGACACCACGATGGACAGACTCGACCACCCTTCGACCCTCCTGCCTATGGTCATGCCAACAGTACCAAAACACAGATAGCTACAGACACAAGAGACATCGAATTTGTACACAAAACCCCCCGTTCACACACTCTGTTTTCGATACAACTAAACGAAAGAACAAACCAGAAAAATTGAAGCATGCCCAGAAACGAACTGTCCTAAACAACGACTTTAAACAATAAAAGACGACATCAGAATGAACAATATATGAAGATTACCTAACATAATTTACGAATCCCCAGAAAAACACGACTATTAACATCTAATGGTGATCGTACATGATATTAAAAACGCAAGATAAAGCACGAAATCAGAACTAACGAGAAAGTAGGGTGTGCATACCTCTTTTCCCCTGCCAATCGACCACCCTATAAGACCTAGAACCACCGTGTCAAACGTCCCTTGCAAACTTTGTAGTGGCGGCAGTCTATGAGGTGTGTGGTTGTTTGTGAAATCTAGGTCAGAAAGGTTTTATTTTGTGGTATAAGTAGGTCGGCTGAGATGGGATTTCAGAATTTCTGAAATCAAGGAATCAAAACCATGTATGGGCTAGGGTTTGGGCACGCAACCCTAGGCCCAATAACTCGACTATCCGTGTAAAAATCAACCCATCACGCACTCCCATATCCATATAACTTGAGTCAGGTACGGGTTCATTAAATATTCACTTATACGATTCTTAAAAACAACGCCTAAAACCCCTTGTCCACCAATATTACCTCGCTTTTATCATAACCCATCGACATCGAAAACTAATAAAGTTAATATAAATAATAAATAAACGGTATAAAATACGGAGTATTACACAGTCTCTGGGTACGTATGGTTATGAGTATTGAGGATCTGGTTTGGTGGTAGTCAGAGGTTGGAGTGGTGCTTGTCACGGTGGTTATGGTGCCTGGTGTTGGCGTTGGCAGTGGGTCTCGTGCGGCGGCTATAATAGTCATAATTTGAAACAGGTGGTTTGCGTGTGGGGTTGCTGGGTTTGGTATGTCCGTGTGGTGGTTATAAGGGGAACCAGGCAGGGAGATGACCACCCCTGGAACCACCATGAGTCAGTGGTGACAATGGTGGTGGCCAGAGGTGGTGTGGGTCACGGTGGAGAGAGAGAGGAGCATGGAGAAGAGGAAGTTGGAGTTAAATGCTGAAAATAGAACGGATGACGCATGTACAGGTGGTTTTAGGGTGGTCGTGGTGGTGGATGTGGTGGCCCCTGGCGGTGTCCAACGCATGGTAGTGATAGAGTGTAGTGCAGGTGAGATCATGGGGGTGGTGGTGGAAGCCGAGGGTGGCCAGATTGGTGCTGGTAGGGGCGTGAGTATGAGTGTACACGAGGACAGTTTATGGTCTGTTGGTTGGGAGTCATGAGTCGTGGGGTTTGATCCTTGGATCAATGGCAAGGGGATTGTTCTTAGTTGTGTTTTATTATTATTATTACTATTACTATTATTATTATTATTATTATTATTATTATTATTATTGTTTGTTGTATTATTATTATTATTAGAAGATATTGATAATGATATGATTAGTGATATTGTTAGTATTATGAGCATGTCTTAGCCTTATTTTATCATCAGTATTACTATTTCTTCTTGGGCTGTAATATTATTATTAATAGTATTGTCTATTGTTAGGACTTGATAATTGTATGTTGGTAATGTTGTTAATATTATTATTGTATATATGTTTTGTGATTTTATGGATGTTATTATTATTAGTAATGGTAAATTATTTTATTTGTATTATTATTAATACTAATATTGATAATAGTGTTGTACATGTTATGAATTGAGTAATAATTGACTAGTGGATTGTAAGCTATATTTAGTAAGTCAAGGTTCATCAACCTTATGTTTAATTGAAGGTAAATGGTTGTGTGAGTAGGAGTTGACACTAAGTAATGTTTATAGGAACTGAGCTCAAGGTGGAGTCTTCCTTACAACTGTCCAGATATCATTCCGCAAATTGAGGTATGGGAAATACGGTGTACATGATAATGATTACTCTACTGTTATCAGATGATAACCGTGATTAGTTTATATTAACATTTGATTGGTATATTGTGTTATTTGATATACATTCTGTGATACGATATGAGGTGCGGAGTTAATGGGCCTTGTGATCGGTGCGGAGTTAATGGGCTTGTGATTCAGAGTGGGGATGATTGAATTTCTATTTATGGTAATGTTGGTTGTTTACTTTCCCCCCTACTCAACCTCGTGGTTGACCCTGTGTATTCGTGTGACACCTGTGATGATCTGTGATGGGGAGCAGTTTTGACAGGAAAGATGGTGCTATGGGAGCATGGGATGGCGTGAGCACTTGGATGGACCGACTTAGATGTAGATCACATACTTTGTAGTTATCAGTTGTACTTTAATTCCGCTGTGTAGTATTTGTAACTTCAAAGTTTAAATTTTATCAATTTTTATATAGAGTACTTTGGTTTGATTTTCTTTGTTATTCACTACCTCGGATATTCCGAGATGGTAACAGCTCAATTTACTGAGAATGTCTTGCTAAAGGCTCCTTAATAAATCGGGGTGTTACATGTGGGGATTCACATTTAGGACGATACGGGAAGATATATTTGCTTTTATTTCATAGTATGATGATTAGCATAAGCACAAGTTTACAAATTTAACATTTGACAACATACAAATTGAAAGCTTGAGTGTGTATTCGTTCATTATCAAAGACGAGAGATAATTATATGCTAAAACATGGGGTCAGCTCATTCGGTATATATACAAGTGCACATATATATGATGCACATAGGCTTACGACCTACCTCATTAGGTCCTCGAGTAGTGACGGCTTTGTCCGAGACGGATTTCTACAGAAAATGCAGAAACATAAAGTCAAGTCATTATACAGTAATATATGCATGATAAGCTGGTCATCATTCCGTGGTGCCATAAACAAAAGTTAGGCCATCAAATCGTTTAATGCAGTCTCTCGAGATCCAATCTATTGAAACAATATTAACCATTTATGCAATAACCCGTATTTCCGTATTTTGTAATAATGAAATATTATTATAATTATTTTGACTAGGGATGATTTACCCACTTAATAAGTTTGATATTTTATGTGGATATTTTATATTCGGTACTAAATCGCTATTTTTATTATTTTATTATAATCTTCTTATTATTATTATCCATTCTATAATAACTACTACTATTATCATTATTATTATATTATAATTATTATTTTACTATTTTATCATTATTATTATTATAGTAATATTTCCACTAATATTGTTATTCATATTAGTCTTGTTATTATAATAATAGTAATAATCACCTTATTATTGTATTATATTCCTATAATATATTATTCCCATATTATTACTATACTATACTACGCATTATGCAATATGGTAGGCTTTGTTTTAAAACCCTAAACCGTAAATCCAAACGTACACCGCCCCCAACCTTCTGCTACAACGCTCAAACAACTTCCGCATACACACACCGCATGTTAATCGTCTCCAACCTCGGGTAAGTCCCGTCCACCGCAACTCTCTTCTCTCGAGTTTATGCGGTTTTAGTCTCGGTTTAAGACTAGTTTTAGGACTGGGTAGATGTCGAATGCTTAGGATGAGGGTGTGAGCCGCGGTTGGTATAGGTCAGAGGGTTGGGTCGTGGTCAGTGGCAAGGGAATGAAGGCGAGGTACTAGAGGTGCTGCAACGGACGTGCGCGGTGGTTCGTGCCGGAGCAATGCGCGGACCAGGCTAATTAATGCCGTGCTATGGTTGTCGGGAATTACGTGAACTGGTGAGTAGTATGGAGGTCGACAAGGCGAGGGAGTGCAATAGTGGGACATGGTGGTCGGTGGAGGCGGAGTACACCACCACGGTGGGTTTCAGCGATGGGGCGAAAACAAGGACAAACAGAGGAGTGCGGACGTGAGTTGTAGGGTTGTTTGTCGAGGTGAGGACCACTAGGTGGGTCGACGGTTTCAGAGGTTAGGTTGTAGTTAGGGGTACAGTCATGGTAGGCGTTTTATGTGGTGGATAGCGGTGTTAGGGCGGTGGTATTTGGCACAGAACAGAGCAGGGCCGTGGTGTACATACGAGTTTAGAGGGGTTGTAGCGGTGGCTGTAGTGGCTTCTCATGGTGGCTCAAGGGCGGAAGTGGTAGTTGGTAGTACGAAGCTTAAGTTGGGTCCGGTGGTGTCGGTGGTGAGGGAACAAGCTAGTGCCGGTGATGTCGCGAAGTTGGTGTCGGGTTCATATGCGGAGTTGGGTAAGCAGCTATTTGTTTCTAATATACGCGTGATGGTTTCTTTCATGGGTTTGTTGAGTGTGGTTACGTGGTTTGGGTTGGACATATGGGTCTTAGAGTGCTTAATTAGTTAATGATATTATTGGTTAGTTAGTTTGATTTTAGTCTTAGTGGTTTTATTATATGCTTATATTATTAGTTTAGTTATTAATTAGTTATTTTGTTTATATTTATCTTTTGTGACGATATTGTTATTAATCGGCTAAATAAGGTAATTGAACTAGGCCGTAATTAATATGGTCTCGTTACGCGTAATATATATATTAACCAAATTACTAAGTTGATTAACTAGTATGTTAGAATTTGTTGTGTAATTGTATTAGTTAGTAATTAAGTACATTATTTTGTTAGGTGTAAAGTATGTGATGAAGTGATTCTGCTGATTGGATGTTAGCTGCGCGATGGGATTACATTGTTATCCAGGTAGGATAGACTGACACTATACTTTATGAAGTGATATGAATGGATGTTTACTCCGTGATGTGTTATGAAAGGATGTTGCCTTGTATGTGATGGATGCAAGCATGAATTATATAAGAATGATATTGGTTGGATTGATCGTGGATTATTGGCAATGGCATGAGTATTTCAGTATTTGATAGCATGATTAAATAATTATATTGTGGCATTCATGAGCATAGCATATGCATTGGTTATTGAGAAAGTTATGGTCAGATATTGTTATGATATAAAGCCCAGGGTGGTTCTGCAGACCAGGCCTGGTGTCTTATCAGCTATTGAGCTGGTGTTCGGTGACGACCGATTATAGTCTGCCGGGAGGTTCGGTATGGCTTGGTGCAAGGGTATGAGTTTGAGATTGAGAATTGAGATTGAGATTGAGCTCGAGCATATCATTGCATTTGCATATCATAATTGTTGCATTATAATTTTGTGTTACCCTACTCAACCGCGAGGTTGACAGTGTATTCGTGTACACCTACGATGATCCGGAATGGGGAGTAGATTCTGCAGGTCAGAGACAGATGAGCTAGGAGCTGGGTCAGGAATTTGAGATGCGTACTTTGGACCGACTTAGAATTTTATCACATCTAGAGAAGTCATCAGTTGTATTTTCTTTTCTGTTATGTAGTAACTGTAATAACCAAGTTTAAATTTTATCAGTTTTTATAAAGTACTTTGGTTGTTTTACTTTGTTATTCACTACCTCGGACATTCCGAGATGGTAACAGCTCTATTTATTTGAGAATGTCTTGCTAAAGGCTCTTAAATAAATGGGGGTGTTACAAAGTGGTATCAGAGCAAACGATCCTTAGGCCTAAACCAAATGAATAATAATGAACGTAGAAAGAGTCTAATAAAATGAACCCAGGTTAGTAACTGTTAGGAGCCCCGGGATTGGGATGAGTTAGGAGCCCCCTCAAACCAAGCCACTGGCCCTTTCAGTCTAACCTGGTCACACTTGAGAGATGTAGAGCGTGGGTAGTATAGAATAAAAGACAGGACCCAATATATATATATATTATACTAACGTTTCCGCAAAAAGGAATGAGGTAAGTATGATGTGAAATATGGTTGGAGATCTGTGTTGTATGAGATTTATATTGAATGTTCATTGGGATATATGATTCCAACTATTGAGAACATGAGTATGTGTATGTGAGTATGGATCTATATTTATCGAGCCATAGATATAGTGATGTGATTATATGATTTAGTCTTTTGACATGACCATATGATAACTGGTTATTAAATGATTATCGTAATTATGTAATATATATTGGCTTGTGTGTGGATATGAATGATCAGATTTATATGTATAGTAATTCATGTCTAGTGATATGCGGAATGTGCTTCCCCAAGCCATGAATGCTATATAGTTATGTGTTGCATAGATCGTACTTAAAGTTTACATGACAATTTCTATTTACCCACAACTAGTTTAGTTATTGAGTCAGTATTCAAAAAGTGCACCTTGTTGATTTCTTGGATACATATTTACGTACTATTATGTTGTGATTGCTACAATGGTAGGAACTAATGCATTGTTCTTACATGTATAACTATCTAATTATTTCGCTGACGCTACTTTTCAAGTTCGCAATCTTTACCGTTTTCTAGATGACATTTTCACTTTGAATAATGAATACATGTTAATATGGTGCAATGTGATTTCAATGTTTTAAATGGTATGTCAACATGATTACTATGCTTCGATGATATGTCAACACGTTTGGGAGAATAATGGTTGTATGTAAATGTGATAATATGAAGTGATTTTAAGGAACAAAAAGTTTGATAAATTTTCAGAATGTTACATTGTTTGCACGGGCTGCTATTTAAAATGTGTTATTTATATGAATGTGAAAATTTTGTGCATGATAACCTTCTGATTTAGCTTCTTGATGCTTTTGGTTTCATGTGTATACGAGTTATATTTTGCGAGAAATAAATATTTTAGTCGATAGTGGTCAGATTGTTACTGCACGGTTCTGTTTTGACCCATCTTTTGCAAATGACACCATTTAAAACGTATTTATTGTTTATGCATATTACCAACTCCACTGTTTAGAATATTCATTCACGTTTTCAAAATGATAAGTCACGTAAAATCTTAACGAGTCGTTATTTAATAGTGATTTTTGCAAGTTGCCCGATTTTTGTTTAATTGGTGAAAAGTTTATGTTTCGACCAACTGAGTTGATAATTTGTTATAAATAATTCCCTTAAGTTGTGCATTTGATTTTCTTCCTATGATTATTCATTATATTTCTCAAAAACTATACTGGTTCAGAAAATGGCTGGACGGTTATTTAATTATAATTTTTGGAAGTTGCAACATGATGTTTGATTGTTCAAATTTTAAGTTATGTAAGTTCGATATAAAGTTTAATCAAATATGAATTATGTGATGTAAACATGTAATATTCCGATATGACATTAGTAGCATGAACAGTAGGCATATGATATGAATATGAACGTTATTATATGATAATTTAACCTTGTTATTTCATTGAGTTTATATAAAATAGTCTCAATTATACACATTATGGCTTTCTATTTATATGACCTCAAAATAATTGTGTGGTGTTCATATGTAATGTTAAAATCATGTTATCGGAGAAGAATCTGGACACGTGTTAGAATGAATTTAACTGGTAAACTTATTAGCCTGATATACCAATCTAACTGTCATAAGTAATTGTGAGTATTTTGAACAATCTCAAACTTGTGGATGTTCCTTCATATATTAATGGTATATCTTGTCTAGTTCCCTGCGATAATCTTTATAACTTCTTCATGTATATTGTTATGTCAAGAAGTGAATTGCATATCGCTATCTTTAAAATCTGATCACAATATATATATTGAATTAAGTAATTGGTTTAACTTCTTATACGTAGAGATGCTACGCTATCTTGCTAGTCTATGATTGGTGTATATCTCGTGAAATATGTCATTGCTCCGTGTTTAATTACATTAATTAAATTTTTTGCCTAATGTCATGTCTCTTATGTGCGTAAACAAGTGTAACACCCCAAGAGTATGAGAGGAAAGTTGTCCCACATCGGTAGAATGTGAGGCTTGTGATATGTTTATAATAGCTTTGTTTATGAGCAGAAAATTTACAAGTATGTTTGTTACGTACTTTAAAAGCCGGATGGTAGTTGCCTAGTATAGAGTAATCAATTTATCCGACGATTTCTGTCTATTGCTTTGGTGATCTTCTTGAACTTTGGATATGAAATTTTATAATGGGGTTACGAGGGCGTAACCATGTTTTAAGAAGGATATGATTGTAAAATCTTAATAATTTATGTGGTTATTGTGTGACGGAAATCGAATGTACTTGATAATCCTGATTACTTCTGTTATGCATTATATTGTGGTTCGTGAAACATCCTTTAATTTAGTTATGCGTAAAACTTTGAGGACAAAGTTTTCTTAACGAGGGTAGAATGTAGCATTTCACTTTTTGGGTGCTCGTATAAGTCCTACTTGCGTTGTTCCATGATAGTGGGGTGTTTCCTTATAGTTGTGGGATGGCGAACTTCGGGACGAAGTTCATTTTAAGGGAAGAAGACTGCAATAACCCGTATTTCCGTATTTTGTAATAATGAAATATTATTATAATTATTTTGACTAGGGATGATTTACCCACTTAATAAGTTTGATATTTTATGTGGATATTTTATATTCGGTACTAAATCGCTATTTTTATTATTTTATTATAATCTTCTTATTATTATTATCCATTCTATAATAACTACTACTATTATCATTATTATTATATTATAATTATTATTTTACTATTTTATCATTATTATTATTATAGTAATATTTCCACTAATATTGTTATTCATATTAGTCTTGTTATTATAATAATAGTAATAATCACCTTATTATTGTATTATATTCCTATAATATATTATTCCCATATTATTACTATACTATACTACGCATTATGCAATATGGTAGGCTTTGTTTTAAAACCCTAAACCGTAAATCCAAACGTACACCGCCCCCAACCTTCTGCTACAACGCTCAAACAACTTCCGCATACACACACCGCATGTTAATCGTCTCCAACCTCGGGTAAGTCCCGTCCACCGCAACTCTCTTCTCTCGAGTTTATGCGGTTTTAGTCTCGGTTTAAGACTAGTTTTAGGACTGGGTAGATGTCGAATGCTTAGGATGAGGGTGTGAGCCGCGGTTGGTATAGGTCAGAGGGTTGGGTCGTGGTCAGTGGCAAGGGAATGAAGGCGAGGTACTAGAGGTGCTGCAACGGACGTGCGCGGTGGTTCGTGCCGGAGCAATGCGCGGACCAGGCTAATTAATGCCGTGCTATGGTTGTCGGGAATTACGTGAACTGGTGAGTAGTATGGAGGTCGACAAGGCGAGGGAGTGCAATAGTGGGACATGGTGGTCGGTGGAGGCGGAGTACACCACCACGGTGGGTTTCAGCGATGGGGCGAAAACAAGGACAAACAGAGGAGTGCGGACGTGAGTTGTAGGGTTGTTTGTCGAGGTGAGGACCACTAGGTGGGTCGACGGTTTCAGAGGTTAGGTTGTAGTTAGGGGTACAGTCATGGTAGGCGTTTTATGTGGTGGATAGCGGTGTTAGGGCGGTGGTATTTGGCACAGAACAGAGCAGGGCCGTGGTGTACATACGAGTTTAGAGGGGTTGTAGCGGTGGCTGTAGTGGCTTCTCATGGTGGCTCAAGGGCGGAAGTGGTAGTTGGTAGTACGAAGCTTAAGTTGGGTCCGGTGGTGTCGGTGGTGAGGGAACAAGCTAGTGCCGGTGATGTCGCGAAGTTGGTGTCGGGTTCATATGCGGAGTTGGGTAAGCAGCTATTTGTTTCTAATATACGCGTGATGGTTTCTTTTATGGGTTTGTTGAGTGTGGTTACGTGGTTTGGGTTGGACATATGGGTCTTAGAGTGCTTAATTAGTTAATGATATTATTGGTTAGTTAGTTTGATTTTAATCTTAGTGGTTTTAGTATATGCTTATATTATTAGTTTAATTATTAGTTAGTTATTTTGTTTATATTTATCTTTTGTGACGATATTGTTATTAATCGGCTAAATAAGGTAATTGAACTAGGCCGTAATTAATACGGTGTCGTTACGCGTAATATATATATTAACCAAATTACTAAGTTGATTAACTAGTATGTTAGAATTTGTTGTGTAATTGTATTAGTTAGTAATTAAGTATATTATTTTGTTAGGTGTAAAGTATGTGATGAAGTGATTCTGCTGATTGGATGTTAGCTGCGCGATGGGATTACATTGTTATCCAGGTAGGATACACTGACACTATACTTTATGAAGTGATATGAATGGATGTTTACTCCGTGATGTGTTATGAAAGGATGTTGCCTTGTATGTGATGGATGCAAGCATGAAATATATAAGAATGATATTGGTTGGATTGATCGTGGATTATTGGCAATGGCATGAGTATTTCAGTATTTGATAGCATGATTAAATAATTATATTGTGGCATTCATGAGCATAGCATATGCATTGGTTATTGAGAAAGTTATGGTCAGATATTGTTATGATATAAAGCCCAGGGTGGTTCTGCAGACCAGGCCTGGTGTCTTATCAGCTATTGAGCTGGTGTTCGGTGACGACCGATTATAGTCTGCCGGGAGGTTCGGTATGGCTTGGTGCAAGGGTATGAGTTTGAGATTGAGAATTGAGATTGAGATTGAGCTCGAGCATATCATTGCATTTGCATATCATAATTGTTGCATTATAATTTTGTGTTACCCTACTCAACCGCGAGGTTGACAGTGTATTCGTGTACAGCTACGATGATCCGGAATGGGGAGTAGATTCTGCAGGTCAGAGACAGATGAGCTAGGAGCTGGGGCAGGAATTTGAGATGTGTACTTTGGACCGACTTAGAATTTTATGACATTTAGAGAAGTCATCAGTTGTATTTTCTTTTCTGTTATGTAGTAACTGTAATAACCAAGTTTAAATTTTATCAGTTTTTATAAAGTACTTTGGTTGTTTTACTTTGTTATTCACTACCTCGGACATTCCGAGATGGTAACAGCTCTATTTATTTGAGAATGTCTTGCTAAAGGCTCTTAAATAAATGGGGGTGTTACAATTTATTCATGTATGTGGCCGGCTATGATGCCTCAAATGAGTCAATGCATGGACTCTATACTTATGCCTCAAATTGTGTTAATTTGTAACATGTCATATAACACACGAACCAATTTGTTAATTATGCAATTTTAACTCTTTAAAATTCATAATTTACAAATTTATAACATTTAAGTAATTCCACTAGTAATTCTCATTTACTATCTTATAAAAATGTGTAACCATAATTTTAATTATAACTATTTGTAATTTTATGATTGAACGTGTTCATTCCCGATATAATTGTTTCTCAAACAATTAATCAAAACCGAGTAATAAAACAAATTTTATTACTTTGACAATTATTATTATAATCTTATTATAATAATACACGTGACACCCGTCGTTGAGGGTGCCAAAGATAAGATTTATAAACCTTAGCTTAAACTAGATAGAGTAAGTCAAAGGTCGAACCAGAAGGAGACAAAGCTAATTATGTTTGCGAATTTAAAGTCTATCGAAGTAACAAAGTTGGGGGTTTTGTAAATTGGTTTGAGACTAACAACTAAGATGATAAAATAAGATAAAAACTGAGACAAAGGTAAAAAGATGATTGGAAACTTCGGTTCACCATGGCTAAGGTAAGTCAGAATTGGGTAAACAACTCATAAACACAATCTCAAGGAACGAAGAATAAACCTTTAGGTCAATATTCTACCCAATCCTTACGGTCTTAGGGTCCCTAGAAAAGCACTAAACTTTCGTTCAAAGGGCAATTCCAAAGTTGTTGTTAAACTAATTCTACCAATCTTTCAATCTAGAAGAATTAGTTCACCAACAAGAATGGAGATCGGTACAAAAATCATATAACCATTAAAAACCTAATTTTCGCCATGGTTCCCCTAATTCCCAATCATAGGAATTAGCTACTCATAATCATAAGACTAAAACTAACAAAATTTAAGAACATCATGCGAGACAACATAATTGAGCAATAACAATTTAAGAAAACAATGTATGAATTCAAACAACAACAATAACAAAGAAGAGGGATTGGAACAATGAAAAAGATTAATTGCATTAAAACTTACGCCGAAATGGAAAAGTATGAACGAATCTGAAATTTGGAGTTTCTCTCCTTAGGTTTACAGTGTTATCTGCTAATGAGGCTTAACCTAATTATAATTACCGAGGTTTACTTAATAGTCTTCTCAAATTACAAGATTAAGGAAATAAACCGAAACAAAGAAATAAAACAGCGCAACCCGTGAACCGGTCGACCGACCGGGCATAGAGGTCGGTCGACCACTTATGCTGTAAGTGGATCTTCATGTAACTGCGCCTTGGTCGGTCAACCAAGTAGGCAGGTCGGTCGACCACTGTCTGCACGTTTCAGCCTCTGATTACTTTGCACGCATCTCCAAAACCACGAGTTCAGACCCTTGTCTTGTGGATTCCCTTAAGATAGCATCCGGAGGACGAATAAAGCTTGATTTAGCTTACTTCCGCTTGTTCCTACATTTAAAACATAGAAATGCCAAAGTAAACCATTTCGGGAGGAAAAGTAACTAAAAGCTACTAACATGCATAGAAATACGTGCTAAAACTATAGATAAAATGTATAGTAAATGCACGTATCAAATCTCCCCAAACCAAACCTTGCTTGTCCTCAAGCAAGCACTAAGACTCAACTAAAAGAAAACTTCTAATGGAACGGATTTCATGCTCAGAGCCAAACAAAACGCCATGCCTAACCAATTTAATGCAACTTCCAAAAATCAAGCAAATTGTCGAATGCAAACGAATTAAACATGTTGAGGTGAATGCCAAACTTTCGACCTTGCAAGACTCATTCAAATTGGACTCTCACGGATCGCTCCATCACTCAAACAAGCAAAGGGTAAGATAAATGTGAAAGACAAGAAGATGATCAAGAATATAGACTCTCACCTATCTACGACCCGTAAGAACATGCCTGCAATCTAACATGAACAAAGTCTCTACAACCGTACATATGCATTCCAACACTGTAATGACCATGACACACGCCGAGGTAATTTGGGATTCTGAGGCTATGGGTAAGAAAGGGTTAGAAAGAATTTGGGAAAGAGGGGTTAAACCGAGCTAACAACCATCAAACCAAACTTCAAAAAATACTTCCATTCTTATTTCCGAAACAACCAATGCTTAAAATTCATAGACATGGTACTCGCAAATACTTTTCTTGTTCCTTCTTTTTCTTTTTCTTTTCTTTCTTTTCTTCTCATTATTTTTTTTTCAATGCATAAGAAGGAGCTCCTGTACAGTGATTGTGGTCGACCGACCATCAATGTCAGTCGGTCGACCACCAAATAAATCAAAACAGTCCTAACACACCATGTCACTAACTCAGTTAGGGTAGGCTAATTAAGGATGTAGTAAATGGGATGAAAAGGCAATTTGGTCATGTGAGGGTTATGGGTCAAAAAAGAAAAGGAAACCTCTACCACATGCGTCAACAAACCACAAACCCGAATGCATATAGGTACCAAGTAGACAATGTTCATGCTTATGCAAGTTTATGTGACATGCTTTAGGGGGAGAAACTACTCTCAATTCTACATGAAATCGGTCATGAATGTCACCGATTTATTGGGCTCTAAAACTCAGAATTGAGGTAGCTTGCCAATAGAGAGTCAAGTCTAGTTGTTTAGCATAAAATCAACAAAAACTCGTGGACAATGCAAAAGACTTGTTTGAAAATGCAAGGCAAGACTATTAGGCGAAATGTAAAGCATAATCATCATAGTAACCATCCGTTCCGACTCGACCTACATGCTAAAAGAAACGTGCATTTTTTTGAAAATTTTGGTGTAAATGCATGAAAATAAGGGAAATAATGCAAAACTGAAATGCAATAAACGTGCGACAGAAAAAGATGAAATATAGCAGGTGCAGACGCAACAAAAGGAAAAAGACAGATGAGATAAAGACCAATGCAGACTTAACAAAAGGATGCATATACCCTCCCCAAACCAAAACGCACAATGCCCTAATTGTGCTCATCAGCACAAATCCGCAGCAGACTAAGTTGGGGATAGGTAAAAACAAACATGGAAGGAAAGAGAAGAAAACTAAAGGAAAAACAAAAAACAAAAACCAGTGACTTACAAGATGCATGTACCTCCCCGGTTTGGGCTTAAATCTAATCTTCGGGGTCATATTCAGACCCAGTAGCTTCCACTTCCTCCTCCTCCCCCTCTGCAGATCCACTGCCCTCTCCTGATGCAGCTCCAGAAGCCTCCCCAGATCTATAGCCGCCCTCCGGATAGGTGTAGTAGGAGGGATGAGTCCAGGGATCGGCGGGAAGCTTGTTGAGTGAGGCATACTCCGAGTAAATTGGGAACTGGAAGAGGGCGTCATCCAGGCTCTTCCGGTTAAACTGCCTGCAAAGATCTGCCACCATCTGTGAGGTCGACCTGTTGTCGGAAACAGCAGGTATATCAATATTGGGTGGGGCAACGAAGTTGGGAGGATATCATGTTCCCTGTGAAGCGTGGTGGGTGTTAGGGTCGGCTCCTCTAGAGCCTCTAGAGGTCCCTCCCCTAAGTGGGAGACGGTATGAAGGGAGGAGTGGTCTGGGCTACCCTACTACGTCATTAAAGGGTAGCAGGGGTGGAGCGGAGGTGATGGGAATGCGGTCACTGGTGTAGGTGTCAATCTTCCAACACCTGTCACGGTCAACTCACTTCACGGACTTAACATAAGGCATGTCCATGTAGCGGAGGTGAGGCGTAATAGAGTCCTCAAACCGGGGGAACTGCAAAACAAGGCGGTTAGCCAAACGAGTGACTAACCCACCGCAAACAATGGTGGTCAAAGTAGTCCCCTCTCCAACTGTCACAAAATGAGTGGCGGTCAAAAAATCTATGTTATTGAAATGAACCCCTACGCCTAAGCCTCACATCAAGGAATCCCGCCAAAATAGAAAGTTCGATGTTTTTAACATTTTGGGATTCCTTCCGGCCAAAAACAGTGTTGGCCAACAGCCGCAAATAATATCGAAGGGTAAGGAGATGTACAGAATTGCCCTTCTTCTTCCCACCACGGGTATCAGAAATACAAGACCAGATGACATTATAAGTCTCAGAAGGGTCACCAGTACGACCCTCAGCACTCAAGCCAAAGTAACCTGCAAACGCCTCTAGCGTCAAAGCATAAGTCACATTAAAAAGACGGAAGGAAATGCACTTAAAATCACTTCTCGCCTTCAAAGCCTCAAGGTCGAAGCATAAAGACGAGAAAAACTCTAGGGTGAGGATGGGATAAGTGAACTCGTCCATGGTAATGAGTCCCGAAAGACCCGTACCATTGAGCAATTCCACGACATCCCTGAGACACCCCAACTCAATAAACGTAGGCTCATGCATAAAGCGAGTCGCTGTCACGTGACAGTGAGTTGACAAATGTAAGAACCGGGCCCTTTGGTCCGGGTTTTGAAGATAACCTGCGGATAGTCCGGTAGACTATCCGTAGTTTGCACAGTTATTCCCTTGGAGCTGCTGGCTCGGCCTCTGGAGGTGCTGGCCGCCCCTCTTGAACTGCTCGCTTCGGAGGTGCGAGATCTCTTGTTTCCTCCAAATCGTCTAAACATGTTGAATCTTTGTAACGGAAAATTGGAAGATCTAGCTAGAAAAAAGGTAGGATGAAGGAGGGAGAGTGGCTAGGGTTTTTGGTGAAGAGGGGGAGTCGTTTTCTGATTTTTGAAGAATAATGAAAGTGACTTCAAAAATTTAGACTTAAGAAGGCCGGTCTCTTCGCCACCCCGGTCGATCGACCAGGAAGTTCGGTCGGTCGACCGGTCCCTGCTTACCTCAATTTTCCAGAACCCTGTTTTGTGCGAGTCTTTGGTCGGTCGACCAAGATACTCGGTCGGCCGACCCATATTACTGGCAACATCCGTCTGATTTCCTGCTCGAGCTTAAAATTCCCGTTAAAAGTATAAAGAACGAAAAGGAAAACTACTGAAACTAAGAGAAAACTACAAAACAAAGAAAGACACAACTACTACGCGGGTTGCCTCCCGGTTAGCGCTGGTTTAAGAGGTCCCACACGACCTTTTTACCTCACTATGAAGCATCCGATAATGGATCGAAGTACAAGAATTAAACCTTCCCAACGAACTCGTTTTCTCCATGGAAATGCTTCACATACTGGCCATTAACTTTGAACCTCTCACCAGCTGAGGTTTCTAACTCAATTGACCCAAACTTCGAGACCGTAGTGATGGTGTAAGGTCCACTCCACCTGGATTTCAGCTTACCAGGAAATCAACGGATACGAGCATTAAATAGCAAAACCTTATCACCTACCTGAAAATCACGCTTTATCATGCCAACGCTTGGTTTTCTCTTTGTAAATACTTGCATTGTCATAGGCCAGCAACCTAAATTCTTCCAGCTCATTCAACTGTGACAAACGTTTCTCACGAGAAAGGTTAGGGTCTAGATTAAGATCACATATAGCCCACCAAGACTCTCGTTCTAACTCAACTGGTAAATGACAAGTTTTACCATAAATCAACCGGAATGGTGACATTCCGATTAGAGTTTTGAACGCAGTCCTATAAGCCCATAAAACATCATCAAGCTTAAGACTCCAATCTTTCCGACACTTAGAAACAACTTTAGCTAGGGTCTCCTTAAGTTCTCTATTAGAGATCTCAACTTGACCACTAGTTTGAGGGTGATATGCTAGACCCCTACGATGTTGGACACCGAATTTAGTTAGCAAGGCACTCAACTGTTTCTCCTTAAAATGCATCCCCTATCACTAATGACAACCCTAGGGATGCCAAAACGCGGAAAAATGATTTTTTTAAACAGTTTGATCACAACTTTTGCATCACAATGGGGAGTAGCTATAACTTCTACCCATTTAGACACATAATCAACAGCGACAAGAATATACCTGTTACCTTGACTGCTCGGGAATGGTCCTTGATAATCGATGCCCCAGACATCGAAAATTTAACTTGAAAAATAATGCCGGGTTGCTAAAATACAAGATCGATAACTTTCAAAATCTAATGCTTATTAGACATTGATATAATCTTAAGGGTTATTTCATATAAATAATCCATCATATGCTTGGTCTTACGATAATGCTCCATCCTATTAGTAATTCGAATTAAATCCATACTATGCTTGATGTCTTCCAATATTAAACCAAGGAGACAGGCAATCTGTCTAACAGGTCACCCTGTTAAGAATGTTAGATAGAAGTGTGTTGAACACATTTCAAACAAAAAACGCCATTTTTCTTTCGTCTGTTCATCTCCCAAATCCATCGCCATCCATAATCATCATCATCCACCTTTAAATTTATTGGGTAATCTTCATCATCTTCTCCTTACCATACGCATCTGCAGCAACAATAGTCATTGTAAGTGTTTCATTTGTCTTAAATCTTTCCAATTTTTATTTGAATGAAAATGAATTGAAGTGTAATCTTGTTATACTGTGTTAAATTACCATAATTTTGATGATATATTCGTCTATAATCAAATGGGGCTAAGGTTAAAGGTTTTAAGTTTAATCATTTATGTTTTTGTTTGAAAAGGGGCTAAGGTTAAGGGTTTTGAGTTGAATAATTATATTTGATTGTTAGTTTGATGAATTTAAGTTGATTGTTATTTGTTTCGTTAATTATGTTTATCTAGGTAAGTCCTTGGGACATTGTTACACTGAAAATTTGGTTTGGCGGTTCCTTTAGGAAAGGTGATGTGCATCTGATTTACAGTAGTAGATGTTTTAGGACTGCGGGTGTGGAGTGTGACGAGTTTTGTTGGTTTACTTTGCTTGAAGAGGCTGAGAAGTGTGGTTGTTTTACAAGAAATGTTGATGGCATTTTCTATCTGAGGCCTCAAGTTGTATTACAAAAGATTGAGAATGATAAGGATGTTGGGACTATGAGTGAAGTGTCAATTGGGAAAAGAATTATTGAGTGCTATCTTGTTAGTGAGAGGGATATTCCAGAGGTCATGGAGTTGGTAAATTATAGTTCAATGGAGTTGATGACTGTTGCGCAGTTACCATCAAAGTTGACCCCTAGGAGAAAAGAAAAAAACAAGGGTAAAACTGTCAATACTGGTATGAATAAGGGACCACAAATTCATTAAACCCTAAACTCACCTACCACCATTAAGGCCCTGTTCTTTTCGGCTGAAACGAGCTGAATTGAATAAATTGGAGTAGAGCTTAATTGAACTAAATTGAGTGGAACTTAGGTGGAGTGAATTTAATTGAATTAAAAGTTACTTTTGTGAAGAGATTAATTGAAAATAATTGATTGAACGTAAATAAAACTTAACAGAATACAACCAACAAAAATTGAAAGAAGCTGAAATTAAGCCAGAAAGAACAGGGCCTAACTCTTCAAAACAGACAGCTCCATGTCAACAAAAACAAACCCTCTCATCTAAACAAAAACAAACATCCCCAACTAAACCACCAGAAACAATCATATCTGAACAAATAGAAAAGGCTGTAACTCCTATTGAATCGTTATTTGACTGCAATGACACAAGAGTAAGAGATATGTTTAACAAATATGAGCAAGAGGCTGAAAGGGCTGGGTTAAATAGCCATGATGAGGTTGAGTGGGATGATTTGAGTGAAAGTGAAGACCCTGGGTATGAACCTGAAGAAGATGATGACAGTGATGATGGGGAATTATCTAGTGAGCTAGAGTTAACTAATGATGAGTTAATTGAAATAGAGGTGTTGAATGAAGAAGTAGAGAATTTTATTGAGAAAGAAATTGAGTCAGAAGACATTTCTGATGAGGAGTTGCAAGTAGCTAGGGAGAAGGTTAAAAGTTGGAATGCAAATGCTTTGAAAATAGCAAGACAACTTCAGATTGAGGGAGAGCACAGACATTGTGCCAGACATATCTTTGCAAACTGGCACAAGACTTATAAGGGAGATTAGATGAAATTGTGCTTTTGGAATTGTGCCATGGCATACAACACAGCTAATTTTGATGAAGCAGTAAGTGCTATGAGAGAGGTGGACAACAGGGCAGCTGAAGCTTTCTTAGCTTGCAATCCTTCACTCTTCTGTAGAGCATTTATCAGTACCAAGTCCAAGAGTGATGTAATCGTGAACAACATGGCAGAGACATTTAATGCGTACATTATAGAAGCTAGAGCTAAGCATTTATTGTACATGCTTGAGGACATTAGGACATCCATCATGACCAGGATGGTGTCCAAAAAAACTGAAATGGAGAAGAAGACATTGACAGTATGTCCTAGAGTTCAGGCCAGATTAGAAGAAGCCAAGGATAAATGTGCTGACTATCGTGTTTTCCCATCAACAACCACTTTATTTCAAGTGAGACAAGACATAGATGAGGTAAATGTTGATTTGATTGCAAGGACATGTACTTGTAAGAGATGGGACTTGACTGGTATCCCATGTAGTCATGCTGTAGCTGTCATCTTTGAAATGCATGGTCAAGCTTAAGATTATGTTGATGATATGTACAAGAAGGAGGCTTATTTGTTGAGCTACAATGGTTCAATTGCCCCTTGTCCTGGCCAAAGACATTGGCCTAAGGTTTCCATGACATTAAATCCCCCACCAATAAAAGTTGGACCTGGCAGGCCACGAAAGAAGAGAAGGAGGGATCCACATGAGGACCCTAAAAATCCTGGCAAATTGACTAAGCATGGCCTACTTATGACTTGCTCCATTTGCAAGTCCACTTCACACAACAAAAGAAGATGTCCTAATAAGGACAATGCTGTTGAGCCACCAACAAAGAGAGCAAAGGGTAGACCAAGAAGCAACAACTAGAGGAAGGGATGACATATATGCAACAACTAGAGGAAGGGTTGGTAGAGGTGGAAGAGTAATGAGGGCTGGTAGAGGAACAACTAGAGGAAGGGATGACAGATATGCAACAAGAGGAAGGGTTGGTGGAAGAGGAAGGGTAAACTCATATACCTAACATCTGCTTGTTGTTTTTCTGTATATTTTAAACAGGTGCAACAAGAGGAAGGGCTGACACACTTTTTTGTACATTTTAAACAGGTGCCTCGAGGATTTGGTATTTTATTTGATGACAGTGGAAATGTGTACACCAATGATCCAAGAAGTACAACAGGGCTTGTTAGCATCACCGCAAATGAGGGGCAAGGTACCCAGACCACACATCAATCAGTAAACCAGAACCAACACTAAGAAGTTGTGCGGAAAGCGTGGAAGGACCAACTTATATTTGCTCCAGTTTAATGTTTTTTTCTGGTTTTTTTGGACAACCTAGCTGGTTTCGATGATTATAATGTGTAGGTTATGTAAACATTTGGACCAACTGATATTTTGGTTTAGTTTTAGCTAATATCAAGTGTACTAAAAAACAAGCACAAGCTTTTGGTTTTCAAATTAACATGTATGGAATGCAAAAAATTCTCCTTGGATTGAAAACAAACACCCATCTTGTATTGAAAATCTGAGTTCATTCTTACACATACACCAAATTGCAAACATTCATAAGCATAAATCAAACATTCTTACACATACACCAAATTGCAAAAACAACCCAGGAAACTAACAATGCGTACAACACTAATTTCTCGCTTCTCCTATGCTTCTTAATAGCAGAATTTAATTCACCCACAATCGTCTTCAACTTCTCATTCTTCTTCTTCATTCTGTTCAACTTCTCTAACAATATCTTCTTCTCTAAATCTTCAGTTTCTTTACACAAATCAGCCAATTGGAAAAAACCACAAGAATTGTTCTACATTTCAATTAAGATAAGAAATTAGATTAATTGAGATACAATAAAATTGAATGACTTAAATGAATTAACATACCGGCCAAAGTGAACAACCGTAGAACCATTTACCCGCATTTTCTCCCTTCTTCGCGAACTTCAACATTGCCCGTACATTATGTTTGCATAAAACATTGTTTTCGAGATTTGAACCCCATGAATTACTTGAGGATGCATAAGAAGTTTTCCCCCATCACTTTCAGAAATTAAAAATGATGATGAGAGAAGAATAAGAAGAACAAGGAAGTGGAGAGAGAAGAAGTTTAATAAGAAAAGGGAAGAAGAAGAAGAAGAATTAGAAGAAGAAATGACCGTTGTAGAAGAAGAAGAGAAATAGAAAGGAAAAAAAATTAAATAAAAGAGCAACCTTCAGCAACAGGTTACGTTTTTAAGTGAGTTTGATATTGGAAGACATAAAGCATAGTATGGATATAATTCGAATTACTAATAGGATGGAGTATTATCGTAAGACCAAGCATAGGATGGATTATTTATATGAAATAACCCTAATCTTAACAAATCAAATTAATCTTTTAAGACAAATATCAATATTATCATAGGATCGATTATTTAGCAAATTATTTCATTCAAGAACATACAAGACGATTCCTTTTACGTTTTAACTCAATCCTTATCTATAACCCTTATAAATGTGCAAAATCCTCCATAAGAATGAACAGTAGAGCAGTGCTCTCGTGTGTGGAGTGTGATGAGCAGTGAGCACTTTGTCCTCTTGCTTGATGATGTTCATATAAAGGCAATTCCATCCCCTGTTTTACGGTATTTAAATTTTTCATTCTCTCTGCTGTTTTCTCCTCTTTTTGTGTTTTTTCCCCCTTAATCTTCTCTATGCCTTTGAATAATGTTGATGAGGTACGATATCTACGGTCTAAAATTGATGAAGTTGTGAACGGTTTCCGTCCTCTATTTCATCGCTTTATGGTTGTCATGAATAACGATGTTATATGGAGCTTGATTCGTCGGGATGACTTCCGGCTCGTTTCGTTAGAGTTAATGATGGGTCCTCGTTACCGGAATGTCCGACAACCGATATCTGATGAGCAGGTGACCGAAGGTGCTACTACAATCTTAAATGTTAATTTATTAATTAAGCTTTTATACTGACTACTCTGATTCAGTTTTCTGTGTTGTAATCAGAATCAGTGGGTATTAAACGAAGCGAGTTGACCACGATAGAGGAAGAAGTGATCGAGTTTTTCAAAAGATGTGAAACAATTGTCCCTCACATGACTATATATCATCTATGTATGGCTACTGGTGAAATTTTCGCAGGCCCCCTTGATGCGCTTGATATATATGAGATATATTACAGTTACCTGGAAGAAGACTTTTTTAAGCCTACTGTCTCCTCCTCTGATGGTTGGTCTACTGATTAGAGTAGATGGAACTCTTATGCAGTTTGGTTATAGACTGATAATGTACTACTGTTTTGCACTTAATGGTGTCCCAGTTTAATTTCACTGTTTTTTAGGTATTGTATTATGATTTGCGGATAGTGGATTACATCTTCTAATTTGTGGGATGAGCTATCTTTATATGTTATTTATTGACTTTTGGTGGTGTTAGCCCTTTCTGGATATGTACTAATGGTTCTATATAATTTGGATATTTTTATTGTACTACTGCTTATATTGTGTGATCTACCATTAATTTCCTGTGGATCATGAGGTCTTCCTCGTTTTTTACTTAGTTATGTTTTAGAGTTGTTTTAGGAATCTGGTTTTAAACTGTGTTGGATAGATGTTATTCAAGTAGTATATATGTATCATGTCGTATGGAATTATCTGATATATATGTATGTTTTTGTATTTGTATTTTGCAAATTCATGATTTTACTTTCTGAGTTTTGTTAGGGTAGATGCTGTTCAAGAAGGAAATATCATTACTACAAGGTTAAAGCTTAAACTAATCCAACGTTATATAATAACAAGGGTTTAGGGTCAGTCTCAGTAAGCTCTTTCCAGGTATTCTGAATCTATTCATGATTTCATTCATGCGGATGGACATGCTCATAAACTATGTAAACTATTCATGATTTTTGAAGTGGGTGGTAGATGAAAAGATTTGGTTTTGATTGTGTGTATTTAGAGTGCATGTTCTTAGCTTCTAGGCATGTGTAGGTAATGTGTCAACAGTAACATTTCAGTTTGCCCATACTGTAAAAGTACTAACTATTATTTTATTTGTGAATTTGCTAAATCATTTAACCCACTTTACAAGCAACCCAAACTAATATAACTACTCTTATTGGATATGTTTACTCTCATTATAACAACACTCTCTCAGGTTTGTATTCGTTTCTGATTTATTTAATTTGGTGGTGCTGATCAATATTCAAAACATTGGCTATTTCTAATCATGTGATTTAACCGCATCTTTTTGTATAGGACATCATGAAACAAGTGTCGCAATGTGCTAGGTCGCTTGCAGGCAGGGATGGCGTATATTCTATGAGAGTCAGGGTAATAGAGAAGATAAGCATACATGGTTCGTTGACTGCGCATCCTCTCGAATGTGAACTGTTAACATTCGAGGATGAGAAGGTATTGTAGTTTATATGGTCATAATATTGAAGGTATCGTCATATGTTTAATTGAATATTTCCTGTTTGAATTGTTTCATAGTAATGTGATTTAGATGCTGTTGTGAGTGCTGAGGTAGGGAGTTTTGCAGGACCATATCTATGTTTCGTTTGATGATTAAAGTACTATGTGTAAGGAATTTGAGTACTGTGATGTGTACTGTCTTCTGTGTGTTAATGGTGGCATATGGTTGGGATAAACATGGGTTGTGCATACAGTGGATGTAGTCTGCCTGACGTTGGTGTATTTAATTTACGTTATTGTTCTTCGTGTGTTTCTGTTGTTTGCAAGCCTGTGGGTAGGCATGATGTAGTTCTGAGGGGTTGTGTAGTTTTGTATGTATGTTGCTTTCTTTGTCATTATTACTTGTGGTTTATTTTTGAATGTTCAAGGGAGTGATAAAAAAGAAGTATGATTTGAGTACACATTGTATATGTACTTCTTCATTAGCCGTAGAGCATTGTTCAGAGTTGTATGTTGCTGTCAACAATTGCGACTTGTGTTTACAGTCTCTCTACAATGTGGAAAACTCGCGTTTGGGTGACAATTGATTGGTTCCTTTATGTTTATGAAGGGTGCGAGGCTAAGAACTGCATTTCATAACGAGGAACTTGAGTTATTTGGCGATGTAATGCATGATCAGGTCGTGTATGAAATTACAAATGCTAGAGTTAGGGTTGTAGGAGGTCAGTGTTGGGGCAACCATGATAGCCAAGTTTATGAACTTATTTTCAACGACGAAACTGTTGTTCGGCCTGTGTGTGGTAGGCAGCTCTTTGATCCTGTTCGGTACGTGCCTGTTGCAAGTATACCGAAGAGGCTTTTAGTCGAAGAATGTTATGGTGGGTCACTTTTTGATAAGTGGGTTATTCATTCTTTGGATATGTATTAGGCAGGCTGGTTTAAACGTGTTTTGTGTACAGATGTGCTTGGTATTGTTGTGTTTGTTGATCGGATATGTCAAAAACCAAGGCTGGCTGGTTATACTTGTGAGTTGTTTGAGGTTTACGTTGTTGATACAAGGTATGGTTTTTGAAGACAAAAGTTGTATCTAATCTAGCTGATTTATTATCTGTTTGTTTCTTGTGGTTGGCCTGTATGCTGAGATCTTTGAGATTTGTATATGCAGCTCTGAGCAAGTTATGATGGTAACTGTTTGGGAAAGACCTGCTGTGCGACAATGCATAAACTTGGAACGTAATGCAACATCCTTCCCTGTTATCAGTTTCACTAATCTGAGAGCTTGCAGCCGGAATGGTATTTCATGCTTCCAATCATGCTATACATGACTGCGTATCTTCGCTGAAGGGCTAATCTGATGCTAATGTATGTTGTTGTTGGTTAGGTTTTTCTCTTTCTTCTACGAAAGAGACGCTTGTGAACCTCAGCCCAGACGGGAAGGAGGCTGATATGATGCGTAACTGGTAAGGGTCTGATTTCCTGATGTACATCTATGGTATTATTGAGTATTGTGAGTATTGGGCCATTAACATGTTGTTGCAGGGGAGATTCCTGTTATGAACTTCTAGCTAATAAACACCGTCAGATTTGTGATGTACGCTGTCCAGCTTCTGAGCGCATAATTACTACAATTGGGTGGCTCCTCCAACAGGATGTATGTGTACATCTTCTAATAGCTGCTTTGTGATATTGTGATGTCCTCTTTTGCGGTTGTGTCTTCTGATTTCACAGTGTGTGTCATGGTTTGTTGTATAGTCCTGAACCGAACTTCGTAGTACTTCTTTACTGCTGGTTATCTGTGTTTGATTCTGCACTTTTGGTCTATCAGGCGAGGGACGTCCTGCAGGAAGAGCGTCATTGGTTATGTGTGCATCTTCTCAGGCTTGATAAGGGGAATATCCAATACTACACCGGGTGTAGTAACTGTGGTACTGGTGGTTATGAAGAATTGGGTGTTTCCTACACTTGTTATGCATGCATACGAGAGAATGTTGTGTCTTCCCCTAGGTAATGGAGTTGTGGTCTGCAGCTTGCGTACGTTGTTTACACTGTTCATATTGACTTTCTGTTTATTGCAGACTAATGGTAGCGCTAGATGTGAAGGATGAAACTGGCGTGTGTAGTTTCAATGCGCTGACTGATAATGCAGAGAAGCTTCTTGATGTGGAAGCGGGTGTTCTCTTCTCAATGCTTCCAGAGGTAATTGCTGCAATGCTACTGACATTGTACATAGGCTTCTTGGTCAATTAGTCAGAATCTGTTTGTACAGTGGATATTATTTAATTACTATACTAATTGTTCATGTATGTTGTCTTAATGCCTGTGTCAGGAGAAGGAATAATATCTGTCACAGGTGGAGAACCACTGGAAGAACAGTCAGTTCTATATTCAGGTAAAGCCAGCAAGGTCACTTCTTCTAAGTCGGGAACTGAGATGGGAGTTGGCCCAGATATCGCAGATTTGAAGATGTCCATTGTTTGTGTTAGTATGTTCTGGCTTGTATGTTTGCCTTTGATTTGGATAAAACAGGTTTAAAGGGTATTTTGTGTAATGGCATATACCTGTTGCCAATATTTACTTATGTTAGAAAGTTTATGTCATTAGGCTACTGTTATGACAATAGTCTGTTTTTTGATAACCACTTGTGTTGTTGGGTATTAAGGTGGCTTGCAGTCGTACCGTGTATCCTGTTTTTATACTTTCGTACCTTGACAGGCACGTCAATGTGTGTGCTGTTTTAGACGGTGTTGTCATACTCATTGAAAAAACCTGTGTTATGTTGATGTCGGAATGTTGGAAACAATCGGGGCTAGCGGAACATTAGCTACAATCCTGTTGAATTATCGGACATATTAATAGTAATAACAGATTGCGCTGAGCATTATGTACGCACTGCTTGTTTTGGTGATAGTCGTGCCACAAATAAACACTCTTAGGCATATATAGCTTACCTATGTGCACAAACAGTTCGGAAAATCAGGAAATACTGAAGCAAATAATCTGTATATCCATGTGTGTTATACTGGTATAATCAGCAACTACATCTTGCAATTGTTTGGTACATAATTGTGTTTAGGATTCAATGTGGCTGCACACGATGCAATTGTTGCCATGATACCAAGTGTAATATATGAAGAGTTTTCTTAAGTGTATTGCAAACTGCACTAAAAGTGTGGAGTTTTCCTAAAATAAATATACACCCAATACTCAAGAGTGTTGTATAAAGTGTTGCTCATATGTTTAGTTTGAAATGTTTGAATTAGAGGATTCAGAGCCTAGGCCTTTGACAGACAACAAACAGCAACCGAGTACGCTATAAGAAGAGGCCTTAGTGTATGGACAGGCATTGATACATAATATCAGGAAAATGCAATAAGCTGTGCAGGAATGATTAATTTCGTTATGTGAACAAACAACTTGTAAAATTGTGGAACATGATATTGAACAAGACAGAATAAAATCTTATATTCGATAAACTCCTAATTACATTTTCAGTACACCAATTTTTTAAGGTAGTTTTAACAAAACAAGATTTGTTAGACTACAATCTGATTGGGATAAGTTCTAGACTTAATCCTTCAAAAAATTGCAAACATCATGTTGTTTGCTAGACAACTACCTATGACTTTAACAGTTAGAATCATAGTATCCTTCGCTTCCTGATTCATCATTGTATTTTTTTTCAGACATCTCCTCCAAACGTGCAGCCTTGCGACGTTTTTCAACCCTTCTATGTATTATCCTCATCTGCTTCTTGTCCTTGGCATACATGCAGGAACAATACACTGCAACTACACTGTTGCCTCTTGTTACCCTTATGATGCCATTGTTGTTCTCCTTTGCCAACTGTCGCTGGTAATCATACTCAACCTTTGCCGTATCTGTCCCAACCAAAAACAAACCGGCCCAGGCTTTACATACTTCAGCCATGCTTCGCTTGTTTGATCTATCAAGCCTGTTAAATACATCGGTGGTAAGTTCAGGCAGGCTCAGGAATGGGTGATGGCGACCGCTGCCAGACGGTGTGTGCTTCTGGACAGTTGTTGTGGAAAACAGAGAGGTTGTTTTGAACTGCTCCTTTTTCCAGTTCACATACCCATTCTTAAAATCTTCCTTATCGTTCTTCTTTGAGTACATCGTTTTGTTGTAGAATTTAGTCATTGTAGACCAGTTGGCGTTTGATTTGGCAGGATTTTCTGAAGATGAAAAGGTTTGTCAGTGAAGGGTTAAAGTTTAATGTTTTCAATGGCACTTATAGGTGTAAATAGTGAATAGTTATGTCTAATCACATCTTTATAGGGAATGTATGAAGAAGGCAAAGAGTCATGCATGTGTTGGGGGTGGTTATGCTGGTACGATGAACTGTGAATTCATTTATAAAATCAGTGCAATTTGTGATGTTCTTAATATACTTGGTATATATTGTACAGATAGTTGCATGTACATTTATACGTGACTTAATTTTAATATGTATAATTTTTTTCGTAAAATGCTTTTGTATGTTTATTTTTCTGTTTAACGAGTGTAATACTTACGTCTCAATATAATCAATGTAGATGAATGTCGTATATATCCTCTGTTCGTGTGATATTATTGTAAATGTTGTACTCCGTCTGTCAGAGTGATATGTTTACGCTTCGTTTATTTTCCTTTCACAAAATAAAATAAATATGATTATTAAAGACTATTATAATATGTCCGAATGAGACAGAAACAACGAAATATATCTATAAAATACGAATGAAACATCTCATTAATGAACAAACATGTAGTTACTTTAGATTTAGTTAAAGAGCTTAAGCTTAGGCCTAGAAAGTTAAAGTATATTTTAGGAATTTTTATTAAACCTGTTTAAAAACCGGGGACTGGTTTTGCATAAATGAGATTCACCACTTCTCCAGTTTAACACTACAAATTGTATATATCATCTGTTCGTGTGATATTATTGTAAATGTTGTACTACGTCTGTCACAGTGATATGTTTACGCTTCGTTTATTTTCCTTTCACAAAATAAAATAAATATGATTATTAAAGACTATTATAATATGTCCGAATGAAACAGAAACAACGAAATATATCTATAAAATACGAATGAAACATCTCATTAATGAACAAACATGTAGTTACTTTAGATTTAGTTAAAGAGCTTAAGCTTAGGCCTAGAAAGTTAAAGTATATTTTAGGAATTTTTATTAAACCCGTTTAAAAACCGGGAACTGGTTTTGCATAATGGCTTGTTTGGCAACGGGATTTTCATTTACAAATCCAGATTTGACCTAAATCTGTTTTTTGGAAAGTCCAAAATTTAGAATTTGTATTTGGGCCAAATATTTGAGAATTTGAAACAAAATCCAACAACTATAATCTAAATACCATCCCAAACCATGTCATTTTGAAATCAAAACAACTCCCTGTACAACTCTTCCCCATCGTTAATCTCTCAACAAACAGTAAAATCCGCAAACCCTAGATTTTCTAGCAATCAGTTTTCAATCCTCTCAAATCCGCATAGCTTCAATTCTCCAGCAATCAATTTTCAATCAGGTAACTTGCTTCTTCTTTCATTCCGTTGACTTTCAATTGTTTTTTTAGCTTGAAAAATTAGTTGCCGTGAACCAATTTTTTCCGGAAAATTCTTGTTCTTTTTAGTATAAGACATGAAATTGATCGAATTTTTTCCAGAAACATATTTTTAGTTTGAAAATTGATCGGTAGATCTCTACTTGGATACTGATTGATGGAATTGTTTGATGTTGGTTTTGAGGAAAGATATTTGTGTGATATTGTGACTTGAGAAATTGTAATCAGAGAGTATAAAATATAAAATTGTTGGCATTGTGAGGAAAGTTGATTTGAGATGTTCTCGTTTCCATCAGATAGTATAAAACATGGATGTGTATACATATTGCAGTTACTAAAGACCGTATTATTCGAAATTTGTTTGATAGATATTCTGTTTTGAGAATCTGCTCAATGACGCCGTTTTATTAGCATCTCTTTGCTTCACTATCTCTTAAATAGTTCCAGAAATTTTCTTTGTTTTGTATTCTTTTATAAACATCAAAATTTATGGAATTGCAGTATATAAGATTTAATGCATTTGGGTACGTCTTCAATTTCGACTAATTCAGGCATCTGTTATAACTACAATGATTAAACCAAAGTCAACTACTGCAATGTCATTTTCTGTGGTGGGTAGTTATATTTTCGCTATATATAGCAGCTTCAAATTCCATAATTTTTCATTCAGAAACAATTCAGGCAACTAAACATTAATAATAGCTTGTATTGCATTGGGTGAGTGAAAATCATGGGGTAGTTTTCGAGAGTTTTCAGTGTCTTCTGTTTGGTTTCAATTGTAGTGATGTTCATGGGATTAGTATGAATACGATATTAGCAGTGAGATTCTTGTGTACTGTTGAGGGGTGACATGAAAATAACTACTTTGTTGAGATATGTTGACCTTGTAGTTGCCAATCTGCACTCAAAATTTGTCATTGTGTTGGATGCTTGCTTGTTAGAGGATGAGCTGAGGTTATGTGAAAGACGAGCTGTGAGGCTCAATATTTGTCATTGTGTTTTTCCTGGATTTTCCTGGTTTTGTTTAAGGTGATGTATCACATGTTAGTGATCTTTGTTTTACTGGCTACTGTCAATTTCGGTTAATAGTTTTTGTCGATGGTGTTTTAAGCTTATTTAAATTTAGACTAGTAAACAAGAGTGTTGATGTAATACCCCGTATTTTAGCCTCGGTCAACGGTAGTCAAACCATGTTTTATACACGTATTGCAAATGAAATTTTATAAAGCATTTTACGTAAACTATTATTATTTTATAAATCGTATTTCTACGATTATTTCGTATTTTATAATCATTTTTATAAATCATATTTCTACGATTACTTCGTAGTTTATAATCATTTTAAATTTGATAATTATTTCATAAAATGACATTTCATTCGTATTTTCTTTATTTGGTTAATATTATATTTTTAATTGAATATATTTCATATTTTTATATTATTTCTCATTTGTACTTGTTTTATTATTTACGTCATAATAATATTTAAATACTAATTTTATATTTTTACGTTAGTCCTAATAAAATTAAATTCTTATAATTCATTTAATTAATATTTATTAATACTAAATTAGTTAATTTGTTTGGTATAAAAATTATACGTACTCGTTTATTTAAGCTATGAGCTGAGAGCGGGATTTACCTCGAGATGCGTGATGGACTATGGATGTTTGGGCTTGGAATTGGGTTAGGGTATGATTTGGACTTGGATATGATTTAAGCTGACTTTAAACGTGAAACAAAATCAGCAAAACACAAACTACACAATACAAACCCTAATCAACCTTACCCTATCGACTCACCAAAAACCCTACTCAACCCTACCTACTTGCCTGCCTCCATCAACTCACGTTAAACCCTATTCTTCCTTACATCGTCTGCCTCCCTACTCCATGTAATCCTAAGCTCTAGTTTTGGCTGTCATGGGGGTTAAAGAAGGGCAAAAAGAGAGAGAAAACGTGACAGAACAGCCACACCATTATCGATATCACCTTTGCGCATCAAGTTTCCGTAAGTAGCTTATCAAGTCTTTTCATCTCGTTATGACTGAATACTATAGCTGTATGTAATCCTTGTAGTGTCCTTATTATGTTTGTCATCGTAGAAACACCATGGCACCACCATAACTGACACAACAATGACCAAGAAAGTCGGTAATAGCAGTGTTACACGCTTCCTGTGCCTGTTTTAATTGTCTATTCGAATGCTGGTCATGGTCTCTTTCGCTTATTTACTTATGGGTAATAGTAATAGGATGTTTGTAGATTATATTGGTGGTTTTAGGGTGGTGTGTGGTGGTCGGGAAACTCACTTGTATGATGATGTGCATTAGAAGATTGAACTAAAATTTGCAGAGAATGGTTGTATATCTATTGAACCATAATTTGGAGTGATATGATCATATGAGTTTGGTGATTCGAAATGCCTATATGATATCTGGTTATTAAATGACTATCGCAATTATGTAATATGTTGTTTAGTATTTGAATAAGAATGATCAGATTTGTATGTTATAGTAATCCATGTCTGGTGATATGCATGCGGCTATATGATCCCGGAACCCGTAGGTAGAGATATAGTAAAATGATATGTGTAATGAGTTGCTGATAAGTGGCACCTTAGTGACTTCTAGGATATATTTACGTACCTAAATAAATTGTGATAGTTACGAGGATAGAACTACTGTATTGCCTATACATGCATGATGATTGAGTTATTTATTTTATTTTATTTGTGATTTCGTAATCTTCATCGTTTTGATTTAGATGGCAATTACATGTTAATATGGTGCAATGTGATTTCAATGCTTCAATGATATGTCAACATGTTTTGGAGAATGTATGATTGTGTGATAATGTGTAGTAATTTTAAAAGAACCAAAATTTTAATAAATTCCTGAATATTACCTGGTTTGTACGGGTTGCCGTTTAAAATGTGTTCTCTATAAGAATGTGTAAGTTTTATGTATGATGACCTTATGAGTTAACTTTCTTATGATTTTGATTTCATGTTAAAACGACTTATATTTTGAAGTAAATAAATATTTTGGTTAACAGTGGTCAGATTGTTACCGCACAGTTTTGTTTTGACCTATGTTTTTGTAAAGGAAATGTTTTAAAAACGTGCTTATTGTTTATGCATATTTCCAACTCCACTGTCTAGAATTTTCATTCACGTTGTCAAAATGATATGCCACGTAAAATTTTAATGAGTCGTTATTTAATAGTGATTTTTGCAATTGTCCAAACTTCCGTGTAAGCGCTGTAAAGTTTTGTTCAAACCCACTGAGTTGTAAAATTTATTATAAATAATTTCCTTAAGCTTTGAAATAATTGTTCTTCCTATGATTAGTTAATTCCTTATGGTTTAATTATGGTTTTTGGAAGTTGCTAAGTGATGTTTGACTGTTGAATTGGTAAAGTTTTAAATATAAAAGTTTAAATCAAGTATGAATTAGGCTATGTAATCATGTAATATTCCGATATGACATAGTAGCATGAATAATAGACATATTATATGCATATGAACTTTGTTATATAATAATATAACCTTAATTATTATTGGTGAGTTTCATACAAAGTTAGTTTCTTTTATATTGACGCTATTGGTTACGCCACAAGGTGAATTACATATTGTTATGTTTAAGTCTGATCACAATATATTGAATTAGTAATTTAGTTGACACGTGAATTGTGAGAATGCTAGTCTTGTTTTCGATCTATAACTTGTAAAATCGTTAGTTGAATCGTGTTTATAAATTGTTATTAATTACAACTTCATTGATTTGAAAGTTCCGAAATGTTTTCAAATTGATAATCCATGATAAAGCTGATGTTTGATAATTATGGTAATTGTTTTACAACAGGAAGAATGTGTAGCTACATATTAATAAAATTTTTGCATAAATATGAAATTGTTGATATAAACCCCTTATTCTACACGTTATATCCATTACTGGATTTATGACTGATGTAAATTGAGTAGATGAGAAATGCACCTACGTGGTTTTAACTTATTTATACCTAGAAATGTTAAGCTGACCTGCTAGTCTATGCTCCATGTTTAATTATATTGGTTAAATTTTTTTTGCCTTATGTCTCTTCTAGAATATGATTTCGTTTCTATAATATGATTATGAGCATGAAATGTTTTGAATTGTCAATTTTAAGCTATGAGTTAGCTGATTACCTACATTGGTGTAAATACGTTAAGTTTGTGTTAAAATTTAAGGGTATATAGGTACTAGTAGTTACCTTGATTTTTGTTTTACTGCGTAGCATGAAATTGACAAATATGATGGTTGCTTCAAAAGTCGGATGCTAGGGGTAATTACCTTATCATATGAATTGACATTTCTTGAGCATTGAATGTAAAATTTTGTAATGGGGTTACGAGGACGTAACCATGTTTTAAGGAGGATAGGATTGTAAAATCTTGATGCTTTATGATATGGCTAGTTGATAATGATAATTAGTATGTCGTGATTGTTTGAATATATATATTTGATAATCATGTTATGCATTATGCCGTGATTCGTGATATATCTTTTAACTTAGTTATGCATTAAACTTTGAGGACAAAGTTTTCTTAACGAGGGTAGAATGTAACATTTCGTGTTTTGAAGTCTAAATAAGTGCTACTTGTGTTTGTTTCATGCTTGTTATATGTTTCTTTACCGTTGCGGGGTGGCGAACTTCGGGACGAAGTTCTTTTTAAGGAGGGAAGACTGTAATACCCCGTATTTTAGCCTCGGTCAACGGTAGTCAAACCATGTTTTATACACGTATTTCAAATGAAATTTTATAAAGCATTTTACGTAAACTATTATTATTTTATAAATTGTATTTCTACTATTATTTCGTATTTTATAATCATTTTTATAAATCATATTTCTACGATTACTTCGTAGTTTATAATCATTTTAAATTTGATAATTATTTCATAAAATGACATTTCATTCGTATTTTCTTTATTTGGTTAATATTATATTTTTAATTGAATATATTTCATATTTTTATATTATTTCTCATTTGTACTTGTTTTATTATTTACGTCATAATAATATTTAAATCCTAATTTTATATTTTTACGTTAGTCCTAATAAAATTAAATTCTTATAATTCATTTAATTAATATTTATTAATACTAAATTACTTAATTTGTTTGGTATAAAAATTATACGTACTCGTTTATTTAAGCTATGAGCTGAGAGCGGGATTTACCTCGAGATGCGTGATGGACTATGGATGTTTGGGCTTGGAATTGGGTTAGGGTATGATTTGGACTTGGATTTGATTTAAGCTGACTTTAAACGTGAAACAAAATCAGCAAAACACAAACTACACAATACAAACCCTAATCAACCTTACCCTATCGACTCACCAAAAACCCTACTCAACCCTACCTACTTGCCTGCCTCCATCAACTCACGTTAAACCCTATTCTTCCTTACATCGTCTGCCTCCCTACTCCATGTAATCCTAAGCTCTAGTTTTGGCTGTCATGGGGGTTAAAGAAGGGCAAAAAGAGAGAGAAAACGTGACAGAACAGCCACACCATTATCGATATCACCTTTGCGCATCAAGTTTTCATAAGTAGCTTATCAAGCCTTTTCATCTCGTTATGACTGAATACTATAGCTGTATGTAATCCTTGTAGTGTCCTTATTATGTTTGTCATCGTAGAAACACCATGGCACCACCATAACTGACACAACAATGACCAAGAAAGTCGGTAATAGCAGTGTTACACGCTTCTTGTGCCTGTTTTAATTGTCTATTCGAATGCTGGTCATGGTCTCTTTCGCTTATTTACTTATGGGTAATAGTAATAGGATGTTTGTAGATTATATTGGTGGTTGTAGGGTGGTGTGTGGTGGTCGGGAAACTCACTTTTATGGTCCGTTTAGGAGGGGTGTCAAGACGAGGCAGAAACAGGGGGTTTTAGGGGTCGTATACTGCTGGTTGTTGACGGCTGTTTTGGTGGCCTTGTGGAGTGTCGAAGGTGGGTGTTTGGCACCAGGGATAGTATGTGGTCCGAGGTGTCTAGGGTAGTGGTTGGTGGTGGTGATAGTGGTGTTAGCACGTGGTAAAGAGGGTGGTTAAAGTGGGTTGTCACACGGGTGTAATCGGGGATTCTGGGGTTGCTGTCGTGGACATGGGGTTTTGGGACTGGTTTTGAGGGCTGTTATGGGCTAGCTGAGGGTGGTGGTGGAGGTCGGTAGGTACACCGTGGTACAGGGATGACAATTACGGTGGTGTGACGGTGGTACAGGCGGTAGAAGGGTGTCGAAGGGGGCTGGAAAGTAGGTTGGTCAGGGTCGTCGGGTTCGGTTTGGTCTGTGAATTTCTGCGTGATGTTGCTGTGTCGTGTGTTGTTATTATTGTTATTTTTGTTTTTGTTTTACAATCACTATGTTATGATTATTATTATATTATTATTAGTATGGTTGTTAGTCTTGTTAATATTAGTATTATTATTATTATCATTGTTATTGTTATTTTTACCAATGGTATTATTATCATTATTCTTGTTAGTATTAGTATTACAATTATTTTAAGTTGTTAGTAGTATTATTGTTAAAATTTTATTTGTAGCTTGATAATAGTTATATGATGGTTATTGATAATATAAATATTACTTTATGTTTTGTTACTGTTATTAGCTTATTAGTTAGATTAGTTAAATTGTTTTTATGGTTTTGTGACGGTAATTTATATTAATTAACGAATTTAGCTAATCGACTAGTTATGTTTATAATCTCGTTATGCTTGAAGTACCATTTGGTTAATTAAATTAATTAGTTAATAGATTATACCTTGTTTCCGTAATTATGTCAGCTAGTAATTTTGCATATTATATTTGTTAGTGACGTTTTGAAGTGCCATAAATCTGTTTACTTACTGGCTTGCTATTGGACTATATTGCTATCCAGGTAGGATACACTGACACTATACTCTATGAAGTGTTATGAATGAATGGTTACTCTGTGTTGTGATATGAATGGTTGTTGTCTTGTATATTATGGATGCAAATATGAGTTATATGAGCATGGCATTTAATGGTTATTTATAATTGTTGCATTCATAAGTATAATTACTATTACTGTTGCACTCATGAGCATGGCATATGCATTGGATACGGGTTTGAGATGATGATATATTATTGGGCCCAGGCTATTTCTGCAGGACTAGACCTGGTGACCTCAGCTGTTATGCTGGTGTTCGGTGACGACCGATTATAGTCTGCCGGGAGGTTCGGTATGGCTTGGTGTTTCGGGTTTGAGATTGGTGTTTCGGGTTTGAGATTGAGATTGTGATTGAGCTCGAGCATATCATGGCATTTGCATATCATATTTGTTGCATTATTATTATTGTGTTATTCTACTCAACCGCGAGGTTGACAGTGTATTCGTGAACACCTACAATGATCCGGAATGGGGAGTAGATTCTACAGGTCAGAGACAGTTGGACTAGGAGCTTGAGCAAGGAGAGAGACATGGCTTGGACCTACTTAGAATTAGATCACATACTTAGGTGTTATCATCAGTTGTACTTTTATTCTTGCGTAGTAACTATAATACCAAAAGTTTAAATTTAATCAGTTTTGTATAAAGTACTTTGGTTTGTTTTACTTTGTTATTCACTACCTCGGACATTCCGAGATGGTAACAGTTCTATTTATTTGAGAATGTCTTGCTAAAGGCTCTTAAATAAATGGGGGTGTTACAGTTGAGCATCATAGACAAACTCTTCATGTCCATCTTTTTTTGCATTTAAACCAAAAATGGTAATACGGAATCGAAATACGTGGGAATCAGTTAGCAAGAGTGCAGTCCTGTGCTTCTCTCTATCATTTGCTAGTTTTTGCACCTTATTTTGGGTTACAAATTGCAGGCCAACCCAAGTGCAACAACATATTCTTAAGTTTATCGATCATTAGGATGACATTATTGTGTGTTGGTTGGGCTGGATTGGGCTCTTGATGATGAAGGAGAGCATCATGAAGAAGGTGCTATTATGTTGGTAATGGAGGAGAGCATCATGATAACAGTAGAGCGATGTATTTGATAATTCTTAAAACTTGAGTATGAGTAGTTTTTTTATGTTAAATTGTAAATATTTGGTCACTGGAATTTAATTTTATGTTGAAACTTTTTGTTTAAACCTTGAAATGTGAATTGAAGCCTATAAAAATGTATATGAATACAAATTTGGATTTCCAAATTTTATGTCTTGCCAAACACCGAATTTGGATTTCAAAATCCAGAATTTCAAATACTTTGTTTCCCAAACAAAGAATTTTGATTTATAATCCCTAATTTCACTTTTCTAATTTGAAAGTGGGATTTCAAAATGAAATCTTTGTTTTCAAACGCTACCTAAATGAGATTCACCACTTCTCCAGTGTAACACTAAAAATTGCAGTTCGGCTACCGGTTTCATTAAAAATCATAACTTTTGGATTTTTATATTGTGGTTTTGGGATCGGATGTGGTTTAGAAATGCGGACCGATTTTTTTAAACTTAGCCCTAATAATGAGTGTATGTTTCGTACATTGCATTAAGCAAAAGGTCGATGTAATCGAGTCAATTACGTATTAACCCTAATCTTACTTTCTTGACATTGACCCTCTTTTACCCTCCCAAGCAGAAAGTCGATTTAATCGAGTCAATAACTTATTGTTTTTTGTTTTTTTTCCATATTCTAATTTGTAACCAATGAAAGTTTGCCATGTAAGGGGTCAATTTACTCCACCTTAGATCACAAATTGACCGTCGACACCATTATGTCAATTCTAATTTTCACTTAATTGTAATTAACTTGACCCAAGCAAGCAATTGACCTAGCAATTGACCTTGCTTGGGGATGGTCTTAGTTATGTAGTTTATGTTTCGAGATAATCAGATAAGTACACTAACGTAAGCTACTCCTATTTACTAAATTGATACACAATGATATAGTTAAATCTACATAAGTACTTGTATTCACTATTGACCAAAGGTTATTGTCTTTATGTTATTTGATTTGATTAAACTTGTTCTTTGACAAGTAAATGTATATAACTTGCTAATTAAATAGACATTGACACCAATACCTCATTAATTAATACGTATTTTTTTTAAAACAAAAAAAAAGGTTATGTGTTATTTTAATTGGTGAATTAGACCATATTGTTTAGGTACTGTAGGTTATAACCGATCTAATAATTTTACAATAGACAGAATACGAAAATAGATAATGTTATGTGTTATTTTAATTGGTGAATTAGACCATATTGTTTAGGTACTGTAGGTTATAACCGATCTAATAACTTTACAATAGACAAAATACGAAAATAGATAAGGACGGTGAAGATTAGACGCTCGTATCACAAATATGATATCGAAAAGTACAAATTGTGTATTGTCTGTGGTCTTCCCGTATTTTTTACCATTGTTAAGTAAATACAGATATTAACTCGAACTACCTCGTCATAATCTATCTTTACACACAATGTCATAGTGGAATTGAAATGATTGTTTACACCTACTTTATACATAATTAAATTGCTTATCATATAAGTTACATTGCCTTAGTAGTCATATTCACATCATCATTCATATATTGTAATAGTTATAAAGTACATATTTAACAACTAATTTTTGTACATGAACCGTATCTATCAACCATGCCCATACCCATACTCATACCTAATACTATACTATAGGTAATGTGGTTATTGTACTATTGCTTAATTTAAGGGATTTTTTAATTATATAATATACACCTATGATATATACGATCCCATCTTATGACGATTATTTCACATTGAAATCCTGGCAGCTAACTAAGATTATTTCTGAAATTCCAGGATATGTAATTGATGCATAACATACCTCTGTTTCTATATATCTAATAGTCGTTTATGAATAAATTATAGCAAAAGTCTTAGTTCTTTGTATATAGTAAGTCTTAAATGACATTTTTCTATGCAGTCTGAACTCTAACTAAGGATAATTCGGTTTACATGCTAATTGTTAATATTATTTGTTTGTTGGTCTGTTTTTACTTCTATACGATTAATGACCACGCTTTTTTAAAAAAAATTACAGATGTTGCAAGTTCCTCCAACGCAGATTGCTCTCCCGTTTCATCCTCTTCTGAAACAGATTACGGCTATACTACACTTTCCGGAACCTTTATACCATATGTTAGATATGTCTAAAAACAGCGTGTATGTGGTGGTGAAGACAAATGTTGTAATTTGGACTACTGGAGTTATGGAGCTGACTTATGTGGGTGGTTCCGCTGATACAATTGAGGAGTCCTATGAAGTTGCGGCAAAGAAAGCTGTCAATGATGTTATCAGACGATGGGCTATTGTCGTTCAGGATCTTACTTTTGAACGATGTGTTGCTCTAGAGTGTTGTACTGAGCTTTATAATCTAAAGCGGAGAGAGCTGCATAATTTTGTCAGGAGGAGCGCTGAATGTAGTCTAAAGGGAAAAAACTGTAATAATGCTATGAGCATTACACATGTTTATCTTGATTATATGCCCCTCCTTAGCAAGATTGTCAAGATATATGCAGTCCAGTGTACACCATTGGAATCAATCAAGCATGATGATGGTCAGTACAGTGCTTGGATCACTATTAGATCGTCATCGAGTTCTGGTTTGAATTTGATATTTATTGGATTATGTTGTGATACACTTGATGGTGCTCAAAACAGCTTGGCTAAGAAAGTCGTCAAGTATTTGATATCAACTTATAATCTCGAGGTTATTGATGTTAATTATCAATCTTTCAAATCAGAGATGGCTGCATTGTTATGTAAATTGGAGATAGAAAGCTACTTAACTGTAAGAGAAAGGGTTTATGAGATTTCCAACGAACCTGAGTTTTCAAACACCCTCATTGAGCGAGATGAAACTGCAGTAGGCTGTGTGATTGACTATATCCCTACAATTGTTCCAGCTGATCGCACAGAGCATACAAGGAACGACCGTTCTGCAAGTCCTGACAATGTCGTTCATTGCTTAGCAGGCCGGATCCCTGTCACATACAGAATTGCACCAAGTCAGAATTCAGATGATTGATTTGTGGAACGATTCAAATTATGACTTTTTGGAGATTAGCAGGTTTTGTGTACTCATTTAGCGTTGCGAAATTGGGAATTTGTATTGTGTTTCTAAAGTTGTATCTGCGTGATGGCGAGTACGTTTTTGCTTAATGTATCAGATTCCTGTATTTGGTAGAAGGCCTGGAAAACATAGTGTTGTACGGTCTCTGATACTATATTATATATGTTAAATCTCGTTATATCTATTGACTATGATGTTATTTACACTTCAATCTTTATGTCAAGTTAAGCATTTAGTTTAGTGTATTGTCTTAACATCCAGCATTGCTAGCATTGCTGATATAAGATATTGAGTATGTAATAACATAAATGAATTGCTTTGTACTGATATTTAGAATATTGTCTACCATTAGCACCGTGGAATCAACCTCAACGAATATATAATTTATGTAGCGATGTCGTATGAATATAGGTATATAGTAATCAACCTAAAAGATTGCTCCTTTAGACCTTTATGTCCAGACGGAAAATCCGTATAATGATAAGTACAAGGCTAAATATGATACGATATGTTCTGTGTAACTAATTAGGTGATTACACATATTTAAAAGTTATTGTGGATGTTGTAGTTTCTTATTTAAGCAGACATAATTTCTACACTCCACTTGATAGTACTAAGCAACCATAACTCTATACAGCAAATCACTATTACACAGTGTGTACTAGATAGGCAACCATCTATATGTTAATCTTGGCGCCAATTATAACTGTCTCTGTCCTACACCCATATCTTCTTAACCATACTTGCAACTGATTTTCCATTTGCTTTTTATATTTTGACTCCCTGCAATCTTATGTCATCAAACCATACTTATCTGACGTCATTTGTGGCAATTGTGTTAGTAAATATTATATATATTCCTTCATGGGAAATCATTCTTACATCATTTCTCATTCTGAAATAAGAAACTTCTATTAGCATACATTTCATAATATTGAATCTAAAAGGTCTGCATTATTAGCTGTTGTTTCCTTTGTTATTTATTTTGGTTGACCTGGTTCTCTAATTGTTTAATGGAAATTAGTCTACTTTTCTTACATGCTGATGCCTTATTAGAATGACATAATATAATTGTATAGGTCAACACTTTAAAGATATTATTTCTGATCTATTATGTCAATTTACATTACATGTGTCTATCCACGTAGTAAAACTACGATGACATTCATTTGAAAGCATATAAGTTTATATGCACATATGGTGGAAAATTATACAGGATGAGTGTGGTAGTTGATATAGTAGATAGTTTTATTTGGATGCAATTGTAATTGTTACTGCAATGATTGTTCTTTAACCTATAGTAATATAGTTTTAGAACTTTTTAAGGTGTATGAAATTTCTATATGCTTATGTATTAAGATTGTATGTATAATTTGGTTTGAGATGTCGTATGTCCAGGAAATGCCGTCGCCGGTTATACAAATATCAATCCCTTTTCGACCCTTGCTCAATAGGATAACCAGTTTGCTGGGGTTTGAGGGACCACGTTATGATCTGTATGGTGGAGGGCAGAACAATGCATCTGTCACTGTAAAATGTGATTTTGTTGAAGAGGAATATGTTTACATAGGTGGTGTGTCATCTGTTTTTGAGGTCTCGTGCGAGCAGGCAACACGACTAGCTGTTACAGACCTAATAGAAAAGTACGACATATATATTGCAGACTTCACAGCTGCATTAAAACAATCCCATGACAGGTGTGTTAATCTATGGAGGTTGAAACAGGAAGAATTAAGACGATTAGCAAAGGGATATCCGAAAGTTCCATTGATAGAAGAATTCGATTGTCCTGAGATATTTCATTTCCAAAACCTTTCTTTGGACATGGTGTCCCTTTTGCAGATTGTTGCCGGTAGACTCCCTATACAATGTAGCTCCATAACTACATTAGAGCAAACACCTTCATGTTTCACATCATGGTTAACTATAACTCGTGAAGGAGTTGAATGTGGTCCTACTCATATTGTTGGTGAGATAGCCTCATCGAGATATACATCAGAGCAAGCACTTGCTTTTAAAAGTATCCAATATTTGATCCCTAAGGAGGTAAAATTAGCTGCCTTGACCTGTGAGTGTGCAAGGAACATGGTCATTAAACTTGAGAAACATTTGCTAACATCTCAGGGAGCTCCTTCAGGTATCCAGGATGGGAATCCATATGCTTTGACCCTGAATGAAGAGGGTTGTATCACACCAAGGAGCGATCCTTTCTTGATTCATGTTAAAAAAAATGCCCACCACCACCTCCCAAAAAAAGGAAAACAACCTTACAATTACCCGATATTCGTAACTATATCACCTCGAATAACAAGAAGGTTCCATCTACTAAGTATGTGAACGACCGAAGCGTATTCTACAAACCTGCACGGTTTCAGTGAAGATGGCGTGGAATCTATTGTTTTGGAATATGGCTATCTTTTATGGATTAGTGTTTGGCAGACCCAAATAATTGCAAAACTTAGTATTTATTTAGGACTGGTTATGTTTGTTGCCTTAGAGCATATGATCTTTTAATTTGTAATTTGCTTATCTACTATTGACTTTTGTTGTATTAATTGCCATTATGTTTTTTGGATGAATGGACATCGAAAACTTTTGATTATAATGTGTGTTTGAATCATACAGCACTTGCATAACTTACACTATATCTAATGTAGCATGCCATGTTCTATTTTCAAAACATCTACTATTTGCAATATAATATTTACATAATTGTTGTTATTCTGTAATTAGCTAGACAAGTGCGTAAACAATGTTATATGTCACTTTGTGTTTAATTAGTAGTTGATACTTGTCAATGTGTTTCTGATTATTTTGTGGTGTTTGTTAGACAGAGGGGTGTACATAGCTGGTTTACATTGAGGATTGAATTTACTTAATTTTTTTGCTCGATGGGTACGTTGCTATACTATAATGATGTTTGCGAACACTATCATACTAAATGTATATTTAATATGATTACTTACATTGTTGCTTACAGATGACAACTTCCCGTATTACGCTAACGTAAAGGGTTCTGGCAAAACTAAACGCAAGTGTAGGACTCAGATACAAGCAGAAACCAGTGAGGCGAGGTAGTGTAGCAATGTTCGTGACCTTAATTTATTTTTTACTATGTATAATATAAGCACCATACTGCTTTTGTTGTCTACACTTAGGGGTACGTTAGAAAAAGCAGAAACAGTTCCTCCAAAAAAACGTTGCAGGAAGCCCCGTCCAAGACCACAACCTGGTAAGCGTGTGAATGGTTGTGATATGCATATTTATGTTTTTGAGAGTGATATCTAATACTTTGTGTCCTGGATATTAGGTTTACCACTTGCTATGATTGGTCAACCATTAGTTGGTTCACCCTTCAAGTTGCCGGATGTTCCATCGTGTGATAAATGCTTTGCAAAGAGAATAATCTATGAATCGAAAACATTTTTTTGTGCAAATGGAGCTATTGTGCTGCCTTCCAGTACGTTTCCACCACTACTAACCATGTTGTACACCTCAGCGGACCCAACATCAGTGCATTTTCGAAAGTTTGCGCGTCTGTATAATAACTTGTTTGCGTTTACATCCATTGGTGGAAAGTTTGAATCACAGACAATTAAAGGTATTTATGTTTTTAAGCTTCATGGTCAAATGTACCACAATGTACCAGACCTACTCCCTTGTGGCAGTCACCCTAAATTCCTACAACTGTACTTTTATGATGGCCTGCACGAAGCTGCAAATCGTGCAGCGTGCTTTAAGGAACTCGATGGAGCTGTCATTAATATCTTAATGAATGTAACAGAGACAAATCCATATGCTCGCTTCTTCCGATCCTTAAAAGATGTCTCTGTTACAACCAACACTAAGATAGTTATCACAAAAAATCCTAACCAAGACCAGCGTGTAAGCAATGTCCTACCTCTGACGAGGTTGCTGCAATCTGGCCTGACGATTCTACGTCTGGTGAGACTGATGGGCCTCACATATTGGTTACTAGCCATAGTGAGGTTTCGCATCGAGTCATGCATTATTATGGCTGTTATGATCCACTATAGTACCCGCTGTTATTTCCCAAAGGGGAATGTGGGTGGCGACAAGGGCTCAAGAAGCACGTGGCCAAAAATAAGACAGTAGAAGCCGTACAGAGTTCAACGCCGTCTCCATTTAGCTTCACAGATGCTGATACTCTTTTGGATGCAGAGGCACAACATAAGTCATACGTGTATATTTTGAAAAGTCTGATTGGTAGTTGCAAGAGACTGATTACTATCTTCATTTTGTGTGATAATACAATAGTAATGAATTTGTTGTCATTTCAGAAAGTTCTTGTTAGAAGAATTCAGAGGATCGAAATATTTTATGTCGTGAGTATTATTGTTATAAACTGCAAAATAGACCAGGAAATATGATGTTGAGAGCTGGGAGATGCTTACAGCAATATATCGTTGACATGTACGTGAAGTTAGAAAACACTCGGTTGGACTACCTTAGGCATAATCAGGATACAATCAGGTCTGAATTATACCAGGGATTGCTTGACACCATTGATGCTGGCGAACAGTGCGCAGCAAATGTAGGGCGGCGCGTCATTCTCCCGGCAACATATATTGGTGGCCCTCGAGACATGAAGAGGAGATACCTAAATGCAATGGCTCTTGTGCAGCGGTTCGGAAAACCGTATTTTTTTATAACTATGACATGCAATTCAAATTGGCCTAAAATAAAAAATGAGCTGGCACCTGGAGAAGAAGCTCAAAATCGTCCTGATATCGTGGCTAGAGTATTTCGAGCTAAACTGTTATTGTTAAAAAAAAAGCTGGTTGATGAAAATTTTTTTGGAGAAGTTGCTGCATTTGTATATGTAGTTGAGTTTCAAAAGAGAGGGTTGCCTCATGCTCATTTCTTAGTGATTATGAAGGCTGGTAGCAGGATGAATTGTCCAGCTGATTTCGACAAATTCGTATCTGCTGAAATCCCTTCTCAGTCAAATGAGAATCTGCGTGCAGCTGTGATAAAACACATGATGCACGGTCCATGTGGGAAACTAGATCCTGAGTGTGCATGTATGAAACATAAAAGCAGTCCGGGCAAGTGCAAGTACTTGTATCCGAAACCATACATATCTGAGACAACCAACAATGATGACAGTTACCCAGTGTACAAGCGTATGCCGACGGCTGACATTGTGCGCGTAAGAGGTGAAATGCTTAACAATCGCTGGGTGATTCCATACAACCCATATTTACAAGACCTTTTTGATTGCCACTTAAATGTGGAGGTTTGCTCAACTATTCAAGCGGTTAAGTACCTGTATAAGTATGTTTATAAGGGGCATGACAGGATATCATTCAACGTAGCGGCAGAAGGGGAAGTCAAGCCGGTTGATGAAATAGAACAATATCAGTCTGGTCGATGGGTATCTCCTATTGAAGCAGCCTGGCGTATCTATGGATTTGAATTGTTTGAAATGCAACCTGATGTGATGGTGCTGCCAGTTCATTTAGAAGGTATGCAAACAATACAGATGAGACCACATGAGAGGTTAACCCAAGTAGTGTCCAACAAAAAACGTGTAAGGACTCCACTCACTGAATTCTTTAGGTTGAATAGTGAAAATGCTGCAAATCCAAATTGGAGACATCTATATGGGAGCTTCGTTGAGCACTACCGATGGGATACATTTCAACGTACATGGTTGAAACGTAAGAACAAAACATTCACAATATCCCGTCTTGTTTTTGTGGCACCCTCGGAAGGAGAGCGCTACTTCTTGCGTTTGTTGTTGACACATGTGGCTGCTCCAAAATCGTATAGAGACTTGAGAACAGTCAATGGTTATGAATGTGCTACGTTCCAGGAAGCTGCATTGAAACTGCAACTTATTGAGGATTGATGAGCTCCATTTTGGTCATCATTTCCTTTACATTTTCTTTGTTTTCGGTCACGATTCGACCTCGATTTGCGTGTCTTTAGGTGTTTTTACGTCCGTTGCCTCGTATATTCCTTTTCTGTCCACTTTTTGTAGGTATTACGGCGGGGGCGAAGAGACGAGAGAAATCGAGGTGAATTTTGAGCGATTTATGAAGAATTTTGAAGGAGTTTGCAAGAAGCATTCCCAGGCCCTGCCAGCCGGTCCCCAACCGGCGGCCGGTAGGCCGGCTGGGATGCATGGACTTGTGTTTTTGGCGAAAAAAGGAGAAAGTTTCAGATTAAAGGAGCAAGGCCCCCAGCCGGTGGCCAACCGGCAGCCGGTGAGCCGGCTAGGGGAGGCTTTCCATACTTAGCCAAATTTTGAAGAATGAAGAATTGAAGAAATTATGCAGAGTTGGGCAGATTGCTACAAAAGGTGTCCCAGCCGGTGGACAACCGGCAGCAGGTCCACCGGCTGAGGGTACCTGTAGCCAACAAAAAGAAGAGAAGAAATCAGGATTGAAGAATAGGCCTCCCAGCCGGTGCCAGACCGGCAGCCGGCCGGTCGGCTGGGAGTGCATGCCTATTGAAGAAAAACGAAGAAAAAGTCAGAAGTCCTCATTTGGACTCTCAGCCGGTCCCAGACCGGCAGCCGGTCCACCGGCTGAGAGGCCCTTTTCGTATTTTCGAGCCCTATATAAACCCGCACTTGTGACATATTACTTATTACGCATTCTTAAGCTTATTTTAGGGTTTTTACTGTTCCATTACTCAACACTTAGACTCAAAAACACTCTAATTTATTTTAATCTTCCTTAGATCCTTACTTAATCTTTCATTATTAGTTAACCTCACTTGAGGATTCTTCTTAGCTTGGTTATTAAGCAATTGTAGAGGATTTTTTGGGTTGTATTTTGGGAGATTTGAAAGAATCTTTCAACTTGTCATCCAAGCTACTTCCTTTTCCTTAGTTGATGGTATAATCTTCTTCATCTTTACTTTGTCTTTGCATTTCCTTTAAGTTTTGCTTGTTCAATTGTTTACTCTTACTTAATCCAACATGTTTAGCATTTCCTCATCATTTGTTTACATATTTATGTTAGCCATGTGTGAGTAGTTCCCCTACTAGGGTTAGGGGTGTGCTTTGGTTTGTTGATAGCTATGAAACTTGTTTAGGGTTAGGATTTGGTTCTCTTCTTTGCTAGGTTTTCATTTGTGCATGTTATATGTTTGATGAAATGTCTCAACGACGGTTGGACATGATTCTCATTGTTGTTGGCCTTTGATGATAGTCTAGGGCTTTCATGGACGTGTATGTATGTTAGGTTGACCTTGTTTGTAGCGAAAGCTAGGATAGGGATCAACTTTAGGTGAGTCAAATCGATAGACGAGACAAACCTAGGCCTAGTATAGTGGAGACCTTAGATTCCCTTGCATGCATGATTCGTTACCAACCTACCTTAGTATCCCCGACACCTTAGTATCTTTTATTCATCGATTTCATCTTGACACAATTGCTTTAATTTATCTTTAGTAGTTGTTAATCAATCACAAACCTATTACCCCGACTCGAGCTTGAATTAGAACTTAAATATACAACTTCCCCACAGTCCTTTGGGTTCGACCCTAAATTATACTACTTAATTTGGGAGTTTATAAATTGTTTTTGGTGCCGGAATTGACGACAAAAACCGGCCATCAAAATGGCGCCGTTGCCGGGGACGGTGTTTAGAAGTTGTGTAGTTTAGTTTTAGTTTTAGTTTTAGTCTAGAGTTAGTTGAACTTGTTTTGTTTTGATCAAAGATTTGGTAGTTAATTGTAGAGTGCTTGTTTTATTGCTCACCCTAGTGTTTAACAAGCACTAGGACGACTAATTTGTTTGCTAAGTTTTATGCCTAGGGGTGACTCTAACTCTTTGTTGTCATCTTCCGAACCGGAAAGGCTCTTTCGGGCCTTAAGGAGGAAGACCATTGCAAGGGTAAGAATTGCATCCCAAGCTTCTACTAGCCAAAACAACCCCTCTTCATCCGAACCACCAAGTCCCAATCAAAGCAATCCTAGCCCAACATCCGAAAGTTTTGACAATCCGTTTTATCAATCACCACCACAATCACCACACTTTCCAAACAACCATCCAATTCATATCATGGCCGCTCTTCGTGATCATAACCGGCCCAATCACAATGACACCACCAATCCAATCAACTTCGGGGTTCTTGTTCCTCAAAATTTCGAAATACACCCTTCGCAAATGAGTTCAATCGAGAAGAATGCCTTTAGCGGGGCTTCTCACGAAGATGCTCATGGGCACTTGAGAAAGTTCAAGGGTAAGGTCGCAATGATAAAGAAAACGGGAGTACCCGAGGAGACACTAAGGCTTATGCTTTTCCCCTATTCCTTAACCGACAAGGCGGATAGGTGGTTAAATGTCCATGCTCCGAATACATTCACCACATGGGACGACTTGGCAACGGCTTTCCTTGCAAAGTACTACCCATCCTCCAAGACCGCGATGCTCCGAAATGAGATAACTCAGTTTCAACAAGACGAGGGAGAATCTTTGGGAGAAGCTTGGGATAGATACCAAGATTTGCTTGCTAAGTGCCCACACCACGGGATACCACCTTGGTACACAACCCAAACCTTTTTTCAGACTCTTCTCCCCCGGACTAAGGAAATGGTTAATGCATCGGCGGGTGGTAGCTTTGACCACTTGCCACATGAGGAGGGAACGGAACTCATCAAGAAGATTGTTGATTCGGAGGAAAATTATGGCACTAGAGGGAATGTCTTGAGGAAGAGTAGCAAGTACCCTAGTGAGCACCTTTCCAATGCAAAGGCAAACGAAGAAACCAATGCCAAGTTGGACATGTTAACCAAGAAATTGGAAGAATTGACAAAGGGCTCCACTAGCAAAGAAACCAAGAGCAATGTCCCGGGGATGTACCAAGTAAATAGTGTTGCCACATGTGATTTATGCGGAGGAAATGGGCACACATTTGAAGTTTGTGCAAACAACTCAATTGAGGGAAGTGGAAGTGAGGAAGAATTGTATGCTTTTCAAGCATTCAACAATCCTAGAAACCAAAATACTTTCAACCCCAACTCAAACTACTATCACCAAGGGATTAGAGGTAGTCCTTATATGAGTTACAAAAGCACCAATGTGTTGAATCCTCATCAAATTCAACAACCTCAAGGGAAAAACCCCCCCGGTTTTCAACCAAGGGGTGGAAACTTCAACCCAAGGAACAATTTCAACAACAACAATTTCTACCAAGGCAACCAATCTAATCAAGCCAATCAAGGCTTTCAACAAGGTTTCAATGATCCAAACTTCAACCCCAATTTCCAAAACAACCAAAATCCACAAAATTTCAATCCAAATTTCAACAACAACCAAAACTACAACCAACACCAAAACCAAAACTTCAATCCACCACCATTTCAAAACAACCCCAATCAAAATCAAACCAACTACAACCACAACCCACAAAATCCCAACAACCCAAATTACAACCAAAATTTCAACCAAAACTTTCCACCAAACAATCAAGGCCAAAACTTCAACAATCAAGTTCCGAAGGGCAACTCCCAAGGTGGGGGTGCAAGGAATGATTATGGGTTCCCCTTGCCCCTCACCAATGCACCTCACCACGATACTAGTGATTTCCAAGTGGGTGAGTTATTGAAGCTTGTCAAGAACATGCAAGCAACTCACACCCAAGAGATGGCTAATTTGAAGAGTGCCAACCAAAGGGAGATACGGGAAATGGAGGCTCGAGTTGCCTCTCAAGCTCTAGCCAATCCACAAAGGCCACCGGGCGGCTTCCTTGCCCAAGGTCAAAGTTCCAAAGATGCATCACACAATCACCAAGCACATGCGGTGATTTGGAGAAGTGGAACGGAGCTAGAGGACCCGTACAAAGACTACAACTATGGTGAAGAGGAGCCTATCTTAGAACTTGTGAAAGACAAAGGAAAAGAAGTTGATGGTGGCAATTCAAGGGATGATGACTTTTATGTGGAGGACCTCCCTTATGAGGAGAAAGAAGATGAAGTTATCTTGGAGGAGGTGGATGCTAGACAAGAGGAGTTGGTTCCAAAACCAACTACTAAGGTAACAAGCAAACCAACACCCACCAAGGTACTATCTAACCCTCAACCAACTAGCTTGCCTTATCCTTCAAGGGCTTTGAAGGGAAAGGAAAACTTCAAGTTCACAAATTTTTGTAAAATGATTGAAAAACTTGAAGTGACTCCTCCCTTTACGGAGGTGATATTGAATATGCCAACTTACTCCAAATTTTTAAAAGAAATCTTGTCGGGCAAGCGAACCTTGGGTGACCAAGAAGTAATGGCTATGAGGGAGGAGTGTCGTCCTTAAACTGCTTGAGGCCGGAATCATATATGAGATCACGGATAGCCGGTGGGTGAGCCCCGTCCATGTTGTCCCCAAGAAGGGGGGTGTAACTTTGGTTACACAAGAGGATGGGACTCTCCTACCGACTCGTCCGGTGACGGGGTGGAGGATGTGTATCGATTACCGTAAGTTGAACGCGGCCACTCTCAAAGACCATTTCCCAATCCCCTTCATTGATCAAATGCTAGAGAGGCTTGCGGGGCATTCATACTATTGTTTTCTTGAGGGTTATTCCGGGTTTTTTCAAATACCCATTCACCCGGAAGACCAAGAGAAAACAACTTTTACATGCCCCCAAGGTGTGTATGCTTATCGGCGGATGCCATTCGGGTTGTGTAATGCACCCGGCACCTTTCAAAGGTGCATGATGGCCATCTTTGCCGATTTCCTTGAGAAATCTATCGAGGTTTTTATGGACGATTTTAGTGTTCATGGTGATTCATTTGACCTAGGGCTTTCTAATCTTGTAAATGTGTTGAAAAGATGTGAGGAGCACAATCTTGTCCTCAATTTGGAGAAATGCCATTTCATGGTAGAGGAGGGGATTGTGCTCGGTCACATAGTGTCCAAGAGGGGCATAGAAGTTGATGGTGCAAAAGTGGCGGTTATTGAGAACTTGTCACCCCCCACCAATGTGAAAGGGTTGAGGAGTTTTCTTGGACATGCCGGCTTTTACCGGCGTTTTATCAAAGATTTTTCCAAAATTGCCAAACCATTGACTTCTCTTCTTCTCAAGGATGCTCCCTTTTTGTTTACTAATGATTGTCTTGAAGCCTTTGCTAGGATCAAAGAAGCGCTTGTGACGGCTCCTATTATTCGTGCTCCGGATTGGGGATTGCCTTTTGAGATTATGTGTGACGCATCCGACTACGCGGTAGGAGCGGTCCTAGGTCAAGTTGTGGATAGGAAACACCACGTGATATACTATTCAAGCAAGACTCTTGATTCAACTCAAGCAAAGTATTCCACGACCGAAAAGGAGATGTTGGCAATCGTGCATGCCATTGAAAAGTTTAGGCAATATCTCATGGGATCTAAAGTGGTGGTGTACTCCGATCACACCGCTTTGAGGCAATTAATGTTGAAGAAGGATGCCAAGCCAAGACTCTTGAGATGGGTTCTTTTACTCCAAGAATTTGATCTAGAGATAAGAGACAAGTCGGGGTCGGAGAATGTGGTTGCGGACCACTTGTCTAGATTGACTTTTGAGGATCATGGTTTGCATGATAGAGATGGCCCAATCAATGAATGGTTGCGTGAGGATAGTTTGATGGCAATAGGCAATAAGTTGCCTTGGTTTGCGGATATTGCCAATTATCTTGTTAATGGCTTTATCCCGAAGGAGTTGGAAGCAAGAGAAAGGAGAAAGTTGAAAGTGGATGCTAAGAGATATTTTTGGGATGATCCCTACCTTTTCAAAAAGTGTGGGGATGGGCTCTTCAGGAGATGCGTATCAAAGGAAGAGGGGCTTGAAATTGTGGATCGGGTTCACAACTCCGCCTATGGAGGGCACTTGGCGGCTTCACGGACTATAGCCAAGGTTCTTCAAGGAGGGTTCTTTTGGCCTTCAATGTTCAAAGACATTCACGATGTTGTTAGATCTTGTGAAGCTTGTCAAAGGTCGGGCAACATCGGTAAAAGGAATGAGATGCCCCTAAAAACCATCTTGGAGATTGAGTTGTTTGATTGTTGGGGGATTGACTTCATGGGACCTTTCCCCAATTCATGCGGGAATGAGTACATCTTAGTAGCCGTGGATTATGTCTCGAAATGGATTGAGGCGGTTGCCTCCCCCACCAATGACTCCAAGGTAGTGGTAAAGCTCTTCAAGACCATCATCTTTCCCCGTTTTGGTGTACCCCGAATAGTGATAAGTGACGGAGGTTCTCACTTCCGGAAACATACATTCAAAGCCCTCCTAGCCTCCTATGGAGTGACCCACAAGGTAGCACTTGCCTACCATCCTCAAACTAGTGGGCAAGTGGAGGTTTCAAATCGCCAAATCAAGGCTATTCTAGAGAAGGTGGTGCAAAAGAACCGGAAAGATTGGTCCCAAAAATTGAATGATGTGCTATGGGCTTTGAGGACGGCCTACAAAACACCTATAGGAATGACTCCCTACAAGCTTGTGTACGGGAAAGCATGCCACCTCCCGGTGGAGCTTGAGCACAAGGCTTGGTGGGCCTTGAAGGAGATGAACTTCGATTTAGACATGGTCGGGGAGAAGAGATTCTTGCAAATGAGTGAGCTTGAGGAGCTTAGATATGAAGCTTATGAGAGTTCAAAACTCTATCAGGAGCAAACGAAGAAGTGGCATGATGCCAAGCTAGTGAAGAAGAATGTGAGCATAGGAGACCTTGTTCTCCTCTTCAATTCTAGAGTCAAGAACTTTCCCGGAAAGCTTAGATCACGATGGTCCGGGCCCTTCAAAGTGATGGATATTTCACCTAATGGGGCCTTTGAACTTTGGAGTGAAGGCGGTGGCACCTTCAAAGTCAACGGGCATCGGATTAAGCGCTATTATCAAGGAGATTCCAAAGGCACCGTCGAAGTTGTTGACCTCGGGGACCCACTCCCCGAGGAGGATTGATTTCAAAGAAGTTTGATCATGGAAGGTTTGGTGGAGTCACTCAATAACCACCGGTTGTAAGTATTAGTTTCCTTTAGTTCATCTAGTTTTCATGTTAGTTTCATGGTTAGTTCGGTTTTTAGTTTAATTTTTAGCTTGCATGAGATATTTGGATATGTTTGTTGCTTGTTAGTGGATGATTCATGAGTATAGTCGGAGGATTATTGGCAAAACCGTCATAGGCAAAGTTGATTTTCATGTTCAAATTAAATTATTTCTCGAAATTGTGTACAGGTACTCCCAGCCGGCCCACCGGCCGACGGTACCATACCGGCTGGGAGGACCTGGACACATTTCTGTTTTCGATAGTTTATTTGGGCAGATTTCAGATTTTGCATCCCCAGCCTGTACCAAACCGGCAGCCGGTCAGCCGGCTGAGAAGACGATGACTTAATCAAAAATTGGAAAAACTCAAGAGGAAGTGATTCCCAGCCGGTAGGCCGGCAGCCGGTCCGCCGGCTGAGAATCATGTGTTGTGTGCAACAAGCTGAAGAAAAAGAAAGGAGAAGGCACCCCAGCCGGCCGGCCGGCAGCCGGTCCGCCGACTGGGAGTTTTTGTAAGTAAAAGAGAGGAAGAAAAAGAAGACAATGAAGGCTCCCCAGCCGGTAGGCCGGCAGCCGGTCCGCCGGCTGGGAGCGTTTTTGTGAGTGAAAAAAGAAGAAGATAAGGCAAAAGGAATACTGAAGGCATGTTTCTGAGCCGGTCCGCCGGCAGCCGGTCCGCCGGCTCAGAATCAAACCCCCCTTAAGAAATTTTCGAAAAATCAAAAAAATCTCAAACCCTAACTCCCAGCCGGTCGACCGGCGGCCGGTTCCCAACCGGCTGGGAGTGTTCTGTCGTGATTTTAAGTATTCGAGAATCCCCATTCTTCTTCATTTCTACCTCATTTCCTCTTCATTTCCCTTTATTTCTTCCACTCTCTTCCTTATTTCCTCATCTCCCATTCATCCCTAACCTTCAAAAACCCCAACAAACTTCACCAAACTCTCTCAAATCAAAACCCCCTTTACTCCCTCATCACCTCTCCTTCAATTAACCATGTCGGGAAGAACAGAAAGGCGATCCAAATCAAGGCACGACCCTTCGGTCGAGCAAGAGGTCGAAAATGTAATGGGGAGTGGCAACATTGGCTCGGATCCTTGCTTTCCCGGTCTCACCTTTGCCTCAATCCAACAAAAAGGTAATTTCACATATTTTAAGAATCGCCCCCTTCACCCAACTAGGTTTATTGATAGAGCCGGAGTGAGAGACTTAGGGATTGAGAAAATAACTGCGGCTCTTTTTGAGGGTTTAGGTATGAAAACCTTGTATGAGACAAAACCGGTTCACACATCTCCCCGGTTAACTTGGGAATTTTTGAGTTCGTTGGTTGTTACTAAGAACCGAACTTTGGGGAGAGTTGCATTTTTAGAGTTCCGATTGATGAATAGGGAGCATCGTCTCACTTTAGAGGAATTTGCCTTAATTTTTGGGCTAAACGGAAAACTAGCCATTAAGCCTCTGGAGGGCTTTGATACCGAGCTTATTTGGACAGCCATCACCGGTCTTGTAAGTGATAGAAGCAGAAAGAAACCGGCTAATAGGGTGCATTTGGCACCGATTAGGATTTGGCATAGGTTCATGGGGTGGACCGTTTTCTCTAGGGATGAGCCGCACAACTTCACTACTACGGAGCTCGAGATACTTGGTTGTTACTTGGTTGGTGGCCCGAAATTAAACATTGCTCACCATATGGCCCTTCACTTGAGTAGGTTGGCATCCCAACCTCAGCTTACTACCCCCATTTGTGTTGGGGGGATGGTCACCTTGATTGCCAACAACCGTTGTCAGAGGCACTTCACGGTCGACTTCATTCAGGGCGAGAATGTGTTATCTAGCCGATACTAGCAGGATGCTTTGGGGTGGGTACGGTATAACCCCAGTGATCGCAAAGAGTATTGGCAGATTCGGGTTGACAACAAGTTCAAGAATTCAGTCCCTTTGCCAAACACCGAGTTGATGAAAGTTGTGCCGGGGAAAACCTCTTACCTCCTTGATATCGAGGCGGACCCCGAGGACCTCCTACCAGACCAGCGTGCCCCGAGAGTCTACACCTGAGATAGAGTCGGTGCCACTCCTACCGACCTCCAGTTTGAGCCTTTTCAGCAGCCCTCCATTTCCATGTCCCAGTTTCAGAGTGGTCCCTCATACTTCCAGGGATCCACCTCCGCCTCCGGTCCATCTTCTTCTTCATGCCCCCCATAGCTTATTGATTTCATGGTCCGAGTTGACTTGGGCATGAAGAGTGCAGCGGATTTAGCGGACCAGCGCCAAGCCATAGCCGATGAGCGGCATAGGGATTTGACCTATAGGCTTGATTACCTTTACCATGATCAAGCTTATGGGACATTTCCGAGTTATGATCGGTCCGTCCGCGAGGGTTATCATCATCCGGATGGTGGTCGCCCGTCATACTACATGCATCCTGATAGGGGTTATGTGCCTCCTGAGGGTCATTTTTACGGGGAGATTAACGTCGCCCCGGGTTATTTTTCAAACCCGATCTTTCCCCCCAACTTCCGGGGAAATGAGGATTCGGGCCCTCCGAGGCATTCTTCCTTCCATGGCGGCTTTAGTGATGCGGGACCTAGTGGCTCTCAAGCCTCCCCCTTCCGTGATTTCGTGAACAACCCGAACGACTTCATGGTGGTCGATGAGGGCAATGGGAATGATGATGATGGAGCCGGTAATGAAGGCTATGAGTCCGAGGATCACTTTGATGAGTGACCACCTTTGGAGGTGGTTGGTGATGACTTTGCTCCCATGGAAAAATCCAAAACAAAGCAAGTAACTCCCTTAATCCAAATCTCGATTTAGTTTGCATTTTCTTTATAGCATGCATTTAGAGTAGTTAGCTTAGTTAGTTTTAGTTTCCTTTTCATGTTTTCACATCATTAGTTTAGATGCATTAGATTTATATTTTTGTATCATATTGTCACATATAGATTGCATACATGTAGTTTAGAGCATTTAGTTTGCTTTTAGTCTAGTTTTTAGTTTTTCTTTTCTTTTGTTTACCTTTGTTTTTAATGCCTTCTTAAAAATCAAAAATCCAAAAAAAAAAATTGAAAAACCAAAAACTTTCAAAAATATGTTCTTTATTTTCCGGTTTTCCTCCTCACATTATGCATATAAATAAGTGTGGGGAGGAAGAACCATTTATTTCAAAAAAATACAAAAACAAGTTTTTATTTTCTCAAAACTTTCAAAAAAGCCAAAAACATGTTGTTTTCGTTCTTTTACTTCATTTCCCCCTTTGCACTTTATTACATTGAGGACAATGTAAATCTTAAGTGTGGGGAGGGAAAATATCCACCTTGTGAATATTTGATTGCTTTTGTAAGTATGAAAAAGTTCAAAAATACCAAAAAATCGAAAAATTTGAAAAATTCAAAAACATGTTTTTACCTTATTAGTGTAGAATTGTATATACTTGTGTCTGCTTTCTCTCCTTTCGCATAGGTAACACTCGCTTGAGCACTGCTTTGGATCTTGAAGACACCACGGTATGATCGTTCCAACCTCTATTTCACTCTCATTTTCATTCTTTCGTTGCAAATGAGGAGGATGGGCTTGTATTTGGAGGATGTGGAGTACATTGTGGAGATTGTGTGTGGCTTGTGTGCTTTTGTGCTGTTAGGAGATGCATTAGCTTTATTTGGCATGTAGTTTGATAGTTTCACTTGCATTATAACATGTCTATATTAGTTACATTCATGGCATATAGTTGCATTTAGGATAATGTTTTGAAAATGCCTAATTGAGAACTTTGACAAAATCGTTTAGGCCGTTGCAAATAATTCTTCTACTTATGACTTTGTCTTTTAGAATGATTTTTAAAACACCCTAGGTCATGCTTTTCTAGTATCTTTCTGACCATGGTCCAATACCAAGTCAAGGGTTTGCATGTGAGTCACTTTGCCCAACCCCGTGATGCGAAATGGTTTTGATTATCTTGTCTTGGTGACCTTGTTCGACTTGGCGGTTTGGCAACCCAAAAATAACTTTCATGAATAAATTTGGAATGCTCTTGTCAATGATCATAAGAAGTGGAAATGTTTTGAAAAAAAAAAAAAAAAAAAGAAACCTCAAGTGAAAAAGAAAAGAAAAGAAAAGGGTTAATGAAAAAGAATAAGAACATGTTGTTTTGGTGGAGGCGTACCACTTCGATGTGCTTTGGAGGGTAGCCATTGAGTTGGCTTCCCAATTGGTTGTGAATTCGACCGCCCAAAGACAGAGTGATTGTCACCCCGATAAGCTATTGTCTAGAGGTTAACCGGTTGCCTAATAAGCGATTGGCGAAAGCAAAGGACATTAGCACGCGTGGGACAAACCCCATCCTAACTCATGGCATGAAAAAGAAATGAAAAAAATTGAATGAGGTCAAGTTTCGATTGTAATCCACCATTTTGTATTGATTTGAGCATTCCATTCCAAAAAAAATCTATTTTGCCAAGCCGTTTTGTCGATCTTGGGACGACCCATGACCTTTACTTTGTGAAGAATCTAGACTTGTTGTATCTTTTGCCTTTAGCATTGCGGGGATCATCATTCCATTCCATCCGATCGCCCTTGACAAAAGTGTTTGGATAACGGTTATGAAAGTAGCCTAGTTTAGCATGATTTGGCGGTGTTTTGTTGTCATCCTTCTTGCCTTAGTGACTTATAGAATTAATATTTGTGAGGGAGTTTACGATTTTGAATTTGTTCCCTTTTAGTTGTTTTCCGCCGCTTGAATGAGGCAAGCGGTTTTTCTTTCTTTTCCGATGCATGTGCTTGTCTATACTTGTTTTGTTTTTACTTGTTGGCATAAAAAGTTTTGTAGCAAGACCTTACTTGCCTTGCAATAGGGCATTCTCCCTCATGAATGTCAAATTGTGAGTTGAAAGGGCTACGGGTGTAGCTAAACCCGATTCGGCTTATAGTTAGCTTAGTTAGTTGTTTCTTTGTTTTTAATAAGGGTTATATAGTTCTTTGATCTCTTACTCGAGGACGAGTAAGGTTTAAGTGTGGGGAATTCTGATGAGCTCCATTTTGGTCATCATTTCCTTTACATTTTCTTTGTTTTCGGTCACGATTCGACCTCGATTTGCGTGTCTTTAGGTGTTTTTACGTCCGTTGCCTCGTATATTCCTTTTCTGTCCACTTTTTGTAGGTATTACGGCGGGGGGCGAAGAAACGAGAGAAATCGAGGTGAATTTTGAGCGATTTATGAAGAATTTTGAAGGAGTTTGCAAGGAGCATTCCCAGGCCCTGCCAGCCGGTCCCCAACCGGCGGCCGGTAGGCCGGCTGGGATGCATGGACTTGTGTTTTTGGCGAAAAAAGGAGAAAGTTTCAGATTAAAGGAGCAAGGCCCCAGCCGGTGGCCAACCGGCAGCCGGTGAGCCGGCTAGGGGAGGCTTTCCATACTTAGCCAAATTTTGAAGAATGAAGAATTGAAGAAATTATGCAGAGTTGGGCAGATTGCTACAAAAGGTGTCCCAGCCGGTGGACAACCGGCAGCCGGTCCACCGGCTGAGGGTACCTGTAGCCAACAAAAAGAAGAGAAGAAATCAGGATTGAAGAATCGGCCTCCCAGCCGGTGCCAGACCGGCAGCCGGCCGGTCGGCTGGGAGTGCATGCCTATTGAAGAAAAACGAAGAAAAAGTCAGAAGTCCTCATTTGGACTCTCAGCCGGTCGCAGACCGGCAGCCGGTCCACCGGCTGAGAGGCCCTTTTCGTATTTTCGAGCCCTATATAAACCCGCACTTGTGACATATTACTTATTACGCATTCTTAAGCCTATTTTAGGGTTTTTACTGTTCCATTACTCAACACTTAGACTCAAAAACACTCTAATTTATTTTAATCTTCCTTAGATCCTTACTTAATCTTTCATTATTAGTTAACCTCTCTTGAGGATTCTTCTTAGCTTGGTTATTAAGCAATTGTAGAGGATTTTTTGGGTTGTATTTTGGGAGATTTGAAAGAATCTTTCAACTTGTCATCCAAGCTACTTCCTTTTCCTTAGTTGATGGTATAATCTTCTTCATCTTTACTTTGTCTTTGCATTTCCTTTAGGTTTTGCTTGTTCAATTGTTTACTCTTACTTAATCCAACATGTTTAGCATTTCCTCATCATTTGTTTACATATTTATGTTAGCCATGTGTGAGTAGTTCCCCTACTAGGGTTAGGGGTGTGCTTTGGTTTGTTGATAGCTATGAATCTTGTTTAGGGTTAGGATTTGGTTCTCTTCTTTGCTAGGTTTTCATTTGTGCATGTTATATGTTTGATGAAATGTCTCAACGACGGTTGGACATGATTCTCATTGTTGTTGGCCTTTGATGATAGTCTAGGGCTTTCATGGACATGTATGTATGTTAGGTTGACCTTGTTTGTAGCGAAAGCTAGGATAGGGATCAACTTTAGGTGAGTCAAATCGATAGACGAGACAAACCTAGGCCTAGTATAGTGGAGACCTTAGATTCCCTTGCATGATTCGTTACTAACTTACCTTAGTACCCCCGACACCTTAGTATCTTTTATTCATCGATTTCATCTTGACACATTTGCTTTAATTTATCTTTAGTAGTTGTTAATCAATCACAAACCTATTACCCCGACTCGAGCTTGAATTAGAACTTAAATATACAACTTCCCCACCGTCCTTTGGGTTCGACCCTAAATTATACTACTTAATTTGGGAGTTTATAAATTGTTTTTGGTGCCGGATTTGACGACAAAAACCGGCCATCATGACAATATGGTAGAGCTGTGTTTAGATGAGGCCAAACAAGTAGAAATGCCAGCTGCCTTGCGGCGCCTATTTGCAACTTTGTTAATATTTTGTCAGCCTAAGGATCCAAGTGCATTGTGGGAAAAATATTATAGTTCATTGTCAGAAGACTACAGAAAAGAACATCCAGGCGATCGATACGTTGCACGGGTCGTTATTGTGCAACGATTAGAGCAACAAGTTGAAGCAATGGGCAGGACTCTAAAAAGTTTTGGTTTATCGGATTTGATAGGTCCACAAGATGCAGAGATCCGATCATCACAGGATACACTTGATGCACTCAATGCACCAATACCAAATGAATGTGTTATGTGTCGCAAATCATTGAACCAAGAGCAGCAAAGAGCTTTTGACATGATAACTGATTATGCTACGCATAACAAACCTGGAGCTTTTTTCGTAGATGGTCCAGGGGGGACTGGTAAGACATACCTATACAATGCCTTGTATGCAGAAATAAGGCTGATGGGTAAAATTGTCCTTGCTACTGCTTCTTCGGGTATTGCTGCAGCCAATATCCCGTCGGGAAGGACTGGCCACTAACGATTTAAACTTCCTCTAGATTTGGATGTTTCTCTGTCGTGCTCTGTGCCCAAGCAGAGTAGTCTTGCTGCTCTTATAAAAGCATCTACTCTAATCATATGGGATGAGGCATCTATGGCAAGAAGGGAAAGTGTTGAGGCATTAGATCAGCTTCTGCGAGATCTGTGCAATCCTGATTTGTTGTTTGGTGGCAAACTTATTGTATTTGGTGGAGATTTCCGCCAGGTTCTACCAGTGGTACAAAAAAAGTCTATTCGTGAGTTGGTTAATTCTACATTACTTGCTTCTGATATTTGGCCACAATTTATCAAATTCAGACTAACCGTTAATGTAAGGGCTAAAACTGATCCACACTTTTCAGATTTTTTGCTATCTCTTGGAAACGGTCAGCTCCAGACATGCGAGACTGAGATGGTTGAACTGCCTGATGGAATTGTTTTGGATACAACTCAATTAGGTGCAGACCCGTAAGTATAGTTGCCGATACTGTATATCCAGATGTCGACCTCAACAATATTGGAGTTGATATATTTATTCATCGTTCCATACTTACACCTATGAATGAGGATGTCGATGATATAAATACATACATGATTAACAAGTTCCCTGGTCAAGCAGTTACATACAAGGGTTTTGATACAGTGCTTTCGGATAACTGTAACGTATACCCTTCAGAATTTATAAACAAACTCTGTCCTGGTGGCATGAGTCCCTTTGAGTTGGTATTGAAGAAGGACGCTCTAGTCATTTAATTAAGAAACCTCCTTCCATCTGCAGGTCTATGCAACGATACAAGGCTGATATGTGCAGGGTTTACCCCGAATATGGTCGAATGTATTATAACCAGTGGTCAGTATAATGGACAACATGTCTTTATTCCTCACATCAAGATGCGCCCATCTAGCTCTTCAAACAACCCATTCCAGTTTCAGCGCAATCAGTTTCCACTCAAGCTTAGTTTCGCAATGACAATCAACAACTCGCAGGGTCAGACGTTAGACAGGGTTGTTGTCTACCTTCCTAGACACTGCTTTTCACCGGGACATCTTTATGTCGCACTGTCGCGAGTGAGGGAAGCAGTCAAAGTTACTGTCATCGCTGCATCTAATGGTTCTGAGATGAACAGGAATTGTATCAGGAACATGGTTTCTTTTGAAGTTCTAAGGCTTGCAGGTATTATATAACATCTAATGGCAGCTGGCCCTGCGTCCGTACTTTTGTTATTTTGCTACAACAGCTCAAACCATTTACCGCATTGGCCGGATGTATATAGTTTAACCGTAAGACATTTGTGTTATTACACCAACCTAGCTTGTCATTACATTATGCGCATCGATTTTAACGATTTACGTCATATATCGCACGATTTTAACTTTTAAAATTATTTCACAAGCATAAAATAAGATAAAATTCTCGAAAATTTTATACATGCTGGAAATAATATATATGACATCGTGTTAAATTTTTATGGCCAAATTCAAACTTAAACTATTAAAGTCGAAATAATGTCACTAATTACCCGATTTTTACATTAAAAATCTATAATATTGCAATATTTGAGATAAATTTCTGGAAAATTCAACATAAATTTTAAATATTGCAAGTGACATCCTCATAAATTTTTATAGTCAAATTCATAATATAACTATTTTAACCCATATTTATTCATCTTATTGCATTTTAACCATTAAAATTCATATCACACGATTTAAAGGTCTATAATTTACGAAAATTCATATTCATATTATAGAAAATACATGTGATATCATATTGAAAAATCTCGGCCAGAAGCTTATTTTAACTATTTTTCCCAAAATTAATCATTTTTAACCATTAAAACGTATTAAAAACCGAAATAAAAATACCAATGATCAATATTCATGCAAAATATATTCCAAATATTCTAAATCATATTAGAAAACAGTAGGCATCATGCTAAAATATTTTCGTGCATATCATATATTTAAACGAAAATTATCAAGTTTTATTTTGTTATTCTAATAACTCCGTAAAAACGAAACGGAAAGCATGCAAACAACCATTTTGCTCTGATACCAATTGTTAGGTTTAACTAGTTGCTCATAAACTAATTTAGTCATACTAACAAAACCTTTAATTAACTTTTAATTAACAAAATAATAAACTTGTTTATTAGATCTTATGCATGCTTAAAAAATGCGGAATAGGGAGAAATCGAACCCTTACACACGGTCCAAGCTTGGCAAGGATGATCCTCCAAAGTACCCAAATTAGAATACCTCCTTTAGAGATGCACCAAGACAACCCCTTAAAACCGAATCTTTGTTGTGCTAGACTAAGAATCGATTCTTCCTTAAGCTTATTCTAATCTCACTTATTAGAATAATATTTGAATACTACTCTTAGTATAAATTTTATTATCTTATAATAAGTATTTTAGAGGTAGAAATTTCTCTTCTTGCTTGATGATTTTCGGCTAAGGCAACAACAAGAAGATAGAATGAATATGATGTATTATTTATACATCTACCCTAAGCATGCTCATATGTATTAAGACATTTAATAAGTTTAAGCATGCAACATAGGGTGAAGGGAGGGCCGGCCATGGGGAGTGTAAATGAGGGAACAAGTTTCATTCTCAAGACACTAGGGTGGTTACTAGGTAAGTAATCTCAAGGCATATGTCTAACATATGATTATGGAGTGTTTAATACATTAAACACCCATGCCACCTTCTCCTTTTGGCCGTGCCATATAGTCCATAAAATGGACTTCATTTTACAATTTGTCAAATGTACAATTGTATAAAGTGTGACATCTTATATGTCATTTAGATATAAAATACTTTAGTACATGTAAATATTTATCCCATAAATATTATACATAATTAAATAAATCATATTTATTCAATTAACAAGTAATTCGAAATTACCATTGTAAAATAATATTTTATCGTCAACACGATTTACAACCTTTGTATTAATTTCAACCCAATTCATTCTAATTACGATATCTTAAAATATCGTTTAATGTTTAACAATTGACACGTTTCAATTTTAAACAAAAATCTTACATTAAGATTTAACCTCTAATTTCTCGATATACGAGTTTAAGGAATATGATCAAATCGTATCAATATACATTTGATCACTTTATCAATTTAAGGGAATTGTCCTAAAGGTGTGACCTAAAGGGATCAACTGACCACCACCGTCATACGACAGTAATGTCAAACTCTAGCTAGCCAATCATTACCGATTAATGTTGGTCAGTTGACTAATAATTCGTATCATCCCTTGCGTATTCTTGTTATGAGATTTAATTATATGATCGCACTATTGTTGAGGACACATTTCCCAACAGTAACATTGAGAAAATTCCTTCACATTGTATACTCTTGCATAGTTGCTCATAGACTACTCTTATAAAAAGATGCAATCTTCCAAGTGAGTATCATCAATTAATGTCATTCTGTTTTAAAATATAACACAGTAATGGGTGTTGTTAAATTTCCCAATACATTCTTTTTCATGTGTACTGTCTATTTATAATCCCATGTTGACATTGTTAGTTCTTGGTGCACAAATTGGTGTGAAACTGTTCTTATGTTAGCTTGATTGATTATGATTATTGATATACCTATCTGATCTATGAACAAATGTAGTACTATGTTTGATAAGGTAGGCTTCTCGACATGTTTTGAGCAGGGAAACAAAATGCGTGCTGCTCTTTTTACTGATCAAGTGGATATATATGAGGATGCTATAAAGTGCAATCAGAAATATGAAATATCAAATGCTACCATAAGTCCTCTAAAACCTGAGTATAAATCAAATGAATCTGAGATGGACTATCAGATGTCCTTCAATAAACGTACCATTATCATGCTTGTTGAAGTTGATAGTGGATGTGCTGATATTGACTATCGCCCAATTTCCCAGATACCTCGTGCGCCTGACTACAGTGAAATGTTTGGTAAATTTCAAAATCGCAACCTATCTACATATATTACATGTGCTAACAATGAAATATGTTTATAATCAGCCTCTCACTAACATCCCTCCAATGCCTTGTAGATATAGTAGGTGTTGTTCTCTTTGTAGAAGATCAGCCACGTCAAATTGTCACATCAAAGGCCCGTGAAACATCTGTGCGTGAAATCATAGTAATCGACCACAGGTAATTGATCCCAGATACTTTGAAAACTTAGAATCCATATTGTTCTGCATATTCATAACATCTAATATCGTATTGTTGCTGATACTAATGTTAACGCTCTTGCAGTACTACACAACCTCTGTCCATCTCGGTTTGGGACGATCTCGTACAGGATGACTGCACTATACTAATACCACAACCTGGTAAATTCAAGGCAGTTGGTATAACTGCCCTTAGAATATCAATGCACAAAGGTTCTGGTGGTCATGATCAATATTTTTTTTATGCATTCCGTAGATTAATGTTTTGCATATTCTCAAAATACTAGCTTAGTTTGCATCAATAAGACATTTAGTACTATTCTAATACATTTTGAAATGGACCAGGCTTCTCGATGACGACATCTACTTCTACTGTCTTTGTTCACTCACCTGACGGTGATAAAGCTGATGCTCTTAAAGCATGGTACTAAACTAAACTTCACATGACCAAGCAACATACCTTCTAGACAAAATGTATTCTTTCTTACGATTGATCTACATGAGTGTGCAGGATGGCTAGCCACATTATGGCATTGACAAAATTCAAAGCAGAGTTTTAAGTGTGAAGGCGCCCGTGCTAGCTGACAGTACAACGACCATTTCAACCCTCCGTTCCAAAAAGGTATCCAAAATACCGCATAATTTCCTGCGCCATCTTCACAACTGAAACCATGTCAGCAGTCCTATATCAGTACAGAATGTTGCAGATATCACACAATAGTTCAAACATGAAAGAGGTCTTATACTACAAATAGACGTAAAACAACCAGCGTAATTACATTAACGCAAATTATATTCTTGTACTTATTAGGAGTGACAAGTTAACAGTTGTTCAATACATAGGCTAATGTGTCTTATATACCATGATCAGGCCAAAACGACCTTGCAAGATGAGCGCCATTGGTTAGAGGTAACAATCCCAGATGTTGATTTTGATAAAATAAATGCATACATGGGATGCTCGAATTGTTCAAAGCGGTCAAACATACAACCAGGGAATACATACACTTGTGACACTTGCGCTAAACCTAACTGCACCTCAGAACCGAAGTAAGACTCCTGATCATTTGATAATCATTCTGAACTTTATAATTACACAACACATTTTATCTAGGAATCAGTACAGACTGATACTAGCCTAGGTAAAATATAGAATATACATTCCACCACTAATGTTCGCATGAAATGCAGGGTTACGTTCAATTGTGATGTATCGGATGGCACCGGAACACTATCCTTTACCGTGTTTACAGAAACCACTGAACAACTATTCAGAATGTCGGCATCTGATATATTTCATATGAAGCACAATGTGAGTGTAACTTTATTTCAATTAATTTTAAAAGTAACAAAACTCCTAATATTAACTGGTGTATTGCTTGGCAGTCTGACGAGCCGACTTTTTCAACACTCAAACGATTACTTGATACTACGCCTTTCAAAGCCCAGGTAGCTCCAGCTAATACACTGTCAACCAACAATGTGCTGCAGTGGACTATGAAGCGTGTCATAGTGAGTCCTGACAGCAAAAGTACTAACATCAGTGAGGAACAGCAGAGTGTGGGGATCACACAGGACAACCAGGATGTTGGAGATGTTAGCATCAAGCATCCCACCCCTGCTCATGGCACTGAGCCTGACGAGCGTACGTCTACGACAGTTGTTGATGAGGCTGATAAAAATGATCAGCATGTGACTCCAAGTAATCTAACAATTGTTGACTCAGAGAAAGATGTCGCAGTAAGTTTGCCACACACATCACTTCCAAAGAGGAAATGTAAGAAGGAAAAGTAAGGATCCCCAACTGCTATTCTGTCTACGCCAACCTAATAACCAGTGTCTACCCGAATCAATAACTATCATCAACGTGAAGTCTATCTATATTAAGAATTTATCTTTTGCTGTTATAGTGCTTATAGTATGCACAATGAAGGACTACTTAGTTGACAGCTACATGTCAACATGAACTATTTGTATTACATGTTTATCTATGTATGTTGGCTTAGTAACTTGAGATGATCCACAATTCCTATCTACAATAGTATAAGACCATGGCTTAGTAACTTGAGGTGATCCACAATTCCTATGTACAATAGTATAAGACCATGAACCCTATACGCCTTGTCTGGTGTTCAATGATAGTCACTGAGTGCCTCGCTCAATGAAATCGTACACAATATTGTTGAAATCAAGCTCGTCACTACACATGTCAATATAGCTGCAACACATCAACTTGATACATCACACCATCATCATAAGGGTGTTGTTATATGTTGAAGATCACCAACAAACCCCCAATACCATCGGATCCTGTACTAATTTATAGGGTTGTATACTAGTGAAACTAATAAGAAAACACACATAAGCTATAATCACATGCTCTTCTCAAGCATATTTCAAAATAAAAATTAAGATACCATAAACACAGTAGGAACATAATCATATACATTACTAGATTTTATATTTCAAAATAGAAATTAAGATACCATAAACAAAGTAGAAACATAATCATATACATTACTAGATTCTATTACCTATATTTATTGATAAAGTTTACGGGTAAGTTTATTACTAGGCTCAGCAATCAGAGTCATAATACCCCTCGCTGTCAGACTTCTCAACATACCCATCCTTCGAGCTGCTGCCTTTTCTGTAACATCCCTTCCTCTTCTTAACTTTGGACTTCCTTGGCTTGCATGAACATGAAATCGACACCAGCTTCTGATTTCTGGTCACCCATATCTGGTTCCCTCGATTTTCCCTCTCAAGTTCATGATCATAATCCAGATTGGAAGATAAAAGTCACTGGTAGTAATTATGTAGTACAGTTGGGTTAAATCAAGAAGTTTAGGGAAGGGTGAATGACATGCTAGCCGGCATATTGCTTTAGGAGCTACTTAGTGATTACGTAATACATAATTATTACCATTAAACACGTAATTTCCATACATTGCGTGTCTTCGTATAATAACGAATTAAATTGGAACGGTTTTATTCTTCTCACGATATATGTATCATTCAAATTCATTATCTAACTTAACCTACTACTCCGTCTAAAGAGCCCTTAAATGTGGATTAGTCTATTTTATTATTTTAGTTAACTACACGTTTTCCTATTAACAGTCGTTTGTGAATTAATAAAATATAAAATATATATAAACCTTCACCTACGTAGCACCATACCAGACACAAACACAAAATCGTAACATAACATAATAATACTTATTTCATGACACAAAAAAAAAAAAAAAACTAATCAACTTAACCTAACATGATAAATTAATACGCGGTATATTATCTCCAGCATTCTAAAATGATCTCCTTTCTCCTATTGACCACATTTAGCATTACAAAACTTAAAGGGTACAATATTTAGAAATCGTCAACTTATAAGATTTAATACATGACAAATACGCTATATACTTATTAAACATGTTAAAAATTTGATCAACAACATATCAAACTCATGTAAATTTAATAAAAGTTACAGAATATTCTTGCAAACAGTACTCTTTTGTTGCATGAGGTTCCTTCAAATGGGTAATGTTCGATGTTTGTCATTAGACCAAAATTATGGTTATGATGGTGCAACTACCCTTTCGGATGAACAATAGAGCGGTGCTCCATGATCATCCTACCTAACAAAAAGTTTTCTCTTTATCTTTATCTTAATTTTTTACCTTCTATTGTTTCCTCCTTTTTACATCCCATTATTATCGTACTTCCTCATTTTGAATCTTTTAATTAATCATTATTATTTTTTTAATATACATAATACATTTTCATTATTATATCATTAATGTGTTTTAAAAATGATTAATTAGCTTTGAAAATTCAAAATACCAGTGTTTAATTTACGTTAGGCATTCTAAAAATTCCCAAATAATGTATATTGTTCATTGTCTGAGATATGTTGTATATTAAATAAATTAATAAACACGAATTTTCATTTGTGACGGCGGTATTTGTCACAGGTTTGTGACGGATACCGTTGTTGGACGAAGTGTCCTCGACAATAGTGTGTTGACGTAATTAAAACTCATTTGAATGAAACACAACTGGGAGTGTTACTCTTTTAAAGTCAACTGATCAACATTTACCGATAATGATTGGCTGTCTAGAGTTTGACATTATCGTCATATGATGGTGGTGATCAGTTGATCCCTTAAGGTCATATCTTTAGGGAATTCCGTCTCAATGGAGTAATTAATTAATATTGTATTGGATACAAATTAATTGATAACTAGAAATTTTGGAAATAATTTTATATGATGAATATTTTATAATGGAATTATAATAATAATAGTCAAAGTAATAAAATCGTTTTATTGCTCGGTTTTTATTTATTCGTTTATAAAGAAACGATTAAATTAAGAATGAACACGGTTGATCATAAAATTACAAAGAGTTGTAATTAAATTATGACATTACATTTTTACAATAATAATTTCGAAATATAAGAATTATTATTTAAATGTAATAAATTTGTAAATCATGAATTCTAATAGTTAAAATTGCATAATTAACAAATTGGGTCATGTGTTATGAGACATGTGTGAGATGTTACAAATTAACACAATTGACAAAGATAAAATGGGTCTATAATAAGACCATTTGAACCGTGAAATTGGAGGATGCACATGAGATTGTGTGTGTACAAAATGATTGAGTGTGTAAGTAGGTGTGTAAGAGTGTAAGGCATAATTGATGCTTTATGTAAGTGTAAGTGAGCCATGCATTGGCTTCTCTTGGTTGATGTCTTGGCCTGCCAAAGCAAGAGCTTTGTGCTCTTGTTGCTTCTATAAATTAACAAGTGATAGAGTGTGTCATACACAAAGAATGTGTAAGGAATAATCCTTACTTTTGTGTAAGAGAAAAGAGAGCATGCATAGGGTATGCATGGCTTGATTTGGCCGGCCATACCATATGGCTAACAAGACCATTTTTGCTCTATAAATACACTACTCCACACACTACAAGACTTACTTGATGTTAGATGGAGTGCTTGGTCTCTTTACTAACACATTCATACTACAACTCCATTCTCCTATTTCTTAAGTAAAATAGTTTTATAAGAAAACAATTATTTCCATATTAATAATATTAAGAGTAATATTATTATTATTTCTAGTATACTAATACTTATTTTCTAGTAACAAAATTTGTATTAGTTTGAGATTGGGTCCTTGATACGCATCTTTAGGAGACGATTTTTGTTAGATCGTTACAAGAGGATTTCGGGTTTTGAAGACTCAAATAATAGGTGATTATTGAGTATAAACCTTCTAAAACCAATGTAAGGACTATCACATCTTATGATATCATCATGCATGCATAAGATCTTATTAAGTTTTATGACCTAAACTTAAAGAAACAAAACTCACATTAGATATGAGTATAAAATGAGGAACCTAGTTCCCAACAAGTGGTATCAGAGCATTACGGTTGTTGCATGCATGATCGGATTCATGATTTATGTTAAAAACGGATTAACATATATATTTCGATTTTTTCGAAAATTTTGTATTTATTATGATAAATCACGAAATCATTTTGCATGTTAAAGTTTCTGATTCTAAAATGGTTTTAGGACATAAAAATAATTTTATGGATTTTTATTGTTCATTTTTATGTTTATTTGTATTTTTTTGTAGTTTAAATCGGTTTAAACAAACAATTAATGGGAAAAATAGTTAAAAATAGTTTCTGGCCGAGATTTTTTGATATGTTCTCACATGCATATTTAATATATTGTATATGATGTTTCGTAAGAAATGGAGTAAATATGCATGGATTATGAATTTTATGAGATAAATAGTCATAATATGAGTAAAAATGGGCATAGAAGGTTATATTTCGAATTTGACCTTAAAAATTTTATGAGAAGTCACATGCAATATATAAAATACATGTATAAATTTTCGGATTTATTGGACTTGTATTGCATGATTAAGAATTTTTATAGTAAAAATCGGATTATCAGTGACTTAAATTCGACTTTAATAGTTATAGTTGGAATTTTGCCATAAACATTTAACACAATGTCAAATGCAATATTTACAGAATGTATATATTTTTTGGGAATTTATTCTCAAGTGATGCATGTTTTATGATTTTAATAGTTAAAATCGGCTACATAATGACTTATTGTGTTAAAAATAGTTAATCTTAATATTATGGCATAAAATTTTACCCATAGATGTCTTATATGATAGGAACATCAGATCTAAAAGTTGGATATCAAAAAGTTTCTGTTTTTATGATTATTAATTTTTAATGAGTTAATTAGCTAATAATCGTAATTTATGAGTCGAAAGTAAAATTTTCGAGTATGGTCTGTAATTTTTGGTCATTTTCAAGTTCTAATATATATTTTAGGATGACTAAAAATTTATGGCAAATTATTGCAAGCTTTTATAATTTAAATCGGCTTTTTAATCATAAAAATGACTTTTATACGATTTATTTAAGAAATAAACCATAAATATTTGCATAAGACCATTTTATTAATTTCTGAATTTTTAGAAAATTTCCAGAAAGTTCAAGATTTTTGAATTTTAAATTTCGAATTTTATTTGACTCATTTGGCCGTATTTTGTTTATTTTTCCCGAAAATACAAGTAATCTATGAACAATAATGCAAAATCAAGTTATATCATGATCAAATATTAGTAGAAACTAAACATTGATTCCTAAAGTAAGTTGGGATGATTAACTTGCACATAAATTAGATTTATGTAATTTTGATGATTTTAATAGTTAAAATCGCACATATCCGTAAAAACCGTAAACAAATATGAGATATTTGCTCCCATAAGGCGATTTGGCATTAAAAATTGAGCATGTGCATACATATTTTATTATTGCAATTTATGAATGTCATATTTGAATGTTATTTATATAATTTGGAATTATGTAATTTTTCTTAGTATGGCCTTAGTTTTAATCAATATTACCCGTAATGTAAGGGAATATTGATTCGGTTTTAATTTATGTGATCTCGTATCACGGGTTTGTAATTTAATTTAAATTTCAGTTTTACAATAGAGTAGTTGTATTATTTTATTGTAATTCCGGAGATCCAAAAGACGGTGCCATACGGAAAGGAGTTCCGACAAGACGGTGTATTCTTGGATGGCGTGCCAATGAAGTTCAAGGGACCATGGAGTTGGTTTCCGAATTTGTAATAGTTAATTAGTTTTTACTATTACTAGGAAGCCCATACTAGGATTTTATTGCTTTATTGCTTTTTATTTTTGCATTTTTAATATGTTTGCATGCATAGCCAAATCGCCATAAACATGCATATTAGTTTAGATCGTTTAAAACGACCGTGTCAATTATAATTATCGAGCTCACCAATTTAATTCACTTAAAGGAGATGGATAATAAATTGACAAGACCTCTATATTAAACAAAACAATTGAGAATTAGCCTTACCAAATAGTAGAACCCATGAGCTTCTATTTCGTGGGGTGGTGCTAGTCCATTGGGAAGTACGAACCCCATTACGTAGGATAAGTGGGGCAATGAGGTGGATTCAATCCAGTGGGCGGATCGCATCTCGATGCAATTGAAATTTGGTTTGTACTCAACGGAAGTGTAGAGGACCAGTGGTCAATGTGTTCCGGGCTAAGATGTATAAATTATGATTTGTCATCAACCAATAGTTCTAGGGTAGAACCGGTTTATTTTAACCCACCAAACCATATCATTGGGTCGGAGTTCCAGTGGTTCACGATTTCGGGGGTATGGGTTTGGGTCTTGGAATCATTTATAAAATTGGATATAGGTCATTTTATAGATGCATCAACTTAGTAAAAATGTTTACAAGTTAAAATGAAAATTAAAACGATTAACATTTAATTTCTTCAAATGTTTAAAATTTTGTAGTTAAGTCTCCAATTCAATATCAATCATGACCACTTCCACCACTACTACAAACACTTCATGGTTACATTCCTTCATGGATCGTTGTAAGCTAGAAAAGAATGGGGCAAACTTTGCCGATTGGGATGCCCAACTGTTGTTGGCGGCACAAGGTGACGGTAAGACCGAATTCCTCATTGAAGCATCACCTCCCGAACCTGCAGAAAATGCCACCGTCGCGGCAAGACGACCTTATGATACTTATCACAAGGAGTCTTGGGCAATGAAAAATGTTTTGATCCTCTCGATGGAGCCGGGACTCCAAAGGAGTGCCATAAAGATTGGCACAGCTTATGAGATCTATTGCAGGCTTCTGACAATGTTCTCAAAAGCTTCGAGAATTGTCCAATACAAGGCGGCTTCGGCCTTCTTTGATATCAACCTTAAGGAGGGGCAAAAGGTTAGCCCATATGTGCTCAAGTTAATTGAGCATGTAAAAACCCTAAGGAAGAATCAAATGGACATTCCTAAGGAACTTGTGATTGACAGAATCCTCCACTCCTTGTCTAAGGTAAAGACTTATGTCCAATTCCGGATGAATTTCAACATAAGGAACCAAGACATCTCTCTTGATGAATTACACAATATGATCGTGCAAGTAGAGAGGGACATGGGCCTAAGTGTTAGTGTTCCTAAGGATGTGCTCAACTTAAATGTTAAGGGCAAAGAAAAGTTCAATAGGAAGGATAAGGCAAAGGGGAAGCAACCTTCCAAAGGTTCAAAGAGAGCGACTTCAGAGGCAAGTACATCAGATCCCAACAAGAGCTCTTATCAAGGAGCCAAGTGCTTTTATTGCAATGATAAAGGACATAGGAAGAGAAATTGTTCCAAATATCTCAGCGGTCTCAAAGCTGGGAAGATTCTTCCAATTGGTATGATAACTATCCCTATTTTATGTTAATCTCAACTAATGTATTATGATACAAGTTGTGATGTGAATGCTCTTCTTACTTGAATTAGGGCATGAAAGCAAACATAAAGGAAAGAAAAACCAAGCTTGATGGATCAATGGAACTAAGGGTAGCTCCAATCGGGATGATCAAGGAGCTTTGTTTTTCGTTTATTTTGCTAATATTTCAAGTGTTGTAAGAACTATTTAGAACCTATGTTTTATTTCCTTGTTGGACAAGGAAAGGATAATCCTTGAAAAATTGGTTGTAATTTGGATGATATAGTGACTTGGTTTTCAACCCAAGTCACTGTCGGTTTTATATTTATGTTCTTAATTTATTTAAACACTTACAAATCTTAAACATGAAATAGAATTGATTATGACATTTCAATGTATGACCATTGAAACCGAATAGGTATAGGATACCCAATTCAAATCAAATCAAAATCAAATTAAGTTTAGAACTCAATTAAGAGGAAAAGTTATCAACCATCCAAAACTATCTAAGCTTTAAAACGAATAATTTCTGTAATAAATCATAAGGGTACACAAACCGACATCAAAGTCATTGCTTGTGGACTTAGTGGCTATCTTTGGTAATAAAATGAGATTATTATTACAAAGATAGAGTGGGAGAAATTTGAAAAGCCACAAATAGCATATGATTTTGATTAGCACAATGGATATGATCTATTAGTGAATAGTAGGATTTATTGTGTTTTGGTTGTGTAAGAGATTTAGAAGGTAGATTAAGTTGTGGATAGGATCTACGGTTTGGAAAATCTACACCTTATAGTTTTAAAAGGTAGATTAGCCTATGGATAAGATTCTACGCCTTATCATCCCAAAAGTTGTGGATAAGCCCAAAGGTTGTGGATAAGATCTACGGTTTGGTAAAAATCTACGCCTTATAACCCAACGGCCCCGGCCCCGGCCCTGGGGGATACTTCAAGAATAAATTCTTGAAGTTTGTAAGGAAAAATTCTATACATGGATAAGATCCATGATAGAGTCCTCGTACAGTATAAGATAAGATAAATGTGGGGAACTGAAAAATCCCACACACAAGAATTATATACCATAAGAAAAGACTCTTATAGAAACTACGGGAGGACACTCGAAGAAAATTATTCAAAGGATTTTGCAAAGGCTCAAGAAAGGGTTCTTGGATTTAGATGGTGATCTAAATGTGCTAATGCAAATTCTAGGACCCATGAAATTTATAAGATATACATGCTAATAAATGAGATTTATTGAGAGAAGCATGGGCTGACATGTGGATGCCAGCAGTCTGCAAAGTTAAGGAACTTTGTTGAAAGTAGTAAAGTAATTCAATGAGAATGAATTCAGCAAACTCAATGACCGCTTTTCAAAAGGGTATTTGAAAAGGATGTGACTATTGGCACATACGGTTAAGTCCCAACCATTTCAATTCATTAAATATTAAGGAACATTGAATTGAGTGGGAGCTTTATGATTTACGGTTAAATGTAAAGTTCAGTGGGAGTTCTCGCTCCAGGATTTGAAGCTATTGAGTCATGGGTATGACTTCAGGATCTTCAGAATCAGGCAAGAACAAGAGTTTAGTGGGAGTAAACGTTATCTAAAACAACTCATTGCTCGTTTGGAATGAAGCATTGATACTTATAAAAGGTACACGAGTTTTGGTTCTAGATGACATATTGATATGAATTAAATCTTATTGAACATGGGATGTTTAGTTGAGATTATAAAAGACATCTTGTTATTAATGTTAAGGTTGTTCATGGAGATGAAGATAGTATAGCCATGATGGGATCATTAAAATTTATCGAACCTTAAGTACTATCGTTTGCACGTTTAAATTGCTAATGTTTCCGCCATTAGTGTAATCGTGTAAAGTGGATGCGCGCCGCTTGCAGGATAACCTGTTGAGCAGTTGTTAAACCACTGATTAAACCTTGATCAACTGTCAAAGTATTCTCCAATGAAGATGAAAGACAAATTCAAGATTTTGGAAGATAACTTAGTCGTATGGTAAAAGGTTTGCAACGACTCAAGTTCCGAGATACCAAGCAAAGATTTGTGATAATCTTTGGCTTACATTCATTGACTATGCATCTCAATAACTTGTATTTTAACTACATGGTCATCACAAGATTCTACAAAATGTGTAAGTTCACAAATTATGTAAAGGCATTACAGTGGATGGGAGTTACACAATGCACATAATCTTATTCGCTAGTTATGAGAATGACTTGTCTCCTTCAGAATGAAGAGCATATATGGATATGATCCGCAGAGTGAACGCTCGCACGTGGTAAACCTGGTCTACTCAAAATGAAGATAATTACAATTTTAAGGGATATGAACGAGAGACCCTTAAGGTAATTGTAAATTAAATGGTGGTCAAAGGCTGACAACTTGGATGGTGTAATCCACTAATTGTTTGAGTTATTTATAACTCACGAAAGGTCAAATAAAATTCAAATGGGATGGTCAGACCATATTGAACCCCATTAAAGTGAATTGAATTATCATGACCTCGCCCCTAGTTGCTTAAGTGAGGTGACATCTCAATGCAACCGGATGTGTGATGCGATTGATGGCGAATTCAATTGCCATAGAGTCATACGGGATGACTAATCGATCACCTAGGCATAGACATGTTAAGATATATTTCCCGGGCTAATGACCGCTGATAGAGCTCTGGCGTACTCTTATTAAAAGACTGCCTGGTCGTGGCGGGAGCATCTATCGTGTTTCACATGAGTCAGTTCTTGGACTGATGACTGTTCTCTGAGGTGGCATAGTTTTCAGATTAACTTTGATCTATGTCCTAACACCTTCGTCATATGATGGTGGTGATCAGTTGATCCCTTAAGGTCATATCTTTAGGGAATTCCGTCTCAATGGAGTAATTAATTAATATTGTATTGGATACAAATTAATTGATAACTAGAAATTTTGGAAATAATTTTATATGACGAATATTTTATAATGGAATTATAATAATAATAGTCAAAGTAATAAAATCGTTTTATTGCTCGGTTTTTATTTATTCGTTTATAAAGAAACGATTAAATTGAGAATGAACACGGTTGATCATAAAATTACAAAGAGTTGTAGTTAAATTATGACATTACATTTTTACAATAATAATTTCGAAATATAAGAATTATTATTTAAATGTAATAAATTTGTAAATCATGAATTCTAATAGTTAAAATTGCATAATTAACAAATTGGGTCATGTGTTATGAGACATGTGTGACATGTTACAAATTAACACAATTGACAAAGATAAAATGGGTCTATAATAAGACCATTTGAACCATGAAATTGGAGGATGCACATGAGATTGTGTGTGTACAAAATGATTGAGTGTGTAAGTAGGTGTGTAAGAGTGTAAGGCATATTTGATGCATTATGTAAGTGTAAGTGAGCCATGCATTGGCTTCTCTTGGTTGATGTCTTGGCCTGCCAAAGCAAGAGCTTTGTGCTCTTGTTGCTTCTATAAATTAACAAGTGATAGAGTGTGTCATACACAAAGCATGTGTAAGGAATAATCCTTACTTTTGTGTAAGAGAAAAGAGAGCATGCATAGGGTATGCATGGCTTGATTTGGCCGGCCATACCATATGGCTAACAAGACCATTTTTGCTCTATAAATACACTACTCCACACACTACAAGACTTACTTGATGTTAGATGGCGTGCTTGGTCTCTTTACTAACACATTCATACTACAACTCCATTCTCCTATTTTTTAAGTAAAATAGTTTTATAAGAAAACAATTATTTCCATATTAATAATATTAAGAGTAATATTATTATTATTTCTAGTATACTAATACTTATTTTCTAGTAACAAAATTTGTATTAGTTTGAGATTGGGTCCTTGATACGCACCTTTAGGAGACGATTTTTGTTAGATCGTTACAAGAGGATTTCGGGTTTTGAAGACTCAAATAATAGGTGATTATTGAGTATAAACATTCTAAAACCAATGTAAGGACTATCACATCTTATGATATCATCATGCATGCATAAGATCTTATTAAGTTTTATGACCTAAACTTAAAGAAACAAAAATCACATTAGATATGAGTATAAAATGAGGAACCTAGTTCCCAACAAGTGGTATCAGAGCTTTACGGTTGTTGCATGCATGATCGAATTCATGATTTATGTTAAAAACGGATTAACATATATATTTCGATTTTTTCGAAAATTTTGTATTTATTATGATAAATCACGAAATCATTTTGCATGTTAAAGTTTCTGATTCTAAAATGGTTTTAGGACATAAAAATAATTTTATGGATTTTTATTGTTCATTTTTATGTTTATTTGTATTTTGTTGTAGTTTAAATCGGTTTAAACAATCAATTATTGGGAAAAATAGTTAAAAATAGTTTCTGGCCGAGATTTTTTGATATGTTCTCACATGCATATTTAATATATTGTATATGATGTTTCGTAAGAAATGGAGTAAATATGCATGAATTATGAATTTTATGAGATAAATAGTCATAATATGAGTAAAAATGGGTATAGAAGGTTATATTTCGAATTTGACCTTAAAAATTTTATGAGAAGTCACATGCAATATATAAAATACCTGTATAAATTTTCGGATTTATTGGACTTGTATTTCATGATTAAGAATTTTTATAGTAAAAATCGGATTAATTGTGACTTAAATTCGACTTTAATAGTTATAGGTTGAATTTTGCCATAAAACTTTAACACAATGTCACCTGCAATATTTACAGAATGTATATATTTTTTGGGAATTTATTCTCAAGTGATGCATGTTTTATGATTTTAATAGTTAAAATCGGCTACATAATGACTTATTGTGTTAAAAATAGTTAATCTTAATATTATGGCATAAAATTTTACCCATAGATGTCTTATATTATAGGAACATCAGATCTAAAAGTTGGATATCAAAAAGTTTCTGTTTTTATGATTATTAATTTTTAATGAGTTAATTAGCTAATAATCGTAATTTATGAGTCGAAAGTAAAATTTTCGAGTATGGTCTGTAATTTTTGGTCATTTTCAGGTTCTAATATATATTTTAGGATGACTAAAAATTTATGGCAAATTATTGCAAGCTTTTATAATTTAAATCGGATTTTTAATCATAAAAATGACTTTTATACGATTTATTTAAGAAATAAACCATAAATATTTGCATAAGACCATTTTATTAATTTCTGAATTTTTAGAAAATTTCCAGAAAGTTTAGAGTTTTTGAATTTTAAATTTCGAATTTTATTTGACTCATTTGGCCGTATTTTGTTTATTTTTCCCGAAAATACAAGTAATCTATGAACAATAATGCAAAATCAAGTTATATCATGATCAAATATTAGTAGAAACTAAACATTGATTCCTAAAGTAAGTTGGGATGATTAACTTGGACATAAATTAGATTTATGTAATTTTGATGATTTTAATAGTTAAAATCGCACATATCCGTAAAAACCGTAAACAAATATGAGATATTTGCTCCCATAAGGCGATTTGGCATTAAAAATTGAGCATGTGCATACATATTTTATTATTGCAATTTATGAATGTCATATTTGAATGTTATTTATATAATTTGGAATTATGTAATTTTTCTTAGTATGGCCTTAGTTTTAATCAATATTACCCGTAATGTAAGGGAATATTGATTCGGTTTTAATTTATGTGATCTCGTATCACGGGTTTGTAATTTAATTTAAATTTCAGTTTTACAATAGAGTAGTTGTATTATTTTATTGTAATTCCGGAGATCCAAAAGACGGTGCCATACGGAAAGGAGTTCCGACAAGACGATGTTTTCTTGGATGGCGTGCCAATGAAGTTCAAGGGACCATGGAGTTGGTTTCCGAATTTGTAATAGTTAATTAGTTTTTACTATTATTAGGAAGGCCATACTAGGATTTTATTGCTTTATTGCTTTTTATTTTTGCATTTTTAATATGTTTGCATGCATAGCCAAATCGCCATAAACATGCATATTAGTTTAGATCGTTTAAAACGACCGTGTCAATTATAATTATCGAGCTCACCAATTTAATTCACTTAAAGGAGATGGATAATAAATTGACAAGACCTCTATATTAAACAAAACAATTGAGAATTAGCCTTACCAAATAGTAGAACCCATGAGCTTCTATTTCGTGGGGTGGTGCTAGTCCAGTGGGAAGTACGAACCCCATTACGTAGGATAAGTGGGGCAATGAGGTGGATTCAGTCCAGTAGGCGGATCGCATCTCGATGCAATTGAAATTTGGTTTGTACTCAACGGAAGTGTAGAGGACCAGTGGTCAATGTGTTCCGGGCTAAGATGTATAAATTATGATTTGTCATCAACCAATAGTTCTAGGGTAGAACCGGTTTATTTTAACCCACCAAACCATATCATTGGGTCGGTGTTCCAGTGGTTCACGATTTCGGGGGTATGGGTTTGGGTCTTGGAATCATTTATAAAATTGGATAGAGGTCATTTTATAGATGCATCAACTTAGTAAAAATGTTTACAAGTTAAAATGAAAATTAAAACGATTAGCATTTAATTTCTTCAAATGTTTAAAATTTTGTAGTTAATTCTCCAATTCAATATCAATCATGACCACTTCCACCACTACTACAAACACTTCATGGTTACATTCCTTCATGGATCGTTGTAAGCTAGAAAAGAATGGGGCAAACTTTGCCGATTGGGATGCCCAACTGTTGTTGGCGGCACAAGGTGACGGTAAGACCGAATTCCTCATTAAAGCATCACCTCCCGAACCTGCAGAAAATGACACCGCCGCGGCAAGACGACCTTATAATACTTATCACAAGGAGTCTTGGGCAATGAAAAATGTTTTGATCCTCTCTATGGAGCCGGAACTCCAAAGGAGTGCCATAAAGATTGGCACAGCTTATGAGATCTATTGCAGGCTTCTGACAATGTTCTCAAAAGCTTCGAGAATTGTCCAATACAAGGCGGCTTCGGCCTTCTTTGATATCAACCTTAAGGAGGGGCAAAAGGTTAGCCCACATGTGCTCAAGTTAATTGAGCATGTAGAAACCCTAAGGAAGAATCAAATGGAGATTCCTAAGGAACTTGTGATTGACAGAATCCTCCACTCCTTGTCTAAGGTAAAGACTTATGTCCAATTCCGGATGAATTTCAAAATAAGGAACCAAGACATCTCTCTTGATGAATTACACAATATGATCGTGCAAGTAGAGAGGGACATGGGCCTAAGTGTTAGTGTCCCTAAGGATGTGCTCAACTTAAATGTTAAGGGCAAAGAAAAGTTCAATAGGAAGGATAAGGCAAAGGGGATGCAACCTTCCAAAGGTTCAAAGAGAGCGACTTCAGAGGCAAGTACATCAGATCCCAACAAGAGCTCTCATCAAGGAGCCAAGTGCTTTTATTGCAATGATAAAGGACATAGGAAGAGGAATTGTTCCAAATATCTCAGCGATCTCAAAGCTGGGAAGATTCTTCCAATTGGTATGATAACTATCCCTATTTTATGTTAATCTCAACTAATGTATTATGATACAAGTTGTGATGTGAATGCTCTTCTTACTTGAATTAGGGCATGAAAGCAAACATAAAGGAAAGAAAAACCAAGCTTGATGGATCAAAGGAACTAAGGGTAGCTCCAATCGGGATGATCTTAATTTATTTAAACACTTACAAATCTTAAACATGAAATAGAATTGATTATGACATTTCAATGTATGACCATTGAAACCGAATAGGTATAGGATACCCAATTCAAATCAAATCAAAATCAAATTAAGTTTAGAACTCAATTAAGAGGAAAAGTTATCAACCATCCAAAACTATCTAAGCTTTAAAACGAATAATTTCTGTAATAAATCATAAGGGTACACAAACCGACATCAAAGTCATTGCTTGTGGACTTAGTGGCTATCTTTGGTAATAAAATGACATTATTATTACAAAGATAGAGTGGGAGAAATTTGAAAAGCCACAAATAGCATATGATTTTGATTAGCACAATGGATATGATCTATTAGTGAATAGTAGGATTTATTGTGTTTTGGTTGTGTAAGAGATTTAGAAGGTAGATTAAGTTGTGGATAGGATCTACGGTTTGGAAAATCTACACCTTATGGTTTTAAAAGGTAGATTAGGCTATGGATAAGATTCTACGCCTTATCATCCCAAAAGTTGTGGATAAGCCCAAAGGTTGTGGATAAGATCTACGGTTTGGTAAAAATCTACGCCTTATAACCCAACGGCCCCGGCCCTGGGGGATACTTCAAGAATAAATTCTTGAAGTTTGTAAGGAAAAATTCTATACATGGATAAGATCCATGATAGAGTCCTCGTACAGTATAAGATAAGATAAATGTGGGGAACTGAAAAATCCCACACACAAGAATTATATACCATAAGAAAAGACTCTTATAGAAACTACGGGAGGACACTCGAAAAAAATTATTCAGAGGATTTTGCAAAGGCTCAAGAAAGGGTTCTTGGATTTAGATGGTGATCTAAATGTGCTAATGCAAATTCTAGGACCCATGAAATTTATAAGATATACATGCTAATAAATGAGATTTATTGAGAGAAGCATGGGCTGACATGTGGATGCCAGCAGTCTGCAAAGTTAAGGAACTTTGTTGAAAGTAGTAAAGTAATTCATTGAGAATGAATTCAGCAAACTCAATGACCGCTTTTCAAAAGGGTATTTGAAAAGGATGTGACTATTGGCACATATGGTTAAGTCCCAACCATTTCAATTCATTAAATATTAAGGAACATTGAATTGAGTGGGAGCTTTATGATTTACGGTTAAATGTAAAGTTCAGTGGGAGTTCTCGCTCCAGGATTTGAAGCTATTGAGTCATGGGTATGACTTCCGGATCTTCAGAATCAGGCAAGAACAAGAGTTTAGTGGGAGTAAACGTTATCTAAAACAACTCATTGCTCGTTTGGAATGAAGCATTGATATTTATAAAAGGTACACGAGTTTTGGTTCTAGATGACATATTGATATGAATTAAATCTAATTGAACATGGGATGTTTAGTTGAGATTATAAAAGACATCTTGTTATTAATGTTAAGGTTGTTCATGGAGATGAAGATATTATAGCCATGATGGGATCATTAAAATTTATCGAACCTTAAGTACTATCGTTTGCACGTTTAAATTGCTAATGTTTCCGCCATTAATGTAATCGTGTAAAGTGGATGCGCGCCGCTTGCAGGATAACCTGTTGAGCAGGTGTTAAACCAATGATTAAACCTTGATCAACTGTCAAAGTATTCTCCAATGAAGATGAAAGACAAATTCAAGATTTTGGAAGATAACTTAGTCGTATGGTAAAAGGTTTGCAACGACTCAAGTTCCGAGATACCAAGCAAAGATTTGTGATAATCTTTGGCTTACATTCATTGACTATGCATCTCAATAACTTGTATTTTAACTACATGGTCATCACAAGATTCTACAAAATGTGTAAGTTCACAAATTATGTAAAGGCATTGCAGTGGCTGGGAGTTACACAATGCACATAATCTTATTCGCTAGTCATGAGAATGACTTGTCTCCTTCAGAATTAAGAGCATATATGGATATGATCCGCAGAGTGAACGCTCGCACGTGGTAAACCCGGTCTACTCAAAATGAAGATAATTAAAATTTTAAGGGATATGAACGAGAGACCCTTAAGCTAATTGTAAATTAAATGGTGTTCAAAGGCTGACCACTTGGATGGTGTAATCCACTAATTGTTTGAGTTATTTATAACTCACGAAAGGTCAAGTAAAATTCAAATGGGATGGTCAGACCATATTGAACCCCATTAAAGTGAATTGAATTATCATGCCCTCGCCCCTAGTTGCTTAAGTGAGGTGACATCTCAATGCAACCGGATGTGTGATGCGATTGATGGCGAATTCAATTGCCATAGAGTCATACGGGATGACTAATCGATCACCTAGGCATAGACATGTTAAGATACATTTGCCGGGCTAATGACCGCTGATAGAGCTCTGGCGTACTCTTATTAAAAGACTGCCTGGTCGTGGCGGGAGCATCTATCGTGTTTCACATGAGTCAGTTCTTGGACTAATGACTGTTCTCTGAGGTGGCATAGTTTTCAGATTAACAATAAGGGTGATTCCTAAATTCCTATGCTATTAGTTCCTAGGTCTCACAATTATTGGGTGTCAACAATAAGGGTGATTCCTAAATTCTAGGTCACATACCTTTCAGTCTTAAGTAACCTAACCGTCTTAAAGTGTAAACCAATGCCCTTCCCGTATCTCTCAATCTTGGGTAGGTCATTACTAATATCCTACAAGTCTCCTTTCAGTCTCATTGTAGGTTATTATAGTCAACGAAGAAAAACGGTCTGAAAACATACGCGAGTAGGTCGACCGACCAGCTAGTCCGGTCGACCGACCAAGGCGCTGCTACAGTTGGTCTCGGAATTCGCACTATCTACGCATATTTACTCCCTACATCCTAACATATGGAATTTAGCTACTTATAGAAACTGATATAACAATAATAACATTAATAAAAAACAAAATTCTTGGCAATCATTATTCTAAGCATGCGATAACAATAAAGGCTTTGGGATTCTAACTTAAACCGGATGTAAGCAATCCTAACAAAATAACAATAATGAAACTGAAATTAAGAAGAGAATTACCGGAAATAAGGATTAAGGCAGAAAAGAACAAACTTTATTGAATCCCGTAGAAAGATTGATGATTACAATGAATAAAACTAAAGAACAAGTATTGTGATGATAATTGAAAGATTTAAAACTAAAAAACTAGATGGTACTGAATAATAAACTTTCTGGATTAGAACTTGATTAAGAACTAAATTGTAACTAGATAGTAGATACTGAATGCCTAACCCTAATCACGTAATTAGCTTAAATAGGCGGAAACAAAGAGTTTTCTAACGACCTAATCACTTGAATGGGCTTTGTGGAATATTATGGGTCTGCGCTGAGGTCGGTCGACCTAGGTAGTAGGTCGGTCGACCGCTTGACGGGCTTCGGGTCTTTTCATAACAGTCGCCTAGTCGGCCGACCTATGTAGTGGGTCAGTCGACCTGGTTTCCTATAGGTCTGCTTTGATTTCTTCTCGGTTTGACTTCTTGGTGCTTGGTTCGCGCTTCGAGTTGACTTGTCCATGCTCCTTGGTCATGTAAAATCCCGAGGGCAGAAATTTGGTATAAAATCGTCCCTTTTTCGCATAATTCTACAAAAGAGCATAAAAATACGAAAGTAGACAGTTGTTGGGAAATAAAGGCTAAAACATAGTAAATGAGCGACAAAATGCGTGTAAAAATAGATGTAAAACATCATAAAATAGACACGCATCAGTTACAAACTCCTCCACTTAAAGAACACAACGTCCTCGTTGTGCCTCACACTTGACCGCAACCAGGGCCAGAATCCCCCCCGCTAGGTGTGTGACCCGGGTACTCCGGACCACAGGCTCACTACACGGTCGCAGGGTCGCTCTGATACCACTTTGTAACACCCCCATTTATTCAAGAGCCTGAACTAGAAATTCTCAGATAAATAAGTGTGTTACCATCTTGGAATTTCCGAGGCAGTAGATTATCAAAAGGAATGAAACACAGTACTTTACTTAAATTATAATGTTGATTACACCTTGAAAACTTAAAATACTGGAACAGCGGAAAAGTACAACTGGAGACTACTAAGTTTGTGGTATATTACTAAGTCGGTCCGTCCAGATGCTCACTCCACCCCTGCCGTATAGCCTTATCTGTTTCCTGTCAAATCTGCTCCCCATTACGGATCATCACAGGTGTCAACGAATACACGGTTGAGTAGGATAATAGTCAAATCATTAAATATGCAATGAATGAATATGCAAATGATTATGCAATTGCCATGGCCTTTCTACTGAGCTCATTAACCCGAAACATCCACCCGCCAATCCCTGGCCGGGTATACCTCGACCGTCGTCGAGCAACCAACATACAACTGAGGTTATCCGGAGACAGGTCTGCAGAACCTGCCCGGGCCTTTAAAAACACCACTGATATCCAACCGATATCTACTGATAACCAACCGATATCTACTGATATCCAACCTAATCATGCATGAGATGCGCGTATGGATGCAATACAATATTAGAACTCCAATAATAACCAACATGTGAATAATACAGCCAGGATCGTGAAAATATTATCAGGCACACTTCAACCACATATAATACACCCAATAAATCACAACACTCGATAAAATGATTATAAGGACATAGATAAATTATTCTACCTCAATATAGCTAGTCCTGACGGTAATATCGTATTAGAAATACTCCACTTCAAAACAGTCACCTATAATCAAATAATATTTCTATTACCATGCTTGTGTTATTAAAAGTTACTTTCTTTACTTCACTTTTCATCACTACTAATTATTATTTGTAACAAAGATAAGTTAAATAGTGACGATGTGAAATGAAGTCTGATAATTAATTAAATAAAACGGCATAATATATACATGTACACTACGGATTATGAAAACATAAAACCCAATTCCTAGTATATACGTATATATATTATTAATATATTAATCATTGGTACGTAACAGGCCGGTTTTCGTCATCGTTTAATATTATTTTATTATTATTATCTTGTATTATAACATATACTACGTAACTATACTTCATGCACGACACACCATACCACCTAATCCCAGCCCAACCGACTCCACCTCTTCTACAGCCGGTAACAGCTCTCCAAATAGCCGCTATCTCCACCGTGGCAGACCATTGCACCACGGTGGACTCCTCCGAACACCCCACACATAATGAATCGGTCAGCGTAACGCTCTAACCACCTACCAGCCAATATATAACATCACTCTATAACTACATATCATATGGACATGTCAGAAGACTAAATCATATGATCACATCACTCTATCTATGGCTCAATAAATATAGATCCATACTCATATACACATACTCATGTTCTCAATACTTGGAAATCATATATCTCAATCAACATTCAATATAAATCTCATACAACACAGATCTCCAACCATATTTCACATCATACTTACCTCATTCCTTTTCTGCGGAAACGTTAGTACAATATATATTGGGTTCTGTCCTTTATTCTATACTACCCACGCTCTACATCTCTCAAGGGTGACCAGGTTAGACTGAAAGGGTCAGTGGCTTGGTTTGATGGGGCCCCTAACTCATCCCAATCCTTGGGGCTCCTAACAGTTACTAACCTGGGGTTCATTTAATTTTATTAGACTCTTCCTACGTTCATTATTATTCATTTGGTTTAGGCCTGAGGATCGTTCGCTCTGATACCACTTTGTAACACCCCCAGTTATTTAAGAGTCATTAGCAAGACATTCTCAATAAATAGAGTTGTTACCATCTCGGAATGTTCGAGGTAGTGAATAACAAAGTAAAACAAACCAAAGTACTTTATATAAAAACTGATTAAATCTAAACTTTTGATATTACAACTACTACGCAAAGAATAAAAGTACAACTGTTAACATCTAAGTATGTGATCTAATTCTAAGTAGGTTCAAGCTATGTCTCTCTCCATGCCGAAGCTCTTAATCCATCTGTCTCTGACCTGTAGAATCTACTCCCCATTCCGGATCATCGTAGGTGTACACGAATACATTGTCAACCTCGCGGTTGAGTAGGATAACACAATAATTATAATGCAACAATTAAATGCTATGCAAATGTCAGGATATGCTCGAACTCAATCTCAATCTCATTCTCAAACCCGAAACACCAAGCCATACCAAACCTCCTAGCAGACTATAATCGGCCGTCGCCGAACACCAGCTCAATAGCTGATAAGACACCAGGCCTGGTCTGCGGAACCACCTTGGGCTTTATATCAGAACAATATCTGACCATAACTTTCTCAGTAACCAATGCATATGATATGCTCATGAATGCAACGATATAATGATTCAATCATGCTATCAAATAATGAGATGCTCATGCCATTACCAATAACCACAATCAATCCAACAAATATCATTCTCATATCAATCATACTCAGCATCGTAACACAAAGTATCACATCCATTCATAACACATCATAGAGTATAAGGTCAATGTATCCTACCTGATCGGGCACAACTCCGAGCAACCACGTAATCAACAGGAATCAGAAATACTCCACTTCAAACTCGTTCCCTATGAATATTAATTAATATTAATTCTCTATTTCATATAACACGTTCACACCCAAATAAAATCAATAAATTTCGTCAACTAACCCTTTATATAATTTAATTAACTCAAATGACTCGTCTCCATTACTTTATAATTAACTTCAATTAAATAAACGAACATAGAAATTATATACTCGAACTATTGATAACTACCACATTCTGTATAGAATTTATTTAACACTTATATAATCGAATATCATAAACAATCTTTACTAACAATTAACTAATCATATTATGCAATAATAATAATATTACTAATAAATACAATAGTAATATAATAATAATAATAATAATAATCTAATACTAATAATGTATATGAACTACAAAAATCCACCGTACTACTATACTACTAATAATAATAATAATAATAATAATATAATAATAATAATAATAATAATAATAATATAATAATAATAATAATAATAATAATAATAATAATAATATAATAATAATAATAATAATAATAATAATAATAATAATAATAATAATAATAATAATAATAATAAGTAGTAGGATTAGTATACTAACAACAATTTACGTGTAACAACAACCCCTAATAATAATAATAATAATAATAATAATAATAATAATAATAATAATAATAATAATATAATAATAATAATAGTAATAATAATAATTCCAATAATGCCAACAGCATACAAACCACGACACAACAAAAGCATATATACAAACACGATAACACAACCACACACCTTCAGCCATGCGTCCACTACTTCCGACCGTCATTACCATCATTCTGACCACCCACGACCACCATGATGGACCCCCACCTTTAGCCTGTACCACCCCCTACATCATCCACTCCTTGGCAACCACCTGAGGCCGCTATAACAGCCACCCCCAGTGACCCAAAACAGCCTGCTCTTACCGCCTTTCCCCTGTTTCCCTCCTACAGGGATCGTGCGAACCACCAACAACCACCACTCAAGACACCTACCCAGAACCGCCAGTCACCGACCAACCCAACCCCATCAACCACCATCCCTCTTGTGGCCCCTACCACGAGAAAATCCCGAGTAAAACCATGCGTATACTCTGTCACCTCACACTCTGTTTCGTATTACTTCCTGCCACCACGCACCCAGCGCCTCCCTCGCCACCACTAAACAACCACCGTTGTCTCAACGTACCTAGAAACCAGGCCCACCAAACCTAGGCCTAGTCAAACACGGCCAACGTGCTCCCTGACTCTATTTGTAACGTAACCCCATACCCTTGTCGAAAACCGCTCTCACTACCACCACAACCACCACCATGGGTCACCCTATATATGGTCATAGTCCCTTACATCCCTTCTAACCCATACCTTAAACACAAATCAGATTACATGAGATAGACGAGAGGAAAAAGGGTTGAAACTTACCAAGGTTGAGGATGACTACTCGATAAAGGCGTCGCTAGAAGCAACGAAGAAAGCTTTGGCATGTGTGTGTGCGCGGATATGGAAGGTAGGTGGTGAATTAGGGTTTCAGTAAACGAGTTGTATGAGGAGGAAAGGGAGTTGGGTTATGTTGAGGGATAAGCTTGGTATGTCGATGATAAGTGAATTAGGGTTCCTTATGTTTGGTCACTCGGTTCACTCGAATCCAAAATCGAACCCCACACTTTCTTACTCGGCCCATCACGCATCTCGAAACCCTCTGACATCTATATTCCGTTCTCAACTCGTTAAGTTAAAATAAACGAGTACATATAATTAATTATACTCGTACTAATACTCGTACCAAAACACGGGTATAAAATTTAATTTAATATTAATAAATAATAATTAAATTAATTACAAAATATAAAATTATTAGTACGGTAGTATTTTGGTCCATATAATATGAATTACAGAAATATTAAAATATTAGCAATACATAAAAATATATAAAAAAAATTAATTTAATACAATTACGACTGAAGTAAATAAAAAGGAATTAAGTATAGACGAGAAATAAATATAAAATAGGAAATATACATAATTATAAATATATTGTCAAAATTAAAGAAATACGATTGAAATATCATTTTATGAAATAATCGTCAAATATAAAATGATTATGAAATACGAAATAATCGTAGAAATACGATTTATAAAATAATAACATTTTACGTAAAATATTTTATAAAAGTTCCATTTGAAATACTTGTATAAAACATGGTTTGACTGTCGTTGACCGAGGCTAACATACGGGGTATTACACGGCTGTTTTTTTTCTTTCTCAAAACGTTTATGAAAATCATACAAAAATAAAATCCGTAAGCCTTATGCTCTGATACCACTTGTAGGAAAATATCCGTATATATTCTCAATACTTTATTTGCAGGATTATAACAAATTTATAGTGTATGATTAATAGTTATAAACGATGAACAAGATACAAGGTTTAAGGGATAAAAATTAACATTTGGTCCTAGCAGTAAGGCCTAAGAGCAGATATCAAAATAGATATCCTCCTAATCGTTGCACCCAAGATGCTCCAAGATATGCCTACGTCGTGCTAGAACGAGAACAAAAATAAATTTTGTGTTTTTGATGATGATAGTCACGAGATAGAGAGAGTGAACCGTGGGATTGGGTTCCGTGCGTGTGAGAGTCGAGTTTTTCTTACTCTTCATAATCTGTATTATGTCTCCTTATATAGGCATAACAACCTAGGAATCAGAGTAGGATTAGGACTGTTTAATAATTAAAACACCTATCATATCACTACCATGAGAACCGTGTGAGGTGACACGGTTCCCAAGGTATTTGTGACCGAGTCCTCTTCTTCTCGTGTTGGTTGTTATTCTCTCCGAATTTCTAATCATTGCATAATGTTTATTTAATTATAATATCGTATATTTATAATTCAATAATTAAATATAACCTTTTATATTTAATTTATTTAATCCGTATTAAATAATAACATTATCCATATAAATTAAATATAACATTTTATATTTAATTGCGAATTAACCTCTTAATTCGTCTCAGCTAATATTATTTAATCATTATTAAATAATCGTATCATCAAATCATTGACTAACTATTTAGTCATTTTAGGAATCAATATGATTACATTTTCATCTAATCATATCTCTCAGATTACATCCTTTAGGTGTGACTCTTAGGGCCCAGTTGATTACCGCCATCTGTATGACAATAACGTCAAACTTTCTAGCAAGCCAACCGTTATTGATAAACGTGAATCAACTGGCTAAAATACAAAGTATATCGTGTGTTCCTTTAAGAGATTTATACGTGTTGTCGCACTAACTGTTGAGGACACTAGCTCCAACATACCAAACCTGTACCAAGATTCAGAAACCTAAGGGTCCTATGGTCTGCTATGTGTGCGGGAAAATCGGGTCATAAAGCCTACCAATGTACCGAGAAGAAAACTGCTGAAGCCAATGTTGATGTGACTGATGATGTCATTGTTGTTGTGGTCGTGGAAGCTATTCTGGTGGGTAATGTTGCTGAATGGGTCCTGGATACTGGCGCTTCCAGACACCTCTGTGCTTACAATGGGTTATTTGCTGAATTCAAGGAGGTTGATGATGGGGAATGCGTCTACATGGGTAATTCTTCATCTGCAATGATCACATACAAAGGCAAGATCTTTCTTAAACTCACCTCGTGGAAAACACTACCTCTCACTAATGTCTTTTTTATGCCTTCATTGCGTCGAAACCTCGTGTCTAGTGCTTTACTAAACAAAGCTGGTTTGAAATTTTCTTTTGAGGCTGACAAGGTTGTAATGTCGCGTAATGGGGAATTTGTGGGTAAGGGTTATCTTTCTTGGGGTCTTTTTGTATTGAACACTGATTCAGTTTCTAATAATATTGCATCTACTTCTGCTTATATCGTTGAGTCTATTGATGTTTGGCATGGTAGATTAGGTCATGTGAATGTTGACTATATTAAAAAACTTAGAACTATGAGTTTAATTCCAAGTTTTTCGAGTCAAGATTTCTCTAAATGTGTTAGTTGTGTTGAGGCTAAATTCACAAAGAAACCTAGGAAACCTGTAACAACTATAACAACGAGCCTTCTTGAACTAATTCACACCGACCTAGCTGACTTCAAAAATGTTGCAAGTAGAGGTGGAAAGAATTATTATGTGACCTTTATAGACAATTGTTCTAGATATACTCGTGTATATTTGCTTAAGACCAAAGATGAAGCACAACAATCGTTTATAAACTTTAAAAATGTAGTCGAAAACCAACTTGATAAGAAAATCAAAAGGGTAAGGTCTGATAGAGGAGGCGAGTATAAGTCTAGTTATCTGACCAATTTCTGTGCTGAAAACGGTATAATACATGAAACTAGTCCACCTTACTTACCTCAGTCTAATGGTATAGTTGAACGGAAAAATAGAACCCTAAAAGAGATAATTAATGCTATGCTTTTAAGTTATGGCCTATCTGACGATATGTGGGGGGGAAGCAATACTTTCAGCTTGTCACATCCTTAACCGCGTACCTCATAAGAAAGTTGACAAGACACCCTACGAGATTTGGAAGCGCTAACCCCCTAACCTGAGCTTCCTTAGGGTATGGGGGTGTTTGGCTAAAGTGGGTTTACCTGACTTTAGGAGACCTATCGTTGGACCAAGAACCTATGATTGTGTTTTTATTGGTTATGCTCATAATAGCTCTGCTTATCGATTCATGTCTTTGAGTGATCATTCTATATCTGAAGCTAGAGATGCTGTGTTTTTTGAGCATGTTTTTCCATTACAGAAAAATGTTGTGTCATCTCTAGTTTACCTGTTGCATCTAATGATATGTCTTCACATGCTAGTAGTAGCACTTGTACTGATCATATTGTTGAACCTAGAAGAAGTAAAAGACCTAGATGTCCAAGAAACTTTGGTGATGATTATGATACAACTATGTTGTCTGAACATGGATATACTGTTTGTGCTAGTGATGAGCTTGTTTCAGCCTTTTTAATAGAAGATGACCCAAAAACGTTTAGTGAGGCAATGAAATCCATTGACGCTAATTTTTGGAAAGATGCTATTAAAAGTGAACTTGACTCTTGATGCGTGTCTTTTATATGATGTATTACACCTCATTTCACACGCATTTCAAAGCTCATTTATGAGTTTTTGGTTATTATTTCTCCTATTTCGTCTACTTTCGTATTTTTATGCATTATTGCAGATTTATGCGGAAATAAGACGATTTCGAGTCAAACCTGTCCTCAAGTGATTTGCATGACTACGGACAAGAAGGAACGAATCCTAGCGCACATTTCAAGGCCTGAAGATAACATAAAACAAGGGTGCATACAGTTCACAAGCTTTAACAAGGGAAGAATCGCTTCGCGATATTGCAGCCTGTTTCAAATGGCTATATCTCGACTTCTAGAGCTTATAATGGAGTGATTCCAATAGGAGGTGAAACCTTATCCTCTTAGCTTTCCAACGCCGCGAGAATCGCTTTATTACGATAAGCAACGAAGAAATGGCGGCTGTTTTAAGATCAACGCGCGATGCAGAATTCGTCAGAATAAATTGTTGTATCTGAGATTTGGTCGATCGACCGGGTGCTACGGTCGGTCGACCAAGGTACCTGATGCGCGAGATTTCAGAAACCCGATAGTTGGTCGATCGACCAGCATCATCGTTCGGTCGACCACTCGGCCCTTTCCGGAAAATTAGAAAACGAGATTAAGCCCATAAGTACGCCTAGGGTTTTGAGGAATGCTTTGGCATATCACTATATAATGTAATCCCTGCCTTTGTACTAATCATCTAGGTTTTTACCTAGCTTTAGAAAACACTCTATTTTTCTTAGTTTAGGGTTTTGGTTCTCTAGTTCTTATAATCTTTCAGTTCTTAGGCCCTGTTCTTTTCGGCTGAAACGAGCTGAATTGAATAAATTGGAATAGAGCTTAATTGAACTAAATTGAGTGGAACTGAGTTGGAGTGAATTTATTTGAATTAAAAGTTACTTTTGTGAAGAGATTAATTGAAAATAATTGATTGAACTTAAATAAAACTTAACGGAATACAACCAACCAAAATTGAAAGGAGCTGAAATTAAGCCAGAAAGAACAGGGCCTTATTCAATAAAGTTCAACCGTTCCGTTCTTATTTCTGCCTTGTTTACAGTAATTCTTCTTCTTAATTTCAATTGTTTACAGTTCCCATAGATTAATTCCGGTAGTTAGAATCCCAATGCCATTATTGTTCTTATTTGCAATTTCATTCATCGTAATCATGTTTTCCGTTGTTTTAATTATTTTAGTTTCGATTTTCATTGTTGTTATACGTAGCTAAGTTCATATGTTAGGATGTAGGCAAGTTATGGCGTAGATGGCTTAATTTAGGGCAACCCGTAGCAGACCCTGGTCAACCGACTGGCTTAACTGGTCGGCCGACTGAGGTAGTTAGTCGACCGACTAGAATAGCTGGTCGGTCGACCAACCTCGCGTATGTTCAGATCTGTTTTGCTTCGTTAATTATAATACCCTATGACGAGACCGAAAGGAGACTTATAGCATGTTAGTAATGACTGACCCAAGATTGAAAGATACGGGGAGGGCATTAGTTAACGTTTTAAGACGGCTAGGTTACTAAGACCGAAAGGTATATGACCTAGACTTTAGGAATCACCCTTATTGTTGACACCCAATTTTCGTGAGACCTAGGAACTAATAGCATAGGCCGAAAGGAGCTATTAGATAACATAGACCGAGAGGATTTGTTATACCCCTTACGCGACTACAATACAGACTTACCTTGAATTTTATGCCATCGTAATTGTAGTGAACCGAACATCTTAGCATTCTTTCTCAATTGTTTACATCTTTATTTTAGTCATTGCTTTTATTTTTATTATTTTCGCCGCTAGCATAATTCTCAATCACCAACAACCACCCCCCCCCCCCCCCCCCCCCCCCCCCCCAATTTTTGTGACTGAACACTTAAAAACACAATTAAGACATTGCCTCCTTGTGGTTCGACCCGTACTTCTACTAGCTTATGTTAGTCTTGGTTCGGAATTATAAATCTTATCTTTGATACTCACAACGACGGTTATCAAATTTTGGCGCCGTTGCCAGGGAGGCAATTATTTTATTTGTGTTATTCTTTTGTTTAGTTTGTTTTAGTCTTAAGGAATTTTCAATTCCTTAAGGCCGTTCTTATCTTCTTCCCTAGTATTGTTTTGATAGATCTACATGTCTTATTGACAATGCTTCGGCAGCAAGAGGAAATCTGTGAAAGGTGTGGTGACAAGGGTCACACACATGTCTATTGCTTGGCTGTGAGCGAGAGAGCTTTTGTCTATGAGAGGTATAAGCAAGGAGCCCCATTTTCCGAGCTTTACTCATTGTTGCAAGTCGCGAACCAGAAGGAGCAATTACTATCACAGATTGCCAAGGAACTTGCTGAAACGAGAAGTGTTCTCGATCAAGTAGTACCACTTACTCGATCAAATGATGCAGAGAACGAAATCACTCAATCGAGTGATTCTATGGCGGAAGAAAAGAGCCCGAGGAAAAAGAAGTCAAGAAGGGTGTCGGCCTTTGACTTGGGATTTGATGAGTCAGACGACCCCAGAATGTGGAGGGCTAGAGCTGTAGACGATGATCGATCCATTTACATGTATGACAAAGTGGAGTGGAGCCCATTTAACCAGATCAGTGCCGCTGAAGGAGTTGCCTGTAGTCAGAAGCGGTGGTCGGAAATTTTCCGCACCTTCCGCGAATAAACTTCCCTTTTTGCTCAGTTTTTTAAGACTTTTTAATTCTGTTCTTGAGTCTATTTTTTGTTTTGTGCTTAAGACTTAGACTTTTTGCTTTCGTTGTTTTGTTTTAGACAACAGACTTTGTATTTATGGGTTTTGCGCGAGTTTGGGCGCGTTAATTGTGTCATACAGGTTTGAGAAATGATCAACTCAATCTGTTGAGTTAATTAGAAGAAGAAAGACGAGCTCTGTTACAGGAAGAATGGTCGACCGACCGGATACACCAGTCGGTCAACAAGTGTCTGCAACCCAGTAGTTACTGTTTCTCGATCAATGGTCGGTCGACCAAGCCCTGTGGTCGGTTGACCACCACTGCTGCTACTGCCTACTTCCGCCACCTCGTGGAGTGTACAAGCAAACTTAGGGGAGTCTTTCTCTTTATTCTTTCTTTTACGCTCTTCTTTTTCTTCTATTTTCATTCCATGTAATTCCCAATTACCACCCAATACGTTTAATCTCCGGAAAAGGTTTTGTCTCTTATGTTCTTTTTCAGGACTTTGTGGTAGCACTGCTGGCTACCGAAACCTCCTAGCTCACACTGGTTTGGGGAGGTTTCCGTTCGCGCACATCTCTTGTGAGTTCCTTCCATTTTCCTTTCTTTAGTTATTTCTTTCAAACGCGAATTCTCATATTATTTGATCCTTTGCTTATGCTTTTGCACAATGGGGACATTGTGCGATTTGGTTTGGGGAAGGGTTTTTGCGTCGCATTCATGTTTTTACTGCATTTCAGTTTCACGTTTATTGCACTTCCATTCTGCATTGTTGTTTCATTTCCTTGCATATACACAAAAAGAAAGAAAAATCCAAAAAAATAAGAAAAATTCAAAAATTTAAAAAAAAAAAATGCACGTTTACTTTAGCATATAGGTTGAGTCGGAACGAGAGTATTTCAATGATGACATTGCATTTTTCATATGTTTATGCTTAAGCCTTGCTTGTCAACATGTTTTAGTATAGAATCATAAGCATTTCCACGAGTTTTTGTCAAACCAATTGTTATTCTTGCGACTTGACTTTTACCTTTGGCAAACTACTATACATTCTGAGTCTTAGAGCTTTATTCATGGTTTCATTCATTACCAGTTATCTAGGATGTAAGTAGTACTCCCCTTGAGACATGTTACATCAAAATGCATAAACATGAACGTAATCTGCTATATACATGTATGTTATCTTATTTTGTAATTTGTGACACGTGCATTTGAGGTCCCTTTCTCTTGTCTTACCCATAAGCCTTACATTGCCATATTTGCCTTTTTCTCCCTAAAACTACATCCCATACTTAGCCTACCTTACCAAGCTAGTATTTGTGGTCACGGGACCTTTTTGAGTAATCTTTGGTGGTTGTATGTTCATATGAGAAAAGAAAAAGAAAGAAATGAAAGAATGAATGAAAGAAAAAGAAGGAAAAAGAAAAGAAAAAACAGAAAAAGAAGGAAAAAGAAAGAAAAAAACAGAAAAACGATACACTGCAATTCAGTCGACCGACCGCATCACTTGGTCGGTCGACCAAATTCTCAGAAACAGAAAGTTGCAGTTTGTTCAAAAAATTCCTTTCTTTTATATTTATTACTCCCGTACTTCATTCAAATCATGTGGGAGTCAATTTCCTTGGAAAAATTGTGAGATTTGTGCTACAAAAATAGCATTGTGTTTAAGTTCATTGGGTTAAAAGTTCTGAAATTCGTTATTTGGATCCCGGTTTTGCTAGCTTGGCTATCTAACTCCACATATCCAAAATCATCTTAACCTTTCTTACCCATTACCTCACACATCTTTCTTTACCTCAGCGTGTGTCAAAGTCACTAGATTGGTATATATATGCACGGTTGTAGAGATTGTTTTCATGTTAGATTGCAGGCATGTTTTCATGGGTCGAAGTTAGGTGAGTGTCTTTACAAAATTACTTCTTTCTATCTTTTACACATGCACTCACCCTTTGCTTATTTTGTGATATGAGTGACCCGCGAGAGTCCATTGTGACGAAGTCTTTATGGTTGATAGATTAGCAAAGTTTGACAACTTCATAACTCGTTTGCATGATTCATTTACTAGTTCCTTGTTGACTTAGCATTAAATTGGTTGAGGCTTTACATTTGCATTTCGCTCTGAGATTGAAATCGTTCCATTAGCTTAAGATCGAGTCTAGTTCTTGCTTGAGGACAAGCAAGGGTTTGGTTTGGGGAATTTGATGCGTGTCTTTTATATGATGTTTTACACCTCATTTCACATGCATTTCAGAGCTCATTTATGAGTTTTTGGTTATTATTTCTCCTATTTCGTCTACTTTCGTATTTTTATGCATTATTGCAGATTTATGCGGAAATAAGACGATTTCGAGTCAAACCTGTCCTCAAGTGATTTGCATGACTACGGACAAGAAGGAACGAAGCCTAGCGCACATTTCAAGGCCTGAAGATAGCATAAAACAAGGGTGCATACAGTTCACAAGCTTTAACAAGGGAAAAATCGCTTCGCGATATTGCAGCCTGTTTCAAATGGCTATATCTCGAGTTCTAGAGCAGATAATGGAGTGATTCAAATTGGAGGTGAAACCTTATTCTCTTAGCTTTCCAACGCCGCGAGAATAGCTTTATTACGATGAGCAACGAAGAAATGGCAACTGTTTTAAGATCAACGCGCGATGCAGAATTCGTCAGAATGCATTGTTGTATCTGAGATTTGGTCGATCGACTGGGTGCTATGGTCGGTCGACCAAGGTACCTGATGCGCGAGATTTTAGAAAATGGATAGTTGGTCGATCGACCAGCGTCATCGGTCGGTCGACCACTCGGCCCTTTCCGGAAAATTAGAAAACGAGATTAAGCCCATAAGTACGCCTAGGGTTTTGAGGAATGCTTTGGCATATCACTATATAATGTAATCCCTACCTTTGTACTAATCATCTAGGTTTTTACCTAGCTTTAGAAAACACTCTATTTTTCTTAGTTTAGGGTTTTGGTTCTCTAGTTCTTATAATCTTTCAGTTCTTATTCAATAAAGTTCAACCGTTCCGTTCTTATTTCTGCCTTGTTTACGGTAAGTCTTCTTCTTAATTTTAATTGTTTACAGTTCCCATAGATTAATTCCGGTAGTTAGAATCCCAATGCCATTATTGTTCTTATTTGCAATTTCATTCATCGTAATCATGTTTTCCGTTGTTTTAATTATTTTAGTTTCGATTTTCATTGTTGTTATACGTAGCTAAGTTCATATGTTAGGATGTAGGCAAGTTATGGCGTAGATGGCTTAATTTAGGGCAACCCGTAGCAGACCCTGGTCAACCGACTGGCTTAACTGGTCGGCCGACTGGGGTAATTAGTCGACCGTTAGTTAGCCGACTAGAATAGCTGGTCGGTCGACCAACCTCGCGTATGTTCAGATCTGTTTTGCTTCGTTAATTATAATACCCTACGACGAGACCGAAAGGAGACTTATAGGATGTTAGTAATGACTGACCCAAGATTGAAAGATACGGGGAGGGCATTAGTTAACGTTTTAAGACGGCTAGGTTACTAAGACCGAAAGGTATGTGACCTAGATTTTAGGAATCACCCTTATTCTTGACACCCAATTTTCGTGAGACCTAGGAACTAATAGCATAGGCCGAAAGGAGCTATTAGATAACATAGACCGAGAGGATTTGTTATACCCCTTACGCGACTGCAATACGGACTTACCTTAAAATTTATGCCATCGTAACTGTAGTGAACCGGACATCTTACCATTCTTTCTCAATTGTTTACATCTTTATTTTAGTCATTGCTTTTATTTTTATTATTTTTGTCGCTAGCATAATGCTCAATCACCAACAACCCCCCCCCCCCCCCCCAATTTTTGTGACTGAACAATTAAAAACACAATTAAGACATTGCCTCCTTGTGGTTCGACCCGTACTTCTACTAGCTTATGTTAGTCTTGGTTCGGAATTATAAATCTTATCTTTGATACCCACAACGACGGGTATCAACTCTATTGTGTCGAATCAGACTTGGGAGTTGACTGATTTACCTAAAGGTAGTAAACCCATTTCGAGTAAATGGATCTTTAAGAAGAAAATGAGACCTGACGGTACAATAGAAAGGTTCAAGGCTAGACTTGTGGTTAGAGGTTTTACACAAAAGAAAGACATTGATTATTTTGATACTTATTCTCCTGTGACTAAAATTTCGACTATAAGAACTCTTGTCGCTTTAGCTGCCATTCATAACCTTATTATACATCAGATGGATGTCAAAACTGCTTTCTTGAATGGTGAACTAAAGGAAGAGATCTATATGTCGCAACCTGGAGGTTTTGTGGTTAAGGGTCAAGAGAATAAGGTGTGTAAACTAAACAAGTCACTATATGGCCTGAAACAAGCACCTAAACAGTGGTATGAGAAATTTAACAACACTTTGGTAAGTAATGGCTTTATGGTTAACAATTCTGATTCATGTGTTTATTCCAAAGTGATCGAATCTGATTGTGTGATTGTATGCCTATACGTTGATGACATGTTAATACTTGGTAATAATTTGAATGTGGTAATTAAAACCAAAGAATTTCTGTCATCACATTTTGAGATGAAGGACTTAGGAGAAGCTGATGTAATCCTAGGGTTTAAAGTCATTCGAAACCCCAATGGAATTTGTTTAAGTCAATCTCATTATGTTGAAAAGGTGTTGAAAAAGTTTAACTGCTTTGATGAAGTGCCTGCTAGGACACCCTATGATGCTAGTAGACATTTATGTAAAAACTTGGGTAAGAGTGTATCCCAAGAAGAGTATGCTAAGATTCTAGGTAGTGTGATATTTCTTATGAACTGTACCCGACCAGATATTGCATATGCAGTAAGTAGATTGAGTCGTTATACACATAACCCTAGTAATGAACATTGGATAGCTCTTCGTCGTTTACTCAAATACCTAAAAGGAACAATTGATCTTTGTTTGCATTATAGTAAATTTCCTGCCGTGTTAGAAGGATAGTGTAATGCAAATTGGGTTTCAGGTAACGATGAGATCTTTTCTACTAGTGGTTATGTCTTCACCATGGGTGGAGGTGCCATATCTTGGAAGTCTTCTAAACAGACTTGTATTGCACGCTCTACCATGGAATCGGAATTCATAGCTCTTGAGTTAGCAGGACAAGAGGCTGATTGGTTGAAAAACCTATTAGCAGATGTACCCGTGTGGGGAGGACGACAAACGACGGTCTCCTTACACTGTGACTCACAAGCTGCAATAGGAGTTGCAAATAATAGTGTCTATAATGCAAAGAAACGACACATTCGAATCAGGCATGCTGCAGTTAAACAACTCCTTGAGAATGGAGTAATCGCTTTGGACTTTGTGAAGTCTGAAAGCAATCTTGTTGATCCCTTTACTAAGGGACTGACTAGGAGACTAGTCGTTGATACGTCGAGAGGAATGGGACTTAAGACCTTAGGTCAAGGTAAAATGACACTTGACTAGGTTTGAAGTCTCTTGTTTCTATGACGTACTATAATTCATAGCCTTAAATGGTGGTGCTATTGAGACGCACTTGATGAATTATACACCAGGTTGGGCTTATGTCCTTAATGACTTGTGTGAGAAGTGCTATGAGAAGCACTTGAGTCACCTACTTAGGTGTAATAATCACAAGATTATGAGAAGTCTTGTGAACACGCCTATTAGTACCAAGGTAAACGCAAAACTCTAAAAGAGCGCGTTGCACTTTGAAATCGCGGAACGATCTAATTCTGAAGGTATGATATGTGTTGTGGAGGGTATCGGCCGAAGCTTAGCTAGGAATTCAAATCGCAAGATATTCACTCGTTGTAAGTAAGTTGTTTCCTCATTTCACTAAAGTGTCAATTCAAATCGAAAGATATTGACACCTAAGTATCCAATCCTTCCTTTATCCAGTAATTTATTCTCTTACCTTTCATTGCCATCTGTGGGGGATTGTTGGAAATGATGGCTGGGAAAGGCACTTTGCATTTGTAATAATGCTTTTGCCATCCCACATCGGTGGGTTTCCCCCTCCCCCTTTATTAACTCTTGTCTTTCACTAGTTAATTGTGCGGACCAAAGAGGCTTTTGTTAGGATTGTTAGGCTTGTGGGTTTGGGTCCAAACACACGCGCGCGCGCCGGCTCGGCTCGGCTCGTGCTCGAGCTCGGGTTTGGGTTTGGGTAGAGCACCTGCGGTGCGGGCCAACGACCGTATTTTACCTTTTCCTTTTGGGTCTGTGTGTGAATGGTCTACATTCAATGTATCATTCTGATAGTGTATTGAGCTGTTGTAACAGCTAGTCAAACAGAGCTATTCCTGCTCCCGTTTTTCAGGCCTTGACTGCTCCTTTTGTGGAGTAGTTTTTGGCTCCCCTAGCTGCTCTATTTTGCTATAAATAGAGCACCCTAACTCAATCAGAATCATATTCTCAACTCACATCTCCTTTCTCTCCTTCTTCACTTCTCTTATAATTTATGGATAAAGTTATGCAATCGTTCCAAAGCTCTTATTCCTGAGTGGGCAGGCTTAAGCGTTATAGTGTAAATCCTTGGGGAACTACCGGCCCTTGCTGATCGCCACCACGGTTGTGCCGAAATAGTTTTCAAGGCAGTGTCTCTCTTACCACGTCACTACGAAAATCGGATTATCTCTTTTCTGTTTCTCTCTTTTTCGTCGTTACTGCAACTTTAGTACCAACAGATTCATCACCCGTCGTTGATTTAGCTGGTTCGTCATTTGCCATTGAATTTGATTAACAATGTTGTATTTTTGCTTTTTAAAGTTTGTTGTTTGTGAGAGAATAGAGTATAGAGATAGAGAGAGGGGGTAGTGATAATTTTTTTCTAAATATGTTGACGACTATTTGCAACCCTAAAATATTCTAATAAAATTTTGAAACAATACGTATAAATTCAATTAAATTTTAATCCAACTTTTTTAGAAGTCAAAAATACGTAAACTCAATTGTATAATCCTCCTATTCAATTGGTGGTAATGTGGTATAATCTTTTCTCTGCCAGATACAAAAACGAAGTTGGAATAGCGAAATTTTTTTCATTTTATTTTTACAGTGACTAACTAAACCATACGTACATACAACATAAAAGAGAATGTAATAAAACATTGATCGGATTTTCTAAATGTAGAGCAAACATTAAGATGTTGTGACTAAAGAATATCAAGTTTATTTCAATTAAAATTGACAACAATGAATTCATCGTTTAATTTTTCATAAAATAAACTTCATAACTTTTCTCATATGGCTTTTCAATGTGCCCTCCTAAAGCACTGGAGGTGAAAATGGGTCACGCTGAAGACGACACTGTGCTAGAAGAAAAAATATGGCACAACCATGCAGACGTGAGCTTCGTGTCGTGCCTATGAATTGGAAATGGTGGCCCATGCACGGCCTGTGCTTCAATGTGCCCTACAAATTCCTCGTCTTACTTCTTCGAGCGCCCTACAAATCCCTCTTCTTACTTTTTCGTATTTTGAGCATGCCGAGGAATGACAGAGTTTTGTGCCATGCCTGGGCTAGGCACAATCTTTTTTCTAAAACTTCGGCCCAGACATGGCCCGCAACCCATGGCCTGTCACATCGCGCCAATCCCGTGTCGTGTTGGACCAACGGCCTACATGGCCACTTCCATCTCTATAGGGCACACGTTGGAAAATCCGTTATAAATATTGCAACAAGATAGTATTTTTTTTATCATGGAAGTCATGCAAACACTGATACAGGGTTATTGCTCCAAGCAATTATATTTTCTTAAAGTTAATCCTGCGGTAAATGTAACATCAAGTACACAGTTGATACATATACAAACATTATATGAAAAAAGTCAGCAACTCGGGGAAAGAAAATAGGGTACAGGCAACTATGGCTTCTTGGTGGTTGTCGACGGAGTGCTTTTGTAGGAGAACCCTGAATGGAGGAAAGCTATGGCCTGCTGTTAATGAACAGCCAGTAGCATCTTTGCAAAAACAAGAAAATGCCAGTTGATCGTATGCATACCTGGAAGATGAAGTCGGGATTAAGTAACAATGATAACTTTATGATGCATTATTTCAATCTCAATACAAGTATACCACAATGCTTTAGTTGCTTTCGCCAATGACAAGGTAAGAAGTTTGGATATCGAGTCACAAATTACATTGAAGGACTGCTAGATGATTACAAAAGGACGCACACCATTTTAGTCGACCATTTGGGATCAAAGCCTAATTTGACAGCCAAAATATATATTTATCAACTACATTGTGAAAATATTTCCCGACACTATCAGAGTGGAAACCGTTATTAAAGATGAGTTTCCTGACACTACCTTGTCGAAGAAGTGCTTTTCCTGCCAAATTATGTTTACATATCTTAATAACATGATGTTCATAGAGCTTGTAAAAGATGCAAACCAGATTACTCACTGCATCTCCGAGTTTGCGACCAATATCCAAAAGCCTTCGCCTCTACTAGTATATAATCATAATTTAGAGTTTATGAGATTCCTGTTTTATCCTTAAATCTTTCCATTTCCATTCAACTTATGTTTTGGGGCACACTTTATTTATACTAATTCCTCAGTGAATAACTACAGGCTCTTCACTTCAAATTTTTCCTTCTCAAGTATTTCTATAACCTTCCTTTCTCTTCCACTTTTTGCTCTGTTGTATCTTGTATCACTCCTGAATCCGGATAACAGGAAAGATTTCATATAAGCTGGCTCCTTGGAAGTAAGGCTTTTTGTTATTTGATATTCTTAAATGCTTTATGGGAACTTTTCTTGACTTTTCTGCATAGGGGTCTTTGACTTCCACTTACTGAATCAAGTGTGGAAATATACACAATATAAACCTTAAGAATCAAACTAAGCTGAAATGAGCAAGTCTAACGATTGTACTTACTCTTTAGAGATTTTGTCTGTTTTACTCGCTCTTCACAACTTTATCGGTTTTCATATTTCTTTAGTGTTTTAACTCCAGGAGGTTATTTTACTCTTGAGAATAAAGCAATAATCAACACAACCAGGACTCAATAAAATTTAATGAAGACGACCACTGAAACTGCAATGTTTACTTGAAATGAATCTTTGACAGCAAACTCTTACCTATATAAAAGAGCTCGCCGATGACGCATGCACCTTCAACTTATCAAGGAAGAACGTATTTAATTGTGGGAAGACACAAATAGAACATGATCTTCAGGCCGGTGAAAGATTTACTGAAGGTGGTGGAGTAACAACAGTTGCATCGCCATTCATCGAGGTCATAGGTTTGTAAGGATCTGAGATCTTGCTTCCAGCTGATCGATAAAAGTCAGAACCACTAGTTATAGAGGTGTCAGAAGTATAATTTTCTGTTTTTCCAGCATTTGCCTTTGCTTCTACCTTGTTCACTTTATCGATTGCCTCCGCATTCACCTGCTACAATCAACAAAAATATATCACCACAAATGTTTATGAAGACAAAAGAGCGCTCAGAGTGTACTATAAGCATTTTTAGAGAGTTAACTATTAATTGGTGTCTCTACAATCTACACAACTCCCCTGTTCTTGCAGCATTGGGCTTTCCCTGTTCTTTTTGGGTCCCGGATTTTGCCTCATTTTCTTAAATTTTTGTTTACAGGTAACAAATAACAATCAAACAAAATTAAGATAGAAAAATTTGAGATTGGTTGAAGTGGGAAATTAACTGTCTCAACTCTTCTAAGAGTTCTCTTTGATGACTCTCCTAATATCGTTGGAAGCACTTGAAACACAAGGTAAGGTACAGAGCAATCAACAATTACTTATTACTCCCTCTATTTTTTTTTCTCCTTGTAAAAATAGTGGGTAAGATTACTACCCTATTCTCATCTATTCTTGTCTTGTCTACATTTCCTACCTCCCTCCCATAACCCTATATCAAGTACAAACCAAAACCTGAAGAAAGCAAGACTTCCAGCCTACACCGACAACCAAAGAATCACCAGCCACCACCAGTCCCACAGCTTACAAAACCACTGCACCCATTTGACACCACCAAAGAACGACCCACAAAACCACCAATCAACACCTCCTACCACCATCAAATGCCGACAAACAACCCTAAAAATCACCCCACGAGCCCACCTGCGACATCACTCACGAACATTTACAGTGGTGAAAGTTAGAAGGAGAAAGTCAACATGCGCAACTGTGGCATTATAGTGGCTAGCGGAGGCAGCGGTGGTGTGAGAGGTGGTTGAAGGAGAGCGGTAGAGTGAGGTGGTCGACACTCGACAAAAGGCGGTGGTCCACTGTGGTCGAAGGAGCGTAGTAATTGGAATTTACAGTGCTTGATGATTGGGGACATGGTTGGTGGTGGTCATGTGATAAGGATGGAGAAGGTGAAACTAGGGTTAGTTATTACTCTTGGATTTGGAGGTTGAAATAGTAACAGCAATTGATGTAATTCTAGTAAAGTGACAAGGATAAGATAGTAAAAAGAAATCAAAAACCTAGTAAATAGGGAAGACAAGAGGGAAGAAAAGGAGAAAAATTTCCCAAAAAGGAAAGTCGGAAGAAAACAGAAAAACAAACGGAGTATAACCCAGTAACTCTCCAATTTATCCTTTGTCTTAGAAAATTACTTAGGGAGATACAAAAACACCCGTTGCACGTGCTAAGGGCAATGTCATTTAATCTCGTTTTGAGACTTTGATCTTACAACCAGACGTTGCAACCTGATCCCAGCCATTGCATTATAAATACGGTGAATACCACTTTAAATCCGATCGCGGTAACATTCAAAACATTGATAAACTCGCGAGTGATATTTAACAATATGCTCACAGGGGGTAACAAAGGAATTGTAAATGTGGCATAACAACAATGTTATTACCATGATAGCTAAGCCAAAGTAGCAAATCAATTCACCAACATAAACCATTCCATAGTATGCTCAATAAAAATATTTAATCCGCTTTACAAGAGTAACACATATGTTGGGATATTACAGCGCATAGAATATGTTACTTTGTAATGTTAGTACGCTTGATACTTGTACGGATTATATCCAAAATAATATTAAAAAAGAAAACAGTAAATAATACAAAATCATAATATTATAGTCCCATTACACGCTCCAAAACCTTAAAATAACCTCCTTTCCCTACAAATTTATGTAATTTATCATTTATTTCTCTCTACTAGCTCTTTCTCTTCCATTTTATTTCTCGATATTCACCAGATATTTATTCGCCTATTTCAGATTTTTAAAACACGTTCGAGAAAAGTGATAACAAAAGATCATAGATTGATAGTTGACACATGTAAATGAATTCATTATTTGTAGAGGAGTTGAGCAAATCCAGTAAGCTTGACATTAATCATGAATGAGAATCCCTGCCAGCGGAAAAGAATATAACCATAAACTCTCAAGAGTTTTTCAAGATAACCAGCTACAAAGACAACCTACCAGGTGTATGGCACAACAGTTTCTGAATTTTGAATCGCACGGAAGAGGTCAATATGAAGAAGGGCTGGGATGTGGAGACTATAATTTGAGCCAACTTTGTATAATCTGATATTGCAAATAAGGTGTATGGAAGTGAAGAAGAAAAAAGTGCGATGAACAAAGATTTAACAATTACTACGTGCAGATTAAAAGATGGGCACGGAGATAACATATAGAAGAAAATCAAATAGCAAAGATGAAGTTATGAGATACATACACTAGACAGTCCTTTGATGTGTACAATGATGATGGTAATATCATCAGTACGGTTTTCGTTCGTCAGCCACAGCTTGTATGATTCTCCTACGATTGCCGAACATGCATCTCGAGTGTCTTTATGACTGGAAACCTAGTACGACATTATCAAATAAAAATTACATTAGAAGGCCATATACCTAACTATTGGTTGACAATCTTAATGTGCATATGATGGCTGAAATACACAGATACTACAAGAAGAAAAGTTGTACGCCATCTTAGATAAGTACAAGCAGCTATGGCATAGTATTTCAGAAAAATAGCACAAACATAATGGCTATTATCCCCAAATGTTACCACGCAGCCGCTTTTTTTTAAAGTGAACATAATCAAACAACTATTACAAAAAAAAATCTTAGGAATATATCACTAGTATGTTATCTCGAGCAGACGAGAACTGTAAATCATCCTTTCCATTTTATGGCATCCACATTCAAACCACCAAATTCCCAGTATATTTATTCCAGCCTTGCTCATTAGATGTTTTGACAAATTGTCCTTAAACACTTTAGATGAAATGACCATAAGTCAAATAACGATAAAACATGAACCGCGATTATGTAACAGAGATGCTATTCAAAAATCAGGAAGAGCTACTGAGAATAATTACAACAGGAGGTATGTAAGGGTACATGTTCAACCACGAAAAAGTTGGTTGAATTCCAAGCTGCAACAACAATAAAACTATGTACCAAGAAAGATCAAAAGCAGAAAAAAAGGCAAAAAAAATGATCGTGCATTTATCATTTATTAGAGAAGGCTCGATGTACCATATCAACAACTGCCTGACTAGAGAGAAATTCGAAGACACCATCACTGGCAACAACAAAGAACAAATGATCTGAAGTAAGTTGGATTACTGAAACCTCTGGAGCTGCTATAACGCCGATTTTTTCAGCAGTGCTGTCGCCAACACTCCTTGTAAAAGCAGTCCCGGGATACATACCATTTTGAACCCACAACCTTGGAGGATCGTTGCCATCTGTCTCCTCATTACCCCATGTCTGTATATCAGGATCCTTCACCCCCTCAACTTGATCAACACTCAAAACTCTGGCCCCACAGAGCTTCACCCTCTCATACTCGTCCTTTCTAAAAGGGGTCTGATCTTGAGAGAGGTCTTGTGCATTAACCTGATCCTCATATTTTTTAGCAATCACAGCCCTTGAATCGCCCACATTAGCAACATAAAGACTGTTCCCCACTACTAAGGCAGTTATAGCGGTTGTACCACTCATTGTATCATCTATATCACTATCGTGCAATTCCTCGTTCGTTCTTGTGAATGCGTCATTGTAAGCTCTTACAGGATCATCTAACAAGTTGGAGTCACTAGACAAAATCTCTACAAACCTATCCTTAACAAAATTAGAGCAATCGGCACCAAATTGGCCGTGTCCATCAAATACACCAAAGAAATGAATATTAGGATTACCCTGAATTTGGGTTCTAATGCAATAACTATCTTGGTTTTCTTTGTCAGGTGAGTCGGGATAGTATCCTCGCTGCGTAAGAACCGAGTACTCCAAACTAAAATGATGGGAAGGTAAAGGGATAGATTCCAATGTTCGTTCGGCAAACACAGGTATTCCTTGAACACCAGTTTGACGATATGCTACACCATTTCCATTACCTTTACCGCGCTTTCTGCGCTTACAACATTTTCCATACACACATCCCATTTTTATTACAGTAACTCTACACCAATTATCCTACAAGTTTCACAATATATTGCACAAACACCACAATTTATTCACTAAAATAACATGTGAGCAGATTTGAACACAAGGCACCAAAAACATAAGATAAAATGGTCAAATAACTAAAGCATTGAAAACCATAGCAAGATAATAGGGGTGGGTACCCAGAGATTGAGCATATTATTGAACAAATCAGAGAATTTTCCAACCAAAAAGAAATACTTGACGTAGCAGAACAAGTATAGAATCAAATTGCACAGTTGATTATCCTCCAAACAAAGATTGACCCACTAAAATTAAAGATTGAAAAAGATGAGAAAACCCAAAAAGAATCCAAAAACCAAAGACTTTATTAAATGGGTCTTCTTCGACAAATGTGCGTTAGGGTTTATGGAGAGAAGAGCTTTGTTTATTTGTTTTTCTTGAGCCTCAAAAACAAAATTGACCGATTTGTAACCCAAGAGAGACAACTGTGTGTATGTTGTAATGATGTCAACTATCAAGTAAGGAAGGAAGGTGTTTTGGTTAGAAAGGAAGATTATTGATGAGAGGCCAAGTCAAGAACAAGTTTTAAGGTGTGTGTGGAAGTAGCACACAAAGTGACAATGATGGGTAGAGGGAAATTATGATCATATTATTAATCTTGTGATGAGATAAGATAACTCCTTTTCCCTTAAATAAATAAAAAGGTTTTTTCCATTGATGTTTTTTTTTTTTAGTTTTCACTTTTTCTACTCGTACCTCTATCTATGACATCTTATTAATCGTACCCCTCAACTTAATTAGTTAATTTCATCAATATATAAACATGGTTATTCCGTTAGTTTTAGACGTTAAGTGCCAACATGACACTTCATTTGCCAAATAAGAAAATGACTTGGCTAGGTGAGTTGGCTTTGATTTTTTTTGTCTTTTTTTTCCCCCAAATTCTCCCCTCCATAAATTTGCCTCTAACTATCTCCAATACAATTTATTTTTTTTCCCTCCAAAACTCTCATCAATCTTCTACTATTGAACTCATTCTTTTCCCCAATTTTCTTCACCTCCTTTATTTTCCTTTATTTTTCTTAAAATGTCTTCTTCATCCAATTGGAGAAGGAATTACTGAAGATCTTGATTTTCGAAACCAAAAATGCAATTTATGTGGAAGAAATGCAGTTTTAAAGATATCGGGCTCAACATTGAATCTCCGGAAAGCGTATTTCAAATGTCTTGATTGCGACAAATTTGTTATGTGGCTATGTGAAGAACATGTTATTAAGAAAAAAAAAAGGTTTGGGGTTGAAGATGAAGAAAGATAATGAAGATGAAGAATGAAGATACAATTAAATTTGAGCTTAATGGGTTGAAGTTGAAATTTGAAGAACTTGCTACATTTATGAAGTTTATGTTTATGTTTAATGGTTTAATTTTCATCTTTGTTGTTCTTGTTATGGTGACTAAAATGTAGTGGAAAATCTTGAAATTAAATGGAAAGGAGTGCTTTGTTTAATGTTGTACTTGCTACTGATTTCTGACCAAAAATGGAAAAAGATACCTTCTGGCCAAAAAATTGTTTAACTTGCTACTAATTTCTGGAAAAGAAGAACTTGCTGGATTTCTGGAAAAGAAGAACTTGCAACTAATTCATATAACAAAAGCAAAAGTAAGACAATGTTTACATCGACACATATTGTTTAATTGATACTAGATGCTGACCAAAAAAATTGTCATACTGACAATATATACATAGCTTCATGATGTCTTCGTAAGCCTTAATTGTTCAATTTCTGGATCTAAACATGAAAAAGACAAGTTTATGGATTGACAATAACATGCATTGAACCTTCATTCAATCCCACAAAAAGTTATTTGCTTCTTGACCACTTTCAGTTCCTCGTCTTCCTCCTCTTACCTTTGCTGCATTAGCAGAATGTAACGTCCCGTATTTTCGTAAATTATATTTTAAAGGTTTTAATTTATTTTACGGAATAAAATAATATTTTAATATATATTGTTAAGTTATTTTTAAATCTTCCGATAAGATCCGTCTTAAGAAACCTTAAGTCCTTAAGATGTAATAACTTGGAAAGTTTAAACCCGACTCATAAAACCGGTTCACATCAAATAACCCGTTTCATTTAACGGAAAAGGACTACTTAAAACCCTAAACCCCATTGCTTATGTCGACATTTCATTTCCTCCAAAAGCAAACCACTGTTTCATCAATTTCTCATTTCTCCTTCAACTTTTCAATCTTAAAATCAACTTTCCAAGCTCTTCCCAAATCCGAATCAAGGTATGTTATACATTTTCGGAATCCTTGCGAAACTTCCTTGACATCTGTCTCTTTCAATTTTCATTTTGTGCAACTTGAAAAGAGGCTGTTTTTGGTAGATTCCGTTTTAGCTTCTAAAAACCCGTTTTCTTTGTTGTAGGAGAGGATTTAGAGGATCTTGGGGTGGATAGTTACGTGGTTGAAGAGGAGCTAGGAGCATAACCGCTTTCGAGGTGACGATAATGAGAAACTCAGCCTTTATTGTTATAATAGCATGTTTTCTTGATTTTGATTGTGAAAGTTTCTGAAATTGTTGGTTGTTGTTGTTGTTGTTTGGACTTAGAAACATGATAGGATTACTCATATATGATGTTCATATGCTTAGGTTGTTATTCACATGGCTAGATATCGATTTTCAGAATTTACATCCTTAAGACGAATATGAGATATGACCCTAATATGCTTTTATGGTGGAAATTGATGCTTGCTATTGAGTTGCATAAGTGTTATATATGCTGGGAAATGTATGTTTGTTGCAATTTTGAAGGATTAGTATCGATTTGTGGTGTTTAGAATCATTTGCGAAATTGCGATTTTTGCGTACTGGGACTCTGAGCCGGTAGGCTGACCGGCAGCCGGTCGGCCGGCTCAGAGTCAAGCTTGTTGTGTTTTCGTATGTTGGGAATTGTTGGAAGGAACTCTGAGCTGGGTGGTCGGCCGCCGGTCGACCGGCTCAGAGTCTCTTCTTGTGGTGTTGTTTTGTTCAAAAGAAGTCTGGGACATAATTCCTAGCCGGTTGGCCGGCGGCCGGTCGGCCGGTTAAGAGTCATGTCCTCTTTTTGTAAAATCGTAGAATGCATATGGGAAGGGACTCCCAGCCGGCAGACGGGCAGACGGTCCACCGGCTGAGAATCTTTTTCCCTCGTTTTGAAAGTTAATTCTGCAGTATGGGAAGGGACTCCCAGCCGGCAGGCCGGCAGACGATCCTCCACCGGCTGAGAGCCCCTGTTCTCTTAAAATCATTTCTATCTTTTGATCGGTTAGTCCGAATTGTTTGAGATTCGTTCCGTGTACCTTGTATGTGTGTTTGAGGTCCCCGGAGGATGGGCGACACAATATTGGGTTCGGGAATGGAGAGAGGATAGAGACCCCCCGGTCGGGTAACCGAAAGGGAAACCGGCTCTCCCTCAACTTAGTTCCCGGGATCAATTAAGTGTTGTTTAGAAGTATAAGAGATTAGAACTAAGGATCTTGTTACTGTATTTGGATGCTATTGTATTGATGCGTATTAAGGTATGCCTTAAGCTGGCATCTGAGCTTAATACGTGAGCTAGTTGTCATATATAGGGGTATGCGTTGAGATGTCGCCTCTGAGCCCTATATGTGTATGGGTGTCGTGTCTGGGGTATGCGTTGAGATGTCGCCTCTGAGCCCAGACATGTTTATTTGTGATCGCGTTGGAACATGCCTTAAGTTGGCCTCTGAGTCTGACGAGTAAAGCAGCTGCACAACGGGGTAGCTAGGGTGTTAATGCCTTGCGAGGAGTGAAGATGTTGATGCTAGAACATGCCTTAAGCTGGCCTCTGAGTCTAGTGTCTTGTGATGTAGTAAAGGGACATGCCTTAAGTTGGCCTCTGAGTTATTTACTTATTGGATGCTAGTCCATGCGTTGAGATGTCGCCTCTGAGTCTAGTGTCTTGTTGAGTAGCAGGTCTATGCCATAAGTTGGCCTCTGAGTCCTTGCTTCTGAATGTGAATTTGGTATCTAGGTTATGCGCTAAGATGTCGCCTCTGAACCTTTATACTTGCTGAATATTTTGGTATTTAGGTTATGTCTTAAGTTGACCGCTGAACCTTTATACTTGCTGATTGATTATGATGGTTATAGTGTTTGATTTATAGAATTGTTCATCCAAGGCATTGGATGACTCTTTGGCTAGTTTCGTAAATGGTTTGGACTGAAAGACCCCCCGGTCGGGCAACCGGAAGGGAAACCGACTCTCCTTCCAAATAGTTTCCGAAGTTGGTTGAGAGCCTTGCATAGTAATTGCATGATGATATGAGATTCAGATATTGAGATTTATATGCTTCACATGTTACGTATATATTGGAGTATATTGTATGTTTGTGTGTTACGTGTCGTTATAAAAGGTGGCTAGGAGAACTCTAGTCACTCCCCACTGATTGTGGCGTACATGTTTACATGTATATAGGTACATGACAGGTTGGCAGAGGGGTTTGCATGGAGCTAGCGAGCGATGATCCGTTATTCATCGATTTGACTTTACACTTGCGTTAGCTAGACTCTAGTTACATTTTGGTTTTGAGTGCCTGTAGGGATGTGCCATCCCAGGCTGTTGTATATATTTTACCTTCAGTACTTAGACATTTATACTTATCTATGTTTCTGTTTATATCCGTGGTCTCAGTTTAAGCTTTAATTCGCCTCGTTTTTATGCATGTTAAAGTTTAAATTCCGCGTAAATTTTGGCATGTTGTATGTTTTATTTTTCCGTTGTGACGAGGGGTTTTACAGTTGGTATCAGAGCGTTGTCGCTCCCGACGCACTCATGTGACCCCCAACCTTAACTTGACCATATAAATAAATAATGAATGAGAGATGGGGTAGATTTAAGGATTTATATTGTAGTCTATTTGTGATTGTTAATTGCTAAGTTAACACTTGCTTTTCTTTTGAAGGATGGTGAGGAATACAGCTGCTGAGAATACGATAATGCAAGGGCTTCTCCAAGTGCTTGAGAACCAAAGACATCAGGCTGAGACTGTTCCTCCTCCTCCTCCGCCAGGCAATGATGCCAACCGACCTGGTGGCTTCTCTTGGATCGCATCACAGATATCCAGGAGTCACGTGAAGACTTATGGAGGCAAAGTTGATCTTGTTGCCCTTTCTGAGTGGTTCCGTGAGATGGAGAAGAGTTTCGCCATGTACTCGGTAGTCAGAGAGGATAGGGTGCGTCTAGCCACTCACTTTTTGACTTTGGAGGCCGATAAATGGTGGACTTTGACTGGACCGACTTTCGTTCTGGATCCGCTATTTGACTGGGAAGCTTTTAAGGAGAAGATTGAGACGAGATTTTATCCTAAGGAGCTTCGATCACAGAGACTTAAGGAGTTCATGGACTAGAAGCAGGGAAAGATGTCCGTACAGGAGTTCACCGACAAATTTAACCAGCTTGCACATTTCGCTTCGAGATTCGTGAGGGATGAGGCTGAGAGAGTTTACTTCTATCGAGGGAAGTTGGGGCCTCGCATCGAGAGTTTGGTCCACCGAGACTCGACTTCTTTCGTTGAGGTTTATGATGATGCTATTTGGCCTGAGAGTTCCATTCGAGCTATAGATGCTGAGATCCGAGCTGCTGCTACTAGTGTGTCTTCACACCAGAGGTCTATTTACCAGGGGAAGAGACCGTTTGTTCCATCTACTTCTGCATCTTCTTCTCAGAAGAAGCGATTTGAGAGTTTCTCTGCACCGGTCGCTAAGACCATTGTTCACACGGATACTGCTTCTAGTGTTTGCCACCGATGTGGTAAACCATCTCATCCGGGTTTTGACTGTTTCAAGAATGCCTACAAGTGTTATACTTGTAATGGATTTAAGCATAGGTCTTTTGATTGTCCTGAGAGGAACACCGCACTTGGCAAGGCTGCCACTGCTGCTGCAGCGACTAGAGGAGGCAAGGCGAAGGGGAAGATCTTTGTTATGGCCAGAGTAGAGGCTGAGGCTCATCCTGACGTCGTTGCTGGTATCTTTTCTGTTCTTGGCGCTGAGTGCCTGATTTTATTTGATACTGGAGCTTCTTTATCATTTATATCGACCCAGTTCACCGACAGACTAGCTCTGGAGTCTTCTGTTGTTGAGGAGACTTCTATCTCGTTGCCTTCGGGAGACGTTTTCTCCTGCTTTTCTTCCCATAGGGATGTTCCGATTATTATTGGTTGTGCCACATTTCCAGCGGACTTACTGAGATTTTGTCTCGAGGAATTAGACATTATCCTTGGTATGGATTGGTTATCGCGATACCATGCTCGCTTCGAGTGTCGCGACCAGAAAATCTGCTTGAGGAGTTCTTCAGGAGTTCGTGTTTCCTATAGGGGAACTCGCCCTAAAAAGGGTGTTCGTGTCATCTCATCGATGAAAGCTTCTCATCTTCTAAGGAAGGGTTGCCAAGCCTTCCTGTGTGTTGCTTCAGCTGCAAAGCCATCGCTACCGAAGCTTGAGGATGTAGCTATTGTTCGTGAGTTTCCAGACGTCATTCCAGAGGAGTTGCCGGGTATACCTCCTGAGAGGGATGTCGAGTTCACCATTGAGCTTGTTCCAGGTACCGGACCTATATCTGTAACATCCCGTATTTTCATAAAATATATATTTTAAGGGTTTTTAATTATTATAAGTAATAAAATAATATTTTAATAATTTATTGGGAAAGTGTTTTAAATAAATAGTAAGATCCGTCTTAAGAACCTTAAGTCCTTAAGGCGAATACAAACTTGGCAACTTGAATTCTTAACTTAAAACCCGTTCATTCAAACCCGTTTTCCTTAAAACGGGAAAGGACACATATAAACCCTCATAAACCCCAATATGTCGACATATTGCTCTCTCAAGAAATAAGAACACTGTAAACTCATTTTCTCAAAAACCTCCTTAAATCTTCATCTTCTTTTCCAAATTCCGTCATCATCCGTTCACCGAATCAAGGTAATAAATACATTTTCGGAATCCTCATCGAATTTGCAAGTCATCCGTCACTTCCGTTTTTCATTTCCTTCATTTCAAAAATGGGGCTGTTTTTGTAGAATCCGCATTTCGGTCTCTTAAATCCGTTTTTCGTGATGTAGGTGAGGGCTTAGAAGACCAGGACGTGGATAGCTTCGTTGTAGAGGAGGAGCTTTGAGCGGAATTGCTTTAAGGTGACGATAATGAGAAACTCGGCCTTATTGTATATATTAGCACTTTTCTTGTTTGAATTGGTTTAAGTTTCTGATTTTAATGTTATTGTTGTTGTTTAAACTTAGTAACATGATAGGAATGTTCACATGAGATGATTACATGCTTAGATGATGTTTCATATGTTCATTGTTCAATTTTCAGAAATTAGTGTTTAAGACGGATACAAATTATATTCTTATTGAGGATTGTTTGTGGGTTTAATAGCTGGTAATAGGTGTATTTGATGATTTGATATAATGGGTAAACATTGTATGTTGCGAATTTAGGAGTCTTGAATCGATTTGTGAAGTTTTGGTTATGATATGGAATTCGGTTTTTGCGTACAGCGGCTTCTGAGCCGGCAGGCTGACCGGCAGCCGGTCGGCCGACTCAGAGTCGAGGTGTGAATGTTGTGTTTGTGCAGGAATTAGAGGATAGGGTTCTGAGCCGGTAGGTCGGCCGTCGGTCGACAGGCTCAGAATACCTGATGGGTATTTGTGAAAAATTTGTGAAGGCTTGGGAAGCGACTCCCAGCCGGCAGACCGACAGCCGGTCTACCGGCTGAGAGTCACTCCTCGTGTTTAAATTTTGAAGTTTGGCTATTGGGGAAGGGACTCCCAGCCGGCTGGCAGGCGGACGGTCCACCGGCTGAGAGCCTCTTTTCTTGTTTTTATCAGACGGTTGTTGGGCATGAGAAGGGACTCCCAGCCGGTGGACCGGCAGACGGTCTGGGTCCGGCTGAGAGCCCCTGTTCCCATTGTTTTGTTTATAACTTTCAAAGGTTTATTCGGTTTTGATTGAAACTCGTTCCTTGTACCTTTGATGTGTGTTTGAGGTCCCCGGAGGATGGGCGACACTATATTGGGTTCGGGAATGGAGAGAGGATAGAGACCCCCCGGTCGGGTAACCGAAAGGGAAACTGGCTCTCCCTCAACTTAGTTCCCGGGATCAATTAAGTGTTGATTAGAAGTTAAGAAAGTAGAACTATAGATTAGTTCATAGACTTTGGATGATATTGTGTTGATGCGTATTAAGTTATGCCTTAAGCTGACCTCTGAACTTAATACGTGAGATGATTGTCATATATGGGGATATGCCTTAAGTTGGCCTCTGAGCCCTATATGTGTATGGTTGTCGTGTCTGGAATATGCCTTAAGCTGGCCTCTGAGCCCAGACATGTTTGATTGTGATCGCGTTGGAACATGCCTTAAGTTGGCCTCTGAGTCTGACGAGTAGAGCAGCTGCACAACGGGGTAGCTAAGGAACTGACACCTTGCCCGGAGTGCAGATGTTTGATGCTAGGACATACCTTAAGCTGGCCTCTGAGTCTAGTATCTTGTGATGTAGTGAAGGGACATGCCTTAAGCTGGCCTCTGAGTCCTTTACTTTTGGATGCTAGTCCATGCGTTGTGATGTCGCCTCTGAGTCTAGTGTCTTGCTGATTGGCAGGTCCATGCCTTAAGTTGGCCTCTGTGTCCTTACTTGCTGAATAAGTGGTATTTAGGTTATGTCTTAAGTTGACCTCTGAACCTTATACTTGCTGAATGTAATTGGTATGTAGGTTATGTCTTAAGTTGACCGCTGAACCTTATACTTGCTGAGTTTATCTGCTTGCCTAGAGTTGGTATAGTGCGTGTCAGATATAGATGTTGAGGTTTATGAGATAACTGTTGACGTTGGTGAGTATGATACTTGACTTTGTTATTATTCATCCAAGGCATTGGATGACTCTTTAGTCAGTTTCGTAAATGGTTTGGACTGAAAGACCCCCCCCAACCGGGCAACCGGTAGGGAAACCGGCTCTCCTTCCAAATAGTTTCCGAAGTTGGTTGAGAGCCGTGCATTAGTGATTGCATGATAGTTGAGATCAATTATTAAGATATTGTTATACTTCACATGTATATATATATGTTGGAGTGTTCTGTTTGTATTGCTTGTTACGTGTCGTTACAAAAGGTGGCTAGGAGAACTCTAGTCACTCTTCACTGATTGTGGTGTACATGTTTTCATGTATGTAGGTACCTGCAGGTTGGACAGGGTTGGATGAGAGTTAGCGAGTGATGATCCCCTAGTCATCATATGACTTACAGTTACGAGTAGCTAGACTCTAGTTTGATACAGTTGTTATCTTTTGGTGCCTGTAGGGATGTTCCATCCCAGGCTTTGTACATATTTGATTTCCAGTACTTAGAACTGTTATACTTATCTATTTTGTTTATATCAGTTTCAGTTTCCAGTTTCAGTTTTAATTCACCTCGCATGTTGTTTATGTTTAAAAAGTTTAAATTCCGCTGCATTTTTAGTACTTTGTATGTTTTATATTTCCGCTTTCGCGAGGGGTTTTACATTTGGTATCAGAGCATTGTTGCTCCCGACGCACTCATGTGACCCCCAACCTTAACTTGACCAAATAAACAAATAATGAATGAGAGATGGGTAGACTTAAGGATTTATATTGTAGTCTATTTGTGAATGCTAATTGCTAAGTTAACACTTGTTTTCTTTTGAAGGATGGTGAGAACCACGGATGCTGAGAACACTATAATGCAAGCACTTCATCAGTTGCTTGAGAACCAGAGACAGCAGGCAGAGACTGTTCCACCTCCTCCACCGCCAGGCAATGAGGCCAATAGGCATGGTAGCTTCTCTTGGATAGCATCCCAGATGTCCAGGAGCCACGTGAAGACTTATGGAGGCGAGGTTGAACCGGTAGCTCTTACTGAGTGGTTCCGTGAGATGGAAAAGAGCTTCACCATGTACTCGGTTGGCAGAGAGGATAGAGTGCGGCTAGCCACTCACTTTTGACCCTAGAGGCCGATAGATGGTGGGCATTGACCGGACCGACTTTCATTCTTGATCCCTTATTTGATTGGGAGGCTTTTAAGGATAAGCTCGAGACGAGGTTTTATCCTAAGGAGCTTAGATCACAGAGACATAAGGAGTTCATGGACTTGAAGCAGGGTAAGATGTCCGTTCAGGAGTACACCGACAAATTTAACCAGCTTGCACATTTCGCTTCGAAGTTTGTCAGGGATGAGGCTGAGAGAGTTTACTTCTACCGTGGGAAGTTAGGGCCGCGCATCGAGAGTATGGTTCGCCGTGACTCGACTTCTTTTGTGGAGATTTCATTCGTGCCATAGATGCTGAGACCCGAGCTGCTACTTCCAGTGTTACTTCTCACTAGAGATCCGTTTACCAGGGGAAGAGACCGTTTGTTCCATCTACTTCTCCGCCTTCTTCTCAGAAGAAGCGATTTGAGAGGTTCTCTGCTCCGGTTGCTAAGACCACTTTCCACACTGATACTGCTTCTAGTGTTTGCCACCGTTGTGGTAAACCATCTCATCCGGGTTTTGACTGTTTCAAGAATGCCTTTAAGTGTTATACCTGCAATGGATTTGGGCATAAGTCCTTTGAGTGTCCCGAGAAGAACACCACACTTGGCAAGGCTGCCACTGCTGCTGCAGCGACTAAAGGAGGAAAGCCGAAGGGGAAGATCTTCGTGATGATTAGGGCTGAGGCTGAGGCTCATCCAGATATTGTGGCTGGTATCTTTTCTGTACTTGGTGCTGAGTGACTTATTTTATTTGACACTGGAGCTTCTTTATCATTTATATCGACTCAGTTCACAGACCGTTTAGCTCTAGAGTCTTCGTTGGTTGGGGAGACTTCCATTTCCTTACCTTCGGGAGACGTGTTTTCCTGCTCTTTGTCCCATAGGGATGTTCCGATTATTATTGGTCAAGCCACATTTCCAGCGGACTTACTGAGATTTCCTCTCGAGGAATTTGACATTATCCTCGGTATGGATTGGTTATCGCGATACCATGCTCGCTTCGAGTGTCGCGACCAGAAAATCTGCTTGAGGAGTTCTTCAGGAGTTCGTGTTTCCTATAGGGGAACTCGCCCTAAAAAGGGTGTTCGTGTTATTTCTTCGATGAAAGCATCTCATCTTATTAGGAAGGGTTGCCAAGCCTTCCTGTGTGTTGTTTCAGCTGCAAGGCCATCGCTACCGAAGCTTGAGGACGTAGCCATTGTTCGTGAGTTTCCAGATGTTTTCCCAGACGACTTGCCAGGGATACCACCAGAGAGAGATGTGGAGTTTACTATATAGCTTGTTCCAGGTATCGGACCTATATCTAAGGCTCCCTACCGTATGGCTCCACCAGAGTTGAAAGAGTTGAAGCAACAGTTGGAAGAGATGATCGAGAAAGGATTCATTAGACCGAGTGCTTCTCCGTGGGGTGCTCCAGTTTTATTTGTTAAGAAGAAGGATGGTTCCATGAGACTTTGCATTGATTATAGAGAGCTGAACATAGTGACTGTGAAGAACAGATTTCCTTTGCATAGGATAGATGATTTGTTTGATCAGTTGAGGGGTGCTTCTAGTTTTTCTAAGATTGATCTTCGATCGGGTTATCATCTGATTCCGGTGAGAGAGGCTGATATTGCGAAGACTGCTTTTCGTACCAGATATGGGCATTTTGAGTTCGTGGTTATGCCTTTTGGGTTGACTAATGCACCTGCTATTTTTATGGATCAGATGAACCGCACCTTTAATGAGTTTCTTGACACATGTATTGTGGTGTTTATTGATGACATTCTCATTTACTCGAAGACCGATGAGGAGCATGCCGAGCATCTCCGATTGATACTTGGGATTTTACGTCGACATAAGTGGTTCGCGAAGTTCTCCAACTGTGAGTTTTGGCTTTCTAAGGTTGCATTTCTTGGACATGTGATATCGAGTGAGGGAGTTATGGTTGATCCCGCGAAGATTGAGGCAATTGTTGATTGGGAGAGTCCCATTGATGTGGGAGAGATCCGTAATTTCCTTGGTTTAGCGGGTTACTACCGCCGATTTGTTGAGGACTTCTCTAGATTGGCTCGTCCGATGACTCAGTTATTGAAGAAGGAAGCTAAGTTTGTTTGGACCGACAAGTGTGAGAGCTCTTTCCAGGAATTGAAGACTAGGTTGACTTTCGCTCCTATACTTGCTTTGCCAGAGATCGGGGTTGACTTTGATGTTTACTGTGATGCTTCGATGTTAGGGCTTGGATGTGTGTTGATGCAGAGTCGTAAGGTGATAGCTTACTCATCTAGACAGTTGCGAGTTCACGAGGTGAACTATCCGACACATGATCCTGAGTTAGCTGCAGTTGTTCACGCCCTGAAGATGTGACGTCATTACTTGATTGGATCTCATTGTCGCATTTTCACGGATCACAAGAGTCTAAAGTACATTTTCACCTAGAAAGACCTCAATATGCGACATCGTCGTTGGCTAGAGTTGGTTAAGGATTACGACAATGAGTTGTTATATCATGAGGGAAAGGCCAATGTGGTTGCTGATGCACTTAGCCGCAAGACTTCTCATTCGATGAGTGCTCTGCGTGTGTTGCCCGATGATTTGTATTCCGAGTTCCGGAAGTTGAGATTAGAGATGGTTGGTAGTGGTTTTGATTGGTTATCTGCTATGACCGCCGAGCCGACATTGTATTGGGAGATTCGCCAGAGTTTGCCTACAGATGCTGCTTTCCGGAAGTTCGAGGCTAAGATTTCGAGTGGTGTTGCACCAGACTTAGTGATTGATTCTGATGGTTTCCTTAGATTCCGAGGTAGGATGTATGTTCCAGATGTGCCATATTTGAGGAAGAGGGTTTTAGATGAGGCTCACTTGACACCGTATTCAGTTCATCCGGGCGGAGAGAAGATGCACAAGGACTTGAGACTTATATTTTGGTGGCCCGGGATGAAGAAAGACATTTTGGATTACGTGAGTAGGTGCTTGACTTGTCAACAAGTCAAGATAGAGCATAGGAAGCCAGGTGGTTTGTTACAGCCGCTCCACGTTCCTCAGTGGAAGTGGGAGTGCATATCGATGGACTTCGTGACGGCCTTGCCTAGGATAGTGGGAAGCAAGGATGCGATTTGGGTTGTGGTTGATAGGTTAACTAAGTGTGCCAGATTTATGCCTATCAGAGAGACATGGGATTTGGACCGTTTAGCCAGGGCTTATATTGCAGAGATAGTCCGTTACCATGGTGTCCCGAGAGAGATCGTTTCTGATCGTGATCCTCATTTCTGTTCCAGATTTTGGAAGGCCTTACAGGAGGCTATGGGTAGCCGTTTGCTGATGAGTACCGCATTTCATGCCGCGACTGATGGTCAGTCCGAGAGGACTATTCAGACATTAGAGGACTTGCTCCGTGCTTGTGCACTTGATTTCCAGAGTTCTTGGGAGCAGTGTCTACCGTTAGTTGAGTTTTCCTACAACAACAGTTTCCATTCATCTATTGGTATGGCTCTGTATGAGGCGCTCTATGGTAGGAAGTGCCGTAGTCCGATCTGTTGGGATCAGGCGAGTGACGTGCACGACCTAGGACCGGACCAGTTAGCTGTTACGATTGACCAGGTTCAGCTTATCAGAGGTAGGATGAAGGCCGCACAGGATCGACAAAAATCCTATGTTGATGTTCGCCGTAGACCTCTCGAGTTTGAGGTGGGTGACAGAGTTTTTTTGAGAGTTTCACCGATGAAGGGCGTTAAGAGGTTTGGAGTTAAGGGCAAGTTGAGTCCTAAGTATATTGGGCCATTTGAGATCGTGAAGAGGATTGGTGCCGCTGCTTACCGTTTGGACTTGCCTTCTAGTTTGGGCAAGGTTCATAGTGTCTTTCATTTTTCTCAGCTCCGTAAGTATGTTAGTGATCCGAGTCATGTTCTTCCTAGAGAGATCGAGAACTTAGAGCCGAGTCTTGCTTTCGAGGAGCGTCCCGTGAAGATTCTAGACCGCCAGGACATGAAGCTTAGGAGCAAGGTGGTGCCTTTAGTGAAGATCCTTTGGCGTTGCGGTGATGTCGAGGAGCAGACGTGGGAGACCGAGGCATCGATGCGTGCTGCGCATCCTTCTCTTTTCGATTGAGGTATACTTATTTAGAATTTATCTTCGTTCGAGTTTCGAGGACGAAACTTTTTGAAGTTGGGGTGATTGTAACATCCCGTATTTTCATAAAATATATATTTTAAGGGTTTTAATTATTTTAAGTAATAAAATAATATTTTAATAATTTATTGGGAAAGTGTTATAAATAAATAGTAAGATCCGTCTTAAGAACCTTAAGTCCTTAAGACGAATACAAACTTTGCAACTTGAATTCTTAACTTAAAACCCGTTCATTCAAACCCGTTTTCCTTGAAACGGGAAAGGACACATATAAACCGTCATAAACCCCAATATGTTGACATATTGCTCTCTCAAGAAATAAGAACACTGTAAACTCATTTTCTCAAAAACTTCCTTAAATCTTCAACTTCTTTTCCAAATTCCGTCATCTTCCGTTCACCGAATCAAGGTAATAAATACATTTTCGGAATCCTAATCGAATTTGCAAGTCATCCCTCACTTCCGTTTTTCATTTCCTTCATTTCGAAAATGGGGCTGTTTTTGAAGAATCCGCATTTCGGTCTCTTAACTCCGTTTTTCGTGATGTAGGTGAGGGCTTAGAAGACCCGGACGTGGATAGCTTCGTTGTAGAGGAGGAGCTTTGAGCGTAATTGCTTTAAGGTGACGATAATGAGAAACTCGGCCTTATTGTATATATTAGCACTTTTCTTGTTTGAATTGGTTTAAGTTTCTGATTTTAATGTTATTGTTGTTGTTTGAACTTAGTAACATGATAGGAATGTTCACATGAGATGATTACATGCTTAGATGATGTTTCATATATTCATTGTTCAATTTTCAGAAATTAGTGTTTAAGACGGATACAAATTATATTCTTATTGAGGATTGTTTGTGGGTTTAATTGCTGGTAATAGGTGTATTTGATGATTTGATATAATGGGTAAACATTGTATGTTGCGAATTTAGGAGTCTTGAATCGATTTGTGAAGTTTTGGTTATGATAGGGAATTCGGTTTTTGCGTACAACGGCTTCTGAGCCGGCAGGCTGACCGGCAGCCGTTCGGCCGGCTCAGAGTCGAGGTGTGAATATTGTATTTGTGCAGGAATTAGAGTATAGGGTTCTGAGCCGGTAGGTCGGCCGCCGGTCGACCGGCTCAGAATACCTGATGGGTATTTGTGAAAAATTTGTGAAGGCTTGGGAAGCGACTCCCAGCCGGCACACCGGCAGCCGGTCTACCGGCTGAGAGTCACTCCTCGTGTTTAAGTTTTGAAGTTTGGCTATTGGGGAAGGGACTCCCTGGCGGCTGGCCGGCGGACGGTCCACCGGCTGAGAGCCTCTTCTCTTGTTTTTATCAGACGGTTGTTGGGCATGGGAAGGGACTCCCAGCCGGTGGACCGGCAGACGGTCTGGGACAGGCTGAGAGCCCCTGTTCCCATTGTTTTGTTTATAACTTTCAAAGGTTTATTCGGTTTTTATTGAAACTCGTTCCTTGTACCTTTGATGTGTGTCTGAGGTCCCCGGAGGATGGGCGACACTATATTGGGTTCGGGAATGGAGAGAGGATAGAGACCCCTCGGTCGGGTAACCGAAAGGGAAACCGGCTCTCCCTCAACTTAGTTCTCGGGATCAATTAAGTGTTGATTAGAAGTTAAGAAAGTAGAACTATTGATTAGTTCATAGACTTTGGATGATATTATGTTGATGCGTATTAAGTTATGCCTTAAGCTGGCCTCTAAACTTAATACGTGAGTTGATTGTCATATATGGGGATATGCCTTAAGTTGGCCTCTGAGCCCTATATGTGTATGGTTGTCGTGTCTGGAATATGCCTTAAGCTGGCCTCTGAGCCCAGACATGTTTGATTGTGATCGCGTTGGAACATGCCTTAAGTTGGCCTCTGAGTCTGACGAGTAGAGCAGCTGCACAACGGGGTAGCTAAGGAACTGACACCTTGCCCGGAGTGGAGATGTTTGATGCTAGGACATGCCTTAAGCTGACCTCTGAGTCTAGTATCTTGTGATGTAGTGAAGGGACATGCCTTAAGCTGGCCTCTGAGTCCTTTAGTTTTGGATGCTAGTCCATGCGTTGTGATGTCGCCTCTGACTCTAGTGTCTTGCTGATTGGCAGGTCCATACCTTAAGTTGGCCTCTGAGTCCTTGCTTGCTGAATAATTGGTATTTAGGTTATGTCTCAAGTTGACCTCTGAACCTTATACTTGCTGAATGTAATTGGTATGTAGGTTATGTCTTAAGTTGACCGCTGAACCTTATACTTGCTGAGTTGGTATAGTGTCAGATATAGATGTTGAGGTTTATGAGATAACTGTTGACGTTGGTGAGTATGATACTTGACTTTGTTATTGTTCATCCAAGGCATTGGATGACTCTTTAGTCAGTTTCGTAAATGGTTTGGACTGAAAGACCCCCCGACCGGGCAACCGGCTCTCCTTCCAAATAGTTTCCGAAGTTGGTTGAGAGCCGTGCATTAGTGATTGCATGATAGTTGAGATCAATTATTGAGATATTGTTATACTTCACATGTATATATATATGTTGGAGTGTTCTGTTTGTATTACTTGTTACGTGTCGTTACAAAAGGTGGCTAGGAGAACTCTAGTCACTCCCCACTGATTGTGGCGTACATGTTTTCATGTATGTAGGTTCGTGCAGGTTGGACAGGGTTGTATGAGAGCTAGCGAGTGATGATCCACTAGTCATCATATGACTTACACTTACGAGTAGCTAGACTCTAGTTTGATACAGTTGTTATCTTTTGGTGCCTGTAGGGATGTTCCATCCCAGGCTTTGTACATATTTGATTTCCAGCACTTAGAACTGTTATACTTATCTATTTTGTTTATATCAGTTTCAGTTTCCAGTTTCAGTTTTAATTCACGTCGCATGTTGTTTATGTTTAAAAAGTTCAAATTCCGCTGCATTTTTAGTACTTTGTATGTTTTATATTTCCGCTTTTGCGAGGGGTTTTACAGTTGGTATCAGAGCATTGTTGCTCCCGACGCACTCATGTGACCCCCAACCTTAACTTGACCAAATAAACAAATAATGAATGAGAGATGGGTAGACTTAAGGATTTACATTGTAGTCTATTTGTGAATGCTAATTGCTAAGTTAACACTTGTTTTCTTTTGAAGGATGGTGAGAACCACGGATGCAGAGAACACTATAATGCAAGCACTTCATCAGTTGCTTGAGAGCCAGAGACAGCAGGCAGAGACTGTTCCACCTCCTCCACCTCCAGGCAATGAGGCCAATAGGTCTGATAACTTCTCTTGGATAGCATCCCAGATGTCCAGGAGCCACGTGAAGACTTATGGAGGCGAGGTTGATCCGGTAGCTCTTACTGAGTGGTTCCGTGAGATGGAAAAGAGCTTCACCATGTACTCGGTTGGCAGAGAGGATAGAGTACGGCTAGCCACTCACTTTTTGACCCTAGAGGCCGATAGATGGTGGGCATTGACCGGACCGACTTTCATTCTTGATCCCTTATTTGATTGGGAGGCTTTTAAGGATAAGCTCGAGACGAGGTTTTATCCTAAGGAGCTTAGATCACCGAGACTTAACGAGTTCATGGACTTGAAGCAGGGTAAGATGTCCTTTCAGGAGTTCACCGACAAATTTAACCAGCTTGCACATTTCGCTTCGAAGTTTGTCAGGGATGAGGCTGAGAGAGTTTACTTCTACCGTGGGAAGTTAGGGCCGCGCATCGAGAGTATGGTTCGCCGTGACTCGACTTCTTTTGTGGAGATTCCATTCGTGCCATAGATGCTGAGACCCGAGCTGCTACTTCCAGTGTTACTTCTCACTAGAGATCCGTTTACCAGGGGAAGAGACCGTTTGTTCCATCTACTTCTCCGTCTTCTTCTCAGAAGAAGCGATTTGAGAGGTTCTCTGCTCCGGTTGCTAAGACCACTTTCCACACTGATACTGCTTCTAGTGTTTGCCACCGTTGTGGTAAACCATCTCATCCGGGTTTTCACTGTTTCAAGAATGCCTTTAAGTGTTATACCTGCAATGGATTTAGGCATAAGTCCTTTGAGTGTCCCGAGAAGAACACCGCACTTGGCAAGGCTTCCACTGCTGCTGCAGCGACTAAAGGAGGAAAGCCGAAGGGGAAGATCTTCGGGATGACTAGGGCTGAGGCTGAGGCTCATCCAGATATTGTGGCTGGTATCTTTTCTGTACTTGGTGCTGAGTGCCTTATTTTATTTGACACTGGAGCTTCTTTATCATTTATATCAACTCAGTTCGCAGACCGTTTAGCTCTAGAGTCTTCGTTGGTTGAGGAGACTTCCATTTCCTTACCTTCGGGAGACGTGTTTTCCTGCTCTTTGTCCCATAGGGATGTTCCGATTATTATTGGTCAAGCCACATTTCCAGCGGACTTAATGAGATTTCCTCTCGAGGAATTTGACATTATCCTCGGTATGGATTGCTTATCGCGATACCATGCTCGCTTCGAGTGTCGCGACCAGAAAATCTGCTTGAGGAGTTTTTCAGGAGTTCGTGTTTCCTATAGGGGAACTCGCCCTAAAAAGGGTGTTCGTGTTATTTCTTCGATGAAAGCAACTCATCTTCTTAGGAAGGGTTGCCAAGCCTTCCTGTGTGTTGTTTCAGCTGCAAGGCCATCGCTACCGAAGCTTGAGGACGTAGCCATTGTTCGTAAGTTTCCAGATGTTTTCCCAGACGACTTGCCAGAGATACCACGAGAGAGAGAGATGTGGAGTTTACTATTGAGCTTGTTCCAGGTACCGGACCTATATCTAAGGCTCCCTACCGTATGGCTCCACCAGAGTTGAAAGAGTTGAAGCAACAGTTGGAAGAGATGATCGAGAAAGGATTCATTAGACCGAGTGCTTCTCCGTGGGGTGCTCCAGTTTTATTTGTTAAGAAGAAGGATGGTTCCATGAGACTTTGCATTGATTATAGAGAGCTGAACAGAGTGACTGTGAAGAACAGATTTCCTTTGCCTAGGATAGATGATTTGTTTGATCAGTTGAGGGGTGCTTCTAGGTTTTCTAAGATTGATCTTCGATCGGGTTATCATCAGATTCCGGTGAGAGAGGCTGATATTGCGAAGACTGCTTTTCGTACCAGATATGGGCATTTTGAGTTCGTGGTTATGCCTTTTGGGTTGACTAATGCACCTGCTATTTTTGTGGATCAGATGAACCGCACCTTTAGTGAGTTTCTTGACACATATGTTGTGGTGTTTATTGATGACATTCTCATTTACTCGAAGACCGATGAGGAGCATGCCGAGCATCTCCGATTGATACTTGGGATTTTACGTCGACATAAGTGGTTCGCGAAGTTCTCTAAGTTTGAGTTTTTTGCTTTCTAAGGTTGCATTTCTTGGACATGTGATATCTAGTGAGGGAGTTATGGTTGATCCCGCGAAGATTGAGGCCGTTGTTGATTGGGAGAGTCCCAAAGATGTGGGAGAGATCCGTAGTTTCCTTGGTTTAGCGGGTTACTACCGCCGATTTGTTGAGGACTTCTCTAAATTGGCTCGTCCGATGACTCAGTTATTGAAGAAGGAAGCTAAGTTTGTTTGGACCGACAAGTGTGAGAGCTCTTTCCAGGAATTGAAGACTAGGTTGACATTCGCTCCTATACTTGCTTTGCCAGAGATCGGGGTTGACTTTGATGTTTACTGTGATGCTTCGATATTAGGGCTTGGATGTGTGTTGATGCAGAGTCGTAAGGTGATAGCTTACTCATCTAGACAGTTGCGAGTTCACGAGGTGAACTATCCGACACATGATCTTGAGTTAGCTGCAGTTGTTCACGCCCTGAAGATGTGGCATCATTACTTGATTGGATCTCATTGTCGCATTTTCACGGATCACAAGAGTCTAAAGTACATTTTCACCCAGAAAGACCTCAATATGCGACAGCGTCGTTGGCTAGAGTTGGTTAAGGATTACGACATTGAGTTGTTATTGAAGGAAAACGTAGGTAGTCTTTACTCACTAGTTCGAATGTTTAGTCTTACTAATATTAACTTATTAATCTCATATTAATAGTTTAGTCGATCTTAATCTTATGCATGTAAAAAGAAATGCGGAAATGTTAAAGAAACGGATTCTTACAACCGGTCCAAATAAGTGCTAGGACGATCCTCCACGGAGCAACCAAAATAGCTTGCCTCCTTCACGTTGCACCCAAGACCTTACCTTAAACGTAGCAAATATTGAACCCGAATCTCGATAGTAATATTAGTATAATGCAAATATTATCCAAGTAATATTTTAGAGGTTGTTGTAATTTTATTTCTTACTAGAAGAATAAATTTGGCATTAGAATTTTCTACACTAGAAATGGCTAAGGGTTAGAATGAATCCCTATAATGTGAATAAAATCACATTTATATAGAGGGCTTGAGTGAGGCGTGAGGTAGTAGTAGTAAAAGGGTTAGATGCTTTCTTTTGTCTTACCTAAAATCTTAGGGTTGCATGCCTACTCCTTTAGGCATCAAGACAAAACATCATTATGTTTTTAGAGTGATTGATAAGCAACAATAAGCCCTTTTAAACTACCATCAAAACCGACACCCATAATATGTAAACTGGACTTCATTTTACAAAATTATAATTTGTACAATTGTGTGACATGTGACATCCTATGTCACAAATACAATTGTATTAATTTAAAATATATATTTATCAAATAAATATCATTTCTAAATTAATTAAATCTTATTTAACAAATTTATTTAGTAATTCACAATTACCGTCTCAAAATATGGTTATTATAATAATCGTCAATACGATATACAACATTTGTTATAACCACGAACTCTTCTCATTCTAATTTTGACATTTCATAAATGTCGATTAATATTTGACAATTGACACGTTTCAATTTCAAATCTAAATCTTACTTTAAGATTCAACCTCTGATTTCTCGATATACGGTTTCAAGAATATTGATCAATCTGTATCCTATACAATTAATCAATATATATGTTTAAGGGGTTAGTCCTATAGGTGTGACCTAAAGGGATCAACTGACTACCACCGTCATACGACAGTAATGTTAAACTCTAGTCAGCCAATCATTACCGATTAATGTTGGTCAGTTGACTAAATCAATATTGGATCGTCCCTTGCATATTCATTTCATAAGATTTATGACAATGATTTTTATCACTGTCGTGATCGTACAATTGTTGAGGACACATTTCCCAACAATCTCCCACTTGTCCTCGACAAGTGTGCGTCACCAATTCTCTTGTCCTATTACGTCATCTCCCACTCAATGCAAGGTGTCTTCCAGGTCGTACCTGCATTTGATCATATCTTGAACGGTTTTTCTCGATCTGGAGATTTAACTGCTTTGACCGGAATTATCTACCATAGATACCTTCCGAGCGTGGCCACGCATTTCTAGTTAAACTTCTCCTCGAGTGGCCTTGAGATTTAAGACAACCCTGACAAGGGGTTGGACAATTCCTATCCTACTGTTCCCTTCGCTAACACAGTCCATCATGACCCAAAAGAAGCCCATTTGACCCCCTTTAACGGTTGATCGTAGAGCTAAAATCAAAGTCAATCTGAGGCTGTATCACCTTGGGCGAACAGTCTCAAGTCAAAGAATCGACTTATGTGAATAATATAGTAGCTCTCGCCACGACCAGGCTAATTATAAAATTTCCAGAACTCTATAAGCGGTCACTAAATGCCCGACAAAGTGCCTCTTGCAGTCTGCCTATGTGATCGACTAGTCATCCCATATGACTCTATGACATTTGAACTTGCCATCAATCGCCTCACATTCTAGTCGCTTCGAGACATCACCTCATACAAGCGACTATGGGCTATACTAAGTTAATCCAGTTCACTTTACGGGGTTCAAATTGTCTCTTACAACCCATTTGGATTTCACAAAGTATAAATTGTGAGTTAATATTAATAATAATAATAACTCAAACGATAAGAGTGATTGTTATGTGCGAACAAACAATACGATATTGTTGCTCCACATAAACAATCTTCGATGATCATACATCAATTTGTATTAATGGTTTATTATGTGAATATACCCTATATTCACATCTTTTAAACCTACAAATTTCGGTTTCCTTTTGACTCATATTATCTCGCATAATATGATCTTATTCAAGTACATTTCAAGTCTTTTATACTCGACCCGAGTCTCCTTACTTTAAGGAAGCTCCCACTGTTTTCTCAAAACTCATGACATGTCATCCTTATGAACATAGTCATACTGTACTCGAATTTATATTGTAGTTTACCTAAATTCGATCTACTAGTTCTCCTCGAGAAACTTATATCGAAATAGGGCTTTATTTCAACTTATGGCATTTTGATCAAGGTTATATGAATTAACATTTTCATATCTCGGATTCAAATCCAAACCTTGTTAACTGATCGGTGACGTTTCATTATCATATAATAAACTCACTTATGATTTATGTTCTTAACATACATTGATTTAGAATTGAAAACCTTATATTCTTTAACCTTTAAAGAATCACCACTCTATCTTAATGGTAAGTTCCGTTTTCTTAATAACTTTTCTCCCACTGAATTTCATATCACTATCTTATAGTTTAATAACTCCCACTATCTTCATAGTGATTAGGTAATATCATCAAACATCTTCTCAACTCATAATGGACATTTCATTTTGATTTACTTCAAACATTTTCTCAACTCATAATGAACATTTCATTTTGATTTACTTCAAACATTTTCTCAACTCGCTATGAACATTTCATTTTTCATTTTCCTTCCCACGAGAATGGGAGATGATTTCTCCTCTATTATCTTTATAAAACAGAAACATTAACATCATGGAAACGATTTCCTTCCGTTAACACTCGCGGTCCCCTTTGACCTCTCTGGGAACTAATGACAACATATGGAACATTTCCTTTTGTGTCCTCACGTAGTTTTTTCTGTGTCCTCTCGTAGTTTCTTCTATCCAATCTTTTAGAGTTCTTCTCAAGGACTCCTCATAGGACTCTTCTCTAAGATCCTATGTATATTTCATTGGTTTACGGGCGTAGAATTTCTCCCACTCTATCCTCTAAAATAACCGTTATTTAAGAAGGATAGCATTTTCGCCCGACAACAATGTATTGGATAAAGAATTAATTTGAGTATTGAGATATTAACATATTCCTTCATTTAAGGTGAAAATCTTATAATGAACTAATGTTCTTATGTTTGAATTTGAAGTATTTCACGGGATGCAATTCTCATTTTTAAGTAAGTCGTACTACTTTTATAATGATCCTATCATATTACTCATGTTATTTGTCATAAGAGCATTTTAAAACAACCAAACATGTTTGATTAAGAACAAAAGGATGACTCGGGTTGAAAACCAAGTCACCACTATTACAACTATTGTTTCAACAAGATTCTTGTCATACAAGAAATACAAAGTTCTTAATTTAAAATGCAAAAGGAAAGAAGACATCAAAATGAAAAATTAGAGCCATGCTCTTTTATGTCTTCAATCTTGGATGCTACCATAGCCATCCATGGAAGGAACTTCAAGCGTCCTTCGCTTTCTCCTTGCCTTTGTCTTTAGTAGGAGCCCCTTTAAAACAATTTATAAATGGGTAAGAATCAATAACTTGTATCACTATACAAAAATTGATTAAATAACATGAATTAAACGAGAATTAATACCTACAGCGTGAACCTTTCAAGCTTTAGGTCGGCCAAGTACATCCGGTAATTTCTCTTCCAATGACCAATCTTTGTGCAATAGAGGCACTTATCTTCAACCTTTGAAAATGATGTGGAAGCACCTTTCGAAAAGGTCTTCTCTTTGGATGGTGTGGTCATGGATACCTTCTTGCCTTTCCCTTTTCTACAACTCCTTTTTAAACTTCCCTTTGTTACTTTCCTCAATGTCGAGCATGTTCTTCTTGGTACTTCGAATAAGTCCCAATCCCCTTTTCGCTTGTGAAAGCATATTAATTAAAGGAGCGAAGAATTCGATCTATTATGAGATAGTCTGGAACTTCCGATCCTTGCACTTTCAAGATTTCGGATGGCTCAACCCTTTTGAGCACATAAGAACTCATAATATGACCCTTATTCGAATTTGGTTCAACTAAGGCGGAAGTCACTTCATGAAGCAATATCCTAGGATTTTGAGAGAACATATTCTTTAGCACAATCATTCTCTTTTGGACATCCGACTCCATGGAGAAAATAATCGTGTGCTTAAGAATGTTCGACTCCTTCATATAGGCTTCATAGGCCTCACGAGTCGTAATCGTGGAATGAGTAGTGGGAACGGGAGAGCAACTTTTGTAAGGAAACGAATCTTATTGTCACCTTCCGCAGCTATAAGTAATTGGGATTCCCAATCTTTGAAATTGGTGCCTTGCTTCCTAAGCTTGCAACGATTCATGAAAGATTGAAGCCATGAAACGTGTTGTGGGAGAGGTGGAGCGTTATATGCCATTGATGATTGAAAGTCGAAATATGAACTACAAATAAAATTAAGGAATTAAAACACAATTATCGTTTTAATAAATAAACTTGTAAATTTTAAACAAGTTAAGCATCTACTTAATGATCTCTTACCCAATTAAGTAAATGATCCCGAGACCCAAATACACACTAACTCGGGCACGGTTTAGTCGATACATCCCTCATTAATATGACTCGGTAGATTAACTCCTTAATCAATTCTACTTTTAGAACTCTCGGTCGATAAAATTACACTAATTCTTATCTTAGCCCGAATTTATTACCACTACGGTGGCTCGAATACCTTCGTCGAGATCAACCAAATTTCAAGAATAAGTAATCATATTACCCCACTTCACCAACGTAATAAGGTTTGCACCCCGGTTTAGCCGAGCCTACTCCCTTATGAAGAAGATCCTTCGCGGGTCCTTTACTTTTTGGTAAGGCTATGTCTCGATTTTTAAATAACGTAAGAGATCTTGTCAATTTATTATCTATCTCCTTTAAGTGAACTAAGTCGGTGACTTATCGATAAATTAATTGACACGGTCGATAAAATCGATGAATGCATGAGTTTCGATGACGATTTGGCTATGCATGCAAATATGATAAGCATAAATTAAAAGCATAAATAATAAAAACATAAATAAAACCCTAGTATGACCTTTCCTAAAAAAAAAATAAAGTAAATTACAAATTCGGAAACCAACTCCTTTGGTCCCTTGAACTTCACACGCGGCACGCATCCCAAGGCAAACTCCGTCTTGGTCGGAACTCCTTTCCGAAATGGCACCGTCTTCAAGGATCTTCGGAATTACAATTAATTACAAATTTTCTATCTGTTTTATACATTATAAAATAAAATAAAACAATAAAATAAAGTGATACGAGATCACATTAAATTACAACCGAATCGATAAACCCTTACATTACGTGAAATATCGATTTAAAATCTAAGGTCATACTAAGTAAATTACATAATTCAAAATTACGTAAATAAATTATGACATTCATAAACAATAATTAAATATGCAATTCTTATGTAAAATGCAAAACCTAAGCCAAATCGTCCTATTTAAACACGTTTTAAATATCGTTATTCGTAATAACTCGGTTTTATGGAATAACGTGATTTAAACAATTTTAAAATCACTAATCACTCTATGAATCACTATTCATGATTTAGTTAAGTTTCCTAACACATTTTAGGATTCAAAACTTAGTCTTACTCAAATTTCGAAATAACTTAACTTTTATTTTAATATTGTTCGGTTTTAATCGGTTTTACGGGAAATAGCATTAAAATAATCAAACGAGTCATAAAAATTTCGAAAATTCAAAATTCAAAATTTTGAACATACTGAAAATTTCTTAAAATTTCAGATCCTTTAAACTTAAATATTTTCGAAATATGCCCTTTTATTTCGTAAAATAAGCCGTGTACATGCATAATTAATCGAAAAATTCAAAACTACTTCAAACCATATGAAATAAAATACCAATATAATTTTTATATCTTCCTAGACACTCAAGGTGACTGAAAATTGCTGGAAAAACAGATGCACACTGATTTAGGGCTGAAAAGTAATGATTATGACTCCTTAAACACTCAATATCAACTTTAACTCTTTAAAATTAAAATTAAAGTTTCAGAAACCTTTGGCACTAAATAAAAATATGTTGATGATTATATATAATATGACTAATATGGGTGAATTTTTCGGACCATTTTAGCAACATTTACTATTTTTAATAATTCGTGTCATATATTACGCGATTTTACCGATTAAAATCATTTCTCATGCAATATTCGAGATTAAAAGCTCAAAATTCACATGCATGCTAGAAATAATATATGTGACACTATATTAAATTTTTATGGTCAAATTCGAACATAAACTATTTAAGCTAAAATATGTCACTAATATTACGATTTTTACGATAAAAATCAATATTCATGCAATATCAAAGAACAATTTCTGTAAAATTCATCATATATTTTATATATTGCATGTGACATCTAAAAAAATTTTTATAGTTAAATTCATAATATAACTATTTATCCCATATTTAACTCATTTTATGACTATTTAACCATTAAAAATCATAAACCATGCATAAAACCTTCAATAATTTCGAAAATTATATATTCATAATATGTTAAATGCATGTGAGAACATATTTAAAATTCATGGCCATAAACATTATTTAGCTATTTTTCCCAAATAAAAACATTTTTAACCGATTTATAGCATGAATTAACCAATTTAATTACAATGATGAACAATATTATTCCATAAATCATCAAAATGACTTAAAACTATTTTAAGACCAGAAAGTATACATGCAATATGATTTTCGTGCATATCCTATATGTACTACTCATTTTCGTTTTTAATTAAAATCGTATTTTCTCGCAAAAACGTATAAAATCGAGTTGCATGCAAGCAACCTAGTGCTCTGATACCACTTGAAGGAAAACGTAGGTAGTCTTTACTCACTAGTTCGAATGTTTAGTCGTACTAATATTAACTTATTAATCTCATATTAATAATTTAGTCGATCTTAATCTTATGCATGCAAAAAGAGATGCGGAAATGTTAAAGAAACGGATTCTTACAACCGGTCCAAATAAGTGCTAGGACGATCCTCCACGGAGCAACCAAAATAGCTTGCCTCCTTCACGTTGCACCCAAGACCTTACCTTAAACGTACCAAATACCGAACCCGAATCTAGAGGACGGAATTAGGTTTCTCAAAACCGAGTACTAATAGTAATATTAGTATAATGCAAATATTATCCAAGTAATATTTTAGAGGTTGTTGTAATTTTATTTCTTACTAGAAGAATAAATTTGGCATTACAATTTTCTACACTAGAAATGGCTAAGGGTTAGAATGAATCCCTATAATGTGAATAAAATCACATTTATATAGAGGGCTTGAGTGAGGCGTGAGGTAGTAGTAGTAAAAGGGTTATGATGCCCGTCGTTGAGGGTACCAAAGATAAATTTATAATTCCTAACTTTAACGATAGATAGTGAAAGTCAGGGTCGAACCACAAAGAGGTGGGGAATGTTTATTGTCTTAATGTTAATGTTTAAGGTAACAATTTTGGGGATGATTAGTTGATTACTATATCTAAAGCAAAGATTAAAATAAAACAAGAATTTAAAAGATGAGAATAAAATATAATAAAAGAGGATGCTAGGATGTTGGGTAATAAATAGCTAAGGTAAAATAAATCCTAAGGTCAACATGTATTGCAGTCGCGTAAGGGGGTGTAACATATCTTTTTAGATCTATGCTACCTAATAGCTCCTTTCGGCCTATGCTATTAGTTCCTAGGTCTCACAATTATTGGGTGTCAACAATAAGGGTGATTCCTAAATCCCAGGTTACATACCTTTCAGCCTTGAGTAACCTATCCGTCTTAAAGTGTAAACCAATGCCCTTCCCGTATCTTTCAATCTTGGGTAGGTCATTACTAAGATCCTACAAGTCTCCTATTGGTCTCATTGCAGGATATTATAATTTATAAGAAAAGACGAAATAAGAAAACAGACGCGAGTGGTCGACCGACCGGCTACTCCAGTCGGCCGACCACGGCCTCGGTCGACCGACCGACTATTCCAGTCGGCCGACCGTGGTCCTGCTACAGGTCGGGTTTTCGGATTTTATTTACCTATGCATATTATTCCCTACATCGTAACATATGAAAATTAGTTACTCATAACTGTTAAGACGAATATAAAATTGGGAATAAACATGGAGAACATAGTAAATAATCTAAGCATGCAAGATTCAAATAAAGCTTGGGATTCTAACTTAACAATTGTAATAAAAGCAATAAGAAAAATAATGAAACTGGATCAAAGAAGAATTACCACAATTGGAATTAAGGCAGAACGGAATTAACTTTATTGAATACTTGGGAACTATTGAAAGATTACAAAACTAAAGCTTGAATAAAACTGAATAATTGAATCTCTCTGAAACTTATTGTCTGTTAAACTGGATTATTATCGATGTTAAAACCCTAATCACAAGATTAGTTTATATAGGGGTAAAACTAAGAGTTTCCTAAAAGCTAAAACTCTACTTTATTTCCGAAAAAGAAATCGTGTGGGCTTCGTGCTGGTCGGCCGACCCGTATAGCTGTTCGGTCGACCACTTCCTGCTGGACTTCTTTTATTTTCGGCCTTCTTCGAGAATTGGGCTTTATTGAAAATCGGGCCTGGTCGGCCGACCCGTTTAGCTGGTCGGTCGACCGCTTCTGTACGGAAATCTTCGGATTTCTTCTGTTTTGACTCTTGGTACTTGATTTTGACTCCAGTTGACTTTCCATTTATTCCTTAATTTAAGCTAAAGACTTGAGGATACGAATTTGGTGCTAAATCGTCTCTTTTCCGCATAAATCTGCAAAAGTGCATAAAAATACGAAAGTACACAAATTGCAGGAAATAAAGGCTAAAACATAGTAAATGAGCGACTAAATACGTGTAAAAATAGATGTAAAACATCATAAAATAGACACGTATCAAATTCCCCAAACCAAACCCTTGCTTGCCCTCAAGCAAGAAATAGACTCGATCCTAACTAATGGAACGATTTCAATCTCAGAGCGAAATTTACATGTAAGCCTAAACCAATGCCAAGAACAAAATGAGATAATATTCAAATCATGCAAACGAGTTATAGGGTCGTCAAACCTGAAAACATAAAGACTATAGAGACTTATACCATGGACTCTCGCGGTACGCTCGAGACACTCATGAAGCAAAGGGCGAGTATATGTAAAAGATAGAAAGAAGTAATTTTGTAGAGACACTCACCTAACTGCGACCCATGGAAACATGCCTGCAATCTAACATGAACAAGAATTCTACAACTTTGTATAACAACCTTATTAAGTGACCCAGATATATGCAATTGAGGTAATGAAAGATATGTGAGGTAAAAGGTAAAAGTGGTTAAGATGTTTTTGGATTTGTGGGGTTAGTAGCCAAGCTAGTAAAACCGGTTCCCAACAACATATTTCACAACTTTTGATATTAAGAAGGTGCTCTTTTGTAACACAACTCTCACATTATATAAGAAAGGACTCCCAAATATTTTGAGTGAAGTACGGGAGTGATAACATATAAAAGAAAGGAATTTCTGGAACGAAATTTGCATTCTGATGCTGTCAGTTGGTCGGCCGACCTGTATATGTGGTCGGTCGACTGACTTTCGTATTTTCCGGATTTTTTTCGTTTTTCTTCTTTTTTTTTCTTTCTTTGAATTTTCTGTTCTTTTTCTTTTCTTGCTTTCTTTCTTTCTTTTCTCTTTTTGCTCATAATAGCATACAAACCAAGATGCCTAAAAAAATAATCCAATGACCACAAATACTAGCTTGGAAGGGTAGGCTAAGTATGGGATGTAGTTTTGGGGGAATAAAAAGGCGAATTTAGCTATGTGAAGCTTATGGGTAAATAATGAGAAAAGGGATCCCAAATGCACGTATCAAGACTCACAAAACGAGATAGTAAGACAAGTATATAGCAATTCAAGCTCATGTTTATGCATATTGATGTAACATGTTCCAAGGGGAGTACTACTCACATCCTAGACAACTGGTTTAAGAATGAAACCAGGAAATAAGCTCTAAACCTTAGAATGTATAGTAGGTTGCCAAGGTATAAGTCAAGTCTCAAGATATGCAAGTTGACAAAAACTCGTAGATATGCAAAAGACTCTTATACTAAAACAAGTTGACAAGGCAATGTAAAGGCAAAACATGTAAGATAGCTAAAATCATCCTTGAAATACTTTTGTTCCGACTCGACCTATATGCTAAAATAAACGTGCATTTTTTGGAATTTTTTCATTTTTTTGTATTTTTCTTGTGTATGCAAGGAAAATAAAGAAAAGAACAATGCAAGACAGAAATGCAATAAACGTGTGACAGAATGTAATGCATGTGACACGAAACCATTCCCCAAACCAACCCGCACAATGTCCCCATTGTGCATTAGCCTAAGTAAAGGTTTCAGAAAATTAAAGAAAAGATGCAAAGAGAATAAAAATTAAGGAAAAACTGGAAAGAACTCACTGGGTTATGAAGCGCGTGAGAAAAACCTCCCCAAACCAGCGTAAGCTGGGAGGTTTTGGTGGCCAGCAGTGCCACTCATGTACCCAAGATGATTTTGCGGTTCCCAAGGAAGAAAACGAAAGACTGCGACGGACAGTAGGTCGACCGACCGGTGTTTCTGGTCGATCGACCTCCTGTGAACAGCGGAAAAATCTTCGATACAGCGCGTCTGGTCGACCGACTGATGATTCTGGTCGGTCGACCAGCTGAGTCCTGGAGGTCTTTGTTTCTTCGGAAATCCTGAAAAAACAAGAAAATATGCGCGCCCAACAATGCGCGAAATGCCAAAACGATTCTTAAAGTCTTAACTACTAGCAAGCCAAACTAAAAAGTCTCACACAACATAAAATAAATTGTCTTAAAACTGCAATTTAAAAACAACTATCCGCTAAAGATGCGGAAGATATCCGACCACGGCTTCTGACGGCATGCCGTAGTCTCCACAGTTTTTGCTTCAGTAGCAAAACACATTTTCTTTCCTCCGTCGCAAAGCATATGCGATGGTCTCTCCGCTTGAGCCTGCCTCCTCTTCTTTTTCTCCTCTCGATCCACGACGTCTGGATCCTCATCTTCTTTATAGCTTAGGCATCCCATTCCTCCTCTCTGGATGATGACTTCCTTCTCCTTGGGTTTCCCCAAACCAATTCCTGCAATAGTCATAACAAAAGTGTCCTCCCTACTGCTCCCAATCTGGGGCGGAGGTGTAAAAACAGATACAGGAACAGGTAATAAAGGTGGAGAAGTAGTGATGACCTCATACTTCTTTTCAGAAGTGATAGCATTACATGTGATGGGGGTCATAGCATCCTTCTTCCTATAGGATAGGCCATAGATGATAGAATGTTTGCCTACTTTGAAGGTTAGAGTTCCAGTGCCTACATCTATAATGGCACCTGCAGTGTGAAGAAAGGGTCTTCCTAGAATGATGGGTATATGGGCATCCTCTGGGATGTCCAAAACAACAAAGTCTACTGGGAAGAAAAACCTGTCAATACGCACAGGGATGTTTTCTAACACCCCTATAGGTTCCATAGATGTGCGATCAGCCATCTGGACTGTCATACTGGTCACTGCAAATTCGGTCATTCCTAGTTTTAAGGCAACGCTTAGGGGCATGACACTTATACTAGCACCTAAATCGCATAAAGCCTTTTTAACTGGGAAGGTTCCTATATTACAGGGGACAGAAAAACTTCCAGGGTCTTCTAATTTATGAGGGGCAATGACATGTGTTAAAAAGCTAGATGACTCTTCAGTGAGAGCCACCGACTCAACCTTTTCTAGAGACCTCTTTCTTGACAAAAGCTGTCTCATGAATTTTAGATAAGAAGGAACTTGTTGAACTAATTCTAAAAATGGAACTTGAACATTTAATGAACGAATTACATCTTTAAATTTATCAAAAGATACCTGTTCCTTCGAAGGCACGAGTCTTTCTGGAAAGGGAGCAGCTGAGGATTCGGTATTTGCAGCCCTTTTTAAAAATCTGGGGGTCTTGTCACCCCTGAAAAGAAAATCCCGTAAGTTATTCGGCAATTCTGGACGAAAGGGAACTTCAGATTCTGCTTCGGTGGTCGGTCGACCAGTATCCTCGGTCGGTCGACCAGTCTCCTGTTCAGCTGATATTTTCGGATCCTGCTCCGCGGTCGGTCGACCAGATTCTTCGGTCGGTCGACCGACTTTGCTGCTACTCGCTGTTTTTTCTTTCTCAGCCCCCACTTTGGCTCCACTTCGCAGGGTTATGATGTTTAGGGTCTCCTTCTTCTGGTCTGGCTTGGTCGGAAGTTGACCCGGAGCCCTCGTGTCATTCTTGCTCGCGATTTGAGCAATCTGGGACTCTAACATCTTCATCCCTGCCTCTCTAGCCTGCGACTCCTTCTGAACCAATCCAATAAGATTTTGGATAAGAGCATCTGTGTTGGGTGGTGGATTGGAAGGTGGTTGAGGGTTGAAAGGTGGTCTTTGGAAATTTTGTTTATGTGGGGGTACATATGTGGAATTTTGCTGAGGTTGCATGTGCTGTGGGTTTTGAACATTCTGGCTTGTCCACCTTAAGTTGGGATGGACATTGTTATTATTCGGATCATAGAAATTGTTCCCACGGTAATGCTGAAAAGCGGCACATGTTTCATTAGATGAAGTACAGAACTTTGACACATGCCCTTCTCCACCGCACCTCTCACAAGCAAAGGGTCCGTCCTGAACGGCGTTCACCTGGTATATTCCTCCCTTGCTTCCACTCCCTAGATCGAGCTTTCCTGCAGCCTCAAATTTTTCTAACTTGGCTGTCAAGGCCTCAATTGCTGACAGGTTGTACTCATTTTTCCTCTGATTGCCTCTGGAAGTACCATGCTCAGCACGGTGCACAGCAACATCTTCTATTAACTTGAGACCTTTAGTCTCTCCTGAATTATCTTGGAATCTCCCATTAGCTGCAGCATCTAAGTAGGCCCTGTTGTCATCATAGAGGCCATTGTAGAACTGTTTGCAAAGAAACCATTGTTCGAATCCGTGGTGTGGTATGGATCGAACAAGTCTCTTGAACCTGTCCCACGCCTCGCTAAAGTCTTCATTGGGACCTTGCTTGAAATTGGTGATCTGCGCTCTTAAAGCATTTGTCTTTGATGCAGAGTAATATTTCCTGTAGAAAGCTAGGGCTAAGGTGTTCCAATCTGTAACTCCCGCAGCAGTGCGGTCAAGGTCTCTGTACCACTCTCTCGCAGAGTCCCTAAGGGAGAAGATAAACATGGTCTGTTTAATCTGGTCCTGCGTCACTCCTTCTGGGGGTGCTATAGAACATATGTAATCTGTGAAGATTTCAATATGCTTAGCAGCATCCTCATTGGCCGAGCCTCCAAATTGGTTTCTTTCGACCATAGTAATATAGGCAGGCTTGGCCTCGAATGGCTTCCCAGTACCTGCAGGTAAAGTGAACCCTTTGTATAGGTCCTTTGCCTGAGGCATAGAGTGACTGGCAATAGTAGCTTCTTCTGTCATGTTATCTTCTTCTTTAGGAAAAACTGGAAAGTAGGTGGAAGGTGGTGTTTTTGGTGAAAGCGGATTGATGGGTGAATTTGGTTGCGAAGGTGGTGTTTTTGGTGAAAGCGGATTGATGGGTGAATTTGGTTGCGAAGGTGGTGTTTTTTGGTGAAGATGGTGGTAACTCGAAAAGGTCTTCTTGAAATAAGGAAGATGGTGAACCTCCTTCCTGATTTGCTAGAAGTTGCTTTCTTCTTTCCCTAAGAGTCCTCTCAATTTCGAGATCAAGTGGTAGGAGTTCTCCTTGAACTGACCTGCGCATAAGAGGAAACTACAAGAAAAAGGTGAGAAGGTTTAAGGAACAAAAAGTTCCTTAAACAAAGAGAAACAAAAACAAAAAACAATAAACACTGGCGTCACCTCCCCGGCAACGGCGCCAAAATTTGATGCCCGTCGTTGAGGGTACCAAAGATAAATTTATAATTCCTAACTTTAACAATAGATAGTGCAAGTCAGGGTCGAACCACAAAGAGGTGGGGAATGTTTATTGTCTTAATGTTAATGTTTAAGGTAACAATTTTGGGGATGATTAGTTGATTACTATATCTAAAGCTAAGATTAAAATAAAACAAGAATTTAAAAGATGAGAATAAAATATAATAAAAGAGGATGCTAGGATGTTTGGGTAATAAATAGCTAAGGTAAAATAAATCCTAAGGTCAACATGTATTGCAGTCGCGTAAGGGGGTGTAACATATCTTTTTAGATCTATGCTACCTAATAGCTCCTTTCGGCCTATGCTATTAGTTCCTAGGTCTCACAATTATTGGGTGTCAACAATAAGGGTGATTCCTAAATCCCAGGTTACATACCTTTCAGCCTTGAGTAACCTATCCGTCTTAAAGTGTAAACCAATGCCCTTCCCGTATCTTTCAATCTTGGGTAGGTCATTACTAAGATCCTACAAGTCTCCTATTGGTCTCATTGCAGGATATTATAATTTATAAGAAAAGACGAAATAAGAAAATAGACGCGAGTGGTCGACCGACCGGCTACTCCAGTCGGCCGACCACGGCCTCGGTCGACCGACCGACTATTCCAGTCGGCCGACCGTGGTCCTGCTACAGGTCGGGTTTTCGGATTTTATTTACCTATGCATATTATTCCCTACATCCTAACATATGAAAATTAGTTACTCATAACTGTTAAGACGAATATAAAATTGGGAATAAACATGGAGAACATAGTAAATAATCTAAGCATGCAAGATTCAAATAAAGCTTGGGATTCTAACTTAACAATTGTAATAAAAGCAATAAGAAAAATAATGAAACTGGATCAAAGAAGAATTACCACAATTGGAATTAAGGCAGAACGGAATTAACTTTATTGAATACTTGGGAACTATTGAAAGATTACAAAACTAAAGCTTGAATAAAACTGAATAATTGAATCTCTCTGAAACTTATTGTCTGTTAAACTGGATTATTATCGATGTTAAAACCCTAATCACAAGATTAGTTTATATAGGGGTAAAACTAAGAGTTTCCTAAAAGCTAAAACTCTACTTTATTTCCGAAAAAGAAATCGTGTGGGCTTCGTGCTGGTCGGCCGACCCGTATAGCTGGTCGGTCGACCACTTCCTGCTGGACTTCTTTTATTTTCGGCCTTCTTCGAGAATTGGGCTTTATTGAAAATCGGGCCTGGTCGGCCGACCCGTTTAGCTGGTCGGTCGACCGCTTCTGTACGGAAATCTTCGGATTTCTTCTGTTTTGACTCTTGGTACTTGATTTTGACTCCAGTTGACTTTCCATTTATTCCTTAATTTAAGCTAAAGACTTGAGGATACGAATTTGGTGCTAAATCGTCTCTTTTCCGCATAAATCTGCAAAAGTGCATAAAAATACGAAAGTACACAATTTGCGGGAAATAAAGGCTAAAACATAGTAAATGAGCGACTAAATACGTGTAAAAATAGATGTAAAACATCATAAAATAGACACGTATCAGGTTAGATGCTCTCTTTTGTCTTACCTAAAATCTTAGGGTTGCATGCCTACTCCTTTAGGCATCAAGACAAAACATCATTATGTTTTTAGAGTGATTGATAAGCAACAATAAGCCCTTTTAAACTACCATCAAAACCGACACCCATAATATGTAAAATGGACTTCATTTTACAAAATTATAATTTGTACAATTGTGTGACATGTGACATCCTATGTCACAAATACAATTGTATTAATTTAAAATATATATTTATCAAATACATATCATTTCTAAATTAATTAAATCTTATTTAACAAATTTATTTAGTAATTCACAATTACCGTCTCAAAATATGGTTATTATAATAATCGTCAATACGATATACAACATTTGTTATAACCACGAACTCTTCTCATTCTAATTTTGACATTTCATAAATGTCGATTAATATTTGACAATTGACACGTTTCAATTTCAAATCTAAATCTTACTTTAAGATTCAACCTCTGATTTCTCGATATACGGTTTCAAGAATATTGATCAATCTGTATCCTATACAATTAATCAATATATATGTTTAAGGGGTTAGTCCTATAGGTGTGACCTAAAGGGATCAAATGACTACCACCGTCATACGACAGTAATGTTAAACTCTAGTCAGCCTATCATTACCGATTAATGTTGGTTAGTTGACTAAATCAATATTGGATCGTCCCTTGCATATTCATTTCATAAGATTTATGACAATGATTTTTATCACTATCGTGATCGAACAATTGTTGAGGACACATTTCCCAACAGTTATATCATGAGGGAAAGGCCAATGTGGTTGCTGATGCACTTAGCCGCAAGACTTCTCATTCGATGAGTGCTATGCGTGTGTTGCCCGATGAGTTGTATTCCGAGTTCCGGTAGTTGAGATTAGAGATGGTTGGTAGTGGTTTTGATTGGTTATCTGCTATGACCGCCGAGCCGACATTGTATTGGGAGATTCGCCAGAGTTTGCCTACAGATGCTGCTTTCCGGAAGTTCGAGGCTAAGATTGCGAGTGGTGTTGCACCAGACTTAGTGATTGATTCTGATGGTTTCCTTAGATTCCGAGGTAGGATGTATGTTCCAGATGTGCCAGATTTGAGAAAGAGGGTTTTAGATGAGGCTCACTTGACATCGTATTCAGTTCATCCGGGCGGAGAGAAGATGCACAAGGACTTGAGACTTATATTTTGGTGGCCCGGGATGAAGAAAGACATTTTGGATTACGTGAGTAGGTGCTTGACTTGTCAACAAGTCAAGATAGAGCATAGGAGGCCAGGTGGTTTGTTACAGCCGCTCCACGTTCCTCAGTGGAAGTGGGAGTGCATATCGATGGACTTCGTGACGGCATTGCCTAGGACAATGGGAGGCAAGGATGCGATTTGGGTTGTGGTTGATAGGTTAACTAAGTGTGCCAGATTTGTGCCTATCAGAGAGACATGGGATATGGACCGTTTAGCCAGGGCTTATATTGCAGAGATAGTCCGTTACCATGGTGTCCCGAGAGAGATCGTTTCTGATCGTGATCCTCCTTTCTGTTCCAGATTTTGGAAGGCCTTACAGTAGGCTATGGGTAGCCGTTTGATGATGAGTACTGCATTTCATGCCGCGACTGATGGTCAATCCGAGAGGACTATTCAGACATTAGAGGACTTGCTCCGTGCTTGTGCACTTGATTTCCAGAGTTCTTGGGAGCAGTGTCTACCGTTAGTTGAGTTTTCCTACAACAACAGTTTCCATACATCTATTGGTATGGCTCCGTATGAGGCGCTCTATGGTAGGAAGTGCCGTAGTCCGATCTGTTGGGATCAGGCGAGTGACGTGCACGACCTAGGACCGGACCAGTTAGCTGTTACGATTGACCAGGTTCAGCTTATCAGAGGTAGGATGAAGGCTGCACAGGATCGACAAAAATCCCATGTTGATGTTCGCCGTAGACCTCTCGAGTTTGAGGTGGGTGACAGAGTTTTCTTGAGAGTTTCACCGATGAAGGGCGTTAAGAGGTTTGGAGTTAAGGGCAAGTTGAGTCCTAAGTATATTGGGCCTTTTGAGATCGTGTAAAGGATTGGTGCCGCTGCTTACTGTTTGGACTTGCTTCCTAGTTCGGGCAAGGTTCATAGTGTCTTTCATGTTTCTCAGCTCCGTAAGTATGTTAGTGATCTGAGTCATGTTCTTCCTAGAGAGATCGAGAACTTAGAGCCGAGTCTTGCTTTCGAGGAGCGTCCCGTGAAGATTCTAGACCGCCAGGACAGGAAGCTTAGGAGCAAGGTGGTGCCTTTAGTGAAGATCCTTTGGCGTTGCGGTGATGTCGAGGAGCAGACGTGGGAGACCGAGGCATCGATGCATACTGCACATCCTTCTCTTTTCGATTGAGGTATAGTTATTTAGAATTTATCTTCGTTCGAGTTTCGAGGACGAAACTTTTTGAAGTTGGGGTGATTTTAACATCCCGTATTTTCATAAAATATATATTTTAAGGGTTTTAATTATTTTAAGTAATAAAATAATATTTTAATAATTTATTGGGAAAGTGTTTAAATAAATAGTAAGATCCGTCTTAAGAACCTTAAGTCCTTAAGACGAATACAAACTTGGCAACTTGAATTCTTAACTTAAAACCCGTTCATTCAAACCCGTTTTCCTTGAAACGGGAAAGGACACATATAAACCGTCATAAACCCCAATATGTCGACATATTGCTCTCTCAAGAAATAAGAACACTGTAAACTCATTTTCTCAAAAACCTCCTTAAATCTTCATCTTCTTTTCCAAATTCCGTCATCATCTGTTCACCGAATCAAGGTAATAAATACATTTTCGGAATCCTCATCGAATTTGCAAGTCATCCGTCACTTTCGTTTTTCATTTCCTTCATTTCGAAAATGGGGCTGTTTTTGTAGAATCCGCATTTCGGTCTCTTAAATCCGTTTTTCGTGATGTAGGTGAGGGCTTAGAAGACCCGGACGTGGATAGCTTCGTTATAGAGGAGGAGCTTTGAGCGGAATTGCTTTAAGGTGACGATAATGAGAAACTCGGCCTTATTGTATATATTAGCACTTTTCTTGTTTGAATTGGTTTAAGTTTCTGATTTTAATGTTATTGTTGTTGTTTGAACTTAGTAACATGATAGGAATGTTCACATGAGATGATTACATGCTTAGATGATGTTTCATATGTTCATTGTTCAATTTTCAGAAATTAGTGTTTAAGACGGATACAAATTATATTCTTATTGAGGATTATTTGTGGGTTTAATTGCTGGTAATAGGTGTATTTGATGATTTGATATAATGGGTAAACATTGTATGTTGCGAATTTAGGAGTCTTGAATCGATTTGTGAAGTTTTGGTTATGATAGGGAATTCGGTTTTTGCGTACAGCGGCTTCTGAGCCGGCAGGCTGACCGGCATCCGGTCGGCCGACTCAGAGTCGAGGTGTGAATGTTGTGTTTGTGCAGGAATTAGAGGATAGGGTTCTGAGCCGGTAGGTCGGCCGCCGGTCGACCGACTCAGAATACCTGATGGGTATTTGTGAAAAATTTGTGAAGGCTTGGGAAGCGACTCCCAGCCGGCAGACCGGCAGCCGGTCTACCGGCTGAGAGTCACTCCTCGTGTTTAAGTTTTGAAGTTTGGCTATTGGGGAAGGGACTCCCAGCCAGCTGGCCGATTGACGGTCCACCGGCTGAGAGCCTCTTCTCTTGTTTTTATCAGACGGTTGTTGGGCATGGGAAGGGACTCCCAGCCGGTGGACCGGCAGACGGTCTGGGACCGGCAGAGTGCCCCTGTTCCCAATGTTTTGTTTATAACTTTCAAAGGTTTATTCGGTTTTGATTGAAACTCATTCCTTGTACTTTTGATGTGTGTTTGAGATCCCCGGAGGATGGGCGACACTATATTGGGTTCGGGAATGGAGAGAGGATAGAGACCCCCCGGTCGGGTAACCGAAAGGGAAACCGGCTCTCCCTCAACTTAGTTCCCGGGATCAATTAAGTGTTGATTAGAAGTTAAGAAAGTAGAACTATAGATTAGTTCATAGACTTTGGATGATATTGTGTTGATGCGTATTAAGTTATGCCTTAAGCTGGCCTCTGAACTTAATACGTAAGTTGATTGTCATATATGGGGATATGCCTTAAGTTGGCCTCTGAGCCCTATATGTGTATGGTTGTCGTGTCTGGAATATGTTTTAAGCTGGCCCCTGAGCCCAGACATGTTTGATTGTGATCGCATTGGAACATGCCTTAAGTTGGCCTCTGAGTCTGATGAGTAGAGCAGCTGCACAACAGGGTAGCTAAGGAACTGACACCTTGCCCGGAGTGGAGATGTTTGATGCTAGGACATGCCTTAAGCTGACCTCTGAGTCTAGTATCTTGTGATGTAGTGAAGGGACATGCCTTAAGCTGGCCTCTGAGTCCTTTACTTTTGGATGCTAGTCCATGCGTTGTGATGTCGCCTCTGAGTGTAGTGTATTGCTGATTGGCAGGTCCATGCCTTAAGTTGGCCTCTGAGTCCTTGCTTGCTGAATAATTGGTATTTAGGTTATGTCTTAAGTTGACCTCTGAACCTTATACTTGCTGAATGTAATTGGTATGTAGGTTATGTCTTAAGTTGACCGCTGAACCTTATACTTGCTGAGTTTATCTGCTTGCCTAGAGTTGGTATAGTGTCAGATATAGATGTTGAGGTTTATGAGATAACTGTTGACGTTGGTGAGTATGATACTTGACTTTGTTATTGTTCATCCAAGGCATTGGATGACTCTTTGGTCAGTTTCGTTAATGGTTTGGACTGAAAGACCCCCCGACCGGGCAACCGGTAGGGAAACCGACTCTCCTTCCAAATAGTTTCCGAAGTTGGTTGAGAGCCGTGCATTAGTGATTGCATGATAGTTGAGATCAGTTATTGAGATATTGTTATACTTCACATGTATATATATATGTTGGAGTGTTCTGTTTGTATTACTTGTTACGTGTCGTTACAAAAGGTGGCTAGGAGATCTCTAGTCACTCCCCACTGATTGTGGCGTACATGTTTTCATGTATGTAGGTACATGCAGGTTGGACAGGGTTGGATGAGAGCTAGCGAGTGATGATCCACTAGTCATCATATGACTTACATTTACGAGTAGCTAGACTCTAGTTTGATACAGTTTTTATCTTTTGGTGCCTGTAGGGATGTTCCATCCCAGGCTTTGTACATATTTGATTTCCAGTACTTAGAACAGTTATACTTATCTATTTTGTTTATATCAGTTTCAGTTTCCATTTTCAGTTTTAATTCACCTCGCATGTTGTTTATGTTTAAAAAGTTTAAATTCCGCTGCATTTTTAGTACTTTGTATGTTTTATATTTCCGCTTTCGCGAGGGGTTTTATAATATCTAAGGCTCCCTACCGTATGACTCCACCTGAGTTGAAAGAGTTGAAGTAGCAATTAGAGGAGATGATCGAGAAGGGATTCATTCGACCGAGTGCCTCTCCTTGGGGTGCTCCAGTTCTTTTCGTCAAGAAGAAAGATGGTTCCATGAGACTTTCATTGATTACAGGGAATTGAACAGAGTTACAGTGAAGAACAGATATCCTTTGCCTAAGATCGATGACTTGTTTGATCAGTTGAGAGGTGCTTCCAGATTTTCGAAGATTGACCTTCGTTCCGGTTATCATCAGATTCCAGTCAGAGAGGCTGATATTGCGAAGACTGTTTTCCGTACCAGATATGGGCACTTTGAGTTCGTTTTCATGCCTTTTGGTTTGACGAATGCTCCTGCTATCTTCATGGATTAGATGAACAGGACTTTCAGTGAGTTTCTAGACACTTGTGTTGTGGTGTTTATCAATGATATCCTCATTTACTCGAAGACTGATGCTGAGCATGCCGAACATCTTCGTTTGATACTTGGGATTCTGCGTCGACATAAGTGGTTTGCGAAATTTTCCAAGTGTGAGTTTTGGTTATCTAAGGTTGCATTTCTTGGACATGTGATATCTAGTGAGGGAGTTATGGTTGATCCCGCTAAGATTGAGGCTGTTTTTGATTGGGAGAGTCCCAAAGATGTGGGAGAGACTCGTAGTTTCCTCGGTTTGGCTGGATAATTCCGTCGGTTTGTTGAGGATTTTTCTAGATTGGCTCGTACGATGACCCAGTTATTGAAGAAGGAAGCCAAATTCGTTTGGACAGATAAGTGTGAGAGCTCATTTTAGGAATTGAAGACTAGATTGACTTCTGCCCCAGTGCTTACTTTGCCAGAGATTGGTGTTGATTTCGATGTCTACTGCGATGCTTCTATTCTAGGGCTTGGTTGTGTGTTGATGCAGAGTGGTAAGGTGATTGCTTATTCTTCGAGACAGGTGCGGGTTCATGAGGTGAACTATCCTACGCATGATCTTGAGTTGGCTGCTGTTGTTCATGCCTTGAAGATGTGGCATCATTACTGACACCCGTCGTTGAGAGTGCCAAAGATAAGATTTATAAAGCTCAGCTTAAACTAGATAGAGTAAGTCAAGGGTCGAACCACAAGGATACAAGGTTAATTATATTTGCTAATTTTTAATCTATAAAGTAATAAAAAAAAGGGGGGTGTTTTGATTGGTTTGATAACAACTAAGTCTAAAAGGATAGATAACAACAAAACTGAAAAATAAGATGTAAACGATGATAAAAGAGATGCTAGGATGTTCGGGTCACTATAGCTATGATGGCAGACGGTCTAGGTAAACATGTATTACAGTCGCGTAAGATGGGTATAACGAGTCCTTTTGGTCCAGGTTAACATTAGCTCCTTTCGGCCTATGCTACTAGTCCCTAGGTCTCACTAATACTAGGTGTCAACACGATTATCGATTCCTAAAGCCTAAGTCACAAATCTTTCGATCGTAAGTAACTTAATCGTTTAAACCGTTAACTAACGCCCTTCCCTGTCTTTCGATCTATGGGTTGGTCATTACTAAGCATCTAACAAGTCTCCTTGAGGTCTCATTGAAAGATATTGCATTTAACGGGATAAGACGCGTAATCAGTCGATCGACCAGGTTCACCGGTCGATCGACCAATCAACTCAGTCGACCGACCAGAGAAGCCAGTCGGTCGACCAAGTACTGCTACGGGTTGCCCTAAAATACGCCATCTACGCTATAGGTAGCCTACATCCTAAAATATGAGGGTCTAGCTACTCATGGTATTGATGAAAACAGTAATGATAACGATAATAACGATAATAGAAAACATGATTGATGCGATTAATGAAATAACAATTAACAACAATAAAGGTTTAGGGATTCTAACTAACCGGATACTAATAAAACTATGAATACTGTAATTAAACTGAAATTAAAGAACAAGAATTACCGTAACAATAAGGAGGAAAGTAAGAACATGAATGAACTTTATTGAAATATTGTGTGGAACAGAAATTTATGTAAACAAATTGAAGAACTAGATTATTAAAAACTAAAGAATCTGATTAAAGCTAAGGAAATTTGATAATAAAACTGGATGTCTCGAACTAAGGGAGGCGTATGCATTATATATAAATCTCGCAAAACCCTAACTCCAAACCCTAAACTCGATAATGGGCTTCAACACGTCTTTTAAATTTCCGTCGGGGTGCGTTGGTGGTCGACCGACCAACTATCGGGCCCAGAGAAGCTTCTGATCTTTTAAATTTGATTTCTGAAATCTCGCGTGTCAGGTGCCTCGGTTGACCGACCATGGTAGGTGGTCGATCGACCAAGTATCAGGTACAGGAATGCATTCTGACAAATTCTACAGCGCGTCGATCTTAAAACAGCTGCCATTTCTTCGTTACTCATCATAATAAGGCGATTCTCGCGGCGTTGGAAAGCTAAGAGGATACGCTTTCACCATCAATTGGAATCACTTGATTATCAGCTCTATAACTCGAGATATATCCATTTGAAATAGGCCGCAATATTGTGAACCGATTCTTTCCTTGTTGAAGCTTGTAAACTGTGTGCACCCTTGCTTATGCCATCTTCAGGCCTTGAAGCGCGCGCCAAGTTCATTCCTTAAGCATCCTTTTCATGTCAAATGCTATGCTAAGCACTCAGGGACGGGTTTAGCTCAATATCTACTCATTTCCGCATTAAACTGCAATAATGAACCAAAATACGAAAGTAGAACGAAATATGGGAAATAGTAGCCTGAACTACACAAATGAGCTCTGAAATGCGTGTTAAATGAGGTGTAAAACATCATATAAAATACACGCATCAATTACTTGATTGGTTCTCATTGTCGCATTTTCACGGATCATAAGAGTTTGAAGTACATTTTCACACAGAAGGACCTTAATATGCGACAGCGTCGATGGTTAGAGTTGGTTAAGGATTACGATATTGAGTTGTTGTATCATGAGGGTAAGGCCAATGTTGTTGCTGATGCGCTTAGCCGCAAGACTTCTCATTCGATGAGTGTTATGCGTGTATTGCCAGAGGAGCTTTGTCCTGAGTTCAGGAAGTTGAGATTAGAGATGGTTGGTAGTGGTTTTGATTGGTTATCTGCTATGACTGCTGAGCCGACATTGTATTGGGAAATTCGACAGGGTTTGCCTGCAGATGCTGCTTTCCAGAAGTTCGAGGCCAAGATTGCTAGTGGTGAGGCACAGGATTTTGTGATTGGTTCTGATGGTTTTCTTCGGTTCCAAGGTCGGATGTTTGTTCCAGATGTACCTGATTTGAGGAAGACAGTGTTTGATGAGGCTCATTTGACGCCATATTCTGTTTATCCGGGTGGCGGGAAGATGCACAAGGACCTTAGACTTCTATTTTGGTGGCCAGGGATGAAGAAGAACATTTTGGACTATGTGAGTAGGTGTCTGACTTGTCAATAAGTCAAGATTGAGCATAGGAGACCAGGAGGTTTGTTACAGCCGCTCCACGTTCCTCAGTGGAAGTGGGAGTGTATTTCGATGGATTTCGTGACTGCATTGCCTAAGACAGCTGGAGGCAAGGATGCTATTTGGGTGGTGGTTGATAGATTGACCAAGTGTGCCAGATTTGTGCCTATTCGTGAGACTTGGGATATTGACCGCTTAGCCAGGGCTTACATTGCTGAGATCGTCCGTTACCATGGTGTCCCGAGAGAGATCCGCGTTGTTCCAGATTTTGGAAGGCTCTACAGGAGGCTATGGGTAGCCGTCTACTAATGAGTACAACGTTCCATGCTGCGACTGATGGATAGTCCGAGATGACGATTCAGACTTTAGAGGAATTGCTCCGTGCTTGTGCACTTGACTTCCTGAGTTCGTGAGAACAATGTCTTCCGTTAGTTGAGTTTTCGTACAACAACAGTTTTCACTCGTCAATTGGTATGGCTCCGTATGAGGCGCTCTATGGTAGGAAGTGCCGTAGCCCGATCTGTTGGGATCAGTCGAGCGACGTGCATGACTTAGGACCTGACCAGTTGGCTGCGACGATTGATCACGTTCAACTTATCAGAGGTAGGATGAAGGCCGCACATGATCGACAGAAATCCTATGCAGATGTCCATCGTAGACCTCTCGAGTTTGAGGTAGGTGATAGAGTTTTCCTTCGAGTTTCACCGATAAAGGGCGTCAAGAGATTTGGTGTCAAGGGCAAATTGAGTCCTAAGTATATTGGGCCGTTCGAGATCGTGAAGAGGATTGGTGCTGCTGCTTACCGATTGGACTTGCCTCCTAGTTTGGGCAAGGTTCATAGTGTCTTTCATGTTTCACAGCTCCGCAAGTACGTTAGTGACCCTAGTCACGTGCTTCATAGAGAGATCGAGAACCTAGAGCCGAGTCTTGCTTTTGAGGAGCGTCCCGTGAAGATTTGGGATCGTCAGGACCAGAAGCTGAGGAGCAAGGTGGTGCCCCTAGTGAAGATTCTTTGGCGTTGTGGCGCCGTTGAGGAGCAGACGTGGGAGACCGAGGCTTCGATGCGTGCTACGCATCCTTCTCTTTTCGATTGAGGTATAGTTACTTAGAATTTATCTTCGTTCAAGTTTCGAGGACGAAACTTTTTGAAAGTTGGGGTGATTGTAACATCCCGTATTTTCGTAAATTATATTTTAAAGGTTTTAATTTATTTTACGGAATAAAATAATATTTTAATATATATTGTTAAGTTATTTTTAAATCTTCCGATAAGATCCGTCTTAAGAAACCTTAAGTCCTTAAGATGTAATAACTTGACAAGTTTAAACCCGACTCATAAAACCGGTTCACATCAAATAACCCGTTTCATTTAACGGAAAAGGACTACTTAAAACCCTAAACCCCATTGCTTATGTCGACATTTCATTTCCTCCAAAAGCAAACCACTGTTTCATCAATTTCTCATTTCTCCTTCAACTTTTCAATCTTAAAATCAACTTTCCAAGCTCTTCCCAAATTCGAATCTATGTTATACATTTTCGGAATCCTTGCGAAACTTCCTTGACATCCGTCTCTTTCAATTTTCATTTTGTGCAACTTGAAAAAGAGGCTGTTTTTGGTAGATTCTGTTTTAGCTTCTAAAACCCGTTTTCTTTGTTATAGGAGAGGATTTAGAGGATCTTGGGGTGGATAGTTACATGGTCGAAGAAGAGCTACGAGCATAACCGCTTTCGAGGTGACGATAATGAGAAACTCGACCTTTATTGTTATAATAGCATGTTTTCTTGATTTTGATTGTGAAAGTTTCTGAAATTGTTGGTTGTTGTTGTTGTTTGGACTTAGAAACATGATAGGATTACTCATTTATGATGTTCATATGCTTAGGTTGTTATTCACATGGCTAGATATCGATTTTCAGAATTTACATCCTTAAGACGAATATGAGATATGACCCTAATATGCTTTTATGGTGGAAATTGATGCTTGCTATTGAGTTGCATAAGATTTATATATGCTGGGAAATGTATGTTTGTTGCAATTTTGAAGGATTAGTATCGATTTGTGGTGTTTAGAATCATTTGCGAAATTGCGATTTTTGCGTACAGGGATATAACACCCCAAGAGTATGAGTGTAAAGTTGTCCCACATCGGTAGAATGTGAGGCTTGTGATATGTTTATAATAACTTCCACCCACCACTTAGTAACAAGGCCTTGTGCTTTTGGGCTTAAGTGAGGACAATTAACGGGCCCAAGAGTGCACACCCATCTTATTGGGTTTGTGTTACGACGGTGGCGGGTTGGGTTGTTACAAATGGTATCAGAGCGACCCTGCGACCGTGTGGTGAGCCTGTAGTCGGGAGTACCCGGGTCACACACCTAGAGGGGGAAGATTCTGGCCCTGGTTGTGGTCAAGTTTGAGGCACAACGAGGACGTTGTGTTCTTTAAGTGGGGGAGTTTATAACACCCCAAGAGTATGAGTGTAAAGTTGTCCCACATCGGTAGAATGTGAGGCTTGTGATATGTTTATAATAACTTCCACCCACCACTTAGTAACAAGGCCTTGTGCTTTTGGGCTTAAGTGAGGACAATTAACGGGCCCAAGAGTGCACACCCATCTTATTGGGTTTGTGTTACGACGGTGGAGGGTCGGGTTGTTACAAGGGACTCTGAGCCGGTAGGCTGACCGGCAGCCGGTCGGCCGGCTCAGAGTCAAGCTTGTTGTGTTTTCGTATGTTGGGAATTGTGGAAAGGAACTCTGAGCCGGGTGGTCGGCATTCGGTCGACCGGCTCAGAGTCTCTTCTTGTGGTGTTGTTTTGTTCAAAAGAAGGCTGGGACATAATTGCTAGCCGGTTGGCCGGCGGCCGGTCGGCCGGCTAAGAGTCATGTCCTCTTTTTGTAAAATCGTAGAAGGCATATGGGAAGGGACTCCCAGCCGGCAGACCGGCAGACGGTCCACCGGCTGAGAATTTCTTTCCCTCGTTTTGAAAGTTAAGTCTGCAGTATGGGAAGGGACTCCCAGTCGGCAGATGGAAGTCTTCGATCGACTGGTGGGGATGAATAAGTTGCTCGATCGAACAATCTGGAAGACCCTAACTCTCGATCGAGCAACACTGCAGACAAAAGTTCTCGATCGAGAGGAATTGAGTCTCGATCGAGAGCCCATCGTTCAGATGCCGCTGTTTCAGGAACTATAAATGATAAGGTATCGTCCCCTGCTGTGGGGGTACCGAGGAGTAATGCAGAAAATGAGAAAACCGGAGACCCACTTTCAATGATCAAGGTTCCCTACCCGAGTCGGCTGAGAGATACAAAGACGGAGAGGCAATTCAACAAGTTCGTAGAGATGTTGCGAGGACTACAGGTAAGTATTCCACTTGTTGAGTTAATTACCCAAGTTCCGTCTTACGGAAAATTTATAAAGACATCATTACGCGTAAGAAGGACTTTGGAGAATTTCCTACTGTTGCCTTTATGGAAGAGTCTAGTAGTTTGATTCTAGGGAAATCCCCTCCCAAATTAAAGGACCTGGGTAGCTTCTCGATTTCCTGTGTCATAGGGGATGTGACGATAGATAGGGCATTATGTGTCCTTGGAGCTAGTGTTAGTGTCATACCCTATTCTATCTCTTCTAAGCTTAATTTGGGTCGCCTAAAAACGACCAATATCACCCTTCAGATGGCCGACAGATCTGTTCGATGACCCTTAGGTATCTTGGAAGACGTGCCTGTCAAGGTGGGCAAATTTTTCATTCCAGTATACTTCATTGTTCTAGATATTGCTGAGGATACCCGTACCTAGATCATTTTGGGTAGACCATTTCTGTGTACAGCCGGGGCCATCATCGATGTTAGACTTGGTCGTTTGACTCTAGCGGTGGGGGATGATATGATCACATTCAATTTACCCGCGACCCTATCTAGACCTATGATAGAAGACACCTGTTATTCAGTCGATGTTATTGACGAGTCTTCTTATGAGGTTTGGTCAGATTCCCTGACTAGGGATCCGTTAGAGTCACTGATGTTATTAGCTGAGTGCGCAGATATTGCAGATCATGAGGATTGGGATTCTGTGGAAGAGCTATTTGGAGTTGCTATCGACGAGACGGAGGTGCCTGATGCGACCACATTTATTGATGCCGAATTAGAACAAGTGGCGAGCCTAGCACACCCTTTGTGCTCCGTTGAGGTAAAGGTCCCAGAACGTAAGGTACTTCCCTCTCATCTTAAGTATGCTTTTGTCGATGATACTGAGCAATTTCCTGTTATAGTAAATGCTACACTTCATGATGACCAGTTAACTGCTTTGTTAAGTGTCCTTAAGAAGAACATGAATGCAATGGGCTATTCACTGGATGACATTAAGGGCATCAGCCCCGATGTCTGCATGCATAGGATCGAGCTGGAAGAAGGTCACAAACCGTGCCGACAGGGTCAGCGGAAACTGAATCCCAAGATGGAGGAGGTGGTGACAGCTGAGGTCATGAAACTACTTGATGCAGGTATAATCTATCCAGTTGGCCACTCGAAATGGGTAACTCCTGTTCAGGTAGTACCTAAGAAGGGAGGTACCACTGTTGTGACCAATGAAAAGAATGAACGTATACTCACTAGACTTGTGACTGGGTGGCGGATGTGTATAGATTATAGGCAATTGAATACCGCCACTAAGAAAGATCACTTTCCCCTTCCCTTCATTGACCAGATGATTGAGAGGCTAGCTTCCCATGAGTTTTTCTGCTATCTGGATGGATACTCAGGGTTATTTCAGATCCCCATTCATCCAGATGACCAGGAAAAGACTACCTTTACTTGTCCCAAGGGCGTCTTTGCTTATCGTAGGATGCCTTTCGGTTTAAGTAATGCCCCTGCCACTTTCCAAAGGTGTATGATGGGGATATTCTCTGAGTATATAGAGTATATCATGGAGGTCTTCATGGACGATTTCAGTGTATATGGGAATGATTTTGAGCATTGTTTAGCTAACCTTGATAAAGTTTTGCAGCGCTGCATTGAGGTTAATCTGGTCCTAAACTGGGAGAAGTGCCATTTCATGGTTAAAGAGGGTGTAGTCCTTGGGCATTTGGTCTCCAATAAGGGTATTGAGGTTGACAGAGCAAAGGTGCAGGTGATCAAGCAATTGCCCCCTCCAGTTAATGTCAAAGGGGTGAGAAGTTTTCTTGGTCATGCCGGATTTTATCGCCGGTTTATCAAGGACTTCTCCAAGATTGCTCGACCGCTTACACAATTGCTTCTGAAGGATGCTCCTTTTGTTTTTACTGATTCTTGTCTTTCTGCTTTTAATACTTTGAAGCAAGCTCCGGTGTCAGCACCTATCATTTAACCCCCGGATTGGACGCTGCCATTCGAGATCATGTGCGACGCCAGTGATTACGCACTAGGTGCAGTGCTAGGACAGCGGGAAGACAAGGCGTTGAGTGCCATTTACTATGCGAGGCGAACTCTGGATGAGGCTCAAGTCCGATATGCCACCACGGAGAAGGAGCTTTTAGCTGTTGTTTATGCTTTGGATACGTTTAGATCTTATTTATTAGGTTCTAAAGTTATCATTTTCACTGACTATGCAGCTTTAAAGCATCTTTTAAACAAGAAGGAAGACAAACCCCGCTTGCTGAGATGGATACTCCTTCTGCAGGAGTTTGATTTGGAAATCAAAGACAAGAAGGGCGCCGAAAACGTTGTAGCGGACCATCTGTCGCGTTTAACGCAACATGAGGGGGAGGATTCTCTTCCCATCAACGATACTTTCGCTGATGATTCACTTTATGCTATTGATGCTTTTTCTTTGACTTCTTTGAATTCTAAAGATGGTGTTGAACCTTGGTTTGCAGATTATGCCAACTTTGCAGTGAGCTAGAAGTTACCACCCGACTTGTCTTATCAGCAGCGGAAGCGATTCCTTCATGATGCACGACAGTACTTCTGGGACGACCCTTGTCTTTTCAAAGAGTGTGAAGATGGCATCTACCGACGATGCATTCCACAGTGGGAAACCCGTGCTATTTTGGAGGGCTGTCATTCGTCTCCAAGTGGAGGACACCACGACCCATCGCGGACCGTGGCTAAAGTATTGCAGTCCGGTTTTTATTGGCCTACGCTTTTCGCTGACACGAAGGTCTTTGTTTCTAGCTGTGATGCTTGCTAACGGACTGGAAATATTTCTAAGAGACACGAGATGATACAAAATGGCATTTTAGAGGTGGAGATTTTCGATGTATGGGGCATCGACTATCAAGGCCCATTTCCGTCCAGTCAAGGTAACATGTATATCCTAGTCGCTGTAGATTATGTGTCTAAGTGGGTGGAAGCTATTGTCACTCCTAATTTTGATGCCAAGACCGTAGTTAAGCTTTTTCGTAAGATCATCTTCCCGCATTTCGGGGTTCCTAGAGTTGTAATTAGTGACCGAGGTATGCATTTCCGCGACCGCAATTTAGAAACCTTATTATCTAAGTATGGAGTCAAACATCGTCGAGGTTTGGGGTATCACCCTCAAACTAGTGGGCAGGTAGAGGTTTCTAATAGGGAACTGAAGGTTATTTTGGGTAAGGTTGTGTCTAAATCGCGGAAATATTGGAGTTCTAAACTGGAAGATGCATTGTGGGCATATAGGACCGCTTTTAAGACACCCATTGGTGCTTCCCCATATCGTATGGTTTATGGGAAGTCTTGCCATTTGCCCGCAGAGCTAGAGCATAAAGGTTGGTGGGCTGTCCGTCAGCTTAACTATGATGCTAATTTGTGTGGTGAGAAACGTTTGTTGCAGCTAGATGAACTTGCAGAGTTTCGCCTGAACGCTTATGATAGCTCCCGTATCTAAAAAGAGAAGACGAAGCGTTGGCATGACAAGCGAATCATTCCACGAGAATTTCAAATTGGCCAAAAGGTGTTGCTGTTTAACTCCAGGTTACGACTGTTTCCCGGGAAGCTGAGAGCGCGATGGAGTGGGCCATACATGGTTACTGGTGTCAACCAATTTGGTTCCGTTGAGATAGAAGGATCCAACGGAAATCGCTTCAAGGTTAACGGTCACCAACTCAAGCACTACTACGGGGCGGATGATGTTGTGGGATGCGTCGAAGAGTACTTTTTCGACGAGTTTGAAGAGCTCGCTGACTGAAGCTCGTAGGTCGTGCGGGACCTCATAAACCCGTGCTTTCCGGGAGGCAGCCCGGACGTTTTCGTTGTTAATTTTTGGACAATTTTCGTTTCTTTTAGAACTGTTTTTCCTTCTGTTTCGTTTGTATCAGACAGTTTCGAACTTCTTGGCCGTTTTTGTGCAGTGAACATCTCGATCGAGTGCCTTTTCTGGTCGATCGCGAGGTTCCTTTGGTGGTTTTTCCTCGATCTGTTGTGCGACAGATCTCGATCGTGGCATCTTTGCGTCCAGTAATGGTCGATCGAGTGATTCAGCTTCTCGTTCGACCAATCTACCTCAGGCCTCATCACCCTTTGTTCTCCACCTCATCTTCCAATTCGGTTTGGGGACGCCTCTTTTTGCACGCTGTTTTGTAAGTTTTCGTTTCCCTTGTCTCCTCTACTTTTTCTTTTCTTTCCATTTTGTACAATGAGGGCATTGTACGGTTTGGTTTGGGGAGGGTATGCATCCTGTCTGCATTCGCATCTCGTTTTGCATTCACGTTTATTGCTTTATGTAAATTTCAGAAAATTTTCAAAATTTTTAAAAAATACCACGTTTCTTTTTGCATTCAGTCGAGTCAGATTGGATATTTGATGATGACAAAGCTATTTATAGTCAATTTCATGTCATGTTATGCCAAATTTCGACCCTTGCCTTGCGAAGTTTTAAGCGTCATCCCGAATTTTTTCATGGACTTCATGTTAGATCACTAGACTTGACTCATAGTTTTGGCAATATACTACACATTCTGAGCTTTAGAGCCTTTAAACTGGTGACATCTATGACGGCTACATTAGGATTGTGAGTAGTACTCCCTGCATTTCATGTTTTGCATGTGTATGAGTCTTGGTTTCCTATTGCCTGCACGTACCGTTTTGTGGTTGGTATTACACGTAGGAGAACTATTGCATCACCCCTTTCTCGTTTTGCCCATTTAGCTCCACGTTAGCCAAAAATTGCCGTTTATCCTTTTAACTACATCCTATATATTGCCTACCTTATGCTGAGCTAGGAGTAGTGAGGGATTTGTGCCATTTTATCAATTTTTGGCCTGTTTTCATTATTGTTGGAGTGTTTACGAAGGAAAGGGCAATTACCAGCTGAATTTTACTCGATCGAGGGCCCGTTATACTCGATCGAGTGGTTTTTCTGGATAAGTTGATCGTTCGATAACTTTCAAAAAGAAAAGTGCTCGATTGAAGCTTTTTATGCTCGATCGAGTAACCCGGAAAAGAAAAGCAGTCGATCGACCACCCTTTTTGGTCGATCGAGAAGAGTTCACCATTGTTAAACAATCGAGGGTTTTCATCAAAAAAAGAAAAAAAAACAATAAAAGAAATGGCATTCAAAGAAAGAAAGAAAAATTGATGGAAAGGAAAAATATGAAAATTTATTATCCGGTTGACAGTTGGTAAGATTTTGGGTAGCATTTTGTTTGCCTAGCAAAGGCAAAACGCTATATGTATAGTCGGAAGAATTGGGAATGTACTTTCATGAGATTTGAAGGTCCTAGCTCGACTTAAACCTCCACTTACCCATACTTGTTTTACCCCTTTCTGTCCCACTTAGCCTCAATATCCCAAAACTTTTAATAGTTCGGCGTGTAATGGACATCGTTGGTGGTTTTGCGTGTGTACGGTGCTTGAAACCTTTATTCATGCTAGTCTAGCATACATGTTTAGTTGGTTGTAGTTTAGGCGAGAGTCTAAACTTCTTTATTCTTCTTTTCTCTTCACATATATTTTACCATTTGATTGATTGAGAGAAGAGTGATTCCGGGAGAGTCCGAAATTTTATGAGTCTAGCGAGGTTGAAAGTCTACATGTGTTTTCCATGATATGCACAAATTCGTTCGCTTATTTCCAATCTTGGCATCGGTTGATTCTTGGGCATTGTATGTACTTGGCGTTGACTATTTTGGTAGCTTTGAGTCTTTCTCCATCCATTAGGTCCGTAGTTTATCTTTAGTTTGCATTAGTTTGCATTAGGTTTGCTTGAGGACAGGCAAAGGTTCAGTTTGGGGAAGTTTGATGTGTGCATTTTGTATAGAGTTTTTAGTCTTGTTTTAGCACACATTTTCATAATAATTGGTGATTTTATATCATTTTATACCCCGTATGTGCTACTTTGTGTTCGTGTTGCTATTTAGCAGGTAGTGACCGAATGGTAGCAGAAACCGAGCTTTTTCTGCCTTAAAGCACTGTTTTTAAATAGTCGATGGAAGAACCGCGGTTGGTCGTATGTCAATCGAGAGTTTTAAAGTGAAGAATCAACCCTCGTGCTTGTCGAAGAATCCATCGAAAAGAAAAGTTCTCGATCGAGCTGTCCTGTGCTTGATCGAGGGATCCAGATGAAGAAAAGTTCTCGATCGAGCTGTCCTGTACTCGATCGAGAGGTATCCAAGAAGAAAGCGCTCGGTCGAAAGCCAAAGTGATCGATCGAGAGGTGCCTAAGAAGAGGAGACGATCGAGTAACCTTCCACTAGTCGATCGACCAGTTTGTGAAGATAAAAGGGCTCGATCGAGAGGAAATTTCCCTCGATCAAGAGCTTGGAGACTCTTTGATCGAGATAAAAGGTGACACCCGTCGTTGAGGGGTGCCAAAGATAATATTTATAAAACCTCAGCTTAAACTAGATAGGATAAGTCAAGGGTCGAACCACAAGGAGACAAGGTTAATTATGTTTGTGAATTTAAAGTCTATTGCAAGTAACCAAAAAGGGGGGGCTGATTTAAGATTTGAACTAACAACTAAAAGAGAAAATAAACAAGAGAATTAAAATAAGATAAAAAAGGAGATTAGGAACTTTGGTTCCCCATGGTTAAAACAAGTCAATGAAAGGTATAACCAAATAACACAATCCCAAGGAACAAAGAATAAACCTTTAGGTCAATATTCTACCCAATCCTTACGGTCTTAGGGTTCCTAGAAAAGCACTAAACTTTCGTTCATAGGGCAATCCCAAAGTTGTTGTTAAACTAATCCTAATAATCTTTCAATCTTAAGGATTAGTTCACCAACAACAATGGGGGATTGGTAATTCAATCATCAAACTATCAAAGTCAAATCTTTACCATGTTTCCCCTAATTCCTAATCATAAGAATTAGCTATGCATACTTTTAATTATGAAACTAATAATAACAAGAACTAAGAACATCAAAGGAATCAACATAATTAAAGATGGCAATAAAAGGGAAAACATGTATTGAGAAAACAATAATAAGATGAACAATAAGATTAATTAAAAGGGAAAGATTAATTGTATCAAACTTACAAACTTAATTGGAATTCAAGAACAAAGATTGAAACTTGGAAAATATTCTCTCTAAACTATGGAGTTTTTGACTAACATGGAGTGCTTGACCTTATTTTCGTGCTTAGGTCTCCTTAAATAAGTTCTAATTTTAAGATTAAACAAGTAAAACACGAAATAAAAGACGCGGACGCAGTTTCTGGGTCGGTCGACCTCTTTTCCGGGTCGGTCGACCTCTTCTGTTGATATCGGGCTTTCCGTATTCTGGGCTTTGGTCGGTCGACCTCTTTGGTGGGTCGGTCGACCCTTTCCTGTACGTATCAGCTTAAATTTGGCCTGCAAACAACACTTGGATGTGCATCCGGATCCTTGCTCCGCATTATTACTCAAAACAGCTTCCGGAGGACGATTAAAGTTCAGTTTTGCCCACTTCCGCGTATTCCTACATTTAGAACATAGAAATGCCAAAGTAAACCGTTTCGGGAGAAATAGCAACTAAAAGTCACGACAATATAAGAAAATACGTGCCAAAAGAATAAATAAAATGCATAAAATAGGCACGTATCAAACTCCCCAAACCAAACCTTGCTTGTCCTCAAGCAAGCACTAAGACTCAAAAGAAAAGAAAAACTTCTAATGGAACGGATTTCATACTCTTAGGACCAAACACAACACCATGCCTAACCAATTTAATGCAACCTTCAAATATAATCAAGCATAATGTCAAGAGCAAAACGAATTGAACAAGTTGGAAAAATATGCTAAACTTTCAACCTTGCAAGACTCATTCTAATTGGACTCTCGCGGTACGCTCGAGACACTCATGAAAACAAAGGGTCAAATGTATATGTGAAAGATAAGAAGATAAATAAAAGTAGAGACTCTCACCTATCTGCGACCCGTAAGAACATGCCTGCAATCTAACATGAATAAAATCTCTACAACCGTACATATGCATTCCCACACTAGATAACCATGACACATGCTGAAGCAATTTTGGGATTGTGAGGCTAAAGGTAAGAAGGGGTTAAAATAAGTTATGGGAAGAGGGGTTAAACCGAGCTAACAACCATCTATCCATACTATAAGTTCACTTCCATTACTTTTCAAAACATGCCAATGCTCAAAGTTAGGAGCAAAAATCACAATTTCTCTAATTTTCTCCTTCTCTTTCTTTCTTTCTTCCTTTCTTTTTTTCAGAACCGTCCTGCTCAATGGTCATGGTCGACCGACCTGTAATTTAGGTCGACCGACCACCCTTGAAAACAGGCAGACTCGTTTTTTCTGTTTTTTTTCTGATTTGATTTCTTATTTTTTTTCATTTCTTTTTCTCTTTTCTTCTCTTTTTTTTATCTCTTTTCTTTTTCTCATTTCCATCGTTCTCACAAAATCAAGATTTATCGATGAAGCACAAACCAAAGGATGGCCAAAACAGTCCCATCACTACATTACTAGCTCGGCTAGGGTAGGCAATTTTTAGGATGTAGCAAATGGGATAAAAGATTCAATTTGGCTATGTGAGGATTATGGGTAAAATGAGAAAAAGGGACCTCTACCACATGTGTCAACAAACCACAAACCCGAATGCATATAGGTATTAAGTAGACAAAATTCATGCTTATGCACGTTGATATGACATGCCTCAAGAGGAGAAACTACTCACAAACCTACATGAAATCGGTCATGAATGTCACCGATTTATTAAGCTCTAATCCTTAGAATATGTAGTTTCTTGCCAAGAAGAGAGTCAAGTTTAATAATTTAGCATGAAATCAACAAAAACTCGTAGATAATGCAAAAGACTAGCTTGAAAATTTTTGAAAAATGCAAGGCAAGGCAATAAGTGATATGTGAGGCATAAATCGTATTTGTCCGTTCCGACTTGACCCGTAAGCTAAAAACATGTGACAGAAAAGAACGCGTGACAGAAAAAGGATGAAAATAAGAAAAACACCTAAAGGAATGAAAACAAAAGACACCTAAACAATTGCAGACTCACAAAGGAGTATGCAAACACCCTCCCCAAACCAAAACGCACAATGCCCTCATTGTGCTCATCAGCATACAACCACAGCATAGGGATGGGGATAGGCAGAAAAGAAACAAACAAAGAAAGGAAAAGGAAAAAGACTAGAAACTACAAAAAGAGTCCAAGGAAGAAGGAGGGAAAAACTGGAAATCTAAAGGGAAATAAAAGAAAAAACTACTTACAAGACGGAGGGACCTCCCCAAACCGAACCCCGAAGAGGGTAAGGTTAAGCACGTCCCTAGTCCTCTGGGTCAAACTCCGACCCAGAGCCATCTCCTTCTGCCTCCTCCTCTTCCTCATCATCAGACCATATGCCTGTTCCCGAGGCAGAGCCTGAAGCTTCACCGTAGTCACGACCGCCTGCGAGAGGTGTGTACCAGGTGGGGTGACTCCAAGGGCCGGTGGGGAGCCTACCCTGAGTAGCATACTCCGAGTAGCCCGGATACTGGTAGAGACTGTCGTTCAACTGTTTTTGGTTCAACCGCCTGCAAAGGTCCGCCACCATGAGTGGGGGAGATCTGTCATCAACAAAAGGAGGAACAGTAAAATCATTTGGGTACCCCGTCTCAGGTGCATCATAGTGGGCACCGGGAGCAGGGACCCTATTGGCTCTAAAGGGGCCTCCTCTAAGTGGAAGGCGGTAGGATGGGAGGAGTGGTCTAGGCCCCCCCCTGAAAATTATCAAGGGGCAACATGGGGGGAGCCGTGGTGATGGGGATGCGATCACTGAGGTAGGTGTCTACCTTCCAATAATCCTTCTTGTCCACCCAATGCACGGACTTGACATAAGCCATGTCCATGTACCGGGAGAGAGTGTCAATCGCATCCTCATAACGAGGGAACTGAGGAACAAGAAAGCGGGCCAATCGAGTGACTAGCCCACCACAGACAATAGTAGTTAAGGAAGTTCCCTCGCCCACCGACACAAAGTGAGAGGCGACCAAATACGCAGTGTTATAAAACTGCTGACCCGTACGTCTAACATTAAGATAGCCAGACAAAATGGAGAGCTTAATGTTTTTAACATTTTGAGACTCTTTACGGCCAAAAACAGTGTTGGCCAAAAGACGCAAATAATAACGGGGGGCGGGTAAGTGAATGGTACTGTTTTTCTTCTTCCTATCGCTGGAATCAGAAAGACAGGACCACATGTCATTATATGACCCAGTGGGGTCACCCGTAAGACCCGTAGAAGATAAGCCTAGAAATTGAGCAAATTCATTCAAAGTTAAAGAAAATGTTTCATTAAACAAACGAAAAGAAAGGCACTTATTATCATAGCCGGGATTATAAGCTTGAAAATCAAAAATAAAGGAAGAAAAGAACTCAAGAGTGAGAAGGGTATAAGTGAACTCATCCATAGTGACAAGTCCTGAGAAACCCGTCCCATTGAGCAAGAACACCACATCATCATGACACCCCAAAGCTTGCAATGCCGGAACATGAAGGAACCGGGTGACCACCACTAAGCAAAAAGTGGAAAGATGAAGGAAACGGGCTTTTTGAGCCGGAGTGTTGAAGATGATTTGCGGATAGTTTGGTAGACTATCCGTATCCAGCACCGTCAACGCTCCTGACCTAGGAGCACGGCCTCGGGAGGTGCTCGCTCCGGAAGTGCGGGAGCGCTTTCCGCCTTGTCCACGGCTAGACATTATTAATCTGAAAAGTTCAATAAAATTTAAGTTTTGTGCAAATATTAAAACATTTTCTTAACAAAATTATGAACAAAATACGAACAAAAAAAACTTCTGTAACAGTGATTGGGTCGGCCGACTTCATAGAGAGGTCGGTCGACCACTGTCGCTACAATTTTTAGAGTTCTGTAACAAAAACAGGTCGGCCGACCGCAATCCGAGGTCGGTCGACCAACTACCAGTAGATTCAGAAAAACTGTAATGACACTGCGGTCGATCGACCTCAAACCTAAGTCGACCGACCGACCAAACGAAAGAACGAAATTCAGGAAAATTTGCAGTTTGGTCGGCCGACCTCCGTTTTGAGTCGGTCGACCGTGAACAGTGTCAGAAAAAAAATTACGGGTTTGAGATCGTGCAGAAATTAGGCATAGAAATTGCAAGAAAGAATTATACTAACCCTAACAGCACAAAACCACACATTTTTTACAGATCCGAGACTATAAAACCTAAAGGAAGAAGAAAACTTAAAAAGAAAACACAAACATGCTTGAAAACGAAATTAGGGGCCAAAATAAACAGAAAAAGACAAACTAAAACTACCTAGAACAAAATTAGGATGCTAGGAAACGAAAAAGAGAAAGAAAAAACTAAGAAACACATACCTTGGATGGAGAAAGATGAAAGAAAGCAAGGAAAATGAGTGAAGGATGAAGAAGGTGGGTGGTTAGGGTTTTTAAGAGAGAGAGGAGGTTCAGAAAGTGTGAGGAATAATTGTGTTTTCAAAACACATAAAGACCAAAGACTCTAACTCAAAGAAAAAACCGGAAAAAAAATACCCGAGGTCGGTCGACCTAATATTTGGGTCGGTCGACCTCTGTCCTGCATACCTGCTCTATCAGATTTTATTTAATGCTGTCAGAAGGTCGGTCGACCTTCATAGCGGGTCGGTCGACCTCTGACCTGACGATTCCTCTTATTTTCCTGCAAAATCTCAAAATCTCATCAAGGACTTAAAGCGGAAATTACAAAAAACGTAAAATTAAGCTAGAACACAGGTTGCCTCCCGTTTAGCGCTGGTTTAAGAGGTCCCGCACGACCCTTTTACCTATCAAGAGGCATCCGAAAAAGGGTCAAAGTAAGAAACTTCAACCTTACCAATAAATTCGTTCTCTCCGCGGAAGTGCTTCACATATTGGCCATTGACTTTGAACCTCTCCCCGGATGAGGTTTCTAACTCTATTGACCCAAATTTTGAGACAGGTGTGATGGTGTAAGGTCCGCTCCACCTGGATTTCAGCTTACCAGGAAAAAGACGAATACGAGCATTAAAAAGCAACACCCTATCACCTACCTGAAAGTCACGCCTAATGATTCTCTTGTCATAGCAGCGCTTTGTTTTCTCTTTATAAATCCTGGCATTGTCATAGGCTAACAACCTGAATTCTTCTAACTAATTGAGCTGCAACAAACGTTTCTCACGGGAAAGATTAGGGTCTAAATTAAGATCACATATAGCCCACCAAGACTTACGTTCTAACTCTACTAGTAAATGACAAGTCTTACCATAAATCAACCGGAATGGTGACATTCTTATTGGGGTTTTGAACGCAGTTCTATAGGCCCATAAAACATCATCAAGTTTTAGACTCCAATCTTTCCTGGACTTAGAAACAACTTTGGCTAGGGTCTCCTTGAGTTCCCTATTAGAGATCTCAACTTGACCACTAGTCTGAGGGTGATAAGCTAAACCCCTATGATGTTGGACACCGAATTTATTTAACAAGTCACCTAAGCGTTTCTCCTTAAAATGCATACCTCCATCACTTATGACAACCCTAGGGACACCAAAACGAGGAAATATGATTTTTTTAAACATCTTAATAACAGCCTTTGCATCATAATGGGGAGTAGCTATAGCTTCTACCCATTTAGACACATAATCAACAGCTACAAGAATATACCTGTTACCTTGACTATTGGGAAAAGGTCCTTGATAATCAATGCCCCAGACATCAAAAATCTCTACCTCTAAAATACCAACCTGCGACATCTCATGTCTTTTTGAGACATTCCCAGTTCTTTGACAGGCATCAAAGCTACCTACAAAATTCCTACAGTCAGCATGCAAAGTAGGCCAATAAAAACCAGACTGTAATACCTTGGTCACGGTCCTAGATGGACCGTGGTGACCACCATATGCAGAAGGGTGACATGCTTCCAGAATGTCCTTCACCTCCCAATGGGGGACGCATCTCCGGATGAGTCCATCTCCGCATTCCTTGAAAACATAGGGGTCATCCCAAAAATACTGTTTTGCATCAAACATAAATCTCTTCTTTTGTTGCCATGACAACTTAGGAGGGATTTTACCTGTGACAGCAAAGTTAGCAAAATCAGCATACCAAGGAGGGGGATAAGAACCTGAACTATTAATGATAAATAAACTCTCATCAGGAAATGAATCATCAATAGGCAAAGAATCCTCCCCATCAGTCAGCTGAAGGCGAGATAGGTGATCAGCTACCACGTTTTCCGCGCCTTTCTTGTCCCTAATCTCAATGTCAAACTCTTGGAGAAGGAGTATCCACCTTAAGAGCCTTGGCTTTGAATCTTTCTTTTGGAAAAGACCCTTTAAAGCTGCATGGTCAGTGTAAACAATTACCTTATTACCTACTAAATAGGACCTGAATTTTTCTAAGGCAAAGATCACAGCTAGCATTTCCTTCTCAGTGGTGAAATAGTTGACTTGAGTCTCATCTAGGGTGCCGCTCGCATAGTATATAGCATTAAGAGCCCTGTTCTTCCTTTGACCTAGCACAGCACCTACAGCGTAGTCACTAGCATCGCACATGATCTCAAAGGGGAGATCCCAATCTGGTGGCTGAATGATTGGTGCTGAGATCAAAGCTTCCTTCAACCTGTTAAAAGCTGAAAGGCACTCATCAGTAAAAGCAAAGACAACATCCTTAAGGAGCAACTGTGTAAGTGGTTTAGCAATTTTAGAAAAGTCCTTAATGAAACGCCTGTAAAATCTGCGTGTCGTAAGAAACTTCTCATCCCCTTAACATTAACAGGAGGAGGTAATTGCTCAATCACCTGCACTTTTGCTTTATCTACATGTATACCTTTATCAGAAATTAGATGCCCTAACACTACCCCTTCAGTAACCATAAACTGACACTTTTCCCAGTTTAAGACAAGGTTTACATCAATACATCGCTGCAAGACTTTATCAAGATTAGCTAAGCATTGATCAAAAGCACTACCATAAACAGAGAAATCATCCATAAATACATCCATGATGTTTTCTATAAAGTCAGAAAAGATACCCATCATGCACCTTTGAAAGGTAGCAGGAGCATTACATAACCCAAAAGGCATCCTGCGATAAGCAAAAACACCCTGTGGGCAAGTAAAAGTAGTCTTACTCTGATCATCAGGATGGATGGGAATCTGGAAAAAACCTGAATAACCATCTAGAAAACAGAAGAATTTATTAGAAGCCAATCTTTCAGTCATTTGGTCAACAAAAGGAAGGGGGAAATGGTCTTTCTTGGTGGCGGCATTTAATTGTCTATAATCAATGCACATCCGCCACCCAGCTACAACTCTAGTGTGTATTAACTCATTTTTATCATTTTTAACCACTGTGGTTCCTCCTTTCTTAGGAACCACCTGAACTGGGCTAACCCACTTGGAGTTGCCAACTGAATAGATAATACCTGCATCGAGAAGTTTCATTACCTCAGCCATAACCACCTCCTGCATCTTAGGATTCAACTTACGCTGTCCCTGTCTATAAGGCTTATGCCCTTCCTCTAACTCTATTCTGTGCATGCAAACATCAGGGCTTATGTCCTTAATATCATCCAAAGAATAACCTAAAGCTTTCCTATACTTTTTGAGAACAGTCATTAAAGCAGAAAGTTGGTCAGGATCAAGTTTAGAACTAACAATTGCAGGGTATTGTTCAGTATCATCTAAGAAAACATACTTAAGATTAGGAGGAAGTGGCTTACGCTCTGGTACCTTTACCTCAACGGCTTGAACAGAATCAGTACTAATGTAATAGCACATGTTTACCAGATTTGCATTGGCCAAGCTTATGAGCTTCTCATTCTCTTCTTCAGTAAGCTCAAACTCCTCTATCTCTACTTCTATCACCTCCAGCTCTTCAGCATCCTCAGCTGGATTACCTGCACACTTATCCAAAACTGTTAGATCATCTAAGGGATCCTTGGTCAAGGATTACCTCCAATTAAGGATAACATTCCTGTCTATAATTTCAATGGAGCAACAAGTATTATCAGTAGGAGTAGTTGCCTTATGGGCAAGACTAAACTCGATAGTGTCATCTCCAACCTCTAAAGTAATGATCCCGCATTTGACATCTATCACAGCCCCAGCTGTGTGTAAAAATGGTCTACCTAAAATAATAGGTATTTGACTATCCTCGGCAATGTCTAAAACAACGAAATCAACAGGAATAAAGAACTTTCCCACTCTAACTGGGACATCCTCCAAGACCCCTAATGGTCTTTGGGTTGATCTATCAGCCATCTGTAGGGTAATATTGGTGACTTTAAGTCTACCTAAATTAAGTCTTTCACAAACAGAATAAGGCATAACACTGATACTAGCCCCTAGATCACAAAGGGCTTTCCCTATAATATGATTACCTATGGTACAAGGGATAGAAAAACTACCTGGGTCTTTTAACTTGGGTGCTATATTATTTTGTGAAAGAACATAACATTCCTCCACAAAAGCAACAGCACCGTCGTCCTGAAAATTCCTCTTACGACTCAAAATATCTTTCATGAATTTAGCGTAAGAAGGTACCTGGGTAATTAAATCAGTAAAAGGGATGGTTACCTCAAGATTCTTCACCATTTCCAAAAACTTACCGAATTTCCGATCCTCTTTTGAATTTTTCAGTCTTTCGGGATAAGGAACGGTGACATTAGCCATAGGATCAGCAACCTTTGGCTTTTTCAGCTGTAATATCTCAGTGAGGCCTTGAATGAGGGAAGGATCCAGCGATTCGGGAGTTAAAACTGCATTCTGCTCTGGAACACTGGTCGGTCGACCTGGCGTAGGGGTTGGTCGACCAGACCTTGTACCATCGGAATCTTTTTGTTTTCCAGAAATTGATCTCACGTCAGGAATCGAGGTCGGTCGACCTACAGTAGGGGTCGGTCGACCTCCTGACCTGTTCACGGGATCAATTTCTTCGTTTTGAACTTAAGCAGAATTATCCTTTGGGGCTGGTCCTTCATAAGCACGACCACTCCTAAGATTTATAACATTCAGCGTCTCCATGGGTCCTTCAAAACTAGCTGGAGAGCTAGTTGTTTGGTTGGCTATGTTTATCAATTGTTCTCCAAAAGTCTTCATAGAAGCTACTTGAGCCTTTCCCATCTCCAAAACCTGTTTTGTTAGAGCATGAACAAGCTCTCTCAATTCCACAATCTCACCCGTGTTGTCAACCGTAGTAACTAGGTTCGCACTTTCAAGCTTCAGCTGGGTTGCCTCAAGCTTTTCAAAACGGGCTTCAACGGTTGTCTCAAGAGCCAACACTCTATTCATCTGCACATTCAGCCTTCGCGAATTCCCACGGGAACTCCCAAAGGCAGCCCTATGCACCGCCATGTCTTCAATGGTTTTCCAACCCTTCATATGGTTGGTGTTGTTCTGGAATCTCCCATTGGCGGCCGCATCAAGAATCACCTTATAGTCATCGTAAAGGGGGTTGTAAAATTGGTTACATAAGTACCATTGTTGAAAGTTATGGTGAGGGATAGAACGGACCAAATCCTTGAACCGATTCCATGCTTCACAAAATCCTTCATCTGGCCCTTGTTTAAAGTTAGTGATTTGGCTTCTCAAGTCATTGGCCTTCGCAAGAGGAAAGTATTTTCTATAAAAAGCCAATGCCAAGGAAGTCCAATCTGTAACCTCCTCAGCTGCCCTATCAAGGTAACAGTACCAATCTCGCGCGACATCTTTCAATGAATAAAGGAACATCATTGCCAGCACCTCATCCTGAGTCACCCCGGCAGGTATGCGTATGGAACAGCAATAATTCGTGAATGTCGTAACATGCTTCAACGGATCCTCATTGGGTAGACCAGAAAATTGACTCCGTTCCACCAGAATGATGTGATTCGGGTGGAGTTCAAAGGAACCAGTGGTGGGAGTAGGCAAGGTGAATCCTTTTGGTAAATCTTGAACCATTGGCTGTAGGTGGTCATAAATAGACTCCATGTCTAAACAAGAGAGTACTCAAGCCTTCCTCTCAAAAACCTGTCTTCTAGTATGCAGAAAACAACACTAGAGGAAAAGGTAAGTAACGGTCTTAAGGAACCTAAGTTCCTTAAGACAAGAAAAATAAACTAAAAAGTAACAAACAAAATTATACCGTCTCCCCGGCAACGGCGCCAATATTTGACACCCGTCGTTGAGGGGTGCCAAGGATAAGATTTATAAAACCTCAGCTTAAACTAGATAGGATAAGTCAAGGGTCGAACCACAAGGAGACAAGGTTAATTATGTTTGTGAATTTAAAGTCTATTGCAAGTAACCAAAAAGGGGGGGTTGATTTAAGATCTGAACTAACAACTAAAAGAGCAAATAAACAAGAGAATTAAAATAAGATAAAAAAGGAGATTAGGAACTTTGGTTCCCCATGGTTAAAACAAGTCAATGAAAGGTAAAATAACCAAATAACACAATCCCAAGGAACAAAGAATAAACCTTTAGGTCAATATTCTACCCAATCCTTACGGTCTTAGGGTTCCTAGAAAAGCACTAAACTTTCGTTCATAGGGCAATCCCAAAGTTGTTGTGAAACTAATCCTAATAATCTTTCAATCTTAAGGATTAGTTCACCAACAACAATGGGGGATTGGTAATTCAATCATCAAACTATCAAAGTCAAATCTTTACCATGGTTCCCCTAATTCCTAATCACAAGAATTATCTATGCATACTTTTAATTATGAAACTAATAATAACAAGAACTAAGAACATCAAAGGAATCAACATAATTAAAGATGGCAATAAAAGGGAAAACATTCATTTAGAAAACAATAATAAGATGAACAATAAGATTAATTAAAAGGGAAAGATTAATTGTATCAAACTTACAAACTTAATTGGAATTCAAGAACAAAGATTGAAACTTGGAAAATACTCTCTCTAAACTATGGAGTTTTTGACTAACATGGAGTGCTTGACCTAATTTTCGTGCTTATGTTTCCTTAAATAAGTTCTAATTACAAGATTAAACAAGTAAAACACGAAATAAAAGACGCGGACGCAGTTTCTGGGTCGGTCGACCTCTTTTCCGGGTCGGTCGACCTCTTTTGTTGATATCGGGCTTTCCGTATTCTGGGCTTTGGTCGGTCGACCTCTTTGGTGGGTCAGTCGACCCTTTCCTGTACGTATCAGCTTAAATTTGGCCCGCAAACAACACTTGGATGTGCATCCGGATCCTTGCTCCGCATTATTTCTCAAAACAGCTTCCGGAGGACGATTAAAGTTCAGTTTTGCCCACTTCCGCGTATTCCTACATTTAAAACAGCCAAAGTAAACCGTTTCGGGAGAAATAGCAACTAAAAGTCACGAAAATATTAGAATATACGTGCCAAAAGAAGAAATAAAATGCATAAAATAGGCACGTATCAAAAGGTTTCCCTCGATCGTGATAAAAGGTTTGGTTTGGGGAATTTGATGCGTGTCTATTTTATGATGTTTTACATCTATTTTTACACGCATTTTGTTGCTCATTTACTATGTTTTAGCCTTTATTTCCCAACAATTGTTAACTCAGAGCGCCAAGGAACGATTTTACACCAAATTTATGCCCTCAGGTTTTTTTCATAGCCAAGGAACGATGGAAAGTCAACTCAGAGCGCGACCCAAGTACCACAAAGTCAAACCAAGGCGAAATCAAGGCAATCCTACAGGAATTAAGGTCGACCGACCTACTACATGGGTCGGCCGACTAGGACTCTGTTATGGAAAGTCCAGAAATCACTGAAGCCCGACATTAGGTCGAACGACCTACTATTGAGGTCGGCCGACCTCAGCGCAGACCCAGAAGTTTTCCGAAAGCCCATTGAAGTGTTTAGGTCATTAGGAAACTCTTTATTTTCTACCTATATAAGCTAATCTCGTGTTGAGGATTAAACATTCAAGTTCCATCTAGTTCCATTCAGTTTTTAATCATGTTATCTATCATAGAGTTACAATCTAGTTTTAGTTCTAATCTTTCAATAATCATCAAACACTTTAGTTTTATTCATTGTTCATCATCAATCTTTCTACAATAATCAATGTAACATCCCGTATTTTCGTAAAATCTATTTTAGGCGTTTTAAATTATTTTAAGTAATAAAATAATATTTTTATAATTTATCGTGAAAGATTTTAAATAAATAAGTAAGATCCGTCTTAAGAACCTTAAGTCCTTAAGACGAATACAAACTTGGTAAGGTTAAGTTCCCAACTTAAAAACCCGTTCAAGTATCCTAACCCGTTTCATTTTAAACGGAAAGGACACTACTTAAACCCTTATAAGCTCTCATATGTCGACATAACATCTCCTTCACAACTCATTTCACTGTAAACATATTTTCTTCAAAAACCTCCATTAATATCATCTTCTTTTGCTCTTTTCTTCATCATCCGTCTACCGATTTAAGGTAATAATAACATTTTCGGAAACCTCATTTAATGTCCAAGCCATCTATCACTTTCGTTTTGCATTTCATCGACTTCGAAAATTGGGCTGTCTTGCCTAATTCCCTTTTTTCTCCGTTAACATCGTTTTTCGTGCTTGTAGGCGTGGGCTTGGATGATCCGGAAGTTGACAGCTTCGTGGTAGAGGAGGATCTTTAAGCCGGATTGCATTTAAGGTGACGATAATGAGAAAACTCGGCCTTATTATGAATATTAGCAAGTTTTGATGTGTTCTTCCTAATGTTTCTGATTTTTGTTTAAGAATGACGTTTAAGGGACTTAGTAACATGTTTAGGATTGTTCATACCTGTTGAATTCATGCCTTGTGATGTTGTTACATGTTCATAAGCTTATTTTCAGTTTTTCGCAAAGTTAAGACGGATACATTGTATAATCGTTTGAGGATTGTTTTGTGGTTTGTTTGCTATTAGATAACTAGTATTGGATGATTTATAATATTGGGTAAACTTCATTGGTAACGATTCATAAGAATTGGTGTCGATTTATTGGTTTTTGAAGTGGCTGGAAAACACGATATTGGCGAACAGGCTCTCGGAGCCGGCCGACCGGCTGGGAGCGTCTTTAGTGTGTTTTGCGAATTTTGAAGGAATTTGGCTTTGGACTGCCAGCCAGCCGACCGACTGCCTGCCGACCGGCTGGTGGTCTCGTTGTGTTGTTTTGCGTATTTTCGAGACCATAAGAATAGGGAGCCCAGCCGGCAGATCGGCCGCCTGCCAGCCGGCTGGGAGTGCATTTAGGTGTGGGTTACGAATGTTGAGAACCTAGAATTTGGGTTCCCAGCCGGCCGACCGGCTGCCTGCCGACCGGCTGGGAGTCCTTCTTGGGCTGTTTCGTTTTTAAAGAAAGAAAGCTGGGCTGGGTTGCCAGCCGGTGGACCGGCAGCCAGCCGACCGGCTGGGAACCCCTGTAGCGTGTTTTTAATTAGTAAATCGTTCGTAACTTTTAAACGGTTAATCGGTTTTGATTGAAACTCGTTCCTTATATCTTTGATATGTATTTGAGGTGCCCGGAGGATGGGCGACACTATATTGGGTTCGGGAATGGAGTGAGGATAGAGACCCCCCCCGGTCGGGTAACCGAAAGGGAAACCGGCTCTCCCTCAACTTAGTTCCCGGGGTCAATTAAGTGTTGATTAGAAGTTCAAAAGTAGAACTATAGGTTAGTTCATAGACTTGGATGATACTGTATTGATGCGTATTAAGTTATGCCTTAAGCTGGCCTCTGAACTTAATACGTAGGTTGTTTGTCGTGTATGGGAACATGCGTTGAGTTTTCGCCTCTGAGTTCCATACATGTTTGTTTGTCGTGTCTGGGACATGCGTTGAGTTTTCGCCTCTGAGTCTAGACATGTATGTGTGATCGCGTCAGGACATGCCTTAAGCTGGCCTCTGAGTCTGACGAGTAGAGCAACTGCACGACGGGGCAGTCAGGTTGTCATACCTTACCCGGAGTGCAGGTGTTTGGTGCTAGAACATGCGTTGAGTTATCGCCTCTGAGTTTAGTACCTTGTGATGTTGTAGGGGAACATGCGTTGAGTTTTCGCCTCTGAGTCTAGTGTTCTGTGATAGCCGGTCTATGCGTTGAGTTTTCGCCTCTGAGTCCTTGCTTGATATTGTGAACTTGGTATCTAGGTTATGCGTTAAGATGTCGCCTCTGAACCTTTTTACTTGCTGAATGTTTGGTAATTAGGTTATGTCTTAAGTTGACCGCTGAACCTCTTTACTTGATGTTATATCTGCTTGCCTAGAGTTTGGTATAGTGTTAGATATGCATGTTGAAGTTAATGAATATATTGCTTGAGTTATAATCTGTTCATCCAAGGCATTGGATGACTCTATGATCGGTTTCATAAATAGTTGGATTGAAAGACCCCCCGACTGGGTAACCAGTAGGGAAACCGGCTCTCCTTCCTAACGGTTTACGAAGTTGGTTGAGAGTCGTGCAGTAGTGTTTGCATGATAGTATGAGATCAGTTGATGAGATGTTTATACTTCACATGTTTATATATGTTGGAGTATTCTGTATTGCTTTATGTGTTACGTGTCGTTACAAAAGGTGGCTAGGAGAACTCTAGTCACTCCCCACTGATTGTGGCGTACATGTCTTCATGTATGTAGGTACATGCAGGTTGGCAGGGTTCACGAGAGAGCTAGCGAGTGATGATCCTGTTGTCATCATATGACTTACACATTTATCGAGTAGCTAGACTCTTAGTTTTGATACAGTTTTTGGTTGGTGCCTGTAGGGATGTTCCATCCCAGGCTGTTGTACATATTTGGTTTTCAGTACTTAGAACTGTTACTTATCTATTTTGTTTTATTTCAGTTTCAGTTTCTGTTTCAGTTTAACTTCTTCTCGCATGTTGTTTGTGTTAAAAAGTTTTAATTCCGCTGCATTTTTAGTACTTTGTATGTTTTAATTTTCCGCTTTCGCGAGGGCTTTTACAATCAATAAAGTTCGTTCTTTTTCTGCCTTAATCCTTATTTCCGGTAATTTCTCTCTTAATTTCAGTTTTATTATTGTTACTTTAGAATTATTACATCCGGTTAAGTTAGAATCCCAAAGCCTTTATTATTATTGCATGTTTAGATTGATGTTTGTTATGATTTTCATGTTTACTCCTGTTTTTATTATTGTTTCAATAGTTATGAGTAGCTAATTTCTTATGTTAGGATGTAGGGAGTAAATATGGGTAGATAGTATGACTTCTCGAATCGACATGTTGCAGGTAGGAGGTCGGCCGACCGGGGTAGCTGGTCGGTCGACCGACTCGCGTTTGAATTCTGTTTCGCTTTAATTCGTAATCTATAATAACCTACAATGAGACCAAAGGGAGACTTGTAGGATGTTAGTAATGACCTACCCAAGATTGAAAGATACGGGAAGGGCATTGGGTTACACTTTAAGACGGCTAGGTTACTCAAGACTAAAAGGTATCTGACCTAGAATTTAGGAATCACCCTTATTCTTGACACCCAATAATTGTGAGACCTAGGAACTAATAGCACAGGCCGAAATGAGCTATTAGGTACCATAGACTGAAAGGATATGTTACACCACTTACGCGACTACAATACATGTTGACTTAGGATTTATACTATCATAGCTATTTATTACCCAAGCATCCTAGCATCTCTTTTACCATAGTTTATTTCATTCTTATTTCTTGTTTTATTTTTATCTTTGTTTCTAGACTTAGTGACAACAAATCTAAAACCCCCAAATTTGTTACCTTAAAACATTGACCTTAAACAATAAACACTCCCCACCTCTCTATGGTTCGACCCTTGACTTATCCTATCTAGTTTAAGCTGAGGTTTTTATAAATCTTATCTTTGGCACCCCTCAACGACGGGTGTCAAATTTTGGCGCCGTTGCCGGGGAGGTGACGCCAGTGTTTATTGTTTCTTGTTTTTGTTTCTTTTGTTTAAGGAACTTTTGTTCCTTAAACCTTCTCACTTTTTTCTTGTAGTTTCCATCTTATGCGCAGGTCAGTTCAAGGAGAACTCCTACCACTAGACCACGAGCTTAAGAGGACTCTAAGAGAAAAGAGGAAGCAACTTTTAGAGAGTAGGGAAGGAGGTTCACCATCTTCCCTATTCCAAGAAGACATCTTTGAACAACCATCTTCACCACAAAACAAACCACAGTCACAACCAAACTCACCCCACAATCCATCCATACCAAAAACACCAACAAATACCTATTTCCAAGTTTTTCCAAAAGAGGAAGAGAAGATGGCTGAAGAAGCCACCATTGCCAGTCACTCCATGCCTCAGGTGAAGGACCTATACAAAGGGTTTACTTTACATGCAGGTACTAGAAAGCCATTCGAGGCCAAGCCTGCCTACATCACCATGGTAGAGAAATATCAATTTGGAGGCTCGGCCAATGAGGATGCCGCAAAGCATATTGAAATCTTCACAGATTACATATGCTCTATTGCACCCCCAGATGGAGTGACGCAGGACCAGATTAAACAAACCATGTTCATCTTCTCTCTCAGGGATTCAGCGAGGGAATGGTATCGAGATCTTGACCGCACTACTGCGGGAGTCACAGATTGGAACACTTTGGCCTTGGTCTTCTACAGGAAGTACTACTCTGCAACCAAGACCAATGCCCTAAGGGCGCAGATAACAAGTTTTAAGCAAGGGCCTAATGAAGACTTTAATGAGGCTTGGGACAGGTTCAAGAGACTTGTTCGATCCATACCACAACATGGATTTGAACAATGGTTTCTTTGTAACCAGTTCTACAATGGTCTCTATGACGATAACAGGGCCTACTTGGATGCTGCAGCCAACGGAAGGTTCCAAGAAAATTCTGGAGAGACCAAGGGTCTCAAGATTATAGAGGATGTTGTCGTGCACCGTGCTGAACATGGGACTTCCCGTGGTAACCAAAGGAAGGCCGAGTCTAATGTTGCAGCAATAGAGGCCTTGATGGCCAAGCTAGATAAACTGGAGAGTGGCGGGAAGTTTGAGATTGGGAGTGGGAGTAAAGGAGGTATGTACCAAGTGAATGCCGTTCAAGACGGACCATTTGTATGTGAGAGATGTGGTGGAGAGCGGCACGTGTCAAAGTTTTGTACCTCATCTAACGAGACAGGTGCCGCCTTTCAGCATTATCGTCGGAATAACTTTTATGATCCAAACAATAATAATGTCCATCCCAACATGTGGTGGACAAGCCAGAATGTCCTTAACCCACAACACTTACTACCCCAACAAAACTCCACATACATCCCTCCACATAAGCAAAGTTTCCAAAAACCCCCCTTCAACCCTCAACCACTTTCAAACCCACCACCCAAAACGGATGCTCTCATCCAAAACCTCATTGGGTTGGTTCAAAAGGAATCTCAGGCAAGGGAAGCAGGGATGAAGATGTTAGAGTCTCAAATTGCTCAAATCGCGAGCAAGAATGATACTAGGGCTCCGGGTCAACTTCCGACTAAGACGGACCAAAAGATAGAGACTCTAAACATCATATCATTGAGAAGTGGAGCTAAGGTGGGAAGTGAGGAAGCTAGTGAAAAGAAGAAGGAGAAACAGCCGAAGACGCTGAACAGCAAACCGGGTCGACCAACCTCTGATGCCAGTCGGTCGACCGCGGAGCAGATTCCAGAAGTTCCTGACGTACAGGAAGTCGGTCGACCGACCGAGGAAGAGGGTCGACTGACCCCTGATGCTGAAAAATCGGAAGCCTATAGACCTGAAATGCCAGAAAATCTAAGGGACTTCCTATTTCGGGTTGACAAGACCCCTAAGTTCCTGAGGAGGGCTGCCAATGCTGGGGATTCCGCCCCTCCGTATCCTGAGAGACTCACACCAACAAAGGAACATGTATCATTTGACAAATTTAAAGACGTAATTCGTTCATTGAATGTTCAAGTTCCGTTTTTAGAACTAGTTCAACAAGTTCCTTCATATTTTAAATTTATGAGACAACTTTTATCACGAAAGCGGTCTCTAGATAAAGTTGAGTCGGTAGCCCTTACCGAAGAGTCGTCCAGTTTTTTGTCCAATGTTATTGCCCCTCATAAATTACAGGACCCTGGGAGTTTTTCTGTACCTTGCAATATAGGGACCTTCCCTGTTAAAAAGGCCCTATGTGATCTAGGGCCCAGCATTAGTGTCATGCCCTTGAGTGTTGCCTTAAACCTAGGAATGACCAATTTTGCATAAACTAGTATGACTGTCCAAATGGCCGACCGTACATCTATGGAACCCATAGGGGTGTTGGAAAACATCCCTGTGCGCATTGACAGGTTTTTCTTACCAGTCGACTTTGTAGTTTTGGACATCCCTGAGGATGCCCATATACCTATAATACTAGGGAGACCATTCCTTCACACCGCGGAAGCCATCATTGATGTGGGTAGTGGGACATTAACCTTTAAGGTAGGGAAGCATTCCATCATTTATGGCCTATCTTATAGGAAGAAAGATGCTATGACTCCTATTACCTGTAACGCTATTGCTTCTGAAAAGAAGTATAAGGTCATCACTACTTCCCCTACTTTGTTACCTACACCTATACCTGTTTTTCCACCTCCGCCCCAGATTGGGAGCAATATGGAGGATGCTTCTATTGTGACTAATGCAGGAATTGGTTTGGGGAAACCCACAATAAAGGACGTCATAATGCAAAGAGGAGGACTAGGGATCCCGAGCTATAAGGAGAACGAGGATCCAGATATTGCTGATAAGGAAGACAAGAGAAGAGAAGAAAAAGAGAAGAGTTCGTCGCATATGCTTTGCGACAGAGAGGAGACGTGTTTTGCTATTCAAACAAACACAGCGGAGACTACGACATATCGCCAAAAGCCGTGGTCTGAGATTTTCCGCATCTTTAGCGGATAGTTGTTTCAGTTTTAAGCTCCTAAGACAATTTACTTTCTGTTTTGTTGAGACTTTTTATTTTGTTTGCTTCAGGTTTTAGAACTTTTTCGTTTTGTTTGCGTAGTTAAGACATCTAGACTTGCTTCTGGGATCTTGCGCACAGGCTGGGTGCGTATTTATATGATTTGCCAGGTTTGAGGGAGAATGACTTGGTTGATACAAGGGATTTCTGAAGAAAAGAAGGCCGCTGTGTAGCAGAAACGGTCGACCGACCAGTAACACCAGTCGGTCGACCTGACCCCTACAGTTCTGGAATTCCTGCAATCTGCAGGAAGGTCGGTCGACCAGAGAAGTAGGTCGGTCGACCTACCCATCTGTTACAGCTTGCTCGTTTCTTCCTAGGGAGTTATGCAACCATCTTACGTACTTGAAGTGGCACTGCTGGCCACCAAAACCTCCCAGCTTATGCTGGTTTGGGGAGGTTTTATCATACGCTTGAAAATCCAGTGAGTTCTTTCCTTTTTTCTTGGTTTTTTTTTCTTGCATTTTTCCTTTAACTTTATGAAACCTTTGCTTAGGCTGATGCACAATGGGGACAATGTGCGGGTTGGTTTGGAGAATGGTTTTGTGTCACATGCATTTTCCGTTTCATTTTTGTCACACGTTTATTGCATTTCTGTCTTGCATTGTTTTTTTCTTTATTTTCCTTGCATATACAAAAAAATCCAAAAAAATAGAAAATTTTCAAAAATTCAAAAAAAATGCACGTTTAATTTAGCATATAGGTCGAGTCGGAACAAAAGTATTTCAAGGATGATCTTTGCTATCTTACATGTTTATGCCTTTACCTTGCCTTGTCAACTTGTTTTAGTATGAGTGTCTTTTGCATATCTACGAGTTTTTGTCAATTTGTATATCTTGAGACTTGACTTATACCTTGACAATCTACTATACATTCTGAGCTTTTAGAGCTTATTTCCTGGTTTCATTCTTAAACCCGTTGTCTAGGATGTGAGTAGTACTCCCCTTGGAACATGTTACATCAATATGCATAAACATGAACTTGAATTGTTATATACTTGTTTTACTATCTCGTTTTGTGAGTCTTGGTACGTGCATTTGGGATCCCTTTTTCTCTTATTTACCCATAAGCCTTACATAGCCAAAATTGCCTTTTTATTCCCCCAAAACTACATCCCATACTTTGCCTACCCTTCCAAGCTAGTATTTTGGTCTTTGGTTTATTTTTTGAGGCATCTTGGTTTGTATGCTATCTTGAGCAAAAAGAGAAAATAAAGAAAGAAAGAAAAAAAAAGAACAGAAAAATTCAGAAAAAGAAAGAAAGAAAAGAAAAACGAAAAAAAAAAAATCAAAATTTACAGCAAAGTCAGTCGACCAACCACCTTCATATGTCGGTCGACCAACTGGCAATATCAGATTCAAATTTTCGTTCCGGAATTCCCTTTCTTTTATATGTTATCACTCCCGTACTTCATTCAAAATATTTGGGAGTCCTTTCTTATATTTAATGTAAGAGTTGTGCTACAAAAGAACACTTTCTTAATATCAAAAAGTCGTGAAATATGTTGTTGGGAACCGGTTTTACTAGCTTGACTACTAACCCCACAAATCCAAAAACATCTTAACCACTTTTACCTTTTACCTCACATATCTTTCATCACCTCAATTGCATGTGCCTAAGTCACTTAATGAGTATAAGTATACATGGTTGTAGAATTCTTGTTCATGTTAGATTGCAGGCATGTTTTCATGGGTCGCAGTTTGGTGAGTGTCATGACAATATACTTCTTCCTATCTTTTACGTATATTCACCCTTTGCTTCATAAGTGTCTCGAGCGTACCGCGAGAGTCCATGGTATAAAGTCTTTATAGTCTCTAGTTTTGCAAAGTTTGACAACACCATAACTCGTTTGCATGATTTGAATACTATCTCATTTTGTACTTGGCCTTGGTTTAGGCTAACATGTAAATTTCGCTCTGAGATTGAAATCGTTCCATTAGTTAAGATCGAGTCTATTTTGTTGCTTGGGGGCAAGCAAGGTTTGGTTTTGGGAATTTGATGCGTGTCTATTTTATGATGTTTTACATCTATTTTTACACGCATTTTGTCGCTCATTTACTATGTTTTAGCCTTTATTTCCCAACAATTGTCTACTTTCGTGTTTTTATGCTCTTTTGCAGATTTATGCGGAAAAGGGACGATTTTACACCAAATTTATGCCCTCGGGTTTTTTTTCATAGCCAAGGAACGATGGAAAGTCAACTCAGAGCGCGACCCAAGTACCACAAAGTCAAACCAAGGCGAAATCAAGGCAATCCTACAGGAATTAAGGTCGACCGACCTACTACATGGGTCGGCCGACCAGGACTCTGTTATGGAAAGTCCAGAAATCACTGAAGCCCGACATTAGGTCGACCGACCTACTATTGAGGTCGGCCGACCTCAGCGCAGACCCAAAAGTTTTCCGAAAGCCCATTGAAGTGTTTAGGTCATTAGGAAACTCTTTATTTTCTACCTATATAAGCTAATCTCGTGTTGAGGATTAAACATTCAAGTTCCATCTAGTTCCATTCAGTTTTTAATCATGTTATCTATCATAGAGTTACAATCTAGTTTTATTTCTAATCTTTCAGTAATCATCAAACACTTTTCTTTAGTTTTATTCATTGTTCATCATCAATCTTTCTACAATAATCAATAAAGTTCATTCTTTTTCTGCCTTAATCCTTATTTCCGGTAATTCCTCTCTTAATTTCAGTTTTATTATTGTTAGTTTAGAATTATTACATCCGGTTAAGTTAGAATCCCAAAGCCTTTATTATTATTGCATGTTTAGATTGATGTTTGTTATGATTTTCATGTTTACTCCTGTTTTTATTATTGTTTCAATAGTTATGAGTAGCTAATTTCTTATTTTAGGATGTAGGGAGTAAATATGTGTAGATAGTATGAATTCTCGAATCGACATGTTGCAGGCAGGAGGTCGGCCGACCGGGGTAGCTGGCCGGTCGACCGACTCGCGTTTGAATTCTGTTTCGCTTTAATTCGTAATCTATAATAACCTACAATGAGACCAAAGGGAGACTTGTAGGATGTTAGTAATGACCTACCAAGATTGAAAGATACGGGAAGGGCATTGGGTTACGCTTTAAGACGGCTAGGTTACTCAAGACTGAAAGGTATGTGACCTAGAATTTAGAAATCACCCTTATTGTTGACACCCAATAATTATGAGACCTAGGAACTAATAGCACAGGCCGAAACACTAGTAGAAAAATCCCCTATCGTGTCGCCGCTATCGTGACGGTTTTAATAGAAAACGACACAAAAGGCAAAGAAATTTGGCGGGAACGAAGTTTTTAGCCTCTAAGGAGGCTATCGTGTCGGTTTTAAAAAAAACCGTCACGATAAATTAAATTATTCATGACGGTCCTTAGACAGAACCGTCACCATAGATCATTTGTGACGATTATTTGTACAACCGACATAAAAATGACACCAAACATAATGATAAATAACAACGCTTCTTTAACGAAAACCGTCACCATAAAACTATTATGACGGTTTGAAACACAATTGACATATTTTAATCCACTAAAAAAAATACTGCTGATGCTAATTCCCTTTCCTTCTTTAATTGTTATGGGAGGAAAACTCTTCGTGTAACATCACCATCGTCCTCTGATGCGCGACATGACAACCACCACCGTTCTCCGCTACTCGCCTCGAAAACCACCACTAACGTCTCGTTGACCAATTCAAAAAATGACACGCAAAGGACATGGTTATTATCCTCTACTCGCTTCAACATCCACCAAACGATATCGCCTTCGAAAAGTGAAACACCACGCTAATTATCCAATTATTCAAGGTATATTTTTGTTCCTATTTCATTAATTAATTTAGGGTTCTCCTTAGATTGTTGATTAGGGCTTGGTTTTAGTTGGATTATAAATATTTTGATTATGAAGTTTAATGTAATTAACCCTGATGAATGAATGAATGTTGATCGGTTTGTTGAAATTGATTCGGATTCCTGTGTTTTGCAATGGGATTAATTTCAGTTTCCCTTCGTTTCATTCATTCGTTATATTAGATCAAAGTATTATGTCCTAAGAATAAAATAGTTGAACAAATGATTGTTAGGGAGTAATGAATTGTTATCGGCTATATGTCTGAATGAGCGAATAGAACACTTTCTGGAGACGGAGGGTTACTTGTCCTTTGATCTGTTCATTTGGTTATGTTTGATCAAAATATCCATTAGAAACAGTATGAAAGGTAATCGATATGTAGTATATTGCGGTTATGGGACGATTGAACAGTTCTGTTTAAGCGTAATGTTGTAGCAGATTGTGAGAATGCTTATAATGACTACTTACCTGAATTTCTGTATTTTCGGATTGTCGCGACATTGTGTTTCCTTTCGAACAGTAAGGTACCTGTTTTCATCCTCTGAAATTTTTAAAGAGTTACATACAATTGAAGTTCAAAAGTACCAGTTGATGCATTATCAGGCATCAGGTTGAATTTTTGAGTTCAACTTTAAATTATGATTTTTCTTAGTTTATACAGTAAGCAATTCTTAGATTATAATTATGGTTCATTTTCTGAACTGGAATACACTATACCTTTGTATTTCTCATTCTTATCAAACCAACCAATATCCTCTCCATTCTACTTACTCACTTCATGTTCACCAAAAAATATGGCTCATTAGCGTTTTTGTGTCGCTAACACAAAGGTTAGACAATTTACGTCCAACCCCTTTAAGCCTTTAATTTACGAGAGTGTTTGAGACCCTAACATTGAGGTAATGTTATCGTTGTTGAACCTATTTTCCTTAACATTTAATACCCACGTTCATTTGACCTGTCTTAAGTTAAGACGGAGATAATTGTCCATTTAGAAAGCCTGCATAACATTTTCACTGTTTTAAAGTTTAAATACCACTGTTTCCTCCAAAGTTGTCAACTTTGCTCAAAAAATGAGTGAAAAACATAATCTTTGACAACTTTTCTTGCTCATTTTAGCAACTGTGTTATGTTTATCTTCCTCAGCTGATAAATTTTTTTTGTTTCTGAAGCTAAATCAGATGTTGTTACTGATGTTTCTACAATGTTAGCTTTAAAAAACAGCTTAAACTCACCTGAATCACTAGGATGGACTGACCCGGATCCATGTAAATGGACCCATGTGGGCTGTTCAAGTGAAAAACAGGTGACCCGGATTCAAATTGGGCATCAAAACCTTGAAGGTAAATCCTGCAAATCTTTCTGCATTATCTTCACTTGAAAGATTAGAACTTCAATGGAATAAATTATCTGGTGCAGTTCCTAGTTTAAGTGGGTTAGATTCATTGCAGGTTATAATGTTAAGTAATAATATGTTTAATTCAATTTCTAGTGATTTATTTGTTGGATTATTATTACTGCAATCTGTTGAAATTTATGATAATCCCTTTGAACCATGGGAAATTCCTGAATCATTTAAAGATGCATCTGCATTACAGAATTTTTCTGCTAATTCTGCTAATGTTACTGGGAGAATACCTGATTTTTTCGAGTCGAAGTCGTTTCCGGGTTTGGTTAGCTTGCATTTGTCATTTAATAGTTTGGAAGGTGGGTTGCCTGGTAGTTTTGATGGGTTTTAACTTCAGTCATTGTGGGTTAATGGGCAGAAAAATGAGGGTGGATTCGGTGGAAGAATTGATGTTTTGCAAAATATGACTTCTCTGAAAGAAGTTTGGCTTCATCAGAATGCATTTTTTTGCCCTTTACCGTATTTTTCAAGCCTGAATGATCTTCGAGTGTTGAGTCTTAGAGATAACTTGTTTACTGGAAAAAGCAAAACGATTAACTAATATTACTGGTCTTCTGAAATTACGAAGTAGTAGTCATTCAATGCAATTCTCGATGTAATTTTCATAATGGGTCACGTGGAAATAGTCTCACTTGATATAACAGGTCATTTGTGATGTCTTGTACATGATTTTGTACATCCTTCTTTTTGCAGGAAGCGATGGAGACTGTGATTGCCTGCTCTATCATGGCGTTAGCAAAAGAGCAGGAATTGAAACAAGAAGAAGCCAAATCCAAAGAAAGTCTATAAGCTAAATGGAAGCATGAGGGAATAATTGGAGGTGCTGCTGTAACGGGTGGTGCTTTGATAGCGATCACTGGAGGTAAATTCAGGACTTACTACTGAGACAAGTCAGACAACTATTTATTGACGTTCTGTCTCTGAAATTAGACTGTTCAATTATTCTTCAATAGGCGTAATTGCACCTGCTATTGCTGCTGGATTCAGTGCTTTGGCCCCTACACTAGACACTATTATTCCTGTCATTGGAGCAGGTGGATTTGCTGCCGCTGCAAGTGATGTAGGATCTATTGCTGGCTCTAATGCCATTGCTGCGTCATTTGAAGGTAAAATTCTTCGAGGATGTTAAATTCTCTGTGTTCTACTCTTTCTCCTTATTCTTATTGTACATGAGTTCTTTATCACTTGTATGAGACAATTAAACATCTCAGATTTTGATGTATTTCTCATTTTGTTATATGGTTTAATGGGGTGATCTTACAAGAATGCTCACATAAGTTTATGTGTCTTTTGTTAGGATGTTTGGGTGTTTCACATAAGTTTTTGTGTCTTTTGTTTAAGATGTTTGGGTGTTTTCGATGTTGAATTAAATAAAACTGGTTATAATGTTCTATGGCCATGTATTACTTTTTTTTGGTCATACATTTCTTGTAGGTGCTGGAGTTGGGCTCACAGGGACGGAAATGGCACGAAGGCTTGGAAATATTGAGGAATTTGAGTTCAAAGCTGTAGGAAATAATCATGGACAAGGAGTGATTAAATTGTTTCACCTTTGAGTTACCTGTTTTCCAGCTAGCTACCTTTTATGTATTCCTTGTTTCGTTGAGTTTATAAGAATATTATATTTTTTTTTCAGCGATTAGCTGTTGGAATCCTGGTATCTGAATTTGTTTTCGATGAGGAAGATTTTATAATGCCATGGGAAGGACTAGCTAACCTGGAAAGGTACTCTATATATGACAGTTGTGCTTGATATCCTTTTCTTCTAAAAATGTATTTGAAAACAAGTATCACTGCTTTATATTTTGTGACGATTGTGGTCATATGCATCTCCTATACTTTCTCTTTGGCTTTTCAGCATCTAGGGGCTTGATACATTTCTAGTAAAAGAATTAAAAATAAATATGAAATTATATCGCAATAAATTAACTCAAGAAGTGATTAAGGAGGTTTATGAGCAGACTGTTCCTTATTTCTAATGTGTGATCGAACCAAATATCAGAGTCACGTCAATTGCTCGCTCGCATCTTGGTGTTTGTTTGAATTTTGTGGACAACCGAAAGTGGTTTGTTTTCAACTTATTTTCGCAATGGGTTGTTCGTGATTCCCATGATTCACTTTATCATTTCACGTAATCCAACTGCATATATCACGACACTAATTCACAAATTCTTGTTTTGCAGCTAATCTTGTTGAAAGAGTTGTTCTTCTTGGGGAACCAATTCCAATAAAAGATGAAAACTTGAAAACTAGGAAGCTCCGCGTAAGGTAATTTGTTGAGATGAAAACTTGAAAGTTGGAAAGCTGTGCGTAAGGTAATTTGTTGTTATCAGTTGTTTCCATGCTTGGAATACTTGTTCTTAGCTACTTTACTAACATTTTATTACTCAAAGGGCATTGTGTAATAATTTGAGCAGGCATTTCTTATTTTTAAGTAAAAATATTTATAGTTTACTTATTTTCTTTTTTTAAAAAGCATCTCATTTTTTATTTTCTTAAATGCAGATTATTGAAGATTCAACTATGTCAGTTGAAGATATGAATGAAGTTAAAGAGGTGTGGGCTACAAAATGTTTCGAGAACATGTAGTTTAGATTAAATTATTGGATTTTACTTGTTGCTTGGTTGAGGTTATTGCTGAGGATACTTGTTGCTTGTTTTCTCGGATTGATGCGTCATTGGGAAACATAATAGTGTTATTGTATTGTTGGATGAGAATATGAGATGTATGGTTATTCCGAAGCTATTGTATGAAGCATTATTTTGTTGGTAATTGATTAAAATTCTTTGCAGATATTCTTCCATCAATATTTATATTCGGACAGCATCAATTTAGAGGAGGTGTTGTCCAAGCTAATTTTTATTTTAAAAAATATATATATGGCGACGGTTCTTAAATTGGAACCGACACCATAGCATACTATAAGGTGACGTTTTTTTAACTCGCAACCGCCACTGTAGCATACAAGAAAGTGACGGTTTTAGAGTCAAAACCGACACCATAGCTGTAATACTCCGTATTTCTTTATTGTGTTTTATTTAATATTTAATGATGACTTGTTGATAATAATTATTGGAACGTTTAAAGTTCGATAATTAAGTTATTGAACAAGGGTTTTTATATTTCTTTTTATTTAGTAAAGTGTCGAGTGCGGATTTTATTCATCAAATCACGTTCTAATGTTGAGACGAGACCTTGAAATGCGTGTTTATATAACATATGGGCCTTGGGGGTTGAATCAGCCCACTATCGACATAAAACATATTACACAAACACCTAGAAATGGTTCTTGCGGCTGTCACACAAAAACAACACAAAACCCTACCCTAACCTAATATTCGTCTGACTGAAACGCACAACCCTGCTGCCGCCATATCTGGGGTTGCCAAGGAGGGTTTCACTCGGTGGTTTAAAGAGCCTAGGGTGGTTCGTTTGGCCCATAAAAGAGGTGACAGTTGTCGCTTGGATCATTGCTAGCAGCTGTTCGGTTGTCATTCCGAAATTGAGGTAGGGGAATACCGTATGCCTGATGATGAGTTATTTGTTCGTTGTTAACGATGTTCATATTATTATTGAATGAATGATATACTGCTTTATTTGATGTTATATTCTGTGATACGATTCAAGGTGATGAATAATGGGTCTTGTGATTGGTGCGGAGTTAATGGGTCTTGTGATTGGTGCGGAGTTAATGGGTCTTGTGATTGGTGCGGAGATAATGGGACTTGTGATCGGTGCGAAGAATAATGGGTCTTGTGATTCGGAGTGGAGATGTTTGACTTACTATTTATAGTAATTTTTGGTTGTTCACTTTTCCTTTACTCAACCTCGTGGTTGACCCTGTGTATTCGTGTGACACCTGTGATGATCCGTAATGGGGAGCAGTTTTGACCGGAAAGATGGTGTTGTGAGAGCATGGGATGGCGTGAGCACTTGGATGGACCGACTTAGATGTAGATCACCTACTTTGTAGTTATCAGTTGTATTTTAATTCCGCTGTGTAGTTTTTGTAACATCAAAGTTTAAAATTTTATCATTTTTTATATTAAGTACTTTGGTTTGATTTGCTTTGTTATTCACTACCTCGGATATTCCGAGATGGTAACAGCTCAATTTATTTAGGATGTCTTGCTAAAGTCTCCTTAATAAATCGGGGTGTTACAAAGTGGTATCAGAGCGAACGATCCTCAGACCTAAACCAAATGAATAATAATGAACGTAGGAAGAGTCTAATAAAATGAATCCCGAGATGAAACTGATAGGAGCTTCGAAAAGGAACGGGATGAGTTAGGGGCCCCCTCACACCAAACCTGGGCCCTTTCAGTTCTGTCTCGGGAACCCAATGAGAGTAATTGAAGAGTGGGGTAGATTATATAATGACCTAGTTATCTTGTACTAACATTCTTGCAGGAGAAGGAATGAGGTAAGTTACGATGTGAAATATGGTTGGTAATATATACTGCGAATCATGAGATGGATGTTGAATGTTGATTGAGATATACTATTTTTGGTATTGAGAACAAGAGTTTTCGAATATGAGCTTTACTTGTATAAGGTGATATGCATGTGGCTATATGATCCCTGAACCGTTAGGTAGAGATATAGTATAATGATATGTGTACTGAGTTGAAGAGCTATGGCTACCTAAAAGGATAGATGTAGGAGAGCTATGATCATGATTGACTAGAATGGTTGGTAGAGTCAGCTATGCTATGTCGTTATAGGATGTGGAACCAAGTTAAGTCTTACGGGTAAAGCTAGTTGACCGAACCGGATGCCGTGCCCGTTGATAATTGTCTGTACTGTTCTATGTGTGTATACACTTCTTATTTGCATGCCTTACACTTTACAAGAGTTTACTGATGGGCATACTAGGCAAATGTGATCGGAATTTGAGATTTATGATTTTTATTATTTTACTAATTGTTTTAGCAATCCCTGTCTAGTGATATGCGGAACGTGTTGCCCCAAGCCATAAACGGCATGTAGCTATGTGTTACGTTCGTATATACGTGTACAAGTACTGAGTATTTGGTGTGTTCTAGAAATCTTGACCGTGCTTTAGATGACGATTAAAGTTGGAATGAGGAATGAATATTAATATGGTGCAATGTCCATGCTTTAAATGATATGTCAACGCGTTTCGGAAGATGAATGGTTGAGTTTCGAAGTAGTAATGTGAATTGTAATAGAACCAAAATTTTAAATAAACTTTTAGATTGTTACCTTGTTTGTACGGACTGTCATATTAAATGTACTCCATATTTGAGTATGAAAGTTTTATGTATGATAACCCCTTGAGTTGGGTTTACAATGCTTTTGTTTTATGTTAATAGGAGTTATATTTTGAGAGAAATAAATCTTTTAGTTGACAGTGGTCAGATTGTTACTGCACAGTCCCGTTTTGGCCATCTTTTTGTAAAAGAGATCATTTAAAACTTGGTTATTGTTATGTATAAATCCAACCCCAGTGTTCAGTATACGTATTCGCGTTTTCAAAATGATATGCCATGTAAAGTCGTAACGAGCCACTATTTAATTGTGATTTTTGCAAGTTGCCGAATTTTCTGTTGAATTGCCGTAAAGTTCTTGCCCAGACCGATTGAGTTATGGGAAATGGTATTAAATAATTTCCTTGAGATATGCATTCGATTCTTTTCCTATGATTAGCTAGTCCTTTATATTTTCTAAAAGCTATGATCGCCCACACGTTAGCTAAGCTGTTATTTAATTATGATTTGGTAAGTTGCTGCGTAATGTTTAATTGTTGAAATCGTGAGATATGAAAGTTTCATATAAAAGTTTAATCAAATGTGATTTAGGTGATGCGACCACGTGATATCCTGATATGACTTTAGTAACATGAATAATAGGCGTATGGTATGAGTATGAACCCTCACTATATGATAGCGTAACCTTGTTTATCTAGTCAAGTTTAATATAGAATTGTTTCAATTATATGTCAAATTTTACGACCTCAAAATAACTAGGTGCTACTCGTATGTGATGTTAAAAGCATGTTTATCTGAGAGGAGTATTGCCAAGTGGCAGAATGAAATTTAACTGGTCAGTTATCAGCATGATATAGTAATCTAATAGTTATACGTAATTGTGACTATTTGATTGATGTGAATCTGGTTGATGTTCTTTCGGATGTTGATGGTTTATCATTGTCTGGTTCCCAGTGATTATAAACTTTATAACTTTTCCAAGTATATTTTTATATCATACAGTGAGTTGCATATTGTTATAGTTAGAATCTGATCACGATGTGTAAGTTATTAATTGTTGGCATACGATTTATGGAAGTATTAGCCTTGTGATCGTTACTTATATCGTTAAAATTTCCATAATTCATGAGTGAAAAGAACAATGACTTAATAAAGAAGAGTCATAATACCTCAGTGTAGCCTTGTTTCAAACTGTAACTTGTAAAATTGTCTTTGACACATATTTATATTGTCACAAACAACCCTTTCAATGTTTCAAACATTTCATAATATTTTCAAAATGACAAACCAGGTTCGAGCCTGGTGTTTGATAATTATGGTGATTGGTTGCAAAATGACAATCCTGTAGCTATGTGTAGATGAAATCCTGCTTGAGTGTTTAATAGCTGCGCATTGAATAAAACCCTTATTGTGCTAGTCATATATAATAATAGCCTCATGATATATGATGTAATATGAGTGGGTGGATATGTAGCTAAGTGATTTGGTTAACTAATTGATATCTGGGGATGTTAAACGATATTGTGAGTCTATGAGTTATGTATGTTTTGGGAAATATGTCAATGTTCCATGTTTAATTATGTTAATTAATTTTGCGCTATGTCTTTTCCTAAATATGAGAGTTCACTCATGACGGTTCCAATGGATGATTCATGTCAGCCGACCCCAAAACATTTTGGGACTAAGGCTCTGTTGTTGTTGTTGTTGTTGTTGTTGTTGTTGTTGTTGTTGTTGTTGTCTTTTCCTAAATATGATTTGCTTCTATAATATGATTATGAGCATGAAACATTTAATTTGTCAAGTATGAACTATAAGCTTCTTAATTGTTTACATTGTTGTTAGTATATTAAATTGTGATAAATTTCAAGGGTGTATGAGTGTTATCTATTCCGAATCTGTTTTACTGCGTAACACGATCCTACCGACCCTAATACTTTATTATTGTTCGATGTTATATGTTATATGATAATTGATATGAGTCTCTTTTGAGTACTGATTTGAGTTTAATATTAGTAGTTGTCCTTTTATTTTGATAGTTAAAATTTTCTATTGATGTGATAATTCTTTTGTTGGTGAGATAGGAAAACTTTTAGTAATTGATTAGTCTGAGTTATGTACAAGTTCTTGTTTTATGGCGTACACGTTCTTGTTTTATGAATAGTGGAATGATAAGTATATATACAAGTATGTCAACGAACTTGGGAGGTAAGTACTGAGGAGATTAAGTTACTCGTGAGTTTAGAACAAAGGCCATGGTTGGTTTTGTTTTGAGTTTGAGACCACAGCGCAGTGTTTTATCAAGTTTTCGCATTCTTGTGGAATATTTGATCATGTCGATTTTGAAATCGAGATGAGAATTGGTCTTTGGTACTGAGTTATGAGTTTGGAATCGATATTGAGATGAAGGATTGATTCGCAGTTTTATTTCGTAAGTTCACTCACCCTTGTCTAGGGTCTTAGGTTCGACGATGAGAATACGATACTTGGTTATTTGGAGTAAGATTTTATGAGGTAGAGTAGTGAGTAAGACGGAGTAATGTGCTGAAATTCTTATAATGAGGTTACGGGGACGTAACCATGTTTTTATAAGGAGGGTATGATTGTAAAATCTTAGGGGGCGTTTGGTTAGAGAAAGGGAAAGGGAAAGGAAACAAGAAAGGGTAAGAGAGGGAAAGGAAAGGGATTACCAAAAACTTAATTGGTTGTTTGGTTACTCGAAGAAAGAAAACTAATGGTACACTCACACTTACTCCTACCACTAACACGCATCACCATAAACAACCACTTATCTACTGGTGGCAATGATGGTGGTGGAGGTGGCGGTAGTGGTGGATGAGGTGTCATGGTCGTGGTGGGGTGTCATGGCGGCGGTGGTGGTGGCAGCAGTGATGGTCACGGTGGTGATGGTGGTGGGGGTGTCATGTCGGTGGTGGCGATGATGGTGGTAGAGATGTCATGGCGGTGGCAGCGGTGGCGGTGGTGGTAGTCATGACGGTGATGGTGGTGGGTTCATGGCAGTGATGATGGTAGGGGTGTCACGACTGTGGCGGCGGTGGCGTCATGGTAGTGGTGGCGGACCTAGCGGTGGTAGTGGTGGTGGGTGGCGGTGGTGGTTTGGTGGTGGCTATTGTGGTGGTAGTAGGTGAAGAAAGTGGTTGAAGGGTAACGGGGGTAATGAAATCCCATACCCTTGGGGGGTGGAGGGTAAGGAGTTAGAGGGATTGAGGGGTAATGGAGGGAGTTCCATTCCCTTTGTTTGTATCAAACAAACACCAATAAAGAGAATGAATAACTTTGTTTCCCTTTCCCTTTCTTATAGACCCCCAACCAAACGCTCCCTTAATGATTATGATAATTATGGCTAATTGGTATATCCTGGTTGTTTGCATGTAGTTGATAATCTTGATCACTTCTGTCGTACATGTTTTTTTTTGCGTCTTATGAAGTACCCCTTTAGTTTAGGTAAATGTTGAACTTTGGGGACAAAGTTTCTTAACGAGGGTAGAATGTAACATTTTGTGTTTTAAAGTACCTGTGTTAGTTGGGCATATTATGGTGTCACGTTGTCTGTTCGTTCGCGTTGTGTGCGCTACATGCCAAGTGATCAGATTGTGGACCATGGGATGGTGAACTTCGGGACGAAGTTCATTTTAAGGAGGGAAGACTGTAATACTCCGTATTTCTTTATTGTGTTTTATTTAATATTTAATGATGACGTGATGATAATAATTATTCTAACGTTTAAAGTTCGATAATTAAGTTATTGAACAAGGGTTGTTATATTTCTTTGGTTTATTTCATAGGAATAATCCAATCTATGTCCCATCTTCTCATATTAATCCATACTAAAGATTAACTAAGAAAAATCCAACCTATAACATCATTTATCTTTCGTTGAACCTTGACTATTTTTAAACTCTTATTATCGGTAACCTAGCACATCACCTTCACTTAATTTTTGCACAGGAAGAAGGAAAAACAAAAAGTTAGTCAATGTGACGTGTTTGTTTACCGATAATAGGAGTTTAAAAATAGACAAAGTTCAATGAAAGATAATTGAGGTTATAGGTTGGATTTTTCTCAGTTAATTGTTAGTATGGATTAATATGAGAAGATGGGGTATAGGTTGGATTATTCCTATGAAATAACCCTATTTCTTTTTATTTAGTAAAGTGTCGAGTGCGGATTTTATTCATCAAATCACGTTCTAATGTTGAGACGAGACCTTGAAATGCGTGTTTATATAACATATGGGCCTTGGGGGTTGAATCAGCCCACTATCGACATAAAACAAATTACACAAACACCTAGAAATGGTTCTTGCGGCTGTCACACAAAAACAACACAAAACCCTACCCTAACCTAATCTTCGTCTGACTGAAACGCACAACCCTGCTGCCGCCATATCTGGGGTTGCCAAGGAGGGTTTCACTCGGTGGTTTAAAGAGTCTAGGGTGGTTCGTTTGGCCCATAAAAGAGGTGACGGTTGTCGCTTGGATCATTGCTAGCAGCTGTTCGGTTGTCATTCCGAAATTGAGGTAGGGGAATACCGTATGCCTGATGATGAGTTATTTGTTCGTTGTTAACGATGTTCATATTATTATTGAATGAATGATATATTGCTTTATTTGATGTTATATTCTGTGATACGATTCGAGGTGATGAATAATGGGTCTTGTGATTGGTGCGGAGTTAATGGGTCTTGTGATTGGTACGGAGTTAATGGGTCTTGTGATTGGTGCGGAGTTAATGGGTCTTGTGATTGGTGCGGAGATAATGGGACTTGTGATCGGTGCGAAGAATAATGGGTCTTGTGATTCGGAGTGGAGATGTTTGACTTACTATTTATAGTAATTTTTGGTTGTTCACTTTTCCTCTACTCAACCTCGTGGTTGATCTTGTGTATTCGTGTGACAGATGTGATGATCCGTAATGGGGAGTATTTTTGACAGGAAAGATGGTGCTGTGGGAGCATGGAATGGCGTGAGCACTTGGATGAACCGACTTAGATGTAGATCACCTACTTTGTAGTTATCTGTTGTATTTTAATTCCGCTGTGTAGTTTTTGTAACATCAAAGTTTAAAATTTTATCAGTTTTTATATTAAGTACTTTGGTTTGATTTGCTTTATTATTCACTATCTCGGATATTCCGAGATGGTAACAGCTCAATTTATTGAGGATGTCTTGCTAAAGGCTCCTTAATAAATCGTGGTGTTACAATAGCTTACATATGGTGACGGTTTGGGACTTACAACCGACACCATAGCTTATCTATGGTGACGATTTTAGACGCAAAACCGACACCTTAACTTACCCTATGGTGACGGTTTTAGACACAAAACCGACACCATAACTTACCCTATAGTGACGAGTGTAGACGCAAAACCGACACCATAACTTACCCTATGGTGACGGTTCTAGACGCAAAACCGACACCATAACTTACCCTATTGTGGCGGTTTTAGACCCCTATGGTGGCGGTTTGGGACTCACAACCGACACCATAGTTACCCTACGGTGGCAGTTTGTAGCGCATAACCGATACCGTAGCTACCCTACGGTGGCGGTTTTACAACCGACACAAAGATTATGTGACCCCAGCAATCACGTCGCTAGAAAACCGACATTAATGGGCTATTACAACTGACACCGTAGGGTATAATTCTACTAGTGAAAGGAGCTATTAGGTACCATAGACCGAAAGGATATGTTACACCACTTACGCGACTGCAATACATGTTGACTTAGGATTTATACTATCATAGCTATTTATTACCCAAGCATCCTAGCATATCTTTTACCATAGTTTATTTCATTCTTAATTCCTGTTTTATTTTTATCTTTGTTTTTAGACTTAGTGACAACCAATCTAAAACCCCCAAATTTGTTACCTTAAAACATTGACCTTAAACAATAAACACTCCCCACCTCTCTGGGGTTCGACCCTGACTTTCACTATCTATAGTTAAAGTTTAGGAATTATAAATTTTATCTTTGATACCCTCAACGACGGGCATCACTCTTCATCTTCACAGGAGTTAATTTTTCAGTTCAATTTTTGTCTATTTAAAGGGGGTTTTATGAGATAATTAGGTTAAGCTTTCTTACCCTAAGGCTGCTCTCTGCAGACTTTTACTAAAACTCTACCCTCAGAAACTTTGTAGCCGACATCGGATTTTATTCGATTTCTTTATCTTTCCGTTCAAGGTTTCCTCTCATTCGTTCTTAACTTTTCCTTACTGTAATTCCTCTCCCTTCATTTCTTATTTGGTGTTCTCATCGTTAGTTCCGTTTATTGTTCTTGTTTTCTGATTTCGTTTTTTTTTTGTTAAAAGGTAAATATTAGTAAGAGTAATAAAAAAGATAGGTCTAAGAGACCTATGTTACAGCATCAAAGAATCTAGATAGGCTTGAACTCGTATAGAGATTTTACCCTTACATGAATCAGTAATTTTATGTCTAAGCTCACCTACAATACACTGAAACACAAAATTTGGGCTCATGAGTACATTGTCCATCCTTGCCTTGTTTCTTTGGATCCAAATATGGTAAATAAGAGCATTCAGAATCCCATTTGTGATACCCTGTTTGAGCTTCGTCCCCCTTCCGGTCATTCTCCATATTTTGTTATTAGTAGCAGGAATGTTCATGCCAGTCCAATGGCTAACCAGAGTAATTATTTTCAGGCTATAAGAACAGCTGAAGAATAGATGATCCAAAGTTTCAGCCTGCAAGCCACAAATACAGCAGAGATCATCCTGTATTAAGCCAATGCCATAAAGCTTAGTTTTGGTGTTCAATGCCTGGTGATAGTATAGCCAAGTGATGAATTGATGCTTGGGTCTCGTCCATTTGTTCCATACCTGATGATACCAGTCCACCTCTGTACTGGTGTCTCTCAGCCAGTCATAGCCAGATTTGATAGTGTACTGGTTACCATGGGTGTTCTGCCAGTACTGTTGCATCAGAGCAGTCTGATTTCATCCTTCATTTTCCAAATTTTCTTCCAAGTCCAAGGAGTATCCGGACCAGGGGTGTAGTCTAGCCATTGAGTTTCTTTCAGATAAATATGCTGTACCCATTTAACCCACAGTGAATCAGCCTGAGTGTAGATCCACCAGGCAACCTTAGCCACTACAGCCTTATTCAAAATTCTAGCATTGGTAATCCCCAGACCACCCTCTTTTTGAGGTTTGCAGACATTATCCCAGGCCACCAGTGGAGGTTTTTTGTACTCAGTGCCTCCTTCCCAAAGGAAGTTTCTGCAAATTGAGTCTATATTCTTCATAACTGCCACTGGTATGATAAAAATGGAAGCCCAATACCTATGGAGAGTAGATAGGACTGCCTTTATAAGTACTAGCCTTCCTGCATAGGAACGTTTCCTGGTGCCAAGAGCTCGAATTCTTTCCAGTACTTTATCAATCAATGGTCTGCAATCTTGTGCATTAAGACTAATAAACTTTATAGGGACCCCTAGATATTTGAATGGGAGTGAACCTTCCATACATCCAGATATGTAAGCAATATCTGCTCTTAGACCATTATCAACCCCATTAAAGTAAACATTTGATTTGCTTGGGCTCATTTGAAGTCCTGAAGCCTCTGAAAAGTTGGCAAAGGTTCTCAACAGAATCATGATAGAAGGACCACATAGGGGATGAAATTTAAAATTCATAATGCTAGTTATATGGCTGAGGAGCCTGGTTAGATACTCCATACAGATGGTGAACAGAAGAGGAGATAAGGGATCCCCTAGTCTGAGCCCTCTCTGGCCTTTGAAAAAGCCAAAGGTATCTCCATTCAGGCTTAAGGAGTAAGAAGCAGAAGTGACACATTCCATGATGAGATTAGTACAAGCAGTAGGATATTTCCTGCCATAAAGCTTTATGAGATCCTGGCAAATTAGAATATTCTCTAGGATCTTTCTACCATGAATGAAGCCACCTTGAGTAGGGGATATGATGTTTGGGAGGACGGATGCTAGTCTTGAGCATAGTAGTTTAGAAATGACCTTATAGATAAGGTTGCAGCAAGCTATGGGTCTGAATTGATAGACATGTTGAGGATTCACTCCTTTAGGTATCAGGGTGAGATTTGTTGCATTCACTTGTTTGAGGAGCTGTCCATTATTGAAGAACTCATGAACAGCTTCACAGACTTCCTTACCAACACAATCCCAACTAGCTTTGAAAAACTGACTGGAGTATCCATCTAGGCCTGGGGCCTTGTCATTGGGGATACTAAATAAGCACTCCTTGATCTCATCATCACTGACTGGTTGCATCAGTAATTCAGCATGCCTTGGGGAGCATATAGGCATTCTGTGCACCACTTCAGTCTTAACAGGGACAATATTTTTCTTACTGCCCAATAAGGACTGATAAAACTTGAGGAAAGCTAGCTGAATGTCTTCCTTAGAAGTCTGTTGGCATCCATTCCCATCTGTTATTTGAGTCACTAGATTTCTCCTTCTTCTGCCTCTAATAACACCATGAAAGTAAGCAGTATTTGCATCTCCTTCCTTCATCCAATGAGCTTTTGCCTTTTGCTTAAGAAATAAAAACTCATGCTGATCTAACTGGGCACTGAGTTCTGCAGCATTTAATTCCTGCTGCTTCATATGGGAATTACCATGATCCAGGATGAGGGCCTCTTGGCAAACCTTGAGTGCAGCTCTGGCTGATGCAGCAGCAACTTCTATGTCAGCAAACTTGGTCCTGTTCAGATTTTTCAGTGGCTGTTTAAGCCTTCTCAGTTTTTGAGTAAGCTTATACATAGAGGTGCCCTCCACAGGACTGTCCCAATTGTCACTAACCACGGTAAAAAAAAGTAGGATCAGAACACCATACATTTGCAAATTTAAAAGGTCTGTTCTTATGGACCACATCTGTATGAGGTTGAATAATGCAGGGGGTATGATCAAAGTTCCCTTCAGGTAAATAGTGAGCAATATGATCAGGGAAATTAGTCTGCCACTCTTGATTAATAACAAATCTATCCAGTCTAGAATAAACACTGTCTTCAGGCTTTTGTTTATTATTCCAAGTATAGAAGGCACTTTTGGATGGACAATGTTTAAGGTCACAGTAATTTAGGCAATCTTGGAGAGGAGCTGCTTCCAGTGGTGAGAACCCTCCACCCATTCTTTCCTCAGGGTGCAATACACAATTGAAATCACCCCCTACTGCCCAAGGACCCCTCATAGTGTCTGCAATACTCTTCAGAGCAGTCCATAAAGACTCTCTTTCAGCTATGCCATTAAAAGCATATACCTAGGTAACATGACAATAAGAGAGGTTGCTCCTGTTCTGAATGTGCAAATGGATGTATTGTGGATCATAAGCAAGGATGTTAACAATGAGCATATTTGGATCCCATCCCAGCCAAATACGACCTCCATCATGGGTATGAATGTTAATAGTAATACTCCAATGATTGAAGATAGACATAACTCTAGTTTGCTTAGAAGCTTTTATTTTTGTTTCTAAAAGAGCAAATAAACCAGTATTATTAGCTAAAAGGAAGCTATTTACATAATGATGCTTGAGAGGCTTGTTCATACCCCTCACATTCCAATATCCCATGATTATTGAGACCTTTGAGGAGAAGGAACCCTCATAGATCTGCTTGGAGAGCCTATCCCTCGTGTTGCAGCATCTTTGAAAGAAGGATGTATAGTGGAGGTTGCTGGCAACATGTCAGGTGGCATTCCAAATAGGGGACTTTCAGGATAGTCATCTGTTTTAGGGTCAGTTGCTCCTGCCACCTGGGTGCTCTCTGGATCCTTATGACTCTTACTACTCTCAGCAAATACTATTGTAGTATTTTTCACCGGATGCTCTTTCTTTTTCCAAACCTGTTTGATGGTGCTAATGCCTCGCTTTTTCCTACAGGTTTTGTCATCATGACCATAAATATGGCACTGAGTACATTTGACTGGTTTCCATTCAAATCCAAGGGGATTTCAACAATATTTTGCTTCTCATCCCGAATTTTAATACTCTTTGGACACTTTTGACCCATAGATACTTCAATGAGAACCCTGGCATACCCCAGACGAGTTCTGTTTTGGGTGGCTGCATCCTTTTGTATTACTTTGCGTACTTTGCCTGCAATTTTGTCTAGACTGAATCCCCAGAATTTGAGAGGGAGTTTATGTAGTCTAATCCACGTAGGGACAGTTTTAACTTCCTCCTTCTCAAGGTCAATATCTGGCAGCCATTGTTTGATGATGACAGGTTTGTTGTCAAATAAGTGAGTTCCTGCAGCCAGTACTGCTTCTTTCATCTCTTTAGTGTGAAATCTTACGACAAAAACTTCATTAGGTAAGTAGGATATGGAGTCCATCTTATGGTGTTTCCATATCCGCTTAATGTATCCTTCAAAGACAGGCCATGGTGGATTGGATCCTAACACGAACCCATATATTGCATTCTGCCAGTATTCAAGTTCATCCTTGACATCATCTTCTATGATGTCAATGATATCATCATCTGTGTCTTCCACCATAGCAGCAGCAGGTCTTCCATGTCTATCAAACCAATCACCCTCATTGTCCTCCATACCATCCTTTGAAATTGCATCTTGGTTATGTAGGACATTAGACATACCAAGTTCTGCATCAGAAAAGGATGGCATGCCTGCTATGATTCTCATACTGCCATGTTTTTGTGCCATCGTATCAGTAGGGTTTGTAGTCAAATTATTAGTACTTGTCTGCTTGTTTCTCTCCTTACTTTTGGTTCGTTTCCTTGTCGTGATGTTGTCCAAAAATCTAGGGGAATTAGCCATAGCCATGATGCACATGAATTCCTCAAAGCCGTCTGCCAAGCACCACTATTTCGCCATATTAAGAGAGAATTAGTGTAAAACCCCTCGCGAAAGCGGAAATATAAAACATACAAAATACTAAAAATGCAGCGGAATTTAAACTTTTTAACATAACAACATGCGAGGTGAATTAAAACTGAAACTGAAAGTAAAATATAAATATACAATCAGCCTGGGATGGCACATCCCTACAGGCACTCTAAACTGAAATGTAAACTAAGTCTAGCTAACGTAAACGTGTAAGTCAATCGATGAATAGGATCATCGCTCGCTAGCTCCATGCAACCCTCTGCCAATAACCTGTCATGTACCTACATACATGTAAACATGTACGCCACAATCAGTGGGGAGTGACTAGAGTTCTCCTAGCCTCCTTTTGTAACGACACGTAACACATAAATACAAACAGAATACTCCAACATATATAAACATGTGAAGCATAACATCTCATCAACTGTTCTCATACTATCATGCAACTCTAATGCACGGCTCTCAACCAACTTCATAAACCGTTAGGAAGGATAGCCGGTTTCCCTACTGGTTACCCAGTCGGGGGGGTCTTTCAATCCAACTATTTATGAAACAGATCATAGAGTCATCCAATGTCTTGGATGAACAAACTATAACTCAAGCAATATAATCATAAACTTCATCATGCATATCTGACACTGTACCAAACTCTAGGCAAGCAGATATAACACAAACACTAGCAATGGGTCCAGAGGTGAACTTAACACATATCCCACTACCAAACTATGTCGGGTCCAGAGGTGAACTTTACACAAATCCCAACATGCACATCAAGTAAAGGGTCCAGAGGTGAGCTTAACACATATCCCTATAATTACAATTCAAGAAAAGGGTCCGGAGGTGAACTTAACACATATCCCTAATCACAATTCAGTAATGGGTCCAGAGGTGAGCTTAACACATATCCCACTACAAACAAATGTTGGGTCCAGAGGTGAGCTTAACACATATCCCAACATACATCCATAAGCAAAGGGTCCAGAGGTGAGCTTAACACATATCCCAATGCTACAAACAAGTATTGGGTCCAAAGGTGAGCTTAACACATATCCCAATACACATCTATCGCACAACGGGTCCAGAGGTGAGCTTAACACATATCCCGTGTACGACAACCGATCACGTGTCAGGTCCAGAGGTGTGCTTAACACATATCCTGACACGCCACAAGCAAAACACGTAATGGGTCCAGAGGTAAGCTTAACACATATCCCGTCATGCGACATACAAAACACGTACTGGGTCCAGAGGTGAGCTTAACACATATCCCATCACGCGACATCCAACCTAACCATTAACATCCAAAGATATAAACTAACCTATAGTTCTAACTTCTTAAACCACTAAACGACACTTAATTGATCCCGGGAACTAAGACGAGGGAGAGCCGGTTTCCCTTTCGGTTACCCGACCGGGGGTCTCTATCCTCACTCCATTCCCGAACCCAATATAGCGTCGCCCGTCCTCCGGGGACCTCAAATTCATATCAAGGATACAAGGAACGAGTTTCAATCAAAACCGATCAACCGATTAAAAGTTATGCACAAATTACAAATCAAAACAACCTACAGGGGCCCCCAGCCGGTCGGCAGGCAGCCGGTCGGCCGGCTGGTGATCACTTCAGCCTTCTTCTTTTAAAACATACCCAATACAAAGGGACTCCCAGCCGGTCGGCCGGCTGGGAACCCAAATTCCCTAACCTTCTCAATTTCGCAATACACTAAAAGTACTCCCAGCCGGCTGGCAGGCGGCCGGTCGGCCGGCTGGGCAAGCTATTCCTATGGTCTTGAAACTACGCAAAAGCAACATAATGGACTCCCAGCCGGTCGACCGGCGACCGGTCGGTCGACCGGCTCAGAGAGCCTGATACGAAAAACGCATTTTTACAGTGGTTTCGATTCCTCAACGATTCGATAGCAACTTCAAAATTCGCATCAACACAAGTTTACCCACTATTACAAATCATACAATAACACTTTCTAACAGCAAACAAACCCATAACAATCCTCAAAATGATTATAACAAGTATGCGTCGCAAAACATGGAATTTCTGAAATTACTTAAGAACATGTGAAACAACAACAAGGCATGAATTCAACAAGTATGAACAATCCTAAACATGTTACTAAGTCCATTAAACATCATTCTTAAACAAAAATCAGAAACATTAAGAAGAACACATCAAAACTTGCTAATATTCAAAATAAGGCCGAGTTTCTCATTATCGTCACCTTTACTTAGCGAAATCTTTGAAATCTTCGAGATCGTCTTCAATAATCACCAAGCCTTCTTCCGGGTTAACACCAACACCGTCTAAAACAACACAAACATCGAAGAAAATCACGAATTTCGAAATTACAAGAGCAGGCCGAAATTTTGACGGAAAGATTATGAGATAAAAGTTACCTAGAAAGAAGGAGGGCGAGAAGAGGAATCCGTTGCCGCGAAAATCGTCTCAATCGGATAAGAAACGAAGATTCTATGAGCATTTTAAGATTGAAGGAGAAATTTATAAAAATGGTGTTTGTTGTTGTTGCAAATCTGAAAAATGAATTGGAGGAGGGAGGTAGAAGGTAGTGGGGTTAGGGTTTTGTGAGGAAAAAGAGGGGAAATGGGTCCATTAACAAGTTAGGCCCATAAGACAAGTTTTAAGACGGTTTAAACTAAAAACACCGACTTAAGGTAACTATAAACTTAAGATGATATAAATATTCCCGGACTATGAAATTAAATTGTTAAGACGAAAATTATGAAATTAAATGGAACCTTGTTTTAAATCCTTTAAAATATTATCACATAAATTAATTAGTTATTTAGAAGAAATTCCAAAAATTACGAAATATAAATTAATTCTCGAACTTGAACTTAAAATCATTAAACTTCCAAGTCCCGAAATATTGGGATGTTACAATCACCCCATCTTTCAAAAAGTTTCGTCCTCGAAACTTGAAAACAGAAGTAAGTACGAAAACCACTTTAACTACCAAAACGTACTACCGGGTTATGGTAACCCAAAACTTTATCTTTCAAAAATTTCCCAGAAGAAAAAGATTTTAAGGCACCAGTCTCTGTCAATGGACATTGGGATTCTCGTTACGTATTCAAGAGTCCGACATTCCAAATCTGAGACAAGTCCCAAATTTAAATAGATCAGTCAAAATTCAAAATTTAGATTGATTCGGTGTTGATAAGCACAGCACAGGTTATCAGACGTCTCCAATAACAAATTCCAGTGGCAATCAACGCTGAAATCCCTCAAAGTTGTAAAACATTCGGCTCTTTCAAACCAGGTTTCCATCAAAATTAACTTTTATTCTCAAATTCTTGAAAGAGTAAAAGATTTTCCAAAAACATCAAATTTAGAGTCAACAATTGGGAAACGAATTTCAAAAACAGTCGCTGGGAGCGCAGAAACAGTCATAGAGATTACCTTCGACACGAAGGATTAAGAGTTCCTAGTTTCACAGCTGACAGAACGTACAAGGAGGATCGAAGGAACGGTAACCACCAGGATAAAGGTCAAGGAAGATGGTAATTCTTGCTAAACATGGGGTCACTAACCACTCAATCCATAAACAAAGCATCGTTACAACGATTCCTAATAGATCCCACGGGGAACGATTCAAGTGATCTCTAAACTTCCAATGGTTTCACGATCTCTCTTGCCATTATCTTATCCACAGAACAAGGTATTCCTCCACCAGACAGAAGCTTAAGCACGCATCCTAGACCAAGGTTCACGCACTTCCGAAACTCTAACCCAAAATCCTCATTACTATAACATCGAACCTCAAAACTCAAGATATGGTATTCATTATTCTGTAACCTCTCCCATTGGGGACCATAACAAAATTCCATAACTTCAATATTTAAACAGCTTGATCCCAACAACTTATTCCACAAGGTGCTTCGAAATCCTAAATTTCCAAATTTTATTACCACAGTGAACATTCAAATCACGACCTTACTAAGGTAACAACTTCTAAATCCTCTGGTTTCTAACCACTTACCCACAGTATACATCCCAAGGCAAAGTTCCAAGGAAGTAGCAACCTTCACTCCCACAGTTTCAGTAAGACTTAGTTATTCACATTCCGAGATTCCTCAAATGATATTACTGAACACTTATAAGTTGCAAATCTCTACACTATGATTACTACAAACATCAATGGTTACCCATCAATCACCATTGAAGTATTATTAGGCCAACGGGGTCTCATTATCCCACAAGTTATCATAAACGATTCACCTAACAATGGGTGTATTTCTCAATTTCATTCAGTACTTCAATAGGTAAACGCGGAGGTTCAATAAGTAACTTAAGGCCAAACACTCAGTCAACTCCATAAGTTAAATCGCAAATGTCTCAACATTCTCACACTGTTACCAGTAACTCTCGTTCCTCAAATATGATCCTTTCTGCGTTACAACAATTCCTAAGATTAAGTAGCACTAACTTACCTCATTCATCCATTTGAACACATCATCACTATCTAAGGCACATTCCTCTAAATCCATCTATAACTCCAAGCATTCTATTCCAATCCTCAAATGGTGCTTATAAATCTACAAAGATCACTTACACACAATCCATCTAACATGGACTCTCAAGACGGCACACTGTCCAACATCGCCCAAACATTATTCTCACCAACTCTCTCAACCAAATCCTGACAACGCAGAACCAAGCATTCCTCAAGGCATGTATCTCTACCCAAGAACAGGTCGATCTCGCCACTTTCTAGATGAAAAGGAACAAGGCTCACAGAAGAGGAGATGAGATGCGAACTTCAGGGATAAACACGACACAGGTCTCGAGAGAGACAAACGAAAGACGACTCGAGGGACAATAAGATGACAAGGTAAGGAACTTTAGGCTATAGACTCCAATAAAATTGAAGTCAAGATCAGACGGAGAAGCAAAGGAGAAGAAAGGAGAGAAGCGACGTGAAAAGAACGATTGCGGAATCTTCCAAGGTGCGGGTCTCTCACTATTCTCGCGGGATTCTCTTTTCTTATTTTCCAAATCAAGTCATTCAATTATCGGTTCTCAAGAAAAGTTCCTCCTATGATTTATATACCCTAATCTTCCAAACTTTAAACGATATCATCATCACAACTACCTATTCTCAAAAGTTTGAGATGACACATCTCTGCTAGTTCCTCAAATAACAATTCAATAACACTTTCAGGTCACCACCCTTATGTCATATACACTTTACTTACCTCACTGTCCACCAGATAACGATTCTTAAACCATCAAGGTTTTCCGAACTTTCCTCTCCCAATGACTTACTTTATTCCATTCACAAACTGGCGGTGCATCCTCAAGTTTCCTTTAAGTTCTTCAATAGAAGAACGCTAAGACCCATTAAATAACCTAAGGCCAGATAATGATTCACTTCCTCCCAGTTTAAATCATAAATTTTTCGAGTACTCAACTATTATAGCCAATGATTCGTATTCCTCAACAACGGACCTTTCTCAGCTCAGTCACTCACCTAAGTCAAGTGATACTAACTCACTTCAATCATCTATTCTTCATCATTAGCATCTTAAGGCCATCCTCTCAGGTCGCTCTATATCCTCAGATATCTTATCTACCTCCTTAAACAGTACTCTACAATCCACAAACTTTCACGATCTAAGCATGGTTCTCAAGGTTAGGTTGCACCGACTACTAAGTATACAACTCAACCTTCAAGCAAGTATCCTATCACTCACTTTCACTCTCCCAATTGGATAGACAACTAGATCCTTAGATCACCAAAACATGTCTCTCGATACCTCTTAAGTTATTCCTCAATAACAATATTTCTCATAACACAGCTTACAGTTATCCTAAGACTAGTTCCTCCAAATCCAATAACAGGGAAGATTACCTAGAGGGCACCTTAAGAAAACAAGCAACAAGGTTAAGCTGAAAAGATATGAAGATCTGTTCAAGCAAGATAGACAAATATTCTAAAAGAAGGATGTGCATCCAGAGTTATCAAAGAAGGTGATGCACAAAGAAAGAGGAGCATCTTCAAGGCTCAGAAGCATTCCCCAACTGTAGCACGAATCTTCTATCTTCGGTAGAAACTCCGATCTCCACCGCCAAATGGATAAGCCCACGGTTCGTCGATTGAAAGATATAAAAGTGAAATCAATGACAATCAACAAACACGTTAGAGCCTAATAAGAGCAATCACAAAACAGACTACAATATAAGTCCTTAAATCTACCCCATCTCTCATTCATTATTCAATTATATGGTCAAGTTAAGGTTGGGGGTTACATGAGTGCGTCGGGAGCGATAACGCTCTGATACCAACTATAAAACCCCTCGCGAAAGCGGAAATATAAAACATACAAAATACTAAAAATGCAGCGGAATTTAAACTTTTTAACATAACAACATGCGAGGTGAATTAAAACTGAAACTGAAAGTAAAATATAAATATACAATCAGCCTGGGATGGCACATCCCTACAGGCACTCTAAACTGAAATGTAAACTAAGTCTAGCTAACGTAAACGTGTAAGTCAATCGATGAATAGGATCATCGCTCGCTAGCTCCATGCAACCCTCTGCCAACCACCTGTCATGTACCTACATACATGTAAACATGTACGCCACAATCAGTGGGGAGTGACTAGAGTTCTCCTAGCCACCTTTTGTAACGACACGTAACACATAAATACAAACAGAATACTCCAACATATATAAACATGTGAAGCATAACATCTCATCAACTGTTCTCATACTATCATGAAACTCTAATGCACGACTCTCAACCAACTTCATAAACCGTTAGGAAGAAGAGCCGGTTTCCCTACTGGTTACCCAGTCGGGGGGTCTTTCAATCCAACTATTTATGAAACAGATCATAGAGTCATCCAATGCCTTGGATGAACAAACTATAACTCAAGCAATATAATCATCAACTTCATCATGCATATCTGACACTGTACCAAACTCTAGGCAAGCAGATATAACACAAACACTAGCAATGGGTCCAGAGGTGAACTTAACACATATCCCACTACCAAACTATGTCGGGTCCAGAGGTGAACTTAAGACATATCCCAACATGCACATCAAGTAAAGGGTCCAGAGGTGAGCTTAACACATATCCCTATACTTACAATTCAAGAAAAGGGTCCAGAGGTGAGCTTAACACATATCCCTAATCACAATTCTGTAATGGGTCCAGAGGTGAGCTTAACACATATCCCACTACAAACAAATATTGGGTCCAGAGGTGAGCTTAACATATATCCCAACATACATCCATAAGCAAAGTGTCCAGAGGTGAGCTTAACACATATCCCAATGCTACAAACAAGTATTGGGTCCAGAGGTGAGCTTAACACATATCCCAATACACGGCTATCACATAACGGGTCCAGAGGTGAGCTTAACACATATCCCGTGTACGACAACCGATCACGTGTCAGGTCCAGAGGTGAGCTTAACACATATCCTGACACGCCACAAGCAAAACACGTAACGGGTCCAGAGGTGAGCTTAACACATATCCCGTCACGCGACATGCAAAACACGTAATGGGTCCAGAGGTGAGCTTAACACATATCCCATCACGCGACATCCAACCTAACCATTAACATCCAAAGATAGAAACTAACCTATAGTTCTAACTTCTTAAACCACTAAACGACACTTAATTGATCCCGGGAACTAAGACGAGGGAGAGCCGGTTTCCCTTTCGGTTACCCGACCGGGGGGTCTCTATCCTCACTCCATTCCCGAACCCAATATAGTGTCGCCCGTCCTCCGGGGACCTCAAATACATATCAAGGATACAAGGAACGAGTTTCAATCAAAACCGATCAACCGATTAAAAGTTATGCACAAATTACAAATCAAAACAACCTACAGGGGCCCCCAGCCGGTCGGCAGGCAGCCGATCGGCCGGCTGGTGATCCCTTCAGCCTTCTTCTTTTAAAACATACCCAATACAAAGGGATTCCCAGCCGGTCGGCAGGCAGCCGGTCGGCCGGCTGGGAACCCAAATTCCCTAACCTTCTCAATTTCGCAATACACTAAAAGTACTCCCAGCCGGCTGGCAGGCGGCCGGTCGGCCGGCTGGGCACGCTATTCCTATGGTCTCGAAACTATGCAAAAGCAACATAATGGACTCCCAGCCGGTCAACCGGCGGCCGGTCGGTCGACCGGCTCAGAGAGCCTGATACGAAAAACGCATTTTTACAGTGGTTTCGATTCCTCAACAATTCGATAGCAACTTCAAAATTCGCATCAACACAAGTTTACCCACTATTACAAATCATACAATAACACTTTCTAACAGCAAACAAACCCATAAATCCTCAAAATGATTATAACAAGTATCCGTCGCAAAACATGGAATTTCTGAAATTACTTAAGAACATGTGAAACAACAACAAGGCATGAATTCAACAAGTGTGAACAATCCTAAACATGTTACTAAGTCCATTAAACATCATTCTTAAACAAAAATCAGAAACATTAAGAACACATCAAAACTTGCTAATATTCACAATAAGGCCGAGTTTCTCATTATCGTCACCTTTACTTAGCGAAATCTTTGAAATCTTCGAGTTCGTCTTCAATAATCACCAAGCCTTCTTCCGGGTTAACACCAACACCGTCTAAAACAACACAAACATCGAAGAAAATCACGAATTTCGAAATTACAAGAGCAGGCCGAGATTTTGACGGAATGATTATGAGATAAAACTTACCTAGAAAGAAGGAGGGCGAGAAGAGGAATCCGTGGCCGCGAAAATCGTCTCAATCGGATAAGAAACGAAGATTCTATGAGCATTTTAAGATTGAAGGAGAAATTTATAAAAATGGTGTTTGTTGTTGTTGCAAATCTTAAAAATGAATTGGAGGAGGGAGGTAGAAGGTAGTGGGGTTAGGGTTTTGTGAGGAAAAAGAGGGGAAATGCGTCCATTAACAAGTTAGGCCCATAAGACAAGTTTTAAGACGGTTTAAACTAAAAACACCGACTTAAGGTAACTATAAACTTAAGATGATATAAATATTCCCGGACTATGAAATTAAATTGTTAAGACGAAAATTATGAAATTAAATGGAACCTTGTTTTAAATCCTTTAAAATATTATCACATAAATTAATTAGTTATTTAAAAGAAATTCCAAAAATTACGAAATATAAATTAATTCTCGAACTTGAACTTAAAATCATTAAACTTCCAAGTCCCGAAATATTGGGATGTTACAATTAGGGTTTTTTTAGTTTAATTAGTCTTTAGTTTATTTAAATTAGACAATTGTTTTCTGATTTCGTTATTTATTCGAGTTTTACTCTGTTTTCGTTTACTATCGTTTTGCGCCGATTCTCGATCGTTTACCTGCTTCATTTCGTTCCCTTTGCTTCTGACTCTTTCCCTTTTATGGTCTCTGTTTTCTATTTAAGTACACTCATTCTAATCTCTATTAGTTTCCCATTTTACATCTTGTATTGTATGTTATTCCATGCCTTCGTATTCGTCTTAAGAACATCGCTATCGCGCTTTGCCTTTCTCGATCCGTTTCCGTTAGTCTTATGTTATTCTGTCCATACTCCGACGGTCTGTTTTGTCTCACATTTCAGAATGTCGTATGCTAGTTTAATTATGCAAGTCGTTACCGTTGTCGTTCATCCTTTAATTATGCGTAACTAAACTTAGTACTAGGATTTATGGTAGCCATGGCTTAGGATGGTTTGTTAATTCTGGTACCCAAATTTCGGTTTGTTCGTCACCGCCGTACCCTATTTTCTGTTAATTGTTTGAGTCGACGCACTCAATTGACTGTGTAGAAACCCTCTTGGCCTAGTTCGGAAGATTGGTTTAGGGGTAGTTCTGCGGCGATTGTTAGGACTATGCTAATTAGGGCGGAAGCTAAGTTAGTATGGTTGTAGCGTGAATAGCGGACCGGAAGGACCTTTTCTGTACCCACAAACCGCAATAGGGTGACCTGTATTCGTAGACCAGACTTAATAGCCATAGTGCACCAGAAATCCTAGTGCTCCCTTTTTCCTCATTTTCCTTATTCCCTACTTTTTATAGTTTAGCGTCAAAATTCACTTAAACCCCATATTTTGCATATTTTGGTTACTTAGACAAACTTGGTCAGACTATAAGATCCCTGTCTCCCTGTGGATTCGATACCCGACTGCCTCTTCTACATTTAGTTGAGTCCAGTTAGGTTTTATTTTTGATAGGGTTGCGATAGCCGTGTCATTAGTAGTTGTGTTTTGGACCATAGTGACACCGTCGTTGACCACCTAGGACCACCAGTAGTGGTTGTTTGTCGCCTGAGTCAAAAGCATTGTTTGCCGTTTCAGAACAGAGTATTTGAACGTATGGTTTTGTGAATGGATTCGATATATTTCCTGTCCACGGCTGTTATGGGTGTTAGGTTTTTTATAAAGGTGGTAGTCAGGGTGTTAGATTGGTTGTTGTCACGGTGGTTGTGAGGTGTCGTGTTGGTGTAAACAGGGAGTCTCGTGGCAAGGGTCTATTGCGATTAGAACAGAATAGCGTGGGTGCTGGGGTTTGGGTGCAGGCGTTTGGGTGGTGGCGGTAGTAATCAGCGGCCGATGACCTCCTCTCTGGAACCACCTTGGCTAATAGGCGAGCCTGGTGGTGCCAGTAGGGAAGTAAGGGGTTGAAGACGGTGTTGGGACTGGTGTTTGACGAGGTGTTCGGTCGCGATTCTGGGTACTGTTGTATGTTGGTCACGGTAGTATGTCGTGGTCTAAAAATGTTGGTTTTGTTCTTTGTTTTTTTTTGTTTCCTAATCAGCACGTCATTATTATTATTATTATTATTATATGATTATTTTTTCTTTTTCTTTTTCTTTTTTTTTTTTTTTTTTTTTTTAATAAAACGAGGGATTTTATTAAAACCGGAAAGAAGGATTACATGAGATTGGTGGGCACCGGAGAAACAAACTGGGCGCCCACTCCCTTACCAATAGCAAAACTAAGGATTATTATTATTATTATTATTATTATGTAATGGTATGATGATAATGATAATAGTATTATTAATATTATTAGTGTAATTAATATTAATAATTATTGTTATGAGTTATAATTGTATAATAATATGTTATTGATATTATTATTATTATTATTAATGAGTATTGTGATAATTGATTAATTGATCGTATGCTATATTTAGTAAGTCTATAACTAATAAGTGTAAAATAGTAAGTTTATACTTGATTAATTATAATTGATATGTATGATTAATTAATGGTAATTGGTATGTATATTCTCACAATGCGTTATATGTAAATCTCTTATGAACATGAGCAAGTGATTTAGTAGTGTTGATTGTATAAGTAGAATTTAATATAAGTAATATATATAGGAACAGAATTTGAAGTGGAATATTTCTAGACGATGGTTGCTATTTGCAGACTTGCTATTCCAGGTAGGATACACTGTCACTATACTACTGTTATATGTTATGAATGGATGCTGAGTGTATGAGTATATGATGTGGATTTTGAGCATGAGTGATATGCGGATCATATTGGTTATGCTGAGTTATTATTACTGTTGCATTCATAAGTATGATTATTATTATTGTTGCATTCATAAGCATGGCATATGCATTGGATATGGATTCGAACGAGATGATGATATATTATTGGGCCCAGGCTAGTTCTGCAGGACTAGACCTGGTGACCTCAGCTGTTATGCTGGTGTTCGACGACGACCGATTATAGTCTGTCGGGAGGTTCGGTATGGCTGGGTGTTACGGGTTTGAGAATGAAATTGAGAATGAGATTGGCTCGAACATATCATGGCATTGCATATCATCTTTGTTGTATTTATAATTATTGTGTTATCCTACTCAACCAAGAGGTTGACAGTGTATTCGTATTCACCTACTATGATCCGGAATGGGGAGTATACTTTTTAGGTCAGAGACAAATGGACTAGGAAGTGGGGATTGGAGAGAGACATGGATTGGACTTACTTAGCTATAGTACACATAGTTTCACTTGTTATAGCTCATTTGTTACAGTTTCAGTAGTTTTAGAGTTTTGGTTTTAGACTATACTTTGTATCAGTTTTCAGACTATCGTTTAAATAACTTAAAGTACTGTTTGTCTTTCACTCTGATCATCTACTACTCTGGTTTATCCAAGATGGTAAAGTCTTATTTACCTTAGAAGTCCTAGTACAAGCTCCTAGGTAAATGGGGGTGTTACTAAGTGGTATCAGATCGAGCGAACGATCCTCAGGCCTAAACTAAAAGAATAATAATAAACATATTAAGAGTCTAATAAAATGAACCCCAGGTTAGTAACTGTTAGGAGCCCCCAGGATTGGGAAGTGTAAGGGCCTCCCTCATACCAAGCCACTGGCCCTTTCAGTCTAATCTGGTAAACCGTGAGTGATGGAGAGAGTGGGTAGTAACAAAATAAAAGATCAGATTTTGCCTATATTGTACTAACAATTATGCAGGAGCGGAATGAGGTAAGTAATATGTGTATTGGAAGAATGTGATTGATACTGAAATGTTAATTGATCTGAATGATTGAATGTGGACTTTTCAGAGAATCGATGTATATTTATTGGACAATACTTTGGGTGATAAGATCATATGATTTTGGTGTTTCGAAATGTCCATATGATATCTGGTTATTAAATGATTATCATAGCTACGTAATATATTGGTTGGTATTTGGATATGAATGATCATATTTATATGTTATAGTAATCCATGTCTATTGATATGCGGAATGTGTTATCCTAAGCCATGAATGCTATAAAGTTATGTGTTGCATAGATCGTACTTAACGTTTACATGGCAATTTCTTTTTACACACAATTAGTTTCGTTATAGAGTCAGTATTCAATAAGTGGCACCTTGGTGATTTATGTGATACATATTTACGTACTATTATGTTGCGATTGTTACGATGGTAAGATCTAATGCATTGTTCATATATGTATAACTATTGAATTATTTCGTTGATGCTACTTTTTAATTTCACAATCTTTACCGTCTTGTAGATGGCAATTTCGGTTTGAAATAATGAATACTCGTTAAATTGGTACAATGTGATTTCGATGCTTCAAGTTATATGTCAACATGTTTGGAAGAAGAATGGTTGTTTTTAAATGTGATAATGTTAAATTGTTTTTTTTTTAGGAACAAAATTTTTTTGATAAACTTTCAGAATGTTACCTTGTTTGTACGGGCTGCCATTTAAAATGTGTTTTCTATATGAATGTGAAAATTTTATGTATGATAACCTTTTGAGTTATATTTCCCATGCTTTTGATTTCATGTTAAAATGACTTATATTTTGAGAGAAATAAATATTTTAGTCGACAGTGATCAGATTGTCACTGCACAATTCTGTTTTGACCCATGGTTTTGGAAAATAAACCATTTAAAACGTATTTATTGTTTATGTGTAATTCCAACTCCACTGTTTAGAATATTCTTTCATGTTTTCAAAATGATAAGTCACGTAAAATCTTAACGAGTCGTTATTTAATAGTGATTTTTGCAAGTTGCCCAACTTTCTGTTTAATTGCTGTAAAGTTTTTGTTCAGACCAACCGAATTGAAAAATTTGTTGTAAATAATTCCCTTAAGTTTTGCATTTGATTATTTTCCAATGATTAGTGAATTCATTATATTTCTCAAAAACTATAATGGTTCACAAAATGGCTGGGCGGTTATTTAATTACAATTTTTGGAAGTTGCAACATGATATTTGATTGTTTAAGTTGTAAGTTATGTAAGTTTCGATATAAAGTTTAATCAATATGAATTCTGTAATGTAACCATGTAATATTCTAGTATGACATTAGTAGTATGTACGATAGACATATGATATGAAGATGAACATATATGATAATATAACCTTGTTATTTCGTTGAGTTTTATGTAAAGTAGTTTAACTATACAGACGTTATTGCTTTCTATTGATACGACCTCAAAATAATTATGTGGTGTTCATATGTAATGTTAAATTCATGTTCATCAGAGAAGAGTCTGGACACGTGGAAGAATGAATTTAACTGGTAAACTTATTAGCATGATATAGCAATCTAATTGTTATAAGTAATTGTGAGTATTTTTAACAATGTGAATCATGCTGATGTCCTTTCATATATTAATGGTATATATGTGTTTAGTTCCTCGCGATAATAATCTTTATAACTTCTTCATGTATATTGTTATGCCACAAAGTGATTTGCATAATGCTATGCTTAAAATCTGACCACAATATTTTGAATTATTAATTGGTTGACATGTGAATTAAGGAAGTGCTAGTCTTGTGAATTCGTTTACTTTTATCGTTAAATTTTCATAATTCATGAGCTAAAATTTACAAGGACAATCTTTTCGTAAAGAAGAGTCAGAATGTCTCCGTGTAGCTTTGTTTTCGATTTGTAGCAAGTAAAATTGCCTTTTTGATTCGTGTTTAAAAATTGCCAGAATTACCACTTCAATGTTCCAAAAGTTTCATAATGTTTTCAAAGTGAGGATCCATGATAAAGTTTGATATTTTGATAATTGTAGTGATTGTTTGCAACATGAAAAAATTATGTAGCTACGTGTTGATGAAATCCTGTCCGAGTATTCAATTGTTGCGCTTTATATAAACCTCTTTTGTTTTTTTGTCATATATTAATAACATCATGATAAATGATGTAGTGTGGGTAGATGGGAAACGTACCTAATTGGTTTAACTTATTTATACCTAGGGATGGTAAGCGGTCTTGCTAATCTAAAATGGGTGTATATCTCGTGAAATATGTCACTGCTCCATGTTTAATTATGTAGTTAAATTTTGCCTTATGTCTTTTCTAAAATATGATTTTGCTTCTATAACATAATTATGAGCATGAAATGATTTAATATGCCAATTATGAATTTTGAGTTATTGATTGTTTACATTGGTGTAGATATATTAAGTCTTTGTTAAAATTTCCAGAGTATATATAAGTGTTAGTTACCTGATTTTGTTTTACTGCGTAACATGATTTGACAAATGAGTTTTGGTTATTTAAAAGCCGGATGCTAGTTGCCTAGTGTAGAGTAAATAAATTATCTGATGAATTGTGACTGTTATTTCGGCGGCCTTCTTGAGAAATGGAAGTGAAATTTTTATAATGAGGTTATGAGGACGTAACCATGTTTTAAGGAGGACGGCATTGTAAAATCTTAATGATTTATGATATGACTAGTTGATAATAATGATTGGTATGTCGCGATTGTTTGAATATACTGGATAATCCTGATTACTTCTGTTATGAATTACAGTGTCATTCGTGAATATCCTTTAACTTAGTTATACGTTAAACTTTGGGGACAAAGTTTTCCTAAGGAGGGTAGAATGTGACAACTCGTGTTTTGAAGTACTTTTATTAGTATTTGTTGTTATGTGATGATCAATTCGTTGACCATGGGGTGGTGAACTTCGGGACGAAGTTCATTTTATGGGGGAAGACTATAATACTCCATATTTTACTATATTTAATTTAAATATTTAATAATTATTTGGACGTGTTTGATAATATTTGATTAGTTTATATTCGATAATTAATTTATCGAATACGTGTTTTTATATTTTATATGTTATTAGTGTAGTGTCGGGTTTGAGTGTTAGTTAATATATCGTGTTTTAAGTACACAACTAGGCCTCGTTTTGCGTGCAACTAAACTGCCAATATCAACAATCACACAATTTTACACACACGTTCAGCACTCGTTGGTTCCCTCCCGCCTTACAAACCCCTTCCCCAACCCTACTTTGACCTAATCGACACTCAACTCACCCACAACCTCGCTGCCGCCACATCTGGGTATACCAAGGAGGGTTTACACAGTCGTTTAAGGGTCCTAAGGCCCGTCGTTTACACCAGGAAGAGGGTAAGTTCACCATTGTCCCCATATTCGCAGGTTCTCCTTCTCTTTTGATTCACATATTCCAATCGTGTTTTAATGTTGTAGTCGTGATTCTTTGTATAGTAGCAATCTATGATGTTAGTAGTTGTGTTTTGGACCATAGTGACACCGTCGTTGACCACCTAGGACCACTAGTAGTGGTTGTTTTTCGCCTGAGTCAAAAGCATTGTTTGCCGTTTCAGAACAGAGTATTTGAACGTATGGTTTTGTGAATGGATTCGATATATTTCCTGTCCACGGTTGTTAGGTTTTTTTTATAAAGGTGGTAGTCAGGGTGTTAGATTGGTTGTTGTCACGGTGTTGTGAGGTGTCGTGTCGGTGTTAACACGGAGTCTCGTGGTAAGGGTCTGTTGCGATGAGAAAAAAATAGTGTGGGTATCGGGGTTTGGGTGGTGGCGTTAGTAATCAGCGGCCAATGACATCCTCCTTGGAACCAATGTGGCTCAGAGGCGAGCGTGGTGGTGCCAGTAGGGAAGTCAGGGGTTGAAGACGGTGTTGGGACTGGTAGTGTTTGACGAGGTGTTCGGTCGCGATTCTTGGTACTGTTGTATGTTGGTCACGGTAGTATGTCTGGTCTAAGAATGTTGGTTTTGTTCTTTGTTTTTTTTGTTTTCTAATCATCATGTCATTATTATTATTATTATTATTATTATTATTATTATTATTATTATTATTATTATTATTATTATTATTATTATTATTATTATTATTATTATTATTATTATTATTATTATTATTATTATTATTATTATTATTATTATTATTATTATTATTATTATTATTATTATTATTATTATTATTATTATTATTATTATTATTATTATTATTATTATTATTATTATTATTATTATTATTATTATTATTATTATTATTATTATTATTATTATTATTATTATTATTATTATTATTATTATTATTATTATTATTATTATTATTATTATTATTATTATTATTATTATTATTATTATTATTATTATTATTATTATTATTATTATTATTATTATTATTATTATTATTATTATTATTATTATTATTATTATTATTATTATTATTATTATTATTATTATTATTATTATTATTATTATTATTATTATTATTATTATTATTATTATTATTATTATTATTATTATTATTATTATTATTATTATTATTATTATTATTATTATTATTATTATTATTATTATTATTATTATTATTATTATTATTATTATTATTATTATTATTATTATTATTATTATTATTATTATTATTATTATTATTATTATTATTATTATTATTATTATTATTATTATTATTATTATTATTATTATTATTATTATTATTATTATTATTATTATTATTATTATTATTATTATTATTATTATTATTATTATTATTATTATTATTATTATTATTATTATTATTATTATTATTATTATTATTATTATTATTATTATTATTATTATTATTATTATTATTATTATTATTATTATTATTATTATTATTATTATTATTATTATTATTATTATTATTATTATTATTATTATTATTATTATTATTATTATTATTATTATTATATTATTATTATTATTATTATTATTATTATTATTATTATTATTATTATTATTATTATTATTATTATTATTATTATTATTATTATTATTATTATTATTATTATTATTATTATTATTATTATTATTATTATTATTATTATTATTATTATTATTATTATTATTATTATTATTATTATTATTATTATTATTATTATTATTATTATTATTATTATTATTATTATTATTATTATTATTATTATTATTATTATTATTATTATTATTATTATTATTATTATTATTATTATTATTATTATTATTATTATTATTATTATTATTATTATTATTATTATTATTATTATTATTATTATTATTATTATTATTATTATTATTATTATTATTATTATTATTATTATTATTATTATTATTATTATTATTATTATTATTATTATTATTATTATTATTATTATTATTATTATTATTATTATTATTATTATTATTATTATTATTATTATTATTATTATTATTATTATTATTATTATTATTATTATTATTATTATTATTATTATTATTATTATTATTATTATTATTATTATTATTATTATTATTATTATTATTATTATTATTATTATTATTATATTATTATTATTATTATTATTATTATTATTATTATTATTATTATTATTATTATTATTATTATTATTATTATTATTATTATTATTATTATTATTATTATTATTATTATTATTATTATTATTATTATTATTATTATTATTATTATTATTATTATTATTATTATTATTATTATTATTATTATTATTATTATTATTATTATTATTATTATTATTATTATTATTATTATTATTATTATTATTATTATTATTATTATTATTATTATTATTATTATTATTATTATTATTATTATTATTATTATTATTATTATTATTATTATTATTATTATTATTATTATTATTATTATTATTATTATTATTATTATTATTATTATTATTATTATTATTATTATTATTATTATTATTATTATTATTATTATTATTATTATTATTATTATTATTATTATTATTATTATTATTATTATTATTATTATTATTATTATTATTATTATTATTATTATTATTATTATTATTATTATTATTATTATTATTATTATTATTATTATTATTATTATTATTATTATTATTATTATTATTATTATTATTATTATTATTATTATTATTATTATTATTATTATTATTATTATTATTATTATTATTATTATTATTATTATTATTATTATTATTATTATTATTATGTAATGGTATGATGACAATGATAATAGTATTATTAATATTATTAGTGTAATTAATATTAATTATTATTGTTATGAGTTATAATTGTATAATAATATGTTATTGATATTATTATTATTAATGAGTATTGTGATAATTGATTAATTGATCGTATGCTATATTTAGTAAGTCTATAATTAATAAGTCTAAAATAGTAAGTTTATACTTGATTAATTATAATTGATATGTATGATTAATTAATGGTAATTGGTATGTATATGGGCATGTTTATATGTATATTATCACAATGTGTTTTACGTAAATGTCTTATGAACATGACCAAGTGATTTAGTAGTGTTGATTGTATGAGTAGAATTTAATATAAGTAATATTTATAGGAACGGAATTTGAAGTGGAATATTTCTAGATGGTGGTTGCTATTTGCAGCCTTGCTATTCCAGGTAGGATACACTCCCGCTATACTACTGTTATATGTTATGAATGGATGCTGAGTGTATGAGTGTATGATGTGGATGTTGAGCATCAATGATATGCGAATCATTTTGGTTATGTTGAGTTATTATTACTGTTGCATTCATAAGTATGATTATTATTATTGTTGCATTCATAAGCATGGCATATGCATTGGATATGGATTCGAGATGATGATATATTATTGGGCCCAGGCTAGTTCTGCAGGACTAGACCTGGTGACCTCAGCTGTTATGCTGGTGTTCGGCGACGGCCGATTATAGTCTGTCGGGAGGTTCGGTATGGCTGGGTGTTACGGGTATGAGAATGAAATTGAGAATGAGAATGAGAATGAGATTGAGAATGAGCTCGAGCATATCATGGCATTGCATATCATCTTTATTGTATTTATGATTATTGTGTTATCCTACTCAACCGCGAGCTTGACAGTGTATTCGTATTCACCTACTATGATCCGGAATATGGAGTAGATTTTTCAGGTCAGAGACAGATGGACTAGGAAATGGGGCTTGGAGAGAGACATGGATTTGACTTACTTAGCTATAGTACACATAGTTTCACTTGTTATAGCTCATTTGTTACAGTTTCAGTTGTTTTAGAGTTTTGGTTTTGGACTATACTTTGTATCTGTTTTCAGACTATCGTTTAAATAACTTAAAGTACTTTTTGTCTTTCACTATGATCATCTACTACCCTGGTTTATCCAGGATGGTAACAGTCTCATTTACCCTGGAAGTCCTAGTACATGCTCCTTGGTAAATGGGGGTGTTACAAATAATTTTTGAGGCCCATCCTTCTCCATCGACTGACCATTCAGTAGTTTCATAGGGATCATATCCATTATTGACCGTGTTCATTTCCGATATAATTTTATTACTTTAGCCATTATTATTATAATCCCAATATAATAATGTACTGAAGGAATAATTTCTCAAATTTCCATTAAAGTATTAATACAATTAATACTACCAAGGATTATATCAAAAGACCATTTAATAAAAAAACTGTAAATAGAATTAAATAGACATGAATATAGAAATAACCTTTAAATCTATATGGAATCTGTAACAACCCGGCCGAAACCTAGGACCGGAAATGTTAGCCACGGTAGCTCGCCAGGCTATGTATTGGCCCCACAGACCAACACGAGTCCTTTCCAGCGCATTTTGTCCTCACTCATGCGCATCCCGGGAACCTCCCAGGAGGTCACCCATCCTAAGACTACTCCCAGCCAAGCACGCTTAACTTTGGAGTTCTTTCGCATGGATAACCAGAAAAGAAAGTGCACTTTTTTGTTATGAGTAGTACTTTGAATCCCTTTAATCACTAGTCATATAAGTCTATCATTGGACCTCTTCAAAGGGTTACCCCACCCGAATATCATATTCGGTTCAATGGAGTATTATAGAATCGGCCTAAGAACAACCTAGTATATAGCCCAAATTTCAATGTAGAAATTCTCCTTAAATTGCACCCAAGATGACCGAGAAAAATGCACTTAAAATCACCACTACCTTGATTACTATTACTTATGGAGGTTTTTATTTTTTTTGGATGATGAACTGATGAGAAAATAAGAAAGATCAGTACTCTTATTCTCTCCACTCTACCCGGCAGCCACAACTACACAAAATGTGTGAGTGGTTTTGTTTTTGTGTTGTTTATCATATAGGAGACTCTCTTAGAGTTTGCACCTATCCGAACTACTTAAAATATCTTCATATGTTTAAATGCATGTACTCAGAAAATATCCCATATTAATTTCCGGAGAACATTTTTGGAAATGTAACATATACACAATTTTCTAGGAGAATGTTAATTAATTATCTTATAATTAATTAACCTAATTATATTATTCTAAAATATCATATATTAAAATATATAATTAATAAATATAACATTTATATATATTTGTTAGAGTTAACATTTAAGTCATTTTTCCTAATTATTATTTAATCATATTAAATGTTTATCATCTATTTAACTATATTGAGCTAAGTTTGGCATTTACATAATTATATAAATATATAATCACATTTCTCAGTACTATCCGATAGGTGTGACCTTTAGGGATCAGCTGATTACCGCCATCATATGACAGTAACGTCAAACTTCTAGTAAGCCAACCGTTACCGATAAACGTTAACCAACTGATTAATATACTAAGTATTCCTGTGTGATCCTGTAAAAGATTTATTCAAATAATCACACACTGTGGAGGACATTTACTCCAACAATCTCCCACTTGTCCTACAAGTGTGTATGCGATTACGATTCTCATATCCATAAATTTCTCCCACTCAATGGAAGACAAATTGCAATGTCCCACCTTACAAGGTCGTATCTCCCAGGTAATCATATCAAGAGCGGTTTCCACGACTAGAGAGTAACATAACTGATATACGAATCATATTCGAGCATGGCCATGCATTTAAGTTACTACTCCTCGAGTGGCCCTGAGAATATATATAAAACCTAATAAAGGCTGGATATTTTCCTTGACGTATAACCTCCTGATGGAAGCACAACATGAAATGGCCTAGTAAAAGTCCGATTGGTCTCCTTTTACGGTGCGACCTAGGACAGAAACCTAAACCACCCAAAAACTGTCTATATCGCAAGAAATAAGCAATGGTCAAAAGAAACGACTTTACGAATCACAATAGACGTCTTATCCACGACCAGACACCTAATGTATCTTAACATTTAAGACTCTATGTAGTGGTCACTGTAACACCCCCATTTATTTAAGGGCCTGTACTAGGACTCCCCAGATAAATAAGGGTGTTACCATCTCGGTTTCCCAAGGCAGTAGATACAAAGGAAGATAAACAGTACTTTAAATTGATAAAGTTAACTCAAAGGGCTAGTTTATACAACTGAATAAAACAAACTGTCTTGATAAAACAAAAGTACAACTCGTAAGCAACTACTATGGTGATCTAGACTCTAGGCAGGTCCGGATCCAAGCTTCTCTCTTCCCCTAGCTCCCATAGTCTCAACACCTGTCAATCTGCTCCCCAATAATTGGTTCATCACAGGTGATCACGAATACACAGGGTCAACCACTAGGTTGAGTAGAGAAAAACTGTAAACAAACCACATTACTATAAATAGAAAGTCGAACTTCTCCACTCCGAATCACAAGTCCCATAATTCTCCACACCAATCACAGACCCTTTATCTCCGCACCAATCACATACCCTTTATCTCCGCACCAATCACAGACCCTTTATCTCCGCACCAATCACAGACCCTTTATCGTCACCTCGTATCATATCTCAGAATATATAAATAGAATAATTTAAAATAATAATCACATTATAACAACAATAAACATGGTTATCACCAAATGTCCACAAATTACTCATCATTATATGCATAGTATTTACCTACCTCAATTGCGGAATGACAACCGAACAGCTGCTAGCAATGTTCCAAGCGGAAACCGTCACCTAAACATATATATTACGTAACGATTAATAAACCTTCCCAACCCCCATATCACAACGTACACTTACTATAAATAGCAACCTGCTAAAAGTGGAAAGTTTCCTAAAATGGAAACCTTCCCGAAATAGTAAATTTCTTAAAATGAAAACTTCCCGTCTCATAAACACCTTCAACTAACACGATTTAATAAATTACCAATAATTACTATTACCACCAACACAATAATAATAGTAGAAAAATGATTATAAAGATCATGATAATTAATATGTATTATAATATTAATAATACTAAAGGAATAATAATAAAATAACACTAATAATAATAATAATAATAATAATAATAATAATATAATCACACGCAGCCCATTGAACCAAAACAGACCCCCTGACATCGACACCCATGACAGCCCCACAACACAACCCTTTCGACACCTTCCCGACACCTGAACCACCACCCCGGCATGGTGGTTGCCACCCCTGACCCCCAGAGCATCCCTGGACGCTCACCTCGACAACAACCTTGGCCAAACCTGTCGTCGACAACCCCCTCAACAGCCGGCAGTCACAGCAACAACACCCGAAACCCGACACTACCGTACCCTCGTGTCTCTGAACATCCTATTCTCGCCACCACTAACACCATTCTAACCACCACAAGACCCCACCCTTGACACCACTCATCGACCATGACTCCTCTGGTGGCGACCATGTACCTTCGACACCATTCTAACCACTCGAAAACATCGTCAAACACCCTCCTCTCGTAACACCCTGTTCTCCCCTGTTTTTGGTCGAAACTCACGACCCACTTTATGGTGGTGCTCCGACCACCAGACACCATCCTACAACCACCAACACAAACTACAAACACCCCCTACCACGACTTATGAATACGCACTAACGAATTAACCCAAAACATGATAAACGCAAGATTATAACAAGCATGGTCACACGAACGAAAATAGAGAAGGGCGAAGGAACTGGCGAATTTACCTCATTTCCCGTGCGAACGACCACCCCTAGACCACCCTAGGCCACCGTGTGGACCCTCATCCTCAATCTCGGGGGTGGCGGCAGTGATGTGAGTGCAGCAGCGGTGTGTCGATTAAGGTAGATTAGGGTTTTGGTCTAGATGAAATTAGGTCGTATAAGGTGATGGTATTATTTTGTGTGAACATGTATTGATATGGAAGGTATTGGGTACGCATAACGAGGCCCAAAACTACATTAAATCACGGATTCGACAAAAACGACCCTTACTCGACGCTACACTAATATCATATAAGATTTAGTAGCATTGTTCGATAACTTAATTATCGAATATAAATTCTCACATAAATATTAAACGTCGATATAAATCCTAATATTATTATTATTATAGCACTTAACAAAATACATATCGAATAAAATATAATTATACTTCGTCTTGACAATTAATATAAAACAACTCATTATTACGACTATGAAAAATACGGGTATTACAATCTTCCCTCCTTAAAAGGAACTTCGTCCCGAAGTTCACCATCCCATGGTCAACAACCTGTTTACTAGGCATGTCACGAATACAAAACATGACGCCACATAACATCAAAACCAATAAAGGCACGCACTTTTAAAACACTAAATGTTACATTCTACCCCCGTTAGGAAAACTTTGTCCCCAAAGTTCAATATATAAATAAATAAATAAATTAAATTAATTAAAGGATTCTTTACGAAACACCATAAAGTGCATAACAGAAGTAATCAGGGTTATCAAGTATTTTCAAACAATCACGACATACCAATTAACCATGTCATCACAGCAAGCCATATTGTAAAATCTTTAAGATTTTGCAATCCCATCCTCCTTAAAACATGGTTACGTCCCCGTAACCTTATTGAAAAAAAAAAAATTTAAAAAAAAAAAAAATTAAAATAAAATAAAATCCAGCTCATTACTCTGCCTTGCTCATTACTCTATCGCATAAAATACTACTACAAGTGACTAAGCATCGTATTCTCATCGTCGAATCTAAGACCCAAGACAAGGGGCGAGTGAACTGGCGGAATAAACCCGCAAAACAATACTTTTATCTCATTATCGATCTCAAACTCAAATAACTCAATCAATAACCATGGTCACATTAGACCGTAAAGACAACTCGGCTCAAAGGCTTATAAATCATAACTCAATAACAGTAACCAATTTCCATCTCAATTTCAATATCCATATTGTCAAAGGTTCAAAGAACCATGTTCAACACTTAGAGTAAATTCCAAGCTACTCACCCACGAGTCTTGGAACAGGAAGCGACAATTAAACACAATATAAAAATATGATCTTAATCACCGTAGAACCAAAATTCTTATTCAATAACAAGTTCTGCAACTGAGGATCATACATGAACTCCATCTTTAATAACATATCTCTACTCCTGTATAATTCCTTATACCATCTTACAGAAATTCCATAAACAAGCTGATAATACTAACATTAAGTCCCAAATAAGAAACTCATTATTTGTTTCGACTATACTTTGACGTCAACCCCGGTAAGCACAATTAGATAGACAACCGTCACCAACCAAACATGTATTACCATTCGATCATCAATCAAATACCATTAGACCCTTTTTTTTTTATCCCGTCTCACCAACAATAAAATTAAATTGCTAACATAAAACATTAGCTATCAAAATACAATAATAATCAATAGTAGTTCAACTCATACGAAAAAATTCAACACAAGAAATAGTAACAAACTGGTAACAGTTAGCATGTAATCACACAACCTCGAACAATAATTATTATAATAGGATCGGTAGAAACGTGTTACGCAGTAAAATAGAATCAGAGTAGTTAATACTTACATACCATTGAAATTTTAACACAAAATCAATATATTCACAACAATTTAGATAATCAAGAAACTCAGAGTTCGTAATTGACAAATTAAAACATTTCATTTTCGTAAACATATTATAGAAAAGATATAGAGCAAAATTTATTAACGCAATTAAACATGGAGCATTGACATATTTCATAAGATATACTCCAATCATAGACTAACCAAAACTGTTTAACACTCTTGGATATAAATAAGTTAAAATCACTTAAGTACATTTTCCATCCCCTCACATTACATCATTTATCATGAAACTGTTAATAATGCGCGGTAACTAAATATTCGTGCAGGATTTCATCAAAACGTGGCTACAAGAATTCCCCATATTGTAACCAATTGACATACATATCAAAACATCAAACTTTGTCAAGGATCGTCATTTTGAAAACCTTTGGAAAACTTTTGTAACGCTGAAGTGATAGTTTGTGACAATTGTAACCACCCCCATTTATTTAAGGGCCTGAACTAGGACTCCTCAGATAAATAAAGGTGTTACCATCTCGGTTTCCCGAGGCAGTAGATACAAAGAAAGATAAACAGTACTTTATATTAAATTTAAACTCAAAACATGTTCTTACATAACCAAAATATAAAACTGTTCTGACAAAAATAAAAGTACAACTCGTAGACTGCTATCACGTGGTCTAGACTCTAGGCAGGTCCGGGTCCATGCTTCTCCCTTCCCTAAGCTCCCATAGTCTTTAACCTGTCAATCTGCTCCCCAATAAATTGGTTCATCACAGGTGATCACGAATACACAGGGTCAACCACGAGGTTGAGTAGAGTAAAACTGTAAACAAACCACATTACTAAAAACAGAAAGCCGATCATCTCCACTCCGAATCACAAGACCCAATATCTCCGCACCAATCACAAGACCCATTATCTCCACACCAATCACAAGACCCATTATCTCCGCACCAATCACAAGACCCATTATCTCCACACCAATCACAAGACCCATTATCTCCACACCACCGTATCACAGTATAGTATAAATGCACTGTATAATAATCACATGATAGTATATAACAAACATGTTTAACAGCAATTATGAACGGTTTGCACATCACCATATATCAGAAGTTTCCCCTACCTCAAACTGCAGAAGAAATGATAACTGCGCGACTGCTTCTAAAAATGCTCGACACAAAAACTTCCACCTAGATAAGTATTACTTTAATTAATACTTTCCTAATTCTCGTAATACATGTACACATTCTATTTATAGACACTTCCTATATTTAGAAAGCTTCCCAACAACCGAGTTACCCAAAATAGTAACTTTCTAAATATAGTAGCTTCTAAAAATAGTAACTCCTAAAAATAAACACTTGAGTTTTGAAATTCAAATCTATATCTTTACCATAAATAAAATACTACACCATAACCACTAATTAGATTTGCCATAAATAACATTTATTTAAAACCAAATAATATAATAATAATAATAATAATAATAATAATAATAATAATAATAATAATAATAATAATAATAATAATAATAATAAACCACGAAAGCCCTACACCCCAACACCAACGCACGCCCCACCTTTCTAACCCCACACAGCCGCCGTACAGCCACCACAGCCACCAGACGACTCCCCACGCTAGACCCAGGACCACCCACAACCCCTGGGACCGCCGACAAACCGGCCGACTGTCACCGGCGAGCCGAACCGTGGTCTTAAACAGACCCGGTTCCTTACTCAGCCTCCACGACTGACTGAACGAACGCCCCTGACGACGGCGGAACTGCGCCTGACACGTACAGAACAACCCCCCTACGGCAACACTAACACCTGATCTATCACCCACGGTGGTGCCACTGTGTCGACCTCCCCCGAGTCAACAGTGGTACCACCACCTTACCCTTCCTGCGAAAACCTGAACAAAACAAAGCGACCCAACCCGAGGCCAACAATAGAAACGATAACCCCTTTTGACACCACCACAACCGACTACCACCCTCGACATCACCACCGTCCGACTACCCCTCAGACCACCAGTACAGATATGCAAAACGGACTAAGACCAGATACGTATAACTCATCGATACTACTATGAAAAAGGCACGAATTCACTATAAACAATAGAACAGTCGACAACCATACCTGAATTTGGGTCAAAACGACGGTCCTAGGCTGACTCAACTGGCCGGAAAAACCCTCTCTCTCCTTCTATGTAGTGACGGCAGTAGGTATTGAGTGATGGTGGTGTTTCGAAATAGCCTAGGGATCTGGTTAGACTCCCTCTTATATGGCGGCTTAGAGTAGATAGTAGGGGTTTAGGGTTGCGTTTAGAGGTAAGGGTATTCTCGAGTGTGGGCTGCCGTGAGGTGTTGGCACGCCAAACGAGGCCCAAACCTCCGCTGGCTGCAAGTCCCATGATCGAACCCCATGGTAGACACATACTAAACTCATTCAAACACCGTTCGAGAAAAATATAACCACGATGATTCGCACTTATAAATTATTCAAAAGTCGTAAGCAAACTATCTATATGAAATAACTTAATTAACGAGTCGAAATAAACAGGGTATTACAGTCTTCCCCCCTTAAATTGAACTTCGTCCCGAAGTTCTACCACACTGAGGTAACAAAGCAATCAACACAAACGACTGGGAACACAAACATCATGAAAACAACTCCATAAAACTTACTTAAATCACAGAATGTCACATTCCACCCCCCTTAAAGAAATGTTACGTCCGCGTAACTTACCTCAATCAAACAATTGTGGATAACGCTCTCTCATGGATGCCTCAGGCTCCCATGTAGCCTCCTCTTGATTATGGTTGGTCCACAGGACCTTCACCAAGGACGTCTCCCCATTGCGAGTTTTTCGTACCTTCCTGTCCAGAATCTCCTTCGGAGTCTCAATGTATGCCAACTGCTCATCTACCTCAATCACCTCATGCTGAAGCACATGTGATGGATCACTCACGTATTTCCTCAACTGGGACACATGAAACACATTATGGACCTTGGATAGGGTTGGAGGCAAGGCTAAGCGATATGCCACCTCTCCAACTCTGTCCAAGATCTCAAATGGTCCAATAAATTTCTAACTCAGTTTGCCACGCTTGCCGAATCTCATCACACCCTTCATCGGAGAGAATTTCAGTAGTACTTTCTCTCCGGCCTCAAATGCAATATCGCTCCTCTTCAGATCAGCATAGCTCTTCTGTCTATCCTGAGCGGCCCTCATCCTCTGTCGAATAATTTGAACCTGCTCCACCATCTCCTGGATCATATCTGGCCCTAAGGTCACAACATCAGCCCGATCATCCCAACACACAGGACTCCGGCACTTCCTCCCATACAACGCCTCAAAAGGAGCCATCCCAATACTGGCATGATAGCTGTTGTTATATGAAAACTCTATCAACCCCAGTCGGTCCTCCCAAGATCCTCCGAACTCAAGTACGCACGCCCTCAACATATCCTCAAGAGTCTGAATCGTCCTCTCAGTCTGACCGTCAGTAGCCGGATGAAAAGCTGTACTCATCTTCAACTAGGTACCCAAAGCAGCCTGCAACTCCTGCCAAAATCTGGATATAAACCTCGAGTCTCGATCTGAAACAATGTCCTTGGGTATGCCATGCAGTTTGACTAGATTCTGAACATATGACTTAGCCAACTCAGCTTTACTCCAGGTATCTTTCATGGGAATAAAGTGAGCTGACTTAGTTAAACGATCCACGATCACCCAAATCATGTTGTTGCCCCTCTGAGTCTGAGGCAACCCCACAATAAAGTCCATCGAAATATTTTCCCACTTCCACTCTGGCACATCTAAAGGTTGAACCTTCCCTTGAGGTCTCTTATGCTCCCCTTTCACCCTCTGACATGTCAAGCACCTGGAAACAAATTCTGCGACCTCCTTCTTCATATTCGGCCACCAAAACGTCTTCTTAAGGTCCTTATACAGCTTATCACCCCCTGGGTGAACAGAATAAGGAGTAGCATGAGCTTCAGTCAGGATCTTCTTCTTTAGCTCCTCAACATTCGGTACACACCATCGGCCACTGAATCTCAAACTACCGTCGGTATGAATACTGAACTTTGATACCTCATCACCAACCCCATTTTCCACCATTAAACGCCACTTTTGAATTCTCTCATCGTTCTTCTGCAATTCCCGAATCTCCCCATACAGCTCAGGCTCCACTGTCAAATCACCAAGGGCATCCCCTTTCCGGATCATAAAAATTCCCATCTCTCTTAATTCGTCATGCAACCTCACCCTCGATATGGCATAACTCAAAGTATGCACTGACTTCCTACTTAGGGCATCGGCCACCACATTCGCCTTGCCCTCGTGGTAGACAGTCTGCATATCATAGTCTCCGATCAACTCTATCCACCTCCTCTGCCTCATGTTCAACTCTTTCTGGGTGTAGATATATTTCAGGCTCTTATGATCAGAAAACACTTTAAAAGTAGCTCCATAAAGATAATGGCGCCACAATTTCAGTGCGAATACCACGGCTCCCAGTTCCAAATCATGAGTCGGGTAATTCTCTTCGTAGGTCTTCAACTGGCGAGAAGCATACGCGATCACTTTCCCATTCTGCATTAGCACACAACCCAACCCATGTTTCGAAGCGTCATTATAAACTTCGAAGTTATCACTCCCAACTGGCAAAGCAAGGATAGGAGCTGTTGTCAGGCGTTCCTTAAGAGTCATGAATGCCTTCTCACAACTCTTATCCCAGACAAAACGGTTCTCCTTCCTCATTAACGACGTCAACGGCTTCGCTATCTTTGAAAAATCTTTGACAAATCTCCGATAATAACCAGCTAAACCCAGGAAACTTCGAATCTCACTCACATTCCTCGGACTTTCCCACTTAGTCACAGCCTCGATCTTACTAGGGTCAACAGATACCCCCTCTTTTGAAATCACATGCCCCAGAAATGCGACTTTCTCCAACCAGAACTCACACTTGCTCAACTTAGCATTGAGCTTATGCTCCTCCAAAGTCTGAAGTACTTTCCGCAAATGGTCCTCGTGCTCTTCTGCATTCTTGGAATATACCAAGATATCATCGATGAATACCACCACGAACTTATCCAGATATGGGCTGAAGACTCGATTCATCAAGTCCATGAACACAGCTGGCGCATTAGTCAATCCAAATGGCATAACCACAAATTCATAGTGGCCATACCTCGTTCGGAAAGCGGTCTTTGGAATGTCTTCATCCTTTATTCTTAACTGATGGTACCCGGATCTCAAGTCAATCTTGGAGAAAACCCCAGCTCCACTTAACTGATCGAACAAGTCGTCAATTCTCGGTAAAGGATATCGGTTCTTGATGGTCACATTGTTCAGCTCTCGATAGTCAACACACAACCTCGAACTCCCATCCTTCTTCTTTACAAATAAAACAGGTGCACCCCAGGGCGACACACTGGGTCGAATGAACCCTTTCTCAGCTAGTTCATCCAATTGCTTCTTCAACTCTTCCATCTCCTTCGGTCCCATACGGTACGGTGATTTAGATATTGGTCCCGCCCCTGGTTTTAGGTCAATGGAGAATTCCACTTCCCTCCTTGGTGGCAACCCTGGAACGTCTTCTCGAAATACTCCCTCAAACTCCCGTACCACAGGTATCTCACTTGTCTTTGGAGTCTCAGCCTCACAATTCCACATTTGGCACAAGATCAGACTCTCTCCTTTCCTCAAGCTAGACTTCAAGGTATTGACGGATATGAATTTGATTTTTGGCTTGACTCGGTATCCCTTGTAGGACACCCTCACTCCCTTGGGTCCCCTCAAGGAAATCTTTTTCTGATGACAGTCGATAAAAGCCCTATACTTCCCCAACCAGTCCATCCCTAGGATCACCTCAAAACCCCCCAGAGGAAACTCTATGAGGTCACAATAGAAAATTGTTTCCCCGATTTTGATGGGTACACTACCGTATACTCTAGTACAAACTATCGACTCGCCCGAAGGTATGGTCACTGAATCCGCAACCCAGTCGAATCTCTCAAGTCCCAAAGCCTTAACATGATCTCTAGACACAAACGAATGGGTGGCACCGGAATCGAAAAGTACGAAAGTAGGTCTAGAGTTTACAAGAAAAGTACCAGTAACCACATGAGCATCCTCCTGAGCTGCCTGCTTTCCCATGGCAAAGAGTTTGCCACTGGACTTGACTCCACTCTGGCTGGCAGAAGATGTTCCAGCCTGCTGATTCCCTTCTGTCCCCGTCTTGTTGTTGTTCCCACTTCCATTGTACTGATTCTGGTATGATCGGTTCTGATTGTTGTTGTAGTTCCTCTGATAGTTGCTGCTGCCGCCCGACTTCGCACCCCCACCATAGTTTGTCGTGGGTGTGCGATAGCCACTGCTACCATAGGACTGAGTGCGAGATCCCTGGTATCCGGATGTAGGCGTACGATAGCCCCCGGACTGATTTCCTCTAGATGAACGACACACCGCCTGCTTGTGTCCCGTCTTTCCACAGCCGAAGCAAACTATTCCCACAGAACCACTGCCGGAACCTCCATTCCTGAAGTTGCCCCCACTCTGATTTTTCCCACCACCAGAGGCACTACTCTCGAAATACCCACTGAACTTGTTATTACTTTGCTTTTTCGATCCTGAACCCTCAGTTACTTGTTCAGCCTTCCTCTTTTCTGACTTGCACTTCTTGTCCTCTTTGATCATATCCGAAAGCCTCTCCGCCGCCCCAACCCTTAAATAAATGTCACGGACTGTGGTGGGCGGAGCTGCAATCAGTCTCTTCTTGATGGCGATTGATAACCCCCTCTCAAATTTCATTGCTAGCATGGCATCGTCGAATCCCATGTCTCCCACATAGTGCACCAACTGGATGAATTTCCTGTAGTAAGCCTCTACAGTCATGTCCTCCGACATCTTGAATGAGTCAAACTCCTCCCTTAGCTTGCTCTTTTGGAATTCTGGTAGAAACACCTCGTTCAAGACCCCCTTGAATGCGTCCCATGGAACAAATTCGGTCCCATCCTCTTTAGCTGCTTCCCGGATCTCTCCCTTGTTCCCGGTCCACCAGTCTCCAGGTAGTCCCCTCAGATAGTGGACTGCCTGGTCAACCCTCAGTTCTTCAGGGCAATCCACCAGTTCAAATAAGTTACTGAATTCTCTGCACCAGGCCCCCAGCAAATGAGGCTCCCCCTCCCCGGTGAATTGGGTGGGGTGGTGCCTCGCAATTATCGTGCTCATCTTAGCGGAGTCCATACGTTTGGCCTTTAGAGCCGCATTCTCAGCTAGTAATCGGTCTAACTCCTCTTGCGTGATGTTAACAGCATTATCTCTTCGCGGAGGCATACTATAAAACAAGAAAAGAAATGAGTCCCGGCGTACATGGGTACCTATTTGGTTTAGGGCTATGTTCCCTAAGCATTAAAATCTATAAACACTTATCATATAAAGTAGTTTTCTCCTATAACATGGCTCAGGGATCACATAACCGCATATCACTAGACATGATGAAGAAGGATTTCTAACATGTTTCAAATCACTTATTATATCACATCAATATACACCTTTTCCAACAATTAAAGATTCATTCCTGCTCATGCCCCTTCCGGCTTTTCCAAAAGTCACTTATACTCAGAATTCTCATAACATACTTATCACAGTATGCTATCACTTTCACCACCTCCTATTCTACCCTTTTCTCTCGTATAAGCACTCTGGGTTCCCGGGTAAAACTGATAGGGCCTATGGTTCGGTGTGAGGGGGCCCCAGACTCATACTTTGCCTTTAGTGTGCTCCTAACAGTCCTATCCCGGGGTTCATTTTATTTAGACTCTCCTATATTCATTGGGTTCATTAGGTTAGGCCTGAGGATCGTTCGCTCTGATACCACTTTGTAACACCCCCATTTATTTAAGGGCCTGAACTAGGACTCCTCAGATAAATAAAGGTGTTACCATCTCGGTTTCCCGAGGCAGTAGATACAAAGGAAGATAAACAGTACTTTATATTAAATTTAAACTCAAAACATGTTCTTACATAACCAAAATATAAAACTGTTCAGACAAAAATAAAAGTACAACTCGTAGACTGCTATCACGTGGTCTAGACTCTAGGCAGGTCCGGGTCCATGCTTCTCCCTTCCCTAAGCTCCCATAGTCCTTAACCTGTCAATCTGCTCCCCAATAAATTGGTTCATCACAGGTGATCACGAATACACAGGGTCAACCACGAGGTTGAGTAGAGTAAAACTGTAAACAAACCACGTTACTAAAAATAGAAAGCCGATCATCTCCACTCCGAATCACAAGACCCAATATCTCCGCACCAATCACAAGACCCATTATCTCCACACCAATCACAAGACCCATTATCTCCGCACCAATCACAAGACCCATTATCTCCACACCAATCACAAGACCCATTATCTCCACACCACCGTATCACAGTATAGTATAAATGCACTGTATAATAATCACATGATAGTATATAACAAACATGTTTAACAACAATTATGAACGGTTTGCACATCACCATATATCAGAAGTTTCCCCTACCTCAAACTGCAGAAGAAATGATAACTGCGCGATTGCTTCTAAAAATGCTCCACACAAAAACTTCCACCTAGATAAGTATTACTTTAATTAATACTTTCCTAATTCTCGTAATACATGTCCACATTCTATTTATAGACACTTCCTATATTTAGAAAGCTTCCCAACAACCGAGTTACCCAAAATAGTAACTTTCAAAATATAGTAGCTTCTAAAAATAGTAACTCCTAAAAATAAACACTTGAGTTTTGAAATTCAAATCTATATCTTTACCATAAATAAAATACTACACCATAACCACTAATTAGATTTGCCATAAATAACATTTATTTAAAACCAAATAATATAATAATAATAATAACAATAATAATAATAATAATAATAATAATAATAATAATAATAATAATAATAATAATAATAATAATAATAATAATAATAATAATAATAATAATAATAATAATAATAAACCACGAAAGCCCTACACCCCAACACCAACGCACGCCCCACCTTTCTAACCCCACACAGCCGTCGTACAGCCACCACAGCCACCAGACGACTCCCCACGCTAGACCCAGGACCACCCACAACCCCTGGGACCGCCGACAAACCGGCCGACTATCACCGGCGAGCCGAACCGTGGTCTTAAACAGACCCGGTTCCTTACTCAGCCTCCACGACTAACTGAACAAACGCCCCTAACGACGGCGGAACTGCGCCTGACACGTACAGAACAACCCCCCTACGGCAACACTAACACCTGATCTATCACCCACGGTGGTGCCACTGTGTCGACCTCCCCCGAGTCAATAGTGGTACCACCACCTTACCCTTCCTGCGAAAACCTGAACAAAACAGCGACCCAACCCGAGGCCAACAATAGAAACGATAACCCCTTTTGACACCACCACAACCGACTACCACCCTCGACATCACCACCGTCCGACTACCCCTCAGACCACCAGTACAGATATGCAAAACGGACTAAGACCAGATACGTATAACTCATCGATACTACTATGAAAAAGGCACGAATTCACTATAAACAAAAGAACAGTCGACAACCATACCTGAATTTGGGTCAAAACGACGGTCCTAGGCTGACTCAACTGGCCGGAAAAACCCTCTCTCTCCTTCTGTGTAGTGACGGCAGTAGGTATTGAGTGATGGTGGTGTTTCGAAATAGCCTAGGGATCTGGTTAGACTCCCTCTTATATGGCGGCTTAGAGTAGATAGTAGGGGTTTAGGGTTGCGTTTAGAGGTAAGGGTATTCTCAAGTGTGGGCTGCCGTGAGGTGTTGGCACGCCAAACGAGTCCCAAACTTCCGCTGGCTGCAAGTCCCATGATCGAACCCCATGGTAGACACATACTAAACTCATTCAAACACCGTTCGAGAAAAATATAACCACGATGATTCGCACTTATAAATTATTCAAAAGTCGTAAGCAAACTATCTATACGAAATAACTTAATTAACGAGTCGAAATAAACAGGGTATTGCATATCAAAACATCAAACTTTGTCAAGGATCGTCATTTTGAAAACCTTTGGAAAACTTTTGTAACGTTGAAGTGATAGTTTGTGACAATTGTATCCACAGTCAAAGGGTTACTTTGCAACTACAGATCAGACTTAAAACTGCACGGAGACATTCTGACTCCTCTTTACTAAAACTTTGTTCTCGTTAATGGTAGCTCATGAATCATGAATATTTAATGCTAATAGTGGACGGATTCACAACACTGGTACTTCTATGAAACTCATCATGCCAACTAATTAATAATTCAATTTAGTATGATCCGAGTTTCAAACATAGCAAATGTAATTTAGTTCGTGACATAACAATATACATGAGGGTGTTATAAAGGTTATTATCTCAGTGAACTAGACAACGATATACCATAAATATATGAAAGGACATCAACACGATTAACATTGTCCAAAATGATCACCATTACTTATAACCATTAAATTGCTATATTATGCTAATAAGCTTACGAGTCCAATTTCATTCTACCACTTGTCAAGACTCTTCTCTGTTAAATATGATACATCACATACGAACATCACATCATTATGTTGAGGTCATAACACTAGGAAGTAAGAGCGTGAGTATGATTGAAACCATTTTATATAGAAATAAGCAAGATGACGTTATCATAAAGTCTGGTCAATATTCATATCATATGCCTACTAGCCATGTTACTAATGTCATACCAGGATATCACATGGTCACACCACATAATTCACATTTGATTAGACCTTTATATGAAACTTACATAACTCATAATTTCACCAATTACACATTATGCAGCAATTTACACAAATTATAATTACATATCCACTTAGCTATCTTGCGAGCTATTATAGTTTTCAGAAAATATAAAGAATTAACTAATCATAGGAAACAAAAGCAGATGCATATTTCAAGGGAATCATTTATAACAATTTTGACAACTTAAATGGTTTGGACATGAACTTTACAACAATTCATCGGCAAATTGGCGAACTTGCAAAAACCACAGTTAAACAACGACTCGATAAGATTTTACATAGCTTATCATTTTGGAAACGTGAACGAATATTCTAAACAGTGGAGTAGGAATTATACATAAAAGGTAAACACGTTTTAAATGACTTCATTTACAAAAACATGGCCAAACAGAACCGTGTAGTAACAATCTGACCACTGTCAACTAAAAGATTTATTTCTGTCAAAATATAACTCCGATTAAAGTGAAACCAAAAGCATTGTAAAACCAACTCAGAAGGTTATCCTACATAAATTGTTATGCTCAAATATGGAACACATATAAAATGACAACCCATAAAAACCAGGTAACACTCTGAAAATTTATTATATGCAATTACACATTACTACATCCAAACTCAACCTTCCTATACCAAAACACATTGACAATCATTTGGAGCATAAACATCACTCTGTACCATATTAACATTATTCCTCATTTCAATTGTAGTTGTCATTTAAACACAGTAAAGGTTTCGAAACTGGAAAGAATAGGATCAACTAAATAGCTTTATAGTTATACATGTGTATCAAAATAAATTAGTTTCTCCCACCGCACAATCACAACTTATCCTATTATGGAAATATAAACTAGGGACTACTACGTATCCCTTATTGATGCCTAACTTCATAACGAATTAAATGCGTATAATAGGCATAAAATTTTAAATACGATATATGCGACACATAACTATATGCATTCATGGCTTAGGGCAAAACATTCCGCATATCACTAGACATAGGTTACCATAATATATGATAAGATCAACAGAATTACTCGTCCCTACAAGGAGTTAACATCAATATCGTATAATAACGATAGTCATTTAAATACCTGATAATCGTATGAACATCTCTAAATACCAAAATCATATGATCACGTCACCCTTAACTATTGCTCAACAAATATACCCCCCTCCAAACTCTGAAAATTTCAATTCAATCATTCATATCGATCCACTTTTCATATCACACATATCCTTCCAACATACATCATCAATCATAACTCACATATCACTTACCTCATTCTTCTCCTGCAAGAATGTTAGTACAAGATAACTAGGTCACTATATAATCTACCCCACTCTTCAATTACTCTAATTGGGTTCCCGAGACAGAACCGAAAGGGCCCATGGTTTGGTGTGAGGGGGCCCCTAACTCATCCCGTTCCTTTTTGGGGCTCCTATCAGTTTCACCTCGGGGTTCATTTTATTAGACTCTTCCTACGTTCATTATTATTCATTTGGTTTAGGCCTGAGGATTGTTCGCTCTGATACCACTTTGTAACACCCCCATTTATTTAAGGGTCTGTACTAGGACTCCCCAGATAAATAAGGGTGTTACCATCTCGGTTTCCCGAGGCAGTAGATACAAAGGAAGATAAACAGTACTTTAAATTGATAAAGTTAACTCAAAGGACTAGTTTATACAACTGAATAAAACAAACTGTCTTGATAAAACAAAAGTACAACTCGTAAGCAACTACTATGGTGATCTAGACTCTAGGCAGGTCCGGATCCAAGCTTCTCTCTTCCCCTAGCTCCCATAGTCTCAACACCTGTCAATCTGCTCCCCAATAATTGGTTCATCACAGGTGATCACAAATACACAGGGTCAACCACTAGGTTGAGTAGAGAAAAACTGTAAACAAACCACATTACTATAAATAGAAAGTCGAACTTCTCCACTCCGAATCACAAGTCCCATAATTCTCCACACTAATCACATACCCTTTATCTCCGCACCAATCACAGACCCTTTATCTCCGCACCAATCACAGACCCTTTATCTCCGCACCAATCACAGACCCTTTATCGTCACCTCGTATCATATCTCAGAATATATAAATAGAATAATTTAAAATAATAATCACATTATAACAACAATAAACATGGTTATCACCAAATGTCCACAAATTACTCATCATTATATGCATAGTATTTCCCTACCTCAATTGCGGAATGACAACCGAACAGCTGCTAGCAATGTTCCAAGCGGAAACCGTCACCTAAACATATATATTACGTAACGATTAATAAACCTTCCCAACCCCCTTATCACAACGTACACCTACTATAAATAGCACCCTGCTAAAAGTGGAAAGTTTCCTAAAATGCTAACCTTCCCGAAATAGTAACTTTCTTAAAATGAAAACTTCCCGACTCATAAACACCTTCAACTAACACGATTTAATAAATTACCAATAATTACTATTACCACCAACACAATAATAATAGTAGAAAAATGATTATAAAGATCATGATAATTAATATGTATTATAATATTAATAATACTAAAGGAATAATAATAAAATAACACTAATAATAATAATAATAATAATAATAATAATAATAATAATAATAATATAATCACACGCAACCCATTGAACCAAAACAGACCCCCTGACATCGACACCCATGACAGCCCCACAACACAACCCTTTCGACACTTTCACGACACCTGAACCACCACCCCGGCACGGTGGTTGCCACCCCTGACCCCCAGAGCATCCCTGGACGCTCACCTCGACAACAACCTTGCCCAAACCTGTTGTCGACAACCCCCTCAACAGCCGGCAGTCACAGCAACAACACCCGAAACCCGACACTACCGTGCCCTCGTGTCTCTGAACATCCTATTCTCGCCACCACTAACACCATTCTAACCACCACAAGACCCCACCCTTGACACCACTCATCGACCATGACTCCTCTGGTGGCGACCATGTACCCTCGACACCATTCTAACCACTCGAAAACATCATCAAACACCCTCCTCTCGTAACCCCCTGTTCTCCCCTGTTTTTGGTCGAAACTCACGACCCACTTTATGGTGGTGCTCCGACCACCAGACACCATCCTACAACCACCAACACAAACTACAAACACCCCCTACCACGACTTATGAATACGCAGTAACAAATTAACCCAAAACATGATAAACGCAAGATTATAACAAGCATGGTCACACGAACGAAAATAGAGAAGGGCGAAGGAACTGGCGAATTTACCTCATTTCCCGTGCGAACGACCACCCCTAGACCACCCTAGGCCACCATGTGGACCCTCATCCTCAATCTCGGGGGTGGCGGCAGTGATGTGAGTGCAGCAGCGGTGTGTCGATTAAGGTAGATTAAGGTTTTGGCCTAGATGAAATTAGGTCGTATAAGGTGATGGTATTATTTTGTGTGAACATGTATTGATATGGAAGGTATTGGGTACGCATAACGAGGCCCAAAACTACATTAAATCACCGATTCGACAAAAACGACCCTTACTCGACGCTACACTAATATCATATAAGATTTAGTAGCATTGTTCGATAACTTAATTATCGAATATAAATTCTCACATAAATATTAAACATCGATATAAATACTAATATTATTATTATTATAGCACTTAACAAAATACATATCGAATAAAATATAATTATACTTCGTCTTGACAATTAATATAAAACAACTCATTATTTCGACTATGAAAAATACGGGTATTACAGTCACCATGTCCTATGCGGTATAACATACCCATATTTGTCATTGGTCAGTCAAACGTTTGACTTATAGCATATTGAACCATCTATCCTTCAAGTAACAAAATAATCACCTGAGTTATCAGCTGATTTTGGTGTTTACGGACAAAACATACATACAAAGTAAAACAGTTCACTTTGTGGTGTTCAAAATTGTCATACAATCCACATGAAATACAATATAAAGAAATTCAATGATTTTATTAAGTAGTAATTGAAATGATCAAATATCAATCAAATAATATCTAATACAACTCTGCAACACGTTTTATCCCCATGGATGTGATGTGCCCTTCATGTTTAGTATGCGGTAGTGCCTTAGTGAGGGGATCTGCAATGTTTTTATCCGTTCCAATCTTGCACAACGCTACCTCCTTTTGCTCCACGTAATCTCTTATTAGATGAGCTTTTCTGAGTACATGTCTAGATTTGTTACTAGACTTAGGCTCCTTAGCCTGGAAGATCGCACCACTATTATCGCAATAAAGGGTGATTGGATCTTTCACACTAGGTACTACCTTTAGTCCTTGTAAGAAATAATGCATACAAATAGCTTCCTTTGCAGTTTCGGAGGCTGCCATGTACTCAGACTCTGTTGTAGAATCTGCTGTAACGCCTTGCTTGGAACTCTTCCAGCTAACTGCTCTACCATTAAGAGTAAAGACAAAAACCGACTGAGATATGGAATCATCACGATCGGTTTGGAAACTAGCATCTGTGTAACCTTTAGCAGATAGCTCCGTGTATCCACCATATACCAGAGCCCTATCCTTAGTCCTTCGTAAGTACTTAAGGATGTTCTTGACGACCATCCAGTGACTTTCACCTGGATCCTTTTGGTAACGGTTGACCATAATCAATGCATATGCCATGTATGGACGTGTGCACACCATGACATACATGATCCATCCTACTGCCGAAGCATAAGGAATCCGACTCATGCGTTCAGTTTCTTCCGGTGTTGTAGGTGATTGAGTCCTACTAAGATGCACCCCATGAACAACAGGAAGGTCACCCCTCTTGGAGTTTGTTATAATGAATCTGTCAAGAATCTTATCTATATAATCTTCTTGACTCAATGCTAACATCCTTTTCGATCTATCTCTATAGATACGGATGCCTAGAATCCTTTGTGCCTCACCCAAATCTTTCATTTTGAAATGGTTCTTTAACCATGTCTTAAGCGACGAGAGCATGGGAATGTCGTTTCCAATCAGTAGTATGTCATCTACATACAGTACTAGGACCACGATTTTGCTCCCACGTGACTTGATATACAGACATGGTTCCTCGACACTTCGAATGAATCTGTTCTGTTTAAGTCCATAGATGGAACGCTTAAGCTTGCACACTTTCTAAGGATGTTTAGGATCTATGAAACCCTCAGGCTATATCATATACAGTTCTTCTTCCAAAAACCCGTTTAGGAAGGCGGTTTTCACATCCATTTGCCAAATCTCATAATCATGAAATACGGCTATCGCTAAGATAATCCGAATAAATCTAAGCATAACAACTGGAGAAAAAATCTCATCATAGTGCATCCCTTATACTTGAGTGAAACCTTTTGCTACCAATCGTGCTTTATAAACATCTGGTTGTCCATCTAATGCGCGCTTTATCTTATAATGCCATTTGCACTGAAGGGGTCTCACCTTCTCAGGCAAATCAACCAAATCCCATACTTGATTCTCGTGCATGGAATCTATTTCGGACTGCATGGCTTCGAGCCATAGCATAAAGTCAGAACAGGTCATGGCTCCTTTGTAGGTAGCTGGTTCGTTACGCTCAAGGAGTAAAATGTTTTCTACACCACCCTCCTCAACCATACCAATGTATCGGTCTGGGGGGTGAGAAACTCGAACCGACCTCCTAGGTTCCTCTGGAATGGATACCATAGCAGACGTGGAAGGAAAAGTTTCTTCCATCATACTGTTGGTATCTGGTTCTGGAACCTCTGACAAATCAAAAGTCCTACTACTCTGTTTGTTTGAGAGAAACTCTTTATCTAAAAGCTTCGCACTAGCCGCAACAAAAACTCTTTGTTCGGTAGGTGAATAAAAGTAGTGACCAAAAATTCCTTTCGGATAACCTACAAAGTAAGTCTTGACCGATCGTGGGCCCAACTTGCCTTTGTGTCTCCACTTGACATAAGCTTCACAACCCCAAACCCGAATAAAAGGCAAGTCATGAACTTTTCCTTTCCACATCTCATATGGAGTCTTGTCCGCTGCTTTAGTCGGACTTCGTTTAAGTATTAGACCAGCCGATTGAAGAGCAAATCCCCATAATGAATCAGACACAACCGTGTGACTCATCATGGATCGAACCATATCCAATAAAGTTCGGTTTCTCCGTTCGGATACACCATTCAATTGTGGTGTTCCAGGTGGAGTCAATTGTGATACAATACCATGGTCTTTTAGGCGTTGATCAAACTCAGTCGAAAGATATTCGCCACCACGATCAGATCGAAGTGCTTTAATCTTCCTATCCAATTGATTCTCAACCTTGTTTTGGAATTCCTTGAACTTGTCGAAGGATTCACTTTCATTCAGTAGATATACCCGTATCTACTCAAATCATCTGTAAAAGTGATAAAATTTCTATAACTGTCTCTTGCTGTGATTGTCATAGGACCACACACATCTGTATGTATGAGTCCTAAAATATCACTAGCTCGCATCCTAATACCTTTAAAGGAAATATGAGTCATCTTTCCGATGAGACATGATTCACACGTACCAATTGATTCGTAATGAAGTGGTGGTATTGTCCCATTCTTTATGAGTTTCTCTACGCGTTTTTCATTTATGTGTCCCATTCGACAGTGCCATAAATATGTTTGTTCTTTATCACCTGTTTTAACCTTTTTATTATTCACATGATAAACCTCGGTGGTTTGGTCTAAAACATATATTCCGTTTATGAAAACAACTTTGTCATAAATCATATCGTTTAATGAAAAAGTACAACAGTTGTGCTTAATATTAAAACAAAATATTTCCGTATCCAAAACAGAAATAGAAACAATTTTTTTCGACAAACTAGGAATAAAATAACAATTATTTATAAATGACTCAAAACCACTAGGGAGTTTGAGTACATAAGTTCCCATGGAGACAGCTGCAACCTTTGCTCCATTTCCAACGCGAAGGTCTACGTCTCCTTTCTCAAGTTTGCGGACGTCCCTTAAACCTTGCAAGTGATTACACAAGTGAGAACCACAACCAGTATCAAATACTCATGTTGCTGAAATTGCATGGTTTATTTCAATCATATGAATAAATGAAGATATACCTGTAGCTTTCACATGGCCAACCTTGATATCATCGAGGTACTTAGGGCAGTTCCTCTTCCAATGCCCAATCTCGTGGCAATGGTGGCACTCGTCCTCTTTCCCTTTGCCCTTAGCTTTGCCCTTTGAGTTACTGGTCTCACCAGGTCCACTCTTGGGCTTAGGCTGCTGCTTCTTCTTGAACTGTGGCTTCTTAACATTTAAGGAAGCCATAGCCTTTCCTTTCCCCTTCCAAGTAGATTGTATGACAAGGACGTCTTTTTTAGCACTCCCACTCAAATTGAGATCCTTCTCACCTTGCACGAGCTGAGAGTGGAGTTCATGAAGACTTTTCTTCATGTCATTCATGTTGTAGTTCACCCTGAATTGGGTGAACCTATCATAAAGAGAGTGCAAGATTCGGTCTACAATGACAGACTCCTCAATCTTGCAACCAAGAGACTCCAGAACTTCCACGTTATCAATCATCTTGAGGATGTGTGGGCTAACAGCTTGGCCCATTGTCAGTTTTGCCTTGAAGAAGCGAACTACAGCGTCTTACCTCATAATTCTCGGCGCTTGCGAGAACTCATTGGTAAGGGTGTTGAAAATCTTATTTGCACCTTGGGAGATGAAGCGGCGCTGCAAATTGCTTTCAATTGCATATATAAGTACGTTCTTAATCGCACCTGCTTCACGAACGAACTCATCATATGCAGTTCGTTGGGCTCCAGTCCTGGTAGTTGGTTCAGCCGGAATCGGCTCAACCAAATACTTCAGCTTACCATCAGCAATGGCAGCATTCTGTAATGCTGCCTCACAATCGGCAAAGTTACTCCCATTATTCTTATGGCGGGAGTTCTAATTATAGGAGACGTGGTCCATGAAGGAGCGCAACCACGACTCCCTTGTGAGGGTGGCACTAGGGCCCAGAGTTGCATTTGGATCAGTCATTTTAAAAGCAGATATTAAATGATCTACAAATGAGAAAATAAATAAACATGAGTAATCATAGAATTTAAAATCTTTTAATCAAAGATATATAACAAAATATAATCGATCTCACTCAAAGAATTAGATAATGTATGCCAAGACCCAAATCCCGATTTGGTGAGTTAACCTTCTAACTGGTTCTACACTAGAACTCTCCGTTGACAAATTTCTTAAATTTATCTCTTAGTCCAAAATGACTTCAATAACTTGAGTGAATCATTGTGTTGAGTTCAACTAGGTCAAACCACACTACTTACCCGAGGTAGAAGGGGTCCTTATGGAGATAACAACGGGTCCTATATGCCCACCGATGAACAAGGGATTCATAGTGGTTAGACTTAGAAAGGCTAATTTCTCACTTTTATGTAGAGTGATATCCCATCATCATTTTAAACTCATTTAAGTGAACTATTTAAGGTGAGTAGGAATGAGTGATGGCAAATATAAAACATCTTATGTCAAAAATGTAAAATAATCTACATGGGTCATTTTACAAGCATATAGGTGGTTTGGTTTAGGCGGAATATAATGACATGCAATATGAAAGCAATGAGGAGAATAAAACATAAAATCCTAGTGTGGCCAATCCTATGAAAAAAAAAACATTAAATACAACTTGGGAATCCAATCACATGGACCCGAGAAGCTTCGTTGGATCACCGTTCTTCATCTCGTGATGTAAAATGGAAATGGGACTGGAAATGAACGCTTCAAACTCCTCTTCTTCTTCTTCTTTATTCTAATCTATTACAATGCAAATCCTATTTACATTTTATCTAAAATAAAGAATAAATAAATAAAAATGGGGAGAAGCGAGATCTCATAAAATACATCACCTGATTACTTTCCACCATTACCGAAAAGTAATCCAAAAAACTAAGGCCACACTAGATTACATCATTAAATTTTACAACAATTGCAAAAATAAATAAATAATAAAACCTTCATTGTAAAGCAACATCATTAACAACATAATAATAACATTCATAATGTAATATTATCCAAACCACCATTAAACTAAAAAATGTGAAAATTACATGTCATACATGTAAATCATAATCCAATTAAATTCTAAACAATTTTAGAATCTAGTGAGTATCATCAAATTAGTTATAATATGTTAGGTTCGAATGTCAACACACCCTAAAATTAGTGATGTAAAATAACTACAGGTTTTACCAAATAGATGTAAAACTTATTGTAACTTTGCAGCGGAAATAAAGTATTGTTATTTTTTTGTGTTTTTGTATGAGTAGAACGAAAATAAAAGGAATATAACAAACATATGACGTGAATAAGGTCTCCTCTCTCGCAAGAAACTCGATGCTACGCACGAATGGTAATCCACACCTCGCAAGGATAGAATCACACTAAACTTATCTCAACCTCGCAAGGAAGAAATAATAGAACTTAGAACTCGCAAGTAATAAGCACACAACAAGAAAACTTGTATTAATCTCTCAAATTTGAATTAATAAAAACTGAATACATAAGTCCCTATTTATAGTAGAATAGGGGACACAAGACTCCCTGAAAATATATGATCCTTTCCATAAGTGGATAAGGAAAACTTTCCTAAAAATCAACTATTACCTTAAAACTAATTGCCTTATTCTTAAAACTGAAATTAGGAAATAAAACAATAAGGAAATAAAATAAAACTACCTTATTCTTACTAGCTAAATTATGGAAACTATTAATAAGGTAACTAGAACATCCTATAAACAGTCTGTTTGGGCGTATCTTCTTTGTACCCGCGTAAGAGTTGGACAACCCTAACTTAAAACAACCATATCTCCTTCGTTACTTAACCAAATGACGTGTGTGACCACTCGTTGGATAGCTCACATCGTGTACTTTCATCTCCAACATAAATCACATCCAAAATCAGCCATCGTTTCTGAGATATTAAGCGTTTAAGTCATCTGAATGTATACCCATGTCCATCCTACATCAATTAGTCTTACTAAGTTATATTGCTAATTAACATTTTAATTAAGTTTTACCAAGATCTTATGCATGCTAATGATAATGCGGAATAAAGAATCGAAAGCTTACAATTTCGATGGAATATAGGCAAAGGATGATCCTCCAATCCCTAGTACCCAATGTAGGATACCTCGTCCAAGATGCACCCAAGACAATGCCTTAAGAACCGAAACTTGTAGTAGATTGGTTAAGAATCGGTTTTCCTTAAATAAGTTCTAATATCTAATTAGAACTAATGAAACTAATATTATAACTATTATAGTATTAGGTTTATTATCTTATAATAAATTTTAGAGGTTTTGAATAATTTTTCTTTACTAGAAAAACTTAGCCAAAGATTTGAACTATTGAACTTGTGAGTGAATCACAAGCTATATGGGGGTTGTATTGGTATTGGGGTGGCCGGCCATAGGAAGAAGCAAAAGGGGAGCATTTTCCCTTTTCAATGCTCTTAGGGTGACTCTAGACTTAAGGTCTCAAGGCACCTTTAATGATTGTGTTTATGGAGTAATTAACACACAAAATCATTTCCTTAAACCACCCTTCAAAACCGGCACCCTACATAAAATGGACTTCATTTTATGTTTTGTCATTTTTACGATTGTGCATATGTGACATACATTGTGTCACAATAATATAAGTAACAAATGTTTTAATTTAAAAATATATATTTTTCAAATAAATATCATTTATAAATTTAATAAATCACATTTAAACAAATCGACTAGTAATTCATAATTACTAATATAAAATGGTTAATTTAATAATCGTCAACACGATTTACGACACTTGAAATAATATACAACCCGATTCATTCTAATTACGACATTTCATAAATATCGTTTAATGTTTGATAATTGACATGTTCAATTTCAAACATAAATCTTACATTAAGATTTAACCTCTGATTTCTCGATATACGAATTTAAGGAATCCGATCAACTCGTATCAATATACATTTGATCAGTTTATCAGTGAAGGGAATTGTCCTATAGGTGTGAGCTAAAGGGATCAACAGACCACCACCGTCATACGACAGTAATGTCAACCTCTAGCTAGCCAATCATTATTGATTAATGTTGGTCAGTTGACCATATAATTTTGTATCATCCCTTGCGCATTCTCGTCATGAGATGTAATTATGTGATCGCACTATTGTTGAGGACATAATTCCCAACAATCTCCCACTTGTCCTCGACAAGTGTGCATCACCAATTCTATTGTCCTATTATAATCTCCCACTCAATGCAAGGTGTCTTTCAGGTCGTACCTGCACTTGATCATATCGTGGGTGGTTTCCTCAATCTGGAGATTAACTGTTTGACCGGAATTATCTACCATAGATACCTTCCGAGCGTGGCCACGCATTTCCAGTTAATTTCTCCTCGAGTGGCCTTGAGATTTGAACAACCCTGACAAAGGGGTGGACAATTCCTATCGCACTACTCCCTTCAACTACCCACAGTCAGACACAACCCAAAACGATCCCATTTGACTCCAGTTACGAAAAGTCGTAGGGAATGGATCAAGGCTATTGCAAAACTGTGCCATCTTGGGTGAGTAATCTTTAGTCTAAGAATTGACTCATAAGAATACTATAGCAGCTCTTGCCACGACCATGCTATTATAAAATTTCCAGAACTCTATAAGAGGTCACTTTGCCCGATAGAGTGTCTCCCACAGTCTGCCTATGTGATCGACTAGTCATGCCATATGAATCTATGGCATTTGAACTTGCGATCAATCGCCTCACACTCTTAAGATTTTCTATTACTAGAAAATATGGCAAAGGATTAGAATGAGTTAACTTGTGAGTAAATCACAAGTTATAAGAGGGTTCTTGGTATTGGGGTGGCCGGCCATGGGAAGCAACAAAGGGGGAACATTTTCCCTTTCCCAAGCTCTTAGGGTGGCTCTAAGTTTTAGTTCTCAAGACACCCTTTAATGATTGTGTTTAGGGTGTATGTAACACACAAATCCCATTTGACTCATAACTAAGGTTTTCCCTTCAAAACAATCCCATTTGACTCCAGTTACAAAAAGTCGTAGAGAATGAATCAAGGCTATGCCAAAACTAGGCCATCTTGGGCGAGTAATCTTTAGTCTAAGAATACTATAGTAGTGATCAACTTGTATTTTTGCCTTTAGTTATCGTATTTTTTAGTCGGAATAAGCCAAGAATTGAAGTGACTAATGCGCGATATGGCCCTTTTTGCACTTTCCGATGTTTGAAGCTCTTTCACCAAGTTTTTATGAGTTTTAAAAGTGTTGAAGATTGGTTTGAACTCCAAGGAAGCAGGAGAACAATCTTGGCATGAATGGAGAAAGAATTCATCCAAAAGGAAGGTTGAAAAGGAAGAATTGAAGAAAAGTTCCAGATCTGAATTGGCACCGTGCCGATTCTGGAAGAGTAAAATTGGCACCGTACGGATTTCTGATTTTCAATATTGGCACCGTGCCATCTTTCCTGCACTCTCCAACTCGCACGGTGCCATTTCCTACTGATTTCGCGTGGTGTTACAGGCTTTCTTCCCTTGTTTAGCCCATTAATCCTTCTTTGTTTAGCACTATATAAGGGTTGAACATCTTTAGGGTTGTTTTCTATGCAATTTTCATTGATTTTAGGGACAATCAAGTTGTAATTGGAGATTTATCATTTCTAATTGAGTTCTTAGATCTAGAATGGAGAGCTAAGCTTTATTTTATTAATCCTTTCCGAAAGGTGTAATCTTTTGGTTGTAAGACTCTTAATCTTTCCCTAATTAGTATTATTGTTAATTCCTTTGTGTTTATTGTTTGGGTTTGAGTTTATTGTTTGAATTAAGTAATTAAATGTGTTTCCTTGTTGCTTATTCTCACAAATTTCTCAAGTTCATTGTTGTGAAATCATTATGTGTGTTTCTTTGTGATTTGATTTATGCAACATCTTGTGGTTGGATGAGTGAGTGTGATTTCCTCCTAGTTTTTTCCAAAAGAAAGGTATTAATTTGTGATTAGGCATTAATTGTGATTTCATTGTGCCAAGTTACCCCTATTGAATCTTTTGTGCTTTATCTTCTTGTTTTAAGAACCAATGTATGTGATTTCTACTTGGGTCGTAATCCGGGTTGGGTAGATGATAAAGTGCGATTTCCTTGTCATTTGCTAGAATTTAAGAAGATTTGGAGAATTAATTCTCACAATAGGGTAATAATAGTAGTTGGGGGAAGTAATTGAGTCAATAATCAACCATTAGAGGACCACTAATAGGATTGGATTAAGTTTCTTTCTCACTTTGATAAATTTCAATCTCACAAGTCATTTGTTTACCTTTGCTTGTTACTTGTTTGGCACTCTTGTTTGAAATTTGGGTACTCTTGTTTGCATTCTCAACCAACCTTTAAAAACCCCCCTTTTTACATACTTGTTGTTTAGTTTAATTATTCTATTTTACACTTTAAAAGTCAATTGCAAAACCCCCTTCTCTTGGGTTCGATCCTTTCTCTTGTTGCTATACTCGGTTTATTTGTTAGTATAATTAGCACGATTTGTGGTTTATAAATTGTTAATTTGCGCGTCTTTAATTGCGACGTTTTGGGCGTGTCAAATTATGGCGCCGTTGCCGGGGAAGGTGACGGCTTTTGTTATTGTTTTTAGTTTATTTTTAGAATAATTATTTAGTTGTGTTTTTGTAATTAGTTGTCCTTAGTAAAAGTTACTTTTGTGAATTGTTTTAATAGTTTGCTTTTGTGTAGAATTTGTGTATGGTTCACACTAGGAATTCAAATCAACCTTTGCTACCTCTCGACCCCGAAATCGAAAGGACCTTTGCTTCGCTTAGAGGCGGTATTTTAAGGAATTCACCGGACACCATCATAGACCCGGAAACCATCATAGAACCGGAACCTTTAAACATAATCATGGGAGATCATGACGAGAACTACGTGCCCGACCAACCAAGAGCTCCAACCATCAAGGAACTCACCGCTCCGGATCTTACCCAAGTGCCCTTGTGCATTTCTTTTCCGGCCCTAGCGGAAAATGCCACTTTTGTGCTCAAATCCGGGCTCATTCATCAACTATGTAACACCCCCATTTATTTAGAGGCCTGATCTAGGACTCTCCAAATAATCAAGGGTGTTACCATCTCGGAATACCGAGGCAGTAGATAATCACATGGAAGAAACACAATACTACTTTAATAGATAATTAAAATGATGAAACATGAAGTCTCCAAAAAACTCTATTACAACTGTTCCATGATAAAGAAATAAAGTGTAACTAAGTAACGTCATCTATACTAGACTGGTCAGGTTCATAGCCTATCTTCCCATCCAGCTCCCTTGAGTCTAAGACCTGTCACTCTGCCCCCCAATAAATTGGATCGACGCAGACACAAATAAGCAAACAGGGTCAACACATGGTTGAGTAGGTAATATAATCAGAACATGAAGCAACACAATATACATTTCCTCCATCTCCGCAACTTCCAATTCTCCGTTTCACCTCCAGCACACCACACCACCCATGGCCATATCACAAGTCCCTTATCACAAGACCCATATCACAAGACCCATTTCACCACCGCCGTTCTCCCCATTATTCAACATTAAGCATTCAATCACAATATAACACCATAAAGTATAATAATCAGATAATGAGTTTCCTCATGACAAATCACAATTACCACATAGATATTCCCCTACCTCAATAGTCGGATGAATTCGTCAGTTGCACAGCTGCTAAAAGTGTTCCACTCGGAAATCGTTACCTAAACGTGTAATGCGCATGATTAATAAGACTCCCTAATTTACGTGATACAATTACGACTACTAAATATAGAAACCTTCCTTAAATAGACATCTCCCAAATTTAGTAACTTCTAAAATAGGTAAACTTCTAAACATGGCAACTTTAGTTTGAAATTCAAACAACTCAAAATACTCATTAATAACCATATCAAAACCTTCCTATAATAAATATTAAAATACCATAATAATAACAAAGATACTAATATTTAATAATTATATTAATAACATAATAATAATAATAATAATAATAATAATAATAATAATAATAATAATAATAATAATAATAATAATAATAATAATAATAATAATAATAATAATAATAATAATAATAATAATAATAATAATAAAACACAAAGTACACAAAACAGCCCCAAACACACGACTCCTAACCTGTGTACAACAACCCCCCACATGACCACCGTGACACGCCCTACTACCACCGCCAACCACCGACACACACACCGAGACTGCCTTCTACCACCACGACCACCAGCCACCTGACCGACAACCACCGGTGAGTTGAATTAGGGCCCAGATCAGGCCTGGTTCCTCACCCACGACTCTGACCATACTACTATAACCCTCACCTCGACGCAATCCCCGCCACAACTACCACCAACCGTGACCACCAAGACCACCTCTGGACTCCAGACTCCAGACACGGTGGTAGCATTGCACTGACCTCCCCCGAGTCCTCAATGCTACCACCCGCAAACACCCCTGTACACGCCTATACAAAACAGAACTGGGCTGCGACAAAACACAACCTCACGACCACCCCTGACAAATCGCCCTATACCACCATAACCAGACACCACCGTACCTCGAGACCACCACCACGAGAAACCCCCATAAACCACCTGTCTCAACACCTAAAGACCCATAACATTAAACATACGAATAAATCTCAAAACTGATTATAAAACACATCAGAAAAACACCTGTTGAACTCGTATTACACCCCTTCCCTGACACCGCATTCGCCACCTTCGAAAGTGCGCAAAAACAACCAACGACAAGACACCTATGACCAACATATACTCACTATACATCCTAGTATAAACGTATGTAAAAACACCAAGTAATAAACGTGTTTGCCTTCCCCTAAACAGACGACAAAAACCATACATAAAACTGAGATTAAAGTGGTCGTGGTGAGCATACCAGGTTCTTGGCCAATTCGAGGCACCCTAGGTCAGCCTATAACCACCGTGAGCAGGCTCCTTTTCTTCCCTAAAGTGACGGCTAGGTTTTAGTGAGATCTAGTTTGTGTTTGAATAGGGTTAGGGTATGAAAAACCCTTGCTATATATGGCGGCAGACAAGCCCTTGCTCACTGTTTCTGCATTTCCGAATGGGCTGCCTTATTGGCACGCCAATCGAGGCCCACTGCAGGCCACACCAAAGGTCACCGGTTCAAGCCACACAATTACCATACATCAAATATTATTACAAGGTGCCTTGGTCCCCATTTCGAATCCCACAGCAGACTTAAACGCTCATCAAAACGAGTATGCACAAGCTTTTAAAACGACTATTTTAAAAAGTAACTCATCGCTCGTTCATATATTACCCATGAATTACTATATTTTAATAATAAAAATTCGGGTTATTAAAGTCTTCCCCCTTAAAATGAACTTCGTCCCGAAGTTCACCCACTCATAACGTTAATACATACGCACAACACACCCTAATCATGTTAAAACATGTTAAAATCATGAAATGTTACATTCTACCCCACTAAAAAAAAGAGTTATGTCCTCGTAACTTACCTCAAACGAAAAGCTGCGGATAACGCTCCTTCATGGACGCCTCGGACTCCCAAGTAGCCTCCTCCATGTTGTGATTGGTCCATAAGACCTTGACCAACACTGTCTCTCCATTTCGCGTCTTTCGAACTTTCCTATCCAAAATCTCCTTTGGAAGCTCAATATAATTAAGTTGCTCATCGACCTCAATCACCTCATTGGTCAGCACATGTGAGGGATCACTCACATACTTCCTCAATTGAGATACATGGAACATATTATAGACCCTGGAGAGAGCTGGTGGTAAAGCTAACCGATATGCCACCTCCCCAACCCTGTCCAAAATCTCAAATGGTCCAATAAACTTTTGACTCAGTTTGCCTCGCTTCCCAAACCTCATTACACCCTTCATAGGAGATACCTTCAACAGTACCTTCTCGCCTACCTCAAAAGAAATGTCACTCCTCTTGAGATCTGCGTAACTCTTCTGTCTGTCCTGGGCAGCCCTCATTTTCTGTCTGATTACCTGAACTTGCTCAACCATTTCCTGAATCATTTCCGGACCCAAAACCACAGCGTCAGCTCGATCATCCCAGCACACAGGACTGCGGCACTTCCTCCCGTACAATGCCTCAAATGGAGCCATACCAATACTGGCGTGGTAGCTATTATTATATGAGAACTCAATCAACCCCAGTCGGTCTTCCCATGATCCTCCGAATTCCAACACGCAAGCTCTTAGCATATCTTCCAAGGTTTGAATAGTCCTCTCTGTCTGACCATCTGTAGCTGGATGAAAAGCCGTACTCATCTTTAACTGTGTGCCCAACGCGGTTTGCAGCTCTTGCCAAAATCTGGAGATAAATCTCGAGTCGTGATCGGAAACAATATCCTTAGGAACTCCATGCAACTTGACTACGTTCTGCACATATGACTTTGCTAATTCAGCCTTACTCCAGGTATCCTCCATTGGAATAAAGTGAGCGGACTTGGTCAATCTATCCACGATACCCAGATCATGTTGTTGCCCTTCTGAGTGCGAGGCAACCCCACAATGAAATCCATAGAAATATTCTCCCATTTCCATTCCGGTACATCCAGTGGTTTAACCTTCCCCTGAGGTCTCTTATGCTCTCCCTTTACCCTCTGACACGTCAGGCACCGCGATACAAACTCAGCAACCTCTTTCTTCATATTGGGCCACCAAAAGGTCTTTTTAAGGTCCTTGTACAACTTTTCACCCCCTGGGTGAACGGAGTATGGCGTAGCATGGGCTTCTGTTAGAATTTTCTTCTTCAATTCCTCATTATCCGGAACACACCATCTCCCATTGAATCTCAGGCTATCATCAGCATGGACACTGAATTTGGATTCGGTCCCACTATCCCTTCCCTCGATCATTCGTCGCCACTTCTGAATCCTCAAGTCTTCTTTCTGCAATTCCCTGATTTCTCCATACAATTCTGGCTCCACTGTCAGATCACTAACTTTCCGTATCATGCAAATTCCCATTTTACTCAACTCACCATGCAGTAGTAACCTTGATCTGGCATTCCGTAATGCATGAACAGTTTTCCTACTCAAGGCATCAGCAACTACATTAGCCTTGCCCTCATGGTAGACAATCTGCATATCGTAGTGACCAATTAGTTCTATCCACCTCCTTTGCCTCATATTCAGTTCTCGCTGAGTATAGATGTACTTCAAAATTTTGTGGTCCGAAAACACCTTAAATGTGGCTCCGTAAAGATAATGACGCCACAGTTTCAGTGCAAAAACCACAGCCCCCAACTCCAAATCATGGGTAGGATAATTCTCCTTATAGGTCTTTAATTGACGGGAAGCATAAGCTATCACTCTCCCATTCTGCATTAATACACATCCCAGCCCATGTTTCGAAGCGTCGGTATAAACTTCAAAGTTATCATTCCCATCTGGCAAGGCAAGGATAGGATCTGTCGTCAGACGTTCCTTAAGAGTTAAGAACGCCTTCTCACAACTCTCATCCCATAAGAAACAATTCTCCTTTCTCATTAACGACGTCAGCGGCTTAGCTAGCTTCGAGAAATCTTTGAAAAATCTCCTGTAGTACCCAGCTAACCCCAAGAAACTTCGGATCTCTCCCACATTCTTTGGACTTTGCCATCTTGTCACAGCCTCGATCTTGCTTGGGGTCCACGGACACCCCCTCCTTGGAAATTACATGACCCAAGAAAGCAACTTTCTCTAACCAGAATTCGCATTTACTCAACTTAGCATATAACCCATTCACCTCAAGAGTCTTCAACACGGTCCTCAGATGTTCCTCATGCTCTTCTTTGTTCTTGGAATACACCAAAATGTCGTCGATAAACACAACCACGAACTTATCCAGGTACGGACTGAATACCCGGTTCATCAAATCCATGAACACTGCTGGTGCATTAGTCAACCCGAACGGCATAACCACAAATTCGTAGTGGCCATACCTTGTTCTGAAAGCGGTCTTGGGAATATCTTCATCTTTAATCCTCAATTGGTGATAACCTAATCTTAAATCAATTTTGGAAAAGACTCCGCTCCACTCAACTGGTCGAATAGATCATCAATTCTTGGCAAGGGGTAGCGGTTCTTAACAGTCACATTGTTCAACTCTCGGTAGTCAACGCAAAGTCTCAGACTCCCGTCCTTCTTCTTTACAAAAAGTACGGGTGCTCCCCAAGGCGATACACTAGGCCGGATGAATCCCTTCTCAGCCAATTCATCCAGTTGCTTCTTCAATTCTTCCATTTCTTTTGGTCCCAAACGGTAAGGTGATTTTGATATCGGTCCTGCACCTGGCTTGAGATCGATAGAGAAGTCGACCTCCCTCCTAGGTGGTAATCCTGACACATCGTCCCGGAACACACCCTCAAACTCCCTCACCACAGGTATCTCAGTAACACCTGGAGTCTCCGCCTCACAGTTCCACATCTGGCACAAGATTAAACTTTCCCCCTTCCGCAGGCTCGACTTAAGGGTATTGACTGATATGAACTTGACCTTAGGTTTAACCACGAATCCCCTATAGGTCACTCTCACCCCTTTAGGTCCTCTCAGAGAAATTTTCTTTTGGTAGCAATCAATAAAAGCTCGGTATTTCCCCAGCCAATCCATTCCCAGGATTACTTCAAAGTCCCCCAATGGAAATTCGATAAGGTCGCAATGGAAAACCACTTCCCCAATTTTGATGGGTACACTCCTAAAGACTCTAGTACGTGACACTGATTCCCCGGATGGTATTGTTACAGAATCCTCAATCCAATCATAGATAACAAGCCCTAACTCCCTAGCATGATCTCTAGACACAAAAGAATGGGTTGCGCCGGAATCAAAAAGTACGAAGGTAGGTTTAAGATTCACAAGAAAAGTATCAGTCACGACATGGGCGTCATCCTGGGCAGTCTGTTTCTCCATGGCAAAGAGCTTGCCAATTGTCTTCACTCCACTCTGGCTAGTAGAGGCTACTCCTGTCTGTTGATTGCCTTCAGCTGCGGTCTTCTGGTTACTGCCACTCCCGTTGTACTGATTATGTTGGGAACGGTTTTGATAATTGTTGTAACTCTTCTGGTAGTTATTGTTAGTACCAAATCTCGAATTCCCTCCATAGCTTGACATAGGAGTACGGTAACCTCCACTCCCCGAAGTGTTCATGCGGGACTCACTGTACCCCGGAGTTGGGGTACGGTAACCCCCAGATTGGTATCCTCCCGAAGATCGACATACAGCCTGCTTATGCCCCATCTTTCCACACCCATAACACACGATCCCCACAGAACTGGTTCCCGAACTCCCACTCCTGTAGTTTCCTCCACTCTGGTTCCTGGTACCAGCCGAAGCACTGCGATTGAAATATCCACTGTACTTGTTAGAATTCTGCTTTTTCGACCCTGAATTGTCACTCAAGGTCTCAGTCTTCCTCTTGTCACTTCTTGTCTTCTTCTCCTCTTTGATCATATCTGCGAGCCTCTCTGCTGCCCTAGCCCGCAAATAGATATCTCGGACGGTAGTGGGTGGTGCAGCAATGAGTCTCTTCTTAACAGCTATGGTTAACCCTCTCTCAAACTTCATGGAAAGCATCGGCTCATCCATCCCCATCTCCCCCACATGGCCGAGTAACTGAAGAAAATTCCGATAGTAAACCTCCACGGTCATCTCGTCGGTCATGCGAAAAAGTTCAAACTCTTCTCTGAGCTTGCTCTTTTGGAACTCTGGTAGAAATACCTCAAACAAGATCCTCCTAAAAGCAACCCACTCCACATGGTTAATTCCATCTCCCATAGCTGCTTCCCGGATTTCCCCCTTGTTACTGGTCCACCAATCACCAGCCATTCCTCTCAAGTAATGAGCAGCTTGGTCTACTCTCAGCTCTTCTGGACAATCTATCAACTCGAACAAGTTGCTGAACTCTTGACACCACTCTCCTAGTAAATGAGGTTCACCCTCTCCAGTGAATTGCGTAGGGTTATGCCTTGCGATGATGGTACTCATTTTGGCAGAATCCAAGCGTTTAGCCCGAAGAGCCGCATTCTCTGCTAATATTCGATCTAGTTCCTCTTGAGTGATTTCATCCGCGTTATGCCTTCTCAGAGGCATTCTATAATATACAAGGAAATCAATGAGCCCTGGTTAAAGTAAGGGTACTCACTTAGACTTACATCGATATCATGGTAGTACCATTATTCTCATGCCTTACAGTATTGATACTCCTCCTAGCACCATATCTATCATGGAGGCTTAGGGATCACACAACCGCATATCATTAGGCATGCATAACTATTAATATAACACTGATTATCGCATGTGTGCACATCATTATATATACTCTATGTAAACAACCATATAGTTCTGATATTCATACTTCTCTTTATATTCATGTCATTCATATATATAGAAGGGTTCTTACAACCTTTATCATGCTTTTACCACAAATTCCACCACTTCCTATTTTACCCTTTTTGCTCGTATTCACTCAAGGTATCCGGGTAAAACTGAGAGGGCCTATGGTTCGGTGTGAGGGGGCCCCAGACTCATACTTCCCCTTTAGTGTGCTCCTAACATTTCTATCCCGGAGTTCATTTTATTTAGACTCTTCCTATATTCATTGGGTTCATTAGGGTAGGCCTGAGGATCGTTCGCTCTGATAACACTTTGTAACACCCCCATTTATTTAGAGGCCTGATCTAGGACTCTCCAAATAATCAACGGTGTTACCATCTCGGAATACCGAGGCAGTAGATAATCACAGGGAAGAAACGCAGTACTTTAATAGATAATTAAAATGATGAAACATTAAGTCTCCAAACAACTCTATTACAACTGTTCCATGATAAAGAAATAAAGTGTAACTAAGTAACGTCATTTATACTAGACTGGTCAGGTTCATAGCCTTTCTTCCCATCCAGCTCCCTTGAGTCTAAGACCTATCACTCTGCTCCCCAATAAATTGGATCAACACAGACACAAATAAGCAAACAGGGTCAACACATGGTTGAGTAGGTAATATAATCAGAACATGAAGCAACACAATATACATTTCCTCCATCTCCGCAACTTCCAATTCTCCCTTTCACCTCCAACACACCACACCACCCATGGCCATATCACAAGTCCCTTATCACAAGACCCATATCACAAGACCCATTTCACCACCGCCGTTCTCCCCATTATTCAACATTAAGCATTCAATCACAATATAACACCATAAAGTATAATAATCAGATAATGAGTTTCCTCATGTCAAATCACAATTACCACATAGATATTCCCCTACCTCAATAGTCGGATGAATTCGTCAGTTGCACAGCTGCTAAAAGTGTTCCACTCGGAAATCGTTACCTAAACGTGTAATGCGCATGATTAATAAGACTCCCTAATTTACGTGATACAATTACGACTACTAAATATAGAAACCTTCCTTAAATAGACATCTCCCAAATTTAGTAACTTCTAAAATAGGTAAACTTCTAAACATGACAACTTTAGTTTGAAATTCAAACTACTCAAACTACTCATTAATAACCATATCAAAACCTTCCTATAATAAATATTAAAATACCATAATAATAACAAAGATACTAATATTTAATAATTATATTAATAACATAATAATAATAATAATAATAATAATAATAATAATAATAATAATAAAACACAAAGTACACAAAACAGCCCCAAACACCCGACTCCTAACCCGTGTACAACAACCCCCACCTGACCACCGTGACACGCCCTACGACCACCGCCAACCACCGACACACACACCGAGACTGCCTTCTACCACCACGACCACCAGCCACCTGACCGACAGCCACCGGTGAGTTGAACCAGGGCCCAGATCAGGCCTGGTTCCTCACCCACGACTCTGACCACACTACTATAACCCTCACCTCGACGCAATCCCCGTCACAACTACTACCAACCGTGACCACCAAGACCACCTCTGGACTCCAGACTCCAGACACGGTGGTAGCATTGCACTGACCTCCACCGAGTCCTCAATGCTACCACCCCCAAACACCCCTCTGTACACGCCTATACAAAACAGAACTGGGCTGCGACAAAACACAACCTCACGACCACCCCTGACAAATCGCCCTATACCACCATAACCAGACACCACCGTACCTCGAGACCACCACCACGAGAAACCCCCATAAACCACCTGTCTCAACACCCAAAGACCCATAACAATAAACATACGAACAAATCTAAAAACTAATTATAAAACGCATCAGAAAAACACCTGTTGAACTCGTATTACACCCCTTCCCTGACACCGCATTCGCCACCTTCGAAAGTGTGCAAAAACAACCAACGACAAGACACCTATGACCAACATATACTCACTATACATCCTAGTATAAACGTATGTAAAAACAACAAGTAATAAACGTGTTTGCATTCCCTTAAACAGACGACAAAAACCATACATAAAACTGAGATTAAAGTGGTCGTGGGGAGCATACCAGGTTCTTGGCCAATTCGAGGCACCCTAGGTCAGCCTATAACCACCGTGAGCAGGCTCCTTTTCTTCCCTAAAGTGACGGCTAGGTTTTAGTGAGATCTAGTTTATTTGTGTTTGAATAGGGTTAGGGTATGAAAAACCCTTGCTATATAGGGCGGCAGACAAGCCCTTGCTCACTGTTTCTGCATTTCCGAATGGGCTGCCTTATTTGCACGCCAATCGAGGCCCACTGCAGGCCACACCAAAGGTCACCGGTTCAAGCCACACAATTACCATACATCAAATATTATTACAAGGTGCCTTGGTCCCCATTTCGAATCCCACAGCAGACTTAAACGCTCATCAAAACGAGTATGCACAAGCTTTTAAAACGACTATCTTAAAAAGTAACTCATCGCTCGTTCATAAATTACCCATGAATTACTATATTTTAATAATAAAAATTCGGGTTATTACAAACTACCTCAATTCCATGGTACAAGTGTGGAGGATCCCAACAAGCACTTGAACAAATTCCATGTGGTTTGCTCTAGCATGAAACCCAATGGAGTCACCGATGAACAACTTCAACTACGAGCCTTTCCTTTCTCATTGAAGGATGTGGCAAATGATTGGTTGTATTATCTTCCAACGGGTAGCATCACAACATGGAATCACATGAAGAAAGCTTTCTTGGAAAAGTGTTTTCCCGCTAGTCTCTCCTCACAAATTAAGAAGGAAATAAGCAATGTTGAGCAATTGGATGGTGAAAGCCTATATGAGTATTGGGAGAGGTTCAAGCAACTACTTGCTAGTTGCCCATATCATGGCTTTACCAATCACGACTTACTCTTAATATTTTGTAGGGGACTCCTTGAGGAAGATGCTAGGATGATCAAGGCCGCCGCTCAAGGTGGAATTGAGTATTTTTCGGTCCAAGAAGCGAATGACTTGATAGAAAGGCTTGTGGGAAGCTCTAGGAACTTTGGAAGGAAGGCAAGTGTGGGATCTTCATCAAGGGAAACCCCAAGTCCAATGGAAGACAAGGTTGAGTATCTTACCAAATTAGTCAAAGAACTTGCAACATCAAAGGGGAATACCACTCATGTGAGATTTTGTGGTCTTTGTAATGATCCTACTCATCCCACCAATGGGTGTCCTTCATTGCAGGATAGCAAAACGGTGAATGCTATCGGGTTTCGGAAATTTGACCCCTTCTCAAACACTTACAACGAAGGGTGGAAATCTCATCCTAACTTTGGGTGGGGTAGCAAGCGAAACCAATCCCAAAATCAAAATCAAAATCAAAATCAAAATCAAAGGCGACCCAACTCTTCATTCCAAAAACCGAATCAAAACAAAAATCAAGGCCAAACTTCTTTGGAAGACATGATGAAAACTCTTGTTACAAACCAAGTAAGCTTGCAAACCACCACCACGGAATTTCAAAACTCCGTACTTCAACAAAATCGGTTAACCGACTCAAGATTTGTTAACCTTGAAACTCAAATGGGACAAGTCCTTAATGCTCTTGCTAAACAACCCACTCAAGGAGGGAGCCTCCCTTCTCATACCATTCCCCCACCTAACAAAGAGAAAGCAAGCGCGGTTTCTTTAAGGAATGGTAGGGAGTTGGAAGAGTTGCCTAAGGGTCCTAAGAAATCAAAACCACCTACGGTTGTCCATGAGGTGGAAGATCTTGTTGAAGAAGAAATTGAAGTAACGGTGGAGCATGGGGAAACCACTACACCCAAGCAAGCAAGGATTGACGAACCATTTCCGGAATGATACACGAATGGTTGATAAGAAGACTTCAAACCTATACGATATCTTTCTTAAGGTGGAGGTAAACATTCCCATACTTGATCTTCTTAGTAGTGTACCCAAGCATGCTAAGTTTTTGAAAGAATTGTGCACTACTAAGAGGACCAACAAAGCCAAAAGCATGAAAAAGGTAAGGGCTAGTGAACATGTCTCGGTGATGTTTCAAAAGACATTGCCAAAAAAATGTAGTGACCCGGGTATGTTCACCATCCCTTGCAAGATCGGTGAGTTAGATTGTCAACACGCCATGCTCGACTTGGGAGCCTCTATAAATGTTTTGCCACATTACCTTTACGAGTCTCTCAAATTAGGGCCGTTGAAATCTACTCATGTGGTCATTTCTTTGGCCGATAGATCTAACATTTATCCTAAAGGCATGGTTAAAGATGTTTTGGTCAAGGTTTGGGACATGGTTTTCCCCGCCGATTTCTATGTCATTGAGATGGAGCCAGAGAGAGGCTCTACTCCAATTTTATTAGGAAGGCCATTTATGAAGACATCCAACACAAAAATTGATGTGTCAAATGGGTGTCTTACCATGGAGTTTGAAGGCCAAAAGATCACCTATAACATTCATGAGGCGATGAAGTACCCAAGTGATACCTCATCCCTTTGCTTTCTTGAGATTTTTGAACCATTCGTTCAAACCATGTATGACTTGTGCAAAAGTGATCCTTTGGATGTGGTTATAACTAATGGATTGGTGGGAGACGATATGGGGTATGTTTTGGCTTGTTCTTTGCAGGAAACTATTAACAGTTTGGAGGAAAATCCACCTTTGGAAGAAGGGGAAAAAGGAAAAAAGAATTCAATTCCAGCAGTGAATTGGCACGGTGCCAGTAACAGAGTACCAGAATTGGCACCGTGCCAATTCCCAGATTCCCAGAAACCGCACGGTACCAGTAGCACCCTTCAGAAATTGGCACCGTGCCGATTTGATTCTGCCCAAGATTTTTTTTTTCATTTCTTTCAAATTGTTGGAGGAGCTACCGAAGGAGAAACCCGTCCCTTCTATTGTCAAGGCCTCTATTATTGAGCTTAAACCCTTACCAAGCCACTTGAAGTATGTTTATCTAGGAGACAAAGAAACTTTGCCGGTAATCATTTCAAGTAAGCTTTCAAAGGAACAAGAAGACGCTCTAATTCAAGTTCTTAAGAAACACAAGGAAGCAATTGGGTGGACAATGGCCGACATCAAAGGCATTAGTCCAACATTATGTATGCACTGGATTCTCTTGGAAGATGAAGCAAAAACGGATCGTCAACCACAAAGGCGCTTGAACCCCCCGATGATGGAAGTCGTCAAGAAGGAGATACTCAAACTCCTTCACGTAGGTATGATTTATCCCATCTCCGATAATCAATGGGTTAGTCCAACTCAAGTTGTGCCAAAGAAGTCCGGGCTTACGGTAGTCGAGAATCATGAAGGTGTTTTGGTCCCCACCCGAGTTCAAAATGGGTGGAGGGTGTGCATCGACTACCGTAGGCTTAACACGGTAACTCGAAAGGATCATTTTCCGCTATCTTTCATGGATCAAATGTTGGAGAGGTTAGCGGGAAAATCCCACTATTGCTTTTTGGATGGTTATTCGGGTTATTTTCAAATCCCAATTGCACCCGAAGACCAAACCAAAACAACTTTCACATGCCCTTTTGGAACGTTTGCCTATAGAAAAATGCCTTTCGGTCTTTGTAATGCACCGGGAACGTTTCAAAGGTGCATGATGAGCATTTTCTCGATCCATGTAGAGGATTTTATTGAAGTATTTATGGATGACTTTACCGTTCATGGTACCACTTTTGAGGATTGTTTGAGTCACCTCACTTGGGTTCTCAAACGATGCATTGATACCAACCTCATACTCAACCATTAGAAATGCCATTTCATGGTTGAGGAAGGAATAGTGTTGGGACATGTTATATCCTCTAAGGGGATTGAGGTTGATAAGGCCAAGGTCGATACCATTCGCACCTTGCCTTATCCTACTAATGTGCGTGAAGTGAGATCTTTTTTAGGTCATGCCGGTTTCTACCGACGGTTTATCAAAGATTTTTCCAAGATCGCGGCCCCTTTATGCAAGCTACTTCAAAAGGATTGTGAATTCATCTTGAGTGAGGAATGTAAGAAAGCTTTCGATGAGCTCAAGGATAGATTGGTTACGGCCCCCATTATTCAAGCACCAAATTGGAATACACCGTTTGAGATAATGGTGGACGCTAGTGATTATGCCCTTGGCGCGGTTTTAGGCCAAAGGGTGGGAAGAGCACCTCATGTCATTCAATACGCCTCAACCATGATGAATGAAGCCCAACGTAATTACACGACTACCGAGAAAGCATTTCTTGCGGTGGTTTTTGCTCTTGAAAAGTTCTGTTCTTACATTCTTGGGGGCAAAACCATCATTTTCACCGATCATATGGCCTTAAGACATCTTGTCTCAAAGAAGGAATCAAAACCACGTTCGATGCGTTGGGTGTTGTTGTGGAGTGAATTCGACATTGATATCAAGGATAAGAAGGGTTCTACCAACACGGTGGCGGATCACCTCTCTAGAATTGTTTTGGAAGACCGTTCATTGGCACCAGAAGCGGTTATAAAAGAAACCTTTCCGGATGAAGCTCTCTTTGCAATGGTATCCGCCGAACCTTGGTATGCTCATATTGTGAATTATTTGGTCTTACACAAGTTCCCCATGGGTCTCACTCGGAACCAAAAAGACAAAATCAAGAGCGATGCCAAGTACTATGTTTGGGATGATCCTTATTTGTGGAAATTTTGCACCGACCAAGTCGTGAGAAGATATGTACCGGATCCCGAAATCATCCCAATTCTCAAGTTTTGTCATGAGTATGCATGTGGTGGACATTTCGGCGGAAAGAAAACGGCCAAGAAAGTGTTGAAAACCGGTTTCTTTTGGCCAACCCTTTTTCGAGATGCACACGCGTTGGTGAAGACATGTGATAGGTGCCAACGGATGGGTAATATTTCAAAAAAAGGAGAAATGCCACAAACACCCATGGTATATTGTGAGATCTTTGATGTATGGGGTATTGACTTCATGGGCCCCTCTCCCGCTTCAAATGGCTATATTTACATCCTCTTGGCGGTGGATTATGTCTCCAAATGGGTGGAGGCCAAGGCCACCAAAACCGATGATGCAAAGGTCGTTAGTGAGTTCATCAAGTCTAATATCCTTTCCCGCTTTGGATTTCCTAGAGCACTAATTAGTGACCGAGGGACACAGTTTTGCAACAAGGTCATTGGTGCTTTGCTTAAGAAATATGGGGTTCTTCATAAAGTATCCACGGCTTATCACCCTCAAACTAACGGTCAAGCCGAGGTTTCCAATAGGGAGATAAAAGCCATTCTTGAGAAGACCGTCAACCCCGATAGGAAGGATTGGAGCGGGATATTGGAGGATGCTTTGTGGGCATATAGGACGGTATACAAAACACCAATTGGTATGTGTCCTTACCGCCTAATCTTTGGGAAGCCTTGCCACTTGCCCGTGGAAGTCGAACATAGAGCATTTTGGGCCATAAAGTTATTTAATTCACAAATTGATGAAGTTGGGTTGCATAGAAAGCTCCAACTTCAAGAGCTAGAGGAAATCCGAAGTGATTCGTATGAGAATGCGGCTATCTATAAGGCAAAGACCCAAGCTTGGCATGATAACATGATATCCCGCAAAACTTTGAAGTGGGGCAAAAGGTCTTGCTTTTCCAAAGTCGATTCCGGATGGGGAAGTTGAAGTCAAGATGGATGGGACCTTATGAGGTAGCCAAGGTGTATGCTTATGGAGCAATCGACATCAAGTGTCTCAAGTCGGGAAAAGTGATAAAGGTGAATGGACAAAGGCTTAAAATCTACCATGAGGGGATCGAGGTGGGTGAAGTGGAGGCTTTGCACCTTGTTGACCCTATTTATGAAGATTGATCGGGAGCGTGAATTGTCGAGCCATCGACGTTAAATAAACGGCAAACTCTTTGTGAATATTTCTTTCTCTTGCTTTTTAATTTTCAAAAAAGGACAATTCATAATTAATTATTGCACTTCTTGCATAATTAATTGTGTTACTTGCATTGCATTTTAGTGATTCCATTCTTATTTCTAGTTGTTTGTTCGCATGCTTTTTCATAATGTTAATATCGTTTTAGGAAGTTTTAATGTGTGTTAGTGTGTAGGATTTCATTTTAGGGAGGATAGAGTGAAGTTTGGAACAAGAAAATTAGAGCAAAGTTGGCTAAGTATTGAAATAAGAAGGAAAAACGAAAGAGTTGGGCAGAAGAAAACCGCACCGTGCGGATTCCTCCACCCAAAAACCGCACAGTGCGGATTTTAAAGAAATGGCACGAAACTGGACAGACCTGTTTTGGCACGGTGCCAATAACAGACCCCAAAAATTGGCACCGTGCCGATTTTTCAGAACCCCTTTTCCTTTTTGATACTTTCTCTCTTTTACTCCTTATTTTCCTCCAATTCTTCTTCAACCTCTTACAGTATCTACCCAACTCAAGCCTTAGCATCTTCAATCACCATTAATCCACTCCAAAAACCTCAAGATTCAAGCTTCAAATTCCAAAATTTCGATATTCAAGCTTGTTCTTCGGCATTTTCTCGAGCATTGGAGTTCAATTTGGGCAAGTTTAATCACGTTTTTTCCTAGGGTTCCAAAATTTCGAACCAAGAAGTGAAGAATTTGGGTGTTTAATTGCTTAAGGGGTGTTGCTTGAAGTCACATTTGGTTCCTACATCAACAATCAACTCATTCAAAGATCAAAGGGAGGTATAAACACCTTATTCTTATCTTTGTCAATTCATTGAATTAAAACTCCAAATTAAGTAATTAGTTTGGAGTTTTACACAATTATAAGTTGTTGTTGTGTTCCCCTTTTGCAAAGTAAAACTTGTTGAGGAAATTTTACATATCAAATAACTAGTTAGCACTCAATTCATCATAGTGCATACTAGGTGTTTGTCAAAAGTTCTCACCCAAAACTTTTCATTTCAAACTTGTTTTGCTAAACTCAATTCTCAAATGGTGAAAACAAAAGAATCTGCCGCTTCCTCTTCAAAGGGGAAGAAGTGTGATTCTAGCTCACAAGCTAAAGAGTTTATTGGAAAAGAAAGGCTATCCGGAAAACCATTGCAAACCTTCAAACAATTCGAAGGAAAATCATCGGTAGTCGTTACAAAATTCCTTTCATCAAATGCCCTTGAGGAGTTAGGGTTGTTACCCATTGCAACCCAATTGTTGAGTAAGGTGGGGTTGGAAGCAACCATTGATGAGGGGAAGGGTACAAGGAGGAGTAATACTTTGGAATTTCTTTCCACATTGGAGGTGGTTAAGGTTGGTGAGGAACAATCTCCGGGGATTCGATTCCGGTCTAGCAAGGACTTCCACATCATGACCTACACTCAAATGCGCAAAGCCTTCCATATCACCAAAAACCCCGAGCCATACAAATCCCCCAAATCAACCTTATCCAACTTTTGGGCATCAATAACGGGCGATGCTAGGAGCTACAACACCAAAAACACCAACATCCCGCACCCCATTCTATGAGTGCTAAGCCGACACATCAACACCAACTACCTTGTCCAATCCGAACCAACCAAATTATCCAACGCTAGCCTAGGTTGTCTTTGGTCAATGATTCCGGAGGGGATGAGGGTACCAGATTGGGTTGATGTTTTTGTCAAGGGATGCTTGGAGTTGCAAAAGAATCCAAAGGATACCATTTACATTAGAGGCATGGTTGAGAAGTTGCTAGAGGAGCTAAAGGTTCCCCTTGAACCTAATGCTCCCATGCTAATCGGAGATATCTTCATTGACACCTCTTATTTGTTGAAAATGGGGATGATTGAAATTCTAAGTGAGGGACCTCTTAAAGTGATTTGGAACATGGGAGGTGGGAACAAAGCAAGGCGATACATGTATTTGCCGCGCCCGCCTAACTCTTCTTTGGGTTGGGGTCGGGCTTCCGATTTCTACATGCCGCCGGGCGATGATTTTGTTGATTTGTGGGTTGATCGGGCCAAAATTGTTGAAGAACAAGGAAGTAGGGGTCCGAGTCAAGAAGGTGGAGCCCTTATTCCATTTGGAGAAACCCCCTTTTTTGGGCCACAACCTAATGTTTTTCAAGAGCAATCATTCCGTCCACCCTCTCCTATGGACCATGACCATGAAGAACCTCCCGTCATGCCCCATGACTTTCAAACGTGGCAAACGGGGTTTAACACTCGGTTGTCAAGTTTGGAATCAAGTTTCAATCGATACCGGGAGGTGAATGACTCAAGGTGGGATGTTATGGAGCAACGCCACCAATATTATCAAGAAGACTTGGAGGAGCAACGCTACCTCCAAAGAGCAAACTATGATATGTTGGTGGCCATGAACAATTTGAACCTCCATAACTACCCCACCCAATTTCAAGGATACTCTCTTGACCATGTCCAACGATCAAATGCCGATTTGGATCTTTTTCGCCAAAGAAGGGAGGGGAGAAAAGGAAGAGGTCACCCGGCAAGTGGGGGTGCCTCTAGTTCGAGATGATGGGATTGAGATGTTACCTCACACTTTGGGGACAAAGTGTTAAACCAAGTGTGGGGTGGATTGAGTAAGTTGTATATATATCATTTCACACTAAAAAAAAAAAGAAAAAGAAAAAAGAAAAGAAAAGGAAAAAAAAGGAAAAAAAAAAGGAAAAAAAAAAGAAAAAAAAAAGAAAAGAAAATGAAAAACCCGGCTAGGATGAAAACCCGAAAGGGCATCCTAGGCAAAAATGGGAAAGTGACCGAGGTCGGAGTGAAAACCCGAAAGGGCACTCCAGGCAAAAAGAAAAAAAGAGTGCGAGCCACGAGAGTAGAGGTGAGGAAAAGAGCTAAACCGAAAACCCGAAAGGGCGGTTTAGGCAAAATGAGAGAATTAGAAAAAAAAATGAAAAATCTTGTTTACTCTTTGAAACCTTGAAATCATGTCACATATGTGAACACTTCCTTTAGACGGTGGTGACATAAGTGGTGCGTGGAGCTCTAGAAGGCCGGAAGGGTAGGTTAGAAGTATGACAAGACTAGGAGGGGGACTTGGAGGATTATTTTTGTAATTAGTGCTTGGTATACTTGGTGCATGGAGTGGATTGGTTGGATTTTGCTATTTTATTCTTGAGGATTATGTTGATGTGGTTTGGAGGATTTTGTGGTTGCCTAATTATTGAATGCGTTGAAGGTGTTGTGATTTAGGCGACCTTGTGCTTGAAGTGAATGGAGTCATAAGGAGTGTTGTGATGATTTACTTGTGAAGTTTTTATGGAGAATGATTATTGGTGGAATAGGATCATTTTAGATGAGGGAAGGCATAAGGAGGGAGTGTGAGAGAAGAGCGTCATAATGGAGGATTTGGGTCACTTTTCTTGTGGTGATGTTGTAGCGGTTTAGTGACCATGTTTGTAACATGATGAGGGTAGTATAAGAAGGATGGCGCGTGAGAGAAGAGAGATGGATAGCTCAAGCCCCCATGCTTTTATGTGAGCCTTTTTGTTCGTTGATTAAATCAACAATAGTTTGCTCGGGACAAGCAAAGCCTTAAGTGGGGGTGTTTGATGAGCTTGTATTTTTGCCTTTAGTTATCGTATTTTTTAGTCGGAATAAGCCAAGAATTGAAGTTACTAATGCGCGAAATGGCCCTTTTTGCACTTTCCGATGTTTGAAGCTCTTTCACCAAGTTTTGATTAGTTTTAAAAGTGTTGAAGATTGGTTTGAACTCCAAGGAAGCAAGAGACCAATCTTGGCATGAATGGAGAAAGAATTCATCCAAAAGGAAGGTTGAAAAAGAAGAATTGAAGAAAAGTTCCAGACCTAAATTGGCACCGTGCCGATTCTGGAAGAGTAAAATTGGCAACGTGCGGATTTCTGATTTTCAATATTGGCACCGTGCCATCTTTCCTGCACTCTCCAACTCGCACGGTGCCATTTCCTACTGATTTCGTGTGGTGTTACGGGCTTTCTTCCCTTGTTTTAGCCCATTAATCCTTCTTTGTTGAGCACTATATAAGGGTTGAACATCTTTAGGGTTGTTTTCTATGCAATTTTCATTGTTTTTAGGGACAATCAAGTTGTAATTGGAGATTTATCATTTTTAATTGAGTTCTTAGATCTAGAATGGAGAGCTAAGCTTTATTTTCTTAATCCTTTCCGAAAGGTGTAATCTTTTGGTTGTAAGACTCTTAATCTTTCCCTAATTAGTATTATTGTTAATTCCTTTGTGTTTATTGTTTGGGTTTGAGTTTATTGTTTGAATTAAGTAATTAAATGTGTTTCCTTGTTGCTTATTCTCACCAATTTCTCAAGTTCATTGTTGTGAAATCATTAAGTGTGTTTCTTTGTGATTTGATTTATGCAACATCTTGTGGTTGGATTAGTGAGTGTGATTTCCTCCTAGTTTTGTCCAAAAGAAAGGTATTAACTTGTGATTAGGCATTAATTGTGATTTCATTATGCCAAGTTACCCCTATTGAATCTTTTGTGCTTTATCTTCTTGTTTTATGAACCAATGTATGTGATTTCTACTTGGGTCGTAATCCGGGTTGGGTAGATGATTAAGTGCGATTTCCTTCTTATTTGCTAGAATTTAAGAAGATTTGGAGAATTAATTCTCACAATAGGGTAATAATAGTAGTTGGGGGAAGTAATTGAGTCAATAATCAACCATTAGAGGACCACTAATAGGATTGGATTAAGTTTTTTTCTCACTTTGATAAATTTCAATCTCACAAGTCATTTGTTTACCTTTGCTTGTTACTTGTTTGGCACTCTTGTTTGAAATTTGGGTACTCTTGTTTGCATTCTCAACCAACCTTCAAAAACCCCCCTTTTTACATACTTTTTGTTTAGTTTAATTATTCTATTTTACACTTTAAAAGTCAATTGCAAAACCCCCTTCTCTTGGATTCGATCCCTTCTCTTGTTGCTATACTCGGTTTATTTGTTAGTATAATTAGCACGATTTGTGGTTTATAAATTGTTAATTTGCACGTCTTTAATTGCGACGTTTTGGGCGTGTCAAGTAGCTCTTACCACGACCAGGCTATTATAAAATTTTCAGAACTTTATAAGCGATCACTTTGCCCGACAGAGTGTCTCCAACAGTCTGCCTTTGTGATCGATTAGTCATCCCATATGACTCTATGGCATTTGAACTTGCCATCAGTCGCCTCACACTCTAGTAGCTTCGAGATGTCACCTCATACAAGCGTCTAGGGGCTATACTAAGTTAATCCAGTTCATTTTATGGGGTTCAAAATTGTGTCTTGCAACCCATTTGGATTTGACAAAGTATCTTTCAATTGTGAGTTAATTATATCTCAAACGATATTGTCATGTATGGGCAGTCAATAACATATTATTGCTCCATAGCATTTGATGCACATTCATCAACTTGTATTAGTGTTTTGAATTTGTGAATAAACCTTTTATTCATATTCTTCCAAAAACTTACAAATTTCAGTCTCCTTCCGACTCATATTATCTCGTATAATGTGATCTTATTTGAGTACATATCTAGAACTCTTCTAGATTTTGAGTTTCTTTCCCTAAAAGAAGCTCCCACTGTTATCTTATAACTGGTGACGTATTGGTATATCAGAGGGATCAACTTATCGCTCTAAAGTACCTAGTCACTTTTGTACTTCAGTCTATTTTGTATTTGTTGATGTCATCATTACTAGCTAGTTCTCCTCGACACTTGTAGAAAAAAACCTATTTGCGGCTATCTATTTGAGGCGTTTTTGCCAAACAGCAGCAAATAACCTATATGTTATTTGAGGCGTTTTTGAAGAAAACGCAGCAAAAGACTTATTTGAGGCGTTTATTAACACAACGCCGCAAATGACTGATATTTAAAAAAAAAAAAACAATTAAATAAAAACATACAATAGACATTACGCGGTAATATACTACTTTCAATTCCCTCCCAGCAATCAAAAGAAGAACACATATCCTCTAAATTTTAAAGAAGAACACAGTACAGCGATAAACACAGCATACACGCCGGAACTCGGAACTCGCGCCACTCACCGCCTCACCGCCTCAACGCAACTGGTACTCGCCGAACTCGCCACTCACCATATCCTCTAAATTAGGTATGTGAATTGATTTGTAGGGTTAAATATTTTCAATTAATTGGGTTTTGAATTAGCCAAATAGAGTATGATTAATTCAATTCAGTTTTATGTTCTCTCAATCTTACTTTCTTGTTTAATTATTTCGATTCTTTATGATTTTTATGATTTTCTATTAATTTTTTACTGTTTTATTGATTACTGTATATGTATTATTTTCTAGGGTTTGATTCATATCGATTGATTAATTGGGTTTTTATAATTTTCGATTAATTTGTATGTGTATTATTTTCAATTAATTGGGTTTTTATGATTATCGATTAATTTGTACTGTTTTATGATTTTTTATTATTTTCGATTAATCCAACCAGTTTGTCTTTGGTAGTAGATGGTTTTGCTTGGTCAAACTAGGCTCACTATTTTTCTCATTTATTTATGAATGAGTAGCATATACATGACTGACATTGTTTGTGTAAGTGTGTTGGAGTGAAGCCAGGAAAAAAACAACCCTATACCTCAATTTCTCTATTCATCACTCCTCACTAATTCTTTGATAAGACGTCTTTTTGTGTGACTAACCCATTTACTCATATAAATCAGTAATACGTACGTAATAACTCAATTATCTGAGACGGTCTCACACCGGTGGCTAACAAACAAAACATAAACCTGTAAAAATCACTGCTTTAAATTAGCCTGCAATTCACTTCAGCAAGGGTAACATTTTTACCTGGTTTTATTGCACAAATTCCTTCTGGTTTAGTAGCATTCAGAGTGAAAAGGTTAAGCAAAACTATCCAGATATTTATCTAATATAAGTATTGTATGAATGACAAAAAATAACAAAAACAGGAAAAACAAGTTGATAAACAGGGATTGAGACAGTGTTGGGTTGAGTCTGAAAGGCAAAGATATTGTGTAATTCATGGTGGAGAAGCAGAGACTGAGTTATTGTCAAGTGGATTATTTTTCCAAAGGGAGGCAATGCAAAAGCAACTTGTATCTATGTATAAAGTGAATCAATAAAATAGTGCTTTTCTTATGTTTTTTGGCTCATTCTCCACCCGTTTTATCAGGTTTTCTATCCAGCCTTGCCTTCCAATTTTTACAAATATCCACCAAACACTGCCTTCTTTGTATGCTTATGCTTATGCTACACTAGTAGAATGATTTCGACAACGGCTAGAAACAAAAAAGAGCGAATGGCTTACGAGAAAGTAATAATAATAAGTAAGTAATAATAATGGTTGATAACATTCTTATTATTATGGAAAATGATCAAGATCAGTATCTACCTCAAGGAGCTACTATTGCAAGAATTCTTCCTATTTCCGCTACTCCTTCAGAAAACCCACCACCCAATCTTTGTTAGTGTAGTAGTCATGATCCTCATTGTCTTTGAGTATGCTACTACTTTCTAAACTAATATGCTTATTCAATACACATTATTTGCATTTACTAGGTTTTGCATAAGATGGATCGAAGTTGGATGTATGGTAAACGTAATTCGATAGAATTTCAAAAAGGCGTTGAAGAGTTTTGTAGAACTGCTTTAGAATATTCCAAAGCTACAAATGATGAAGGGTTTTATTGCCCTTGTGTGGATTGCTCCAATGTGACGAAGGTCGATAGTATAAAGTTGCTAAGAGAACATATTATTTGTCGTGGATTTAGACTAGGTTATCATATTTGGATATGGCATGGTGAAGAAGGAATATATAGGAGAAATTCTGAGCAACTTGTAGAAAACGAAAACCCTCTACAAACTGAGCATCAGGTTCAACTCCATGAGGTGGAACCAAATCTTGAGAATGATGAGGATAATTTGAATGAGAGTAATAGAGTTGATATTGAAGAGGAAAAAATATTAATGATGATTATGGCGATGAGGATGGCGACCAATTAAATGAGATGTTAGATGGAGTTGACGATGAGTTTCGTACCCATTCTGGTTTCGAAAGTTTGATGGAAGCATGTGAACTTCCGTTGTATCATGGATGTGATAAGTACACTAAATTATCTGCTATCTTGACATTATTTAACTTAAAATCTAAACATGGTTGGAGCGACACAAGCTTCACGGAAATGTTAGAAGCTTTGCAAGACATGTTCCCTGATGGAAACCAACTTCCTAAGTCCAACTATTATGCGAAGAAGTTGTTGTGTCCCTTAGATTTGGGGTACGTAAAGATAGATGCGTGTCCAGGTGATTGCCTACTGTTTCTAAATGAGTATGCCAATTTACATAAATGTCCTCGTTGTGGTAAATCACGCTACAAGTTAGGAGACCATATTATATTTGATGGGACTAAGAAGTATCCTTCGGCAAAGCCTCTATGGTATCTTCCAATTATACCACGTTTGAAACGCTTCTTTTCAATCAAGAAAGTTGCCAAACTTTTAAGGTGGTACAAGGATGGAAGGAAGAAAGATGGAAAGCTAAGACATCCCGCTGATTCTCCTCAGTGGGAGATTATTGATGACAAGTATCCTGAGTTCAAAAATGAAGTTAGAAATTTAAGATTTGGCCTTAGCACGGACGGAATGAACCCATATGGTAGTTTGAGTAGTTTGCACAGCACGTGGCCAGTTTCTTTAGTGATTTATAACCTACCCCCATGGTTATGCATGAAGCGCAAGTACATTATGTTGCCACTTCTAATATCAGGGCCTAAACAACCGGGAAACGACATAGATGTGTACCTTTCGCCACTCATTGACGAACTTAAGAAGTTATGGGATGAAGGTGTGACGGTGTTCGATGCTTATGCTAATGAGCACTTCACATTGCGTGCAATGCTCTTTTGTACCATCAATGACTTTCCAGCTTATGGTAATTTGTCTGGTTATAAAGTTAAGGGAAAAAAGCCATGCCCTATATGTGAGGATGATATGAAGTCAACGTATTTGACACATTCTAGAAAATACGTCTACATGGATAATCGTAGGTTCCTAAACCGCTTTAACCCTTATCGTAAGAAGAAATTACCATTCAATGGAAAGTCGGAGGAAGAAGTTGTAATACCTCGTACTTTTTATTAAGGTTATTGTTTATTTTGACGTGTTGGTCACCATTTAGCGTTATACTCGATAATTTATTTATCGAACAAGTGTTATATTTCTTTATATGTTGTTAAGTGAAGCGTCGAGTATACGAGTTAGTTAATAGATCGTGTTTTGAATAGACGTTCGGACCTCGATATGTGTGTAATATCTCGTATTTTTCATAGTTCGTATTAACGAGTCTTTTTATAATTATTTTGCTGTTATAATATTATAACAAGATATATATGAATTAATAATTTTATGAGAATAATAATGTTACGTATGATATGTATATACATCGCTCGGGGTTGGTTCGTAGTATTTAAAATGAATAATGGTATGGGTTATTTATGGGCCATAGTATATGCTTCAACCGACCCATACTTTCTTACCTTTCAACCGACCCTATTTCCTATATACTACAAACCCTATTTTCTTTTTAACCCAACTCCATCTAAAACCTAAAAACAAAAAAAAACGCAACATTCACGTTTACCCTCAACCTTGCGTCGGCAGTGTAAAACCGAAGGAGAGAGAGAGGCAGCGGTGTTGGAGCGGTTTCAGGGGTTGCAAACCATCTCAGACAGTTGTAAGGTGAGCACTCGCGTTTCCTTTTATCGTATATACGAGTTACACCGTCAGTCGGTTTTCACATGTGTTGCGGTAGTCGTTTCGATATATATATATTATTAATCGTATGTATGTGTTTTATATCACGTTTTCCGGGAAGAGTCAGGGTAGGGGTTTGGTGGTCGTCACGGTGGGCACAGGCGGCCGAGTCGGTGTCGGAGAGGTGTGATCGTTCTCCGTTTTATCTCGGTTATATAGGTTATACGGTATACAGGGGGTAGGTGTAGTCGGGCTTAGGGTGGTTGGTGAGGAACCAGGTCTGGTAGGGGCCTTGGTTCCCCTCGCCGGAGGTTGTCGGTAGGGTGGTTGGTTGTCGGTGGTAGGGAAGGTGTTACACGGTGGTAGTCGGGTCGGTTTTGCGAGAGTTTTCGAGTCGCGGGTCGCGTGTTCGAACCATTCATGATTTAACTCGACGGCTGGAGTTGAGGGGTTGCTGGGCATTGTGGCTGACGACGGTTGTGGAGGAGTAGCGTGGTGTTTAGGGTGGATCCGGTGGTGCGAAGTGAATAGAGTACGTTTGCGTGTTTGCGGGTTTGCGACTTTGCGTAGGAGTCTTACTACAATTATTATTATTATTATTATTATTGTTATTATATGGTTATTAGTATTTGGTAAGTTATGGGTTGTTTTAATTAAAGGTGTTACGAGTCGGGAAAGTTTCCGCTTTAAGAAAGTTACTATTTCGGGAAAGTTTCTATTTTGGGAAACTTTCCATTTGTAGAAGGTTTCTATTTATGGTAAAGTAACGTGAGTTATGGAGTTCGGGAAGATTATTAATTCGTTACCTAATATATATTTAGGTGACGGTTTTCGCGTGGAACACTTCTAACAGCTTTACAGTTGACCTTGTCCTTCTGCAGACTGAGGTAGGGGAATATATTATGATTCATGTTATGACAGGAAATGTGTAAGTGATGCTTATTACGAGTTTTATCTAATTGATTATTACTGTACTGTGGATTGAATTGTTATTATTGATCACTGCGAGATAAAGGGTCTGTGTTTGGTGCGGAGATAAAGGGTCTGTGTTTGGTGCGGAGATAAAGGGTCTGTGTTTGGTGCGGAGATAAAGGGTCTGTGTTTGGTGCGGAGATAAAGGGTCTGTGTTTGGTGCGGAGATAAAGGGTCTGTGATATGGTGTGGAGTATATTGGGTCTTGTGATCGGTGCGGAGTTTATTTGGTGTTGGATCGGTGTGGAGAAGGGATGATTGATCCCAATGTATTTATGATAGTATTGTCGTTTATGTGTTGTCTGCTTTACCTACTCAGCCTCGCGGTTGACCCTGTGTATTCGTGTGACACCTACGATGATCCGGAATGGGGAGTAGATTTTTCAGGTCAGTGACAGATGGATTAGGAGCTTGGGCATGGAGAGAGACATGGCTTGGACTTACTTAGAATTAGATCACCTTTAGATATCTTCAGTTGTACTTTTATTTTATCAAGGTTTGGACCTCGTAGTTGCTGTAATAACAAGTTTAAATTTAATCAGTTTTTATCTATAAAGTACTTTGGTTTGTTTACCTTGTTATTCACTACCTCGGATATTCCGAGATGGTAACAGTCCTATTTATTTGAGAATGTCTTGCTAAAGACTCTTAAATAAATGGGGGTGTTACAAAGTGGTATCAGAGAGAACGATCCTCAGGCCTAAACTAAATGAATAATAATGAACGTAGGAAGAGTCTAATAAAATGAACCCCGAGATGAAACTGATAGGAGCCCCCAAAAAGGAACGGGATGAGTTAGGGGCCCCCTCACACCAAACCTGGGCCCTTTCAGTTCTGTCTCGGGAACCCAATGAGAGAAATTGAAAAGTGGGGTAGATTATATAGTGACCTAGTTATCTGGTACTAACGTTCTTGTAGGAGAAGGAATGAGGTAAGTTATGATGTGAAATATGGTTGATAATATATACTGTGAATCATGAGATTGATGTTGAATATTGACTGAGATATACTATTTTTGGTATTGAGAACAAGAGATTTTGAATATGAGCTTTACTTGTATATATATGGTGCTATGCATGCGGCTGTATGGTCCCTGAACCGTTAGGTAGAGATATAGTGTAATGATATGTGTAATAAGTTGATGAGCTATAGTCACCTAAAAGGACAGATGTAGGAGAGATATGATCATGATTGACTGGAATGGTTAGTAGAGCCAGCTATGCTATGTCGTTATAGGATGTGGAACCAAGTTAAGTCTTATGGGTAAAGCTAGTAGACCGAACCGGAGGCCGTGCGCGTTGATAATTGCCTGTACTATTCTATGTGTATACACTTCTTATATGCATGCCTTATACCTTGCAAGAGTTTACTGATTGGCATACCAGGCAAATGTGATCGGAATTTGAGATTTATGATTCTATTATTTTACTAATTGCTTTAGCAATCCATGTTTAGTAATATGTAGAATGTGTGTTCTAAGCTATGAATGTATATAGTCATGTGTTGCGTATATCGTATTTAAGATTTTATGCCTGTTTTATACATTTAAATTCGTTATGAAGTTTGTCATCAATAAGGGATACGTAGTAGTCCCTAGGTTATATTTCCGTACTTGGATACACCTGTATAACTGTCAAGTTATTTAATTGATTTTATTTTCAGTTTCGAAACCTTCACCGTATTTTGATGCCAACTACAATTGAAATGAAGAATGAATGTTAATATGGTACAGAGTGATGTCTATGCTTCAAATGATTGTCAATGTGTTTGGATGAGAAAGGTTGAGTGTCGATGTAGTAATGTGTAGTTGCAAAGGGACCAAAATTTTAACAAATTTTCAGAATGTTACCTGGTTTGTCCGGGCTGTCACTTTATACGTGTTTCATAATTGAGGATGAAAATTTTATGTAGGATAACCTTCTGAGTTGGGTTTACAATGCTAGTGATGTATCTTGATATGAATTATGTCTTTGGGAGAAATAATTCTTTTATTCGACAGTAGTCAGACTGTGACTGCATGGTCCCGTTTTGACCTATCTTTTGTAACAGGAATCATTTAAAACTTGGTTATTGCTTGTGCATAGTTCCAACTCTACAGTTCAGAATGTTCGTTCACGTTTTCAAAATGTTACGCCATGTAAAATCTTAACGAACTGTTATTCAATTGTGATTTTTGCAAGATGCCTAAAATTTTGTTGAAATGCTGTAAAGTTATTGTTCAAATTGTTCGAGTTGTAAATATTGTATTAAATAATTTCCTTGAGGTATGCATTCGATACTTTTCCTCTGTTTAACTAATTCCTTATATTTACTAAAAGATTATGTTTGCTCACACGTTAGCTAAGTTGTTATTTAATTATGGTTGGTACGTAAGTTGCTGCATAATATTTACTTGGTGAACTTATGAGATATGTAAGTACATATAAAAGTTTAATCGAATGTGAATTATGTGATGCGACCACGTGATATCCTGATACGGCATTAGTAACATGAAAAGTAGGCATGTGGTATGAGTATGACCCTCATTACGTGATAGCATAACCTTGTTTAGTTCGTCAAGTTTTATATAAAATCGTTCCAATTATATGTCCTATATTATGATCTCAAAATGAATATGTGCTGCTCGTATGTGATGTTAAAAGCATGTTTATCTGTGCCAAGTGGCAGAATGAAATCTAACTGGTAAATTTATTAGCATAATACAGCAACCTAATGGTTATACGTAATCGTGTTTATTTGAACAATGTGAATCTAGTTGATGTTCTTTCGTATATTGATGGTTTACCTCTGTCTAGTCCTCTGTGATTATAGTCCTTATAACTGTTTTTCGGGTATATTGTTATACCATATAGTGAATTGCATAATGCTATGCCTAGAATTTGATCACGATGTGTTAAATTATCAATTGTTGACATATGATTTATGGAAGTACCAGTCTGGTGAATTCGTTTACTTTTATCGTTAATTTTGTTTTCATAATTCATGAACTACAAGAACAATGTTTTTGTAAGGGAGAGTCAGAATGTCTCCGTGTAGTATTGTTTCGATTTATAACTTGTAAATTGTCTTGGATACGTGTTTATAGATTGTCAGAATGTTTCAAACGTTTCAAAATACTTTCAGAGGTGGTAAACCGTGATAAAGCTTGATATTTGATAATTATGGTGATTGTTTGCAATATGACTATTCTGTAGCTAGGTGTTGATGAAATCCTGCTTGAATGTTAGTTGCTACGCTTTGTATAAAACCCTTATATTGCAAGTCGTATATAATAATAGCTCTATGATAAATGATGTAATATGAGTGGACAGGGAATGTACCTAAGTGTCATATACTAACTAATTGATATCTGGGAATGTTAAACGATCTTGCGAAGTCTATGAGTTATGTATGTCTTGTGTGGCATGTCCATGTTCCATGTTTAATTACGTTAAATAATTTTGCGCTATGTCTTTTCCTAAATATGGTTTTGCTTCAAAAATATGTTTATGAACATGAAACGTTTTAAATTGTCAATTATGAACTGGGAGTTTTCCTGATTATTTATGTAGTTGTAAATACTAGCTTGCGTTGAAATTTCATGGGTGTGTAAGTGTTATCTATTCCGAATCTGTTTTACTGTGTAACACGATCCTACCGACCCTAATACTTTATTGTGTTCGAGGTTATATGTTATATGATAATTGATATGAGCCTCTTTTTAGTACTGATTTGAGTTGAATATTAGTAGTTGTCCTTCTATTTTGATAGTTGAACTTTTCTATTGATGTGATAATTATTTTGTTTGTGAGATGGGAAAACTTTTAGTAATTGATTAGTCTGAGTTATGTACAAGTTCTTGTTTTATGGCGTACACGTTCTTGTTTTATGAATAGTGGAATGATGAGTATATATACAAGTATGACAACGAACTTGGGAGGTAAGTACTGAGCAGATTGAGTTACTCGTGAGTTCAGAACAAAGACCATGGTTGGTTTTGTTTTGAGTTTGAGATTGCAGTGCAGTGTTTTAGCATGTTGTCGCATTCTGGTGGAATATTTGATAATATCAATATTGAAATCGAGATGAGATTTGGTCATTGGTACTGAGTTATGAGTTTGAAATCGAGATTGAGACGAAGTATTGATTCGCAGTTTTATTCCGCCAGTTCACTCACCCTTGTCTTTGGTCTTAAGTTCGACGATGATAATACAATACTTGGCTTCTTAGAGTAAGATTTTATGAGATAGAGTAATGGTAAGACGGAGTAATGGCTGGAATTTTATAATGGGGTTACGGGGACGTAACCATACTCTAAGGAGGATAGGATTGTAAAATCTTAATGATTTATGACATGACTTTTGATATGTCGTGATTGTGTGAATACATATGATACTCCTGACTTCTCCTGTTGTGCATTTTATTTTATTTCGTAAGTATTCTATAATTTAGTATACGTTAAACTTTGAGGACAAAGTTTTCTTAACGAGGGTAGAATGTAACATTTTGGGTTTTAAAGTACTCTTATCAGTTTTGGATGTAATGTGGTGTCACATTTGACATGTTTGTTGACTATGGGGTGGTGAACTTCGGGACGAAGTTCATTTTAAGGAGGGAAGACTGTAATACCTCGTACTTTTTATTAAGGTTATTGTTTATTTTGACGTGTTGGTCACCATTTAGCGTTATACTCGATAATTTATTTATCGAACAAGTGTTATATTTCTTTATATGTTGTTAAGTGAAGCGTCGAGTATACGAGTTAGTTAATAGATCGTGTTTTGAATAGACGTTCGGACCTCGATATGTGTGTAATATCTCGTATTTTTCATAGTTCGTATTAACGAGTCTTTTTATAATTATTTTGCTGTTATAATATTATAACAAGATATATATGAATTAATAATTTTATAAGAATAATAATGTTACGTATGATATGTATATACATCGCTCGGGGTTGGTTCGTAGTATTTAAAATGAATAATGGTATGGGTTATTTATGGGCCATAGTATATGCTTCAACCGACCCATACTTTCTTACCTTTCAACCGACCCTATTTCCTATATACTACAAACCCTATTTTCTTTTTAACCCAACTCCATCTAAAACCTAAAAACAAAAAAAAACGCAACATTCACGTTTACCCTCAACCTTGCGTCGGCAGTGTAAAACCGAAGGAGAGAGAGAGGCAGCGGTGTTGGAGCGGTTTCAGGGGTTGCAAACCATCTCAGACAGTTGTAAGGTGAGCACTCGCGTTTCCTTTTATCGTATATACGAGTTACACCGTCAGTCGGTTTTCACATGTGTTGCGGTAGTCGTTTCGATATATATATATTATTAATCGTATGTATGTGTTTTATATCACATTTTCCGGGAAGAGTCAGGGTAGGGGTTTGGTGGTCGTCACGGTGGGCACAGGCGGCCGAGTCGGTGTCGGAGAGGTGTGATCGTTCTCCGTTTTATCTCGGTTATATAGGTTATACGGTATACAGGGGGTAGGTGTAGTCGGGCTTAGGGTGGTTGGTGAGGAACCAGGTCTGGTAGGGGCCTTGGTTCCCCTCGCCGGAGGTTGTCGGTAGGGTGGTTGGTTGTCGGTGGTAGGGAAGGTGTTACACGGTGGTAGTCGGGTCGGTTTTGCGAGAGTTTTCGAGTCGCGGGTCGCGTGTTCGAACCATTCATGATTTAACTCGACGGCTGGAGTTGAGGGGTTGCTGGGCATGGTGGCTGACGACGGTTGTGGAGGAGTAGCGTGGTGTTTAGGGTGGATCCGGTGGTGCGAAGTGAATAGAGTACGTTTGCGTGTTTGCGGGTTTGCGACTTTGCGTAGGAGTCTTACTACAATTATTATTATTATTATTATTATTGTTATTATATGGTTATTAGTATTTGGTAAGTTATGGGTTGTTTTAATTAAAGGTGTTACGAGTCGGGAAAGTTTCCGCTTTAAGAAAGTTACTATTTCGGGAAAGTTTCTATTTTGGGAAACTTTCCATTTGTAGAAGGTTTCTATTTATGGTAAAGTAACGTGATTTATGGAGTTCGGGAAGATTATTAATTCGTTACCTAATATATATTTAGGTGACGGTTTTCGCGTGGAACACTTCTAACAGCTTTACAGTTGACCTTGTCCTTCTGCAGACTGAGGTAGGGGAATATATTATGATTCATGTTATGACAGGAAATGTGTAAGTGATGCTTATTACGAGTTTGATCTAATTGATTATTACTGTACTGTGGATTGAATTGTTATTATTGATCACTGCGAGATAAAGGGTCTGTGTTTGGTGCGGAGATAAAGGGTCTGTGTTTGGTGCGGAGATAAAGGGTCTGTGTTTGGTGCGGAGATAAAGGGTCTGTGTTTGGTGCGGAGATAAAGGGTCTGTGTTTGGTGCGGAGATAAAGGGTCTGTGATATGGTGTGGAGTATATTGGGTCTTGTGATCGGTGCGGAGTTTATTTGGTGTTGGATCGGTGCGGAGAAGGGATGATTGATCCCAATGTATTTATGATAGTATTGTCGTTTATGTGTTGTCTGCTTTACCTACTCAGCCTCGCGGTTGACCCTGTGTATTCGTGTGACACCTACGATGATCCGGAATGGGGAGTAGATTTTTCAGGTCAGTGACAGATGGATTAGGAGCTTGGGCATGGAGAGAGACATGGCTTGGACTTACTTAGAATTAGATCACCTTTAGATATCTTCAGTTGTACTTTTATTTTATCAAGGTTTGGACCTCGTAGTTGCTGTAATAACAAGTTTAAATTTAATCAGTTTTTATCTATAAAGTACTTTGGTTTGTTTACCTTGTTATTCACTACCTCGGATATTCCGAGATGGTAACAGTCCTATTTATTTGAGAATGTCTTGCTAAAGACTCTTAAATAAATGGGGGTGTTACAGAAGTAGCTCGCAAACCATTAAGTAGAAAAGAGGTTTATGATCGAGTCAAAGGTGTTGAAACAATTTTTGGGAAGCTCGTGAAACCAAAAGAGCCTGAAGGTCTTTGGAAGAAGAAGTCTATATTTTGGAAACTTCTATATTGGCAAGACTTACTGGCACGACATTGTCTTGATGTGATGCACATTGAGAAGAATGTATGTGATGCTCTGTTAGGGACACTACTCAACATTACTGGGAAGACAAAAGATGGCTTGAAAGTGCGTAATGACTTGATGGAAATGAAGATTCGAACCAACTTATGGCCAATTGAGAAGAATATACCAAGGAAGGGAAATAAGACATCCTTTTATCTTCCACCAGCTTGTTACACCTTATCTAGAGAAGAGAAACGGTTATTTTGTGAGTGCTTATATGGGATCAAGGTTCCTACTGGGTATTCATCTAATATCAAAAGGCTTGCATCCAAGACTGATTTTAAGTTAACTGGCATGAAATCTCATGATTGTCATGTCATGATGCAAGTTTTCTTACCGATCGCAATTCGTGGAATATTGCCAAAGCATGTGAGGGGAGCCATTACTAAACTTTGTTCGTTTTTTAATACAATATGTAGTAAGGTGGTTGACCCTGAGACGCTAGATGCACTACAAGTTGATGTTACCGAAACACTTTGCCAATTTGAGATGTACATTCCACCTTCTTTTTTTGACATTATGATCCATTTAATTTTACATCTTGTCCAAGAGATCAAGTTGTGTGGTCCAATATTCTTAAGATGGGCATATCCTTTTGAAAGACACATGACTACTTTGCAAGATAAGGTTAGAAATCTAGCTCGACCTGAAGCTAGCATCATTCAAGGTATCATTAGTGAGGAGGTAACTGAGTTTTGTAGTGAGTTTGTGAGTAAACTCGAGGCTGTTGGTCTTCCGAGAAGTAAAGATGATGGAAGGTTTGAAGGTAAAGGTCTTGTTGGCGCCAAAGTGATCTCACCTCCGTCAAATCTAAGAAGTAAGGCACACATATACATATTGCAACAGAGTGATGAGGTGCAACCATATTTGATCAGGCACAAACAAGTATTAAAATCTGATCATCCTTCAAGAGGTGAAATGTGGTTGATGCAAGAACACAATCGCACGTTTATTAAGTGGTTTTATGATGAAGTGATGCAAGAATTGTCAAATAATGATAAGGATGTTTCTAACACGATCAAGTGGCTTGCGTATGGTCCTAGAGAGAGTGTGACCTCTTATGAAGGGTTTACTATAAACGGATTCACTTTCTATACTGAGCGCCAAGATAGAAAGTCTTTATCCGTTCAAAATAGTGGCGTAACTGTTGTTGCATCGTCAAGAGAATTTTCTAGTTCCAAAGACAAATGTCCGATTGATGCGACACAATCATACTATGGTGTTATTCAAGATATATGGGAACTAGATTATTGTGATTTTATAGTTCCCCTTTATAGGTGCAAATGCATTGAGAATAATCGACTTGGTGTTCATGTAGATGAATTTGGATTTACTCAAGTAGATATGAATCATTTGCAAGACACTAATGAACCATTCATTTTTGCATCACAAGCTAAACAAGTCTTTTACAGTCTTGATCCTTCTGACAAGCGTTGGTCTCTTGTGATTCATGGAAAGAGGCGAGTTCTAGGCGTTTGGGATGTTCTTGATGAGGATGAGTATGATGATTTTGAGGACATTCCACCTTTCTCAAATCCTATAAACAATGTGAATGAAATTGGAAATCTTGACACAATATATACGCGCTCTGATCATAGAGAAGGAATTATCGTGGATGATTCTTAACTAGGGGACTTAGGTATGTTTTCTAAATGAATGCTTTTTGGGTTTTAGAAAATCACTAAATAATCAAGATAAAACAAAAGTTATCTCCAACTAGAAATAGTGTCTTAGAAAGCTCACTTCCTTATAATAATGTTTATAATTTGGGTAGTTGCATTTCTTCGTGACTGATTGGTATCTCAAGAATGTAAAAGACTTGTTTAACATTGGTTTTATGTTTTTTGAATTGTCAGGTCCAAATTGCAATTTGCCAATCATGACTGACATGGATTACGATGATATGGAAGATGAGGAATACGATGACGATAGTGATGACCTTGAGGATGAGATGAGGGAAAAACATGATGAGATGGAGGAAGAACGTAGAATGAATGAGTTTGAGCTCATATCCGATGCAGCTGCTTTGAAAGGTATAGAAATAGTGGAGCCTACTAATCTATCCAACTTAGTGACGACTCCTACAATTCAAGTTCGGAAACAAGTGGAGGGTTCAAGGAAAGGAAGGACGGCGACAAAGGGGTTCAAGATTCGTCCGAAACCTAACGAGATCATGAAGCTTGAATTTTATGAGTACAATCGTCCCATTGGCAAGTGGCAGGGAAATTATGGCAAACAAATTGGGTTTTGTATGCGAAAATTGAACATTAATTGGAATTGGATAGATGTGAGTGACGGAAAGAGACGGTTGTTGTGGGAAGATACAATGGTAATTTGCTGCTCTCAGTTTTTTTTACATGATGTTCTTGTTATTAATGTAGTTTAGGTCCTAGCTTTCTTGTTATTGATCTGATTTAGTTTTTTTTTATTGTCAGGCTACATTCCACATTCCCGATGACAAGATACTGAGGACGAACTTCTATAGTGTAGTGGCGAAAAGGTTTAGGGATTTCAAAGGCAAATTGGTAAGTGGATGGATTACTAAGACTAGAAAGAGATTAAAGCATGAGGATGGACGACAGCCTTACGAGATTTGGAAACATATAAGCATAGAAGACTGGAAACTTTTTCTGCAGATTAAAAACTCGAGTCCAGCCAAGGTAATAAATGATCCTAAAATAACTACTCATTTATTTTGAATAACTACTCATTTATTTGTAATTGTAACTTTGTTTTTGTTTTTCGTATGCCCTTCTGTTACAGAAAAAGCGTGAGAAGGCTATTGAATGTGCAAAAAAGAATGTACATCATCATCACTTGGGTCAAAAAAGCTATACTACTTCTCGAGAGACTTGGATCAAAGATGACTTTTATCCGGCGAAGACTCTCGTATCATCAGAGTCAGCTTCTACTACAATTACCCTTGAACCGAGACCAAGGAAGTAGCTGAAATATGTTGTAATGGAGCCCAAGACCAAGGAAGTAGCTGAAAAATGCGTAAGTAATTAAATTCTTTGCAATATTTGGTGTGTTTTACTAGTTTTTGTTGGGTTTTTTTTATGATTTTATTGGTGCCCAGATGGTTTTTTGATCGTAAGATTGAAAATTTTAGCTGCCTATTTGTGAATTTCAGTTATTTACTGTCGAAAGTTGCAATTTTGGTGATGAATGGTGATCATTTATGCAGTTTTAATGAACTTTAAAGTATCAAATTGGGTATATTGTTTGTTTTTAATTGTTTTTTAGTTTTGTAAATCTGATTTAGTGATCAGTGTTACTTGTTTTAGTAATTCAGTTGTTTCTTATGATCATTTATGTTAGGCTACCCCAAATCATTTTGGAATGAAGGCAATGCTGTTTTTGAGTTGCTGTCGTTGTATTGTTTCTTATGATCATTTATTCCGCTTTGTTAGAGCTATATTTTCCATCACTTGATACCGCTCTCTTGTTTAATCCTGGGATTTAAACATGAGTTCAGTGATCACTGTTTGCCTGTTTTCTATTTTCTGCTTGCTGCTGGTTCTGAAATGTTGTGTTGAATAAGTGAGTCGTTTCTGTAATTAGAAGGAAAACATTGAAGCACCTTCTGGCATGTACTTATCAGTCTCTTGTATATGGGCTCTACAGCATGAGCATGCTATGAGTTTATTTCGGACGGTCAGGAACCTTAGATACTGTTCAGATGTCGGCCTGTAAAGGAACGTGATGATCGTTTGCCTTATATGCCTGTCCAATAAAAAGATTGCTTTGGTGTAACTTGAGAATCCTTTTTCCCTTTTGTTGAACTATGATTAGGTATTATGGGGATACATTATCCGAGACAGTGCTTGGGAAGTGTCTAAAAGCACTTGGTGCACCTAGAGATCAGTACAATGTAGCAACAAAATGTGGTCGTTATAAACAAGGCTTTGACTTGGTGAACCTATATAACTACTAGCAGTACTAGTACTACCGTTAGCATTGTCAGGCATTGGAGTCTCAATTAAGTAAATGATTTTTCCCCACCCCACAAACAAAATGATTTTTCCCCACCCCACAAACAAAATGATTTTTCCCCACCCCACAAACAAAAGGTTAAGTGCTCATTGTATCTTTTCTTCTTCTTGTTTGATAAATTGGGAACCACCTTCTAAGCCAATAGTGACCAGATGTTTCTCATCAATTGTTTTAATGAACTCGGACATCTCTTTGATCCAATCCTGCAGTTTTGTACAATGTTCGAATTCCGTCAACAAGACAACAACATAAATAACTTGAGTATAATGCGCAACTCCTTTTCTATTTGAATACAGTGTGAAATTTAGTTCCTGTTTAAAAAAACATGTTGTGTTATATGTATTTTCATTAATGTTATCTCATTATGCTTCAATGAACTTGTGATGATTTCCTGTTCATCTTTGATGGCGCATGGTATTCTTGATTAGAAGAATAAGTCCTAAAAACTTTATGGTCAATTGGTATGTATGGCAGTGGCTACTGCTGGCTGTTTAGCTACTGCTTATAAATTCACTCCATACTCCATATTCCATTCTTACAAATATTCACATACGTACTAGTAGGACTGTTATTGCATTTTTTAGCTTACTTAATTATACGCCTCTGTTTAATTTGTATGTTAGTTTGATCTAAGAAATGTGGGGAATAAAACGCGTATTCACCCTAAATTTGCAGGATTATAATGAAATATGCAATTGTGAATATCGTCATAAGATTAAAAACATGAGAAAAGAAGTACAACCTTTAGTCCTCGCGCAAAAGGCCTAAGAACAGGAATTAATGCAAATTCCCTCCTATAACTTGCACCCAAGACTTAGTTTGAGACGTGGCCGCGTGTGCTAGAAATCCTCTCCAATTGCCTTGCAATATAGGGAGAGCCCTTGAGGTTTTAGATGTGAGATCTGAGGTTTTGGGAGAAGAATTCTCTCAAACCCTAATTTTACCCTGAGATTATTTTACAGTGCAACAAGAGTGTTTTACATAAGGAGAAACCCTCTCCTTATGTAGCCTCTGTTCGGCCGAATTGGAGACTGGGTATGAGTGGGCTTCCCACTCTTACCTTATTCCAATGCGTGATTCGACCCAATTAGCTTTAAGTTGTTCGCGGGTTTTATTTATAAATCGTAACAAGTTATCAGATATTAATACAGTCGATATATTAATAATGGTCTGACAAAATACGATATTGTATAATTACCCAAATTAATATAACTGTTTATATTATTACGCGAATACAATATTTAATTAAATATAACCGTTTATATTTAATTTACGTATTAATCATGTAATCCGTATTAGCTAAAATTATTTAATCCGTATTAAATAATAATCTCAACATCTTATTGACTAATTTAATAGTCAATATCTCTGACTAACTGTTTAGTCATATCCGGCAAAATGTGACTGTATTTTCATACCTTCACATCTCTCAAACGTGTCCTATAGGTGTGACGTATAGGGACCAGTTGACCACCGCCATCCGTATGACAATAACGTCAAACTTATCTAGCAAGCCAACCGTTATTGATAAACGTGGATCAACTGGTAATAATACAGAAGTATGCCCTTGTGATCCTTAAAGAGATTTAATAAGTCATTGTACTTAATTGTCAAGGACACCAGCCCCAACAATCTCCCACTTGTCCGTACAAGGGTATGTTCAATGACGTTATCACACTACATGTGGAGGACACAATCTCCAACAAGAAAAAATCAAGCCAAAGGAGAGTTTGTTCCAGATGCAAACAAAGATGCTTTGTTTTATGCTCTTGGTGAAAAGGATGATCACCCGAGCCGTGCTAGAGGTTTTGGTGGAGTTAATATTACTGTGCAATGTGCATTCGGGGCAGCACCCAAATCTGCAAATTGGAGAAAAAGTATTACATCGCTAGAGGACCGAGAGGCCTTAAAAGCTGAACTAAGATTAGAGCTTCAAAGTGAGATGCAATTGGCCGTTAAAAATAGTGTGTCATTGGCTTTGCAAGAAATGGGCATGTCCACCTTGAAGCAACCTGATGACCATGCTGAAGTGAACAATTTAAAACCGTCTTCAACACCAGAAATTAAGGTAACATTGTTGCACTGGCTGCTTTTTTTTTTGTTTTGATCAATATCAATCTTAAGGATTGTAAGGTTCATAATGTAAAAGAGCCAATAAACATAGGTTTACGCTAAGTAAGCATGCTTTGGTTTGTAAGCTAACTAACAGATTGTTATATACGTAGGATGATACGCCACTTCGCCTTCTTCTAAATGACCCTCAAGGCGGAGTAACGTATGAAGTTGCTCGTGGCAAGGCATTTCCAGGAGAGCTATGTCATCATGGCAATGTTGGATCAGATCAAGTAAGGGTAAAAGTTTCGATTGTTCCTGAAGAGTTCGAGACGGTTCCACTGCCTATTCCAGTGTCAGCCTATGATCTATTTACATTGAAGGATGCGATTGGAAGTATTGTATTGTGGCCACTTGCGTTAGTGAGAGTTGAAAATGAGGTACTAATGAATATTTAGTTCTCTTTTATACCTTTAATTTCCTGCTGTTTTACGGGTTTTCATGATGTCAGTGCATTACTTTGAGCATTACTTTGAGCAGGACATACGAGCTTCACAACTTGAAGTAATGGGTAGCAACTCACACCATACAAAATTATCGGTTACGCCAACAAAAGCACCAGTTTATGAGGAACCCATAGTGGAGTCTCTAAGTCCAGACTTGCAATGGCTGAAAGTACTTCTTAGTACAATGATTGATGGAGAGACTTATAACATTTTCTTAGATGCCGGTTTATTTTACCGCAACACAGATGAAAAGACGGTAGTATACAAAGATGATCTAAGCCAATTTCTCGGGGGGTGTGAGCTTAATATCTCGATCATTCAAATATTCATAAGGTCCTGTAATACCTCTAGAGCTATTTGAATTTTTCTTTGAGTTAGGTAATATATACATACACTTAATCACCCATATGTACATGCAGAGCACTTCGAGATGATCTAGCCAAAGTCGTTGCCGAACCTCGGATGGGATGGTTGTGCCCTGATGCAACTTCAGATGCCAAACTGATTAAAAAGGCGGAGATTGCAATTGCGTATATTACTAGCGCATTTCAGAAGTCTGTTCAGAATGACCACGAATTCATCTTGGCACCAATTATTGATAGGTAAAACTATTATAATACTTTACCGCTAACTAGCATATGAGAGTTCTGGCTAGAAACATTTGCTTTTAATTGTTGCTATGTTTTAAATGCAGTAAGCATTGGGTTCTACTCGCTATTTCTCCGCGAACGTATACCATATATGAGTTTGATTCGGCTGCCCTTAGAGAAGGTCGCAAGTTATACATGAAGATGATAGTTCTCAGGCAAGTAATGGTAGTTTACGGTTTAATTTCTTATTTATCTAGCCTAGCTACATGAGCGTCACTTATAAATTTTTGTGAACTAACATTGTTTGTATGTAAACTAACCTTGTTAAGTTTTTGTATGGTAGCTCCTTAAAAAGGTACAAAATGTCAGGTGGCGAAATAAAGGTGAAAAGGAAAGAGCCATTGTGGAAATCTATTAAGGTGGATCATTCTTTATATCAAAACATTAAGAGCATTTTATATCATTACCTCGTATTTCAATTGCGATTATCATCATTCTTTTTAATATAATGTACTAGTGCCCTCAACAAAACGGGAGCGTGGAGTCTGGCTATTTTGTGATGCGTTTCATGTATGACATAGTGAAGAGTTTCACAACTATAACTGATTTGGAGAAGGTATGTCCCATTGTCTTGAATCACGCTCAAAAAAATCACTTTCGACTATCAGCTTTGAAATCCCCTTGCCCCTCGCCTCCTTCATGCCCCTCGCCTACTTACTAATGTAGAATACTGCTGTCCACTGTCAACCAATGCTACTACCCTCTACATTCGGTTTTCCTATTACTAGTCTGTACTACTTGCATCTGCACTCTACTGCCTACACTACTCTTACGCTTACTGCTATTGCTACACTGCCCCTCTTCTGGTCTGTTCAGACCAGGTTGGAAGAAAGAGAAGAGTCAAGGCTTCTTTTGATGGAGAAGAGAAGTTCAGGAGGAATAGGAATGCCAGCAGCCATATACTTGTAAATAACTGCTTGATGATCAAGCTCTTGCCATTGTGTTGTAGTGAATGGAAACTTACTTCTTCCTGACCCTGCTACTACTACTGTTGCTGTTGTTGCACTCATCTTTTCTTCACTACAGTTTTTGATCAAATAACTCTGCCCAAAATCAAGGAAAAGTAAGGATTAATTAAGATTATTTGGTTTATAGAGTAAAAAAATGAAGTATTGTACTGTAGTACCTAATCAAACATTAGTACCTAATCCCATTCAACTATTCATCTTTACCCTTCAATTTAGGTTTCAGGTATGTTGAGATTCAACAAATCGTTAATCGGTCGACCTTTTATTGTAGTACCTAATCAAACATTGATTAAATATAAGAAATGTTACATGTTGTTTTCTGTTATATAATCAAACATTGACTAAATGGATGTCTTTATCATCTTTATTGGCTTTATGGACTGTTTATTTTGTACTGCTGAATTGGTGCTTCCATTCTAATTTAATAGGTTGCTAATGACTTGTTGTGTTCTGTTATATATTTAGGTTTTTTACTCATTCCAAGGAGAAGAGTCATACACGAATGGTGAGATAAATGAAGTGCAGGACAAGTGAGCTACGTACTTCACCAGCCGATGTGTTAATTAGTCATTAACTAGTATGTACCGACTTTGCTTTCTATAGCTAAACGATTAGAGATCAGGACATCATTCCCGACTTTTATTTTATAGTTTTTTAATGTTGGTTGTGAAGAATTAATGAACGAAGTGTACTGTGTATGTATTGATTGGTTGAAATTAGTTATATAAAATGGCATTCGGGTTGATGATTTTGGAAATTCTTTGGCATTCGGTTTGATGATTTTGGAAATTCTTTGGCATTTCGATTATATTGCAGGAATCAAATGAATTAATTTGAAATGTGCCGAGAATCAAATAAATTATTTTGAAACGGCCAGTGCCCCTGTAATATAATAAATTAATAAAATATTTTTTAAAAATTAATAAAAGCTATTTGCGGCGTTTGGTGTATAAAAACGCCTCAAATAGAACTCATCATTTGCTGCGCTTTGAGCATAAAACGCCTCAATTGAGGTTGTCATTTGCGGCGTTTGGGGTATAAAAACGCCGCAAATAATGGTTTTCATTTGCTGCGTTTTTTCCCTTGGACGCCTCAAATAGCGCATCAATTGCTGCGTTTTTTTAACGCCGCAAATAACATTTGTTATTTGCGGCCCCTTTATTTGCTGCTGCATCCAAAACGCCGCAAAAGCCCTCTATTTTGACGCCTCAAATAACGTTTTTTCTACTAGTGCGAGAACCCATCATTTTCAATTATCTTGGCTATTAATCAAAAGTTTTAGGTTGTATGAATCACCACGTGATTCTATATTCATTAATATGAATAATTTATCCAACCCTTTTGATATCTAATGGGTGACGTTTCATTATCAATATAATAAACTCTCCCATAAAGCTCAATCATTCTATGATGTTCAACATTTTTATTCATTTAGAACTGTAAACCTCTTATTCTTTACACTCTAAAGAATCACCATTCTCTCTAAATGGTAGGTTCAATTCTCTAATGAATATTGCTCCCACTAAAACCAATATCACTCTCTCTATAGTGATCAACTTTTACTCAATCAACATCATTTCTTAAATGAACCTTTCATTTCTCGTTTTCGTTTCCTCGAAACGAAACATGACATGATGTTACTCTGCTCCCACTTGAATCGACATCACTATCCCTATAGTGATCTCCTTCTACTCAATCAATATCATTCTTAATTGAACTTTTCATTTCTTGTCTTCGTTTCCTCCAAACGAACATGACATGATATTCCCATATAACTACCATCGAGAGAATTGCGATGATTTCTCCTCTATTATCTTATAATTTGAGAAACATCATTATTAAGGAAACGTTTTCCTTCCGATTTCATACGGGGTTTCTTTTATACTCTCTCTAAGAAACAATGACATGAGGAACATTTCCTTTCGCGTCCTCCCGTAGTTTCTTTTGTGTCCTCTCGTAGTTTCTTCCATCCATTCATCTCTTAAGAATCCCATGTAGGATTCTTCTCTAAGATCCCACATTTATATCATTGGTTTGCGGGCGAAATCTTCTCTCTCACTCTATCCTTTAAAATAACCTTTATTTATACAAGGATAGCAATTTCCCCATAACCAATGTTTTGAATGATGAAAAGTATTAGGGTGATAAATTAATTCTCATTTTCACTTAAAATGATCATCTTATAATGAACTAATTATATCTCATTTTGATTGAATGTTTTCTCTTTGAGGTGTAGTTCTCCGTTTTAAATTAATCAACACTTTCATTCTTTATATTGATCGTATCAATGTTATTGTACAACGAACGTTTCACGGTACTTCTTTTGTGATTTATTAAGATCACATTAACTCATGTTTTACAAGGCATGCAATTTATTTTAGGAATCAATAATTTGATTAAGAACAAAAGGAGTGACTTGGGTTGAAAACCAAGTCACTAATATCCAAAATACAACCATTGTTTAGAATTTAAATCCTTGTCTTACAAGAACAGAAATTGTTCTTGAAAAATAAAATGCATAAATGAAAGAAGATGGTAATGAAAATTAGAGCCAAGCTCTTCAAGTCTTCAATCACTAGATGCTACCATAGCCATCCGTGTAAGGAACTTCAAGCTTCCTTTTCCTTGCATTTGTCATTAGGAGGTGCCCCTTTAAAACAATTAAAAGGGTGATAGTCAAAAACTTGTATCACCATACAAAAGTTGACAAAAGAACATGAATTTTAAACGAGAATTATTACCTACAGCGAGAGCCTTTCCATTTTTGAGATCGGTCAAGTATTTGGGGCAATTTCGTTTCCAATGCCCTAACTTCGTGCAATAATGGCACTTGTCTTCAGCCTTTGAAGATGAGGTGGAAGCACCTTTCGAAAAGGTCTTCTCTTTAGCCGGAATGGACTTGAATGTTTTCTTGCCCTTGCCTTTGAAGGCACTCCTCTTGAATTTTCCTTTTCCCTTTTTCTCGATGTTCAAAACATCCTTAGTAGAAGTTTCGTTAAGTCCCATGCCCCTCTCCGCTTGGACGAGCATCTTATGCAATTCATCCAACGTGGTTTCTTGATTTCGCATGTTAAAGTTCACCCGGAACTGAGCATACGATTTCACCTTATTGAGGGAGTGAAGATCTCGGTCAATAATGAGGGAGTCGGGAACTTCAACTCCTTGCAACTTGAGGGTTTCCGCTAACTCAACCAATTTGAGTACATGAGGGCTAACTTTTTGCCCTTCCTTCAAACAAATATCGAAGAAGGCGGAGGCCGCCACATATTGAATCACCCTCGGAGTTTGTGAAAACATAGTCGCAAGTTTGGTGTAAATATTATATGACGTGCTTAGCTTGATCATAATCCTTTGGAGATCCGGCTCCATGGAGAAGATATGCACATTCTTGAGAGCGGAGGACTCTTTCATGTAGGCTTCATAAGCCTCACGAGTCGGAGCCGCGGAGCGAGCGGCCTCGGTAAGGTAACCAGTCTTATCATCACCTTGAGCGGCCAAAAGCAATTGCGCATCCCAATCCTTAAAATTGTAACCATGCTTATCGAGTTTGCAACGATCCATGCTGGATCGAAGCCATGAAACGTTAGTGAGAGGTGGAGCGGTGGTGGCCATTGATGATGTTTGAAAATTAAACTACAAATAAAAGTTAAGGAATTAAAAACAACATCGTTTATATTTAAAACTCGTAAATATATATTAAACAAGTTTAGCATTTACTTAATGACCTCTTACCTAATTAATTAAACGATTCCGAAACCCAAATCCATACTAATTCGGGCACGGTGTACCGATTCATCCCTTATTGATATAATTTGGTGGATTAACTCCTTAATCGGTTCTACCTTAGAACTCTCGGTCGACAATTTACTTTAAATTGTCTTTAGCCCGAACTTATTGCAACTACGGTTACGAATACCTTCGTTGAGATCAACTAAATTTCAAGGTGTAATCATATTACCCCACTTACCCAACGTAACAAGTTTAGTACCCCGGTGTAGCCCAGCCCACTTTTTTAAGAAGAAGGGAGTCATGGGTCTTTACTCGTTGGTAAGGCTAAGTCTCAATATTTATATTGTAAGAGATCTAGTCTATTCATTATCTATCTCCGTTTAAGTGAACTAAGTCGGTGAATTATCGACAAATTTAATTGACTAGGTCGATGTACTCGAATAAGAATGCATGACATGATATGACGATTTGGCTATGCATGCAACGACATAAAGCAAAATAAAAGCATAAATAAAATCCTAGTATGGCCTTCATAAAATAGAAAAGTAATAAAGTACAAATTCAGAAACCCACTCCTTGGTCCCTTGAACTTCACGAGGCACGCATCCCAAGGCAAACACCGTTCCGAAAGGCACCGTCTTCAAGGTTCTCCGGAAATTACAAAATACAACTTTTGTATCTACTTTATACATTATAAAATAGAAAATAATAAATAAAGTGATACGAGATCACATTAATTACATCCGAATCAATAACCCCTTACATTACGGGAATTATTGATTAAAACTAAGGTCATACTAAGTAAATTACATAATCCCAAAATTATGTAAATAAAAATTATGACAATCATAAAAAATATGCAATGCTTATGTATATCAACTAACATGCAAATCCTAAGCCAAATCGTCCTATTAAGTATCATTTAAATATAGCTATCGTATAACTCGGTTCTATGGAATTGCGTATTTTTAACGTTTAAAATCACTTAGCATCACGTGAATCGATATTCACACTTAAGTTAAACATCCTAACTCATTTAGGTTTCAAAATTTAGTCTTACTCAAATTTTGAACATGACTTAACTTATTTTTAAAATATTATTCGGAATTAATCGGTTTTGCGGGAAAAAATAATATAAAATTCTAAAAGAGTCATAAAATTTCGAAAAAATCAAAATTCAAATTCTGAACATTCTAGAATTTTCTTAAAATTTCAGAACTTTTAAAAAATATTAGTATTTAACCGATATTATCATTTATGTCATAAATAAGACGTAAAAACGCGTATTTTGATTCGGAAATTCAATAATTACCTCCATAAATGCATTTAAAAGACTAATAATATTTTTACACATTTCAAAACACTTAATGAACTTAAATGGACAGAAAAATTAAAGTGCACACTGCCCAAAATCCGAAATTAACATAAAATGACTCTTATTATTCAATTTTTAACTTTAACAATTAAAAATTTAAATATGCAGAAATTTTTGCTCCCAAGAAAAATATGGTGATGAACATATCAAATATGAATTTTATAGGTTAAATTTTTCGGCCATTTTAACAACTTTTGCTATATTTAATAATTTATGTCATATAATGTACAATTTTAACCTTTAAAATTATTTCACAAGCAAAACATGAAATAAAAATCTTGAAATTTTTATACATCCTGGAAATAATATATATGACATTGTGTAAAATGTTTATGGCCAAATTCCAACTCCAACTTTTTAAGTCGAAATTATGTCACTATTATCCGATTTTTACATTAAAAATCAATAATCATGCAATATATGATAAAATTTTCTTGAAAATTTAAGATACATTTTAAATATTGCATTTGACATGCTCAAAAATATTCATAGTTAAATTCGCAATATAACTATATAAAACCCATTTATTCTCATTTTATGGCATTTTAACATTTAAAATTCATAAACCATGCATTTTAACTCCAATATTTACGAAAATTCATATTCATAACATAGGAAATACATGTGAGACCATACTAAAAAATCTCGGCCAGAAAGTATGAATAGCTATTTTTCCTAAAAATAATTCATTTTAACCGATTTAAAATGACAAAAACTTAATTAATTATACAAATGAACAATATATATCCAAACATCATTCCAAATAACCTAACACACTTTTAGGACCAGTAGGTATTCATGCATTAAAATTTTCGGCCATATCTTATATGATATTAAAATTTTCAATTTTTTTTTATTTTGTTATCCAATAACTTCGTAAAAATTATAACGAAAAGCATGCAAGCAACCATTTTGCTCTTATACCAATTGTTAGGTTCGAATTTCAACACACCCTAAAATTAGTCTTACTAAGTTATATTGCTAATTAACATTTTAATTAAGTTTTACCAAGATCTTATGCATGCTAATGATAATGCGGAATAAAGAATCGAAAGCTCATAATTTCGATGGAATATAGGCAAAGGATGATCCTCCAATCCCGAGTAGCCATTGTAGGATACCGCCTCCAAGATGCACCCAAGACAATGCCTTAAGAACCGAAACTTGTAGTAGCTAGGTTAAGAATCGGTTTTCCTTAAATAAGTTCTAATATCTAATTAGAACTTGATGCCCGTCGTTGAGGGTATCAAAGATAAAATTTATAATTCCTAACTTTAACAATAGATAGTGAAAGTCAGGGTCGAACCACAGAGAGGTGGGGAATGTTTATTGTTTGGTGTTAATGTTTTAAGGTAACAATTTTGGGGGTTTTGATTGGTTATTGCTAAGTATAGAAACAGAGACAAAAATAAAGCAAGTAAATAAAGATGATAGTAAAACAATAATAAAAGAGATGCTAGGATGATCGGGTAACAAATAGCTAAGGTAATATAAATCCTAAGGTCAACATGTATTGCAGTCGCGTAAGGGGTGTAACATATCCTTTCGGTCTAAGGTACCTAATAGCTTCTTTCGGCCTATGCTATTAGTTCCTAGGTCTCACAATTATTGAGTGTCAACAATAACGGTGATTCCTAAATTCTAGGTCACATACCTTTCAGTCTTAAGTAACCTAGCCGTCTTAAGGTATAAACCAATGCCCTTCCCGTATCTCTCAATCTTGGGTAGGTCATTACTAACATCCTACAAGTCTCCTTTCAGTCTCATTGTAGGTCATTATGGTCTATGAATTAAAACGAAACAGAATACATAGGCGAGTGGGTCGACCGACCAGCTAGCCCAGTCGGCCGACCACAGCCTCGGTCGACCGACCCATTATGTGGGTCGACCGACCACGGCTCTGCTACAGGTTGGTCTCGGAACTTATACTACGTACGCATATTTACTCCCTACAACCTAACATATGAATTTAGCTACTCATAATTAATAGAACAATAATGAAAACGGGAATAAACATGGAAAACATGATGAATGATAATCTAAACATGCAATCTATAATAAAGATTGGGATTCTATCTTAACCGAATACAAGTAATTATAAGAACAATAATAAAACTTAAATTAAGAGAGTAATTACCGGAAATAGGATTAAGGCATAAAAGGAACAAACTTTATTGATGAATGTTGGAAGATTGAAGAACAAACTAAAAGTGTTGAGAATTATTGAAAGATTACAAACTAAAAATGAAAACTAAAATTAGGAACTTGATGATGGATCTGAATGAATAACCATAATCACGTAATTTAGCTTAAATAGGCGGAAATAAAGAGTTTACTAATGACCTAAACACTTTAATGGGCTTCGCTGAAACTTCTGGGTCTGCGCTGAGGTCGGTCGACCCAATTAGTAGGTCGGTCGACCCAATTGTCGGGACTGCAGCGCGCGTCGATCTTAAAACAGCTGCCATTTCTTCGTTACTTATCGTAATCAAGCGATTCTTGCGGAGTTGGAAAGCTAAGAGGATACGCTTTCACCTCCAACTTGAATCACTCCATTATCATCTCTAGAACTCGAGATATAGCCATTTGAAACAGGCTGCAACATCGTGGATCGATTCTTTGCTTATTAAAGCTATCTTCAGGCCTTGAAATCTGCGCTTGGCTTCGTTCCTTATTGTCCTTAGTCCTAAAAAATCCCGAGGGCATAAATTTGGTATAAAATCGTCCTTTTTCCGCATAAATCTGCAAAAGTGCATAAAAATACGAAAGTGCACAATTGTTGGGAAATAAGGGCTAAAACATAGTAAATGAGCGACCAAATGCGTGTAAAAATAGATGTAAAACATCATAAAATAGGCACGCATCAAATTCCCCAAACCAAACCTTGCTTGCCCTCAAGCAAGAAATAGACTTGATCTTAACTAATGGAACGATTTCAATCTCAGAGCGAAATTTACATGTTAGCCAAAACCAATGCCAAGTATAAAATGAGAAAGTATTTAAATCATGCAAACGAGTTATAGGGTCGTCAAACTTGCAAACATATAGACTATAGAGACTTTATACCATGGACTCTCGCGGTACGCTCGAGACACTCATGAAGCAAAAGGTGAATATATGTAAAAGATAGAAAGAAGTAATTTTGTAGAGACACTCACCTAACTGCGACCCATGAAAACATGCCTGCAATCTAACATGAACAAGAATTCTACAACTTTGTATAACAATCTCATTAAGTGACTCGGATACATGCAATTGAGGTAATGAAAGATATGTGAGGTAAAAGCTAAAAAGTGGTTAAGCTGTTTTTGGATTTGTGGGGTTAGTAGCCAAGCTAGTAAAACCGTTTCCCAACAACATATTTCACAACTTTTTGATATTAAGAAAGTGCTCTTTTGTAGCACAACTCTCACATTAAATATAAGAAATGGCTCCCAAATATTTTGAATGAAGTGCGGGAGTGATAACAAATGAAAGAAAGGGAATTTGGAGCGATTTTTTTTCATTCTGATGCTACCAGGTGGTCGGCCGACCCATGTATTAGGTCGGTCGACTTCTTTCCTGTACGCTTTAATTTTTTTTTTCTTTTTTTTTATTTCTTTTCTTTCTGAATTTTTCTGTTCATTTTCTTTTCTTTCTTTCTTTCTTTTCTCCTTCTTTTCTCTTTTTGCTCGAGATAGCATACAAACCAAGATGCCTCAAAATAAACCAAGGACCACAAATACTAGCTTGGAAGGGTAGGCTAAGTATGGGATGTAGTTTTGGGGGAATAAAAAGGCAATTTTGGCTATGTAAGGCTTCTTGGTAAATAAGAGAAAAGGGATCCCAAATGCACGTATTAAGATTCACAAAACGAGATAGTAAAACAAGTATATAACAATTCAAGTTCAGGTTTATGCATATTGATGTAGCATGTTCCAAGGGGAGTACTACTCACATCCTAGACAACTGGTTTAAGAATGAAACCAGGAAATAAGCTCTAAAAACTTAGAATGTATAGTAGGTTGCCAAGGTATAAGTCAAGTCTCAAGATATACAAATTGACAAAAACTCGTAGATATGCAAAATACTCTTATACTAAAACAAGTTGACAAGGCAAGGTAAAGGCATAAACATGTAAGATAGCAGAGATCATCCTTGAAATACTCTCGTTCCGACTCGACCTATATGCTAAAATAAACGTGCATTTTTTGGAATTTTTGAATTTTTCTATATTTTTTTTTTTTTTTGTATTTTTCTTTTATATAGGTAAGGAAAATAAAGAAAAGAACAATGCAAGACAGAAATACAATAAACGTGTGACAAAATGCAATGCATTTGACACGAAACCATTCCCCAAACCAACCCGCACAATGTCCCCATTGTGCATTAGCTTAAGTAAAGGTTTCAGAAAATTAAAAGATGCAAAGAGAATAAAAACTAAGGAAAAACTGGAAAGAACTCACTGGGTTAATAGACGTATGAGAAAAACCTCCCCAAACCAGTGTGAGCTGGGAGGTTTTGGTGGCCAGCAGTGCCACTCAAGTACCCAATATTGGTGCACGATTCCCGAGGAAGAAACGAACAGCCTGTGACGAATGGTTGGGTCGATCGACCCATATTTTAGGTCGACCGACCCTCCTGCGGACTGTAGGAACTCCAGGAATGCAAGGATCAGGTCGGCCGACCCATATTTCCGGTCGGTCGACCCCTTTGCTGCACAGCGGTCTTCTTTTCTTCGGGAAAAACTTGTGTCAACCAAGTCATTCTTCTTGAAACCTGAAAAATCATCCAATATGCGCCTAACAAGTGCGCGAGATCCCAGAACCAAGTCCAAAAGTCTTAACTACGCAACAAAAGCAAAATTGTCCTAAAAAAAAAACTTAAAGCAAGCAAACTAGAAAGTCTTAACAAAACAAAAAAAAGTCTTTAGAAAAACAGAAACGAGCAAAAAGAAAAAGTCATCCGCGAAGGTTTTGGCGTTTCTTTGACCAAGGGCTCTGACTACAGGCTACTGCTTCAGCTATGGTGATTTGGGTAGATGAGTCTCTCTCCACCGTGTAGATAGGTGGGTCATCATCCATAGCTTTAGCCATCCATCTCCCGGGGTTGTCGACTCCTAAGTCGTGGGCCGACACCTTCCTGGGTTTCTTCTTCTTAGGGCTCTTTTCTTCAGCCAAATGATCACTTGCTTGAGTTACCTCGTTGTCTACATCATTTGATTGAGTAAGTGGTACTACTCGATCGAGAACATCTCTCTTCCTACCGCCTATAGACTCTACCACTAGTGTCGCAATTTCTGGAGCATCCAAATCAGCCTCCTGCGCAAGAGATTCACCTGCACATGTCTCAAAACACATCAAAGCCTCCAAAGGATCCTTTGTAAAGGATCCTTGCATAGAACATTCACTAATATTATTGAAAACATCAGGAATGTCAATAAATGAATCCTGCAAAAAACAAGGTTCATCAACAGAGGGTTCAATCATGTCAGGAATATGTTCATTACTAACGCCTATAAAAATAGGTTTGTCAGGTAAAGGGTAAATTTCTAACTCATCAGCTGTATCTAAGTCCAAGTCAGTGTCATCAACGGGGAGGGAGAGGGAATCAACTAACCTATCATACTCATCCATAAGAATGAGTGACTCTTCAGTGACGGGTGTGTTAGAATCACACTCGACAGGGACATCCGGGTTACTAATATCAATGCCCTCATACCTCTCCGTATCTACACTGGCTCGGATTAGGTGTTTGAGAAGCTCTCATTGCTTCTCACAAGGTAGGTCTAAAAATTCCCATCCACACTTTCTCTCAATCTCGATCAAGGTCTTACCAGTAACTCCATCATAAAAGATACGACAAACCTCCCCAATACTAATAGGATAGTCAGATTGAGAAAGGAAAGAGGTTAATGTGTCACAATAGATATACAAAGGTTCATGCTCGAGTTGCGGGAAAGGGGCGATGGTCATGACGGTAAAAGAAAAAAAGAAAACATAAACAAAAACAATAAACACTGGCGTCACCTCCACGACAACGGCGCCAAAATTTGATGCCCGTCGTTGAGGGTATCAAAGATAAAATTTATAATTCCTAACTTTAACAATAGATAGTGAAAGTCAGGGTCGAACCACAGAGAGGTGGAGAATGTTTATTGTTTGGTGTTAATGTTTTAAGGTAACAATTTTGGGGGTTTTGATTGGTTATTGCTAAGTATAGAAACAGAGACAAAAATAAAGCAAGTAAATAAAGATGATAATAAAAGAATAATAAAAGAGATGCTAGGATGATCGGGTAACAAATAGCTAAGGTAATATAAATCCTATGGTCAACATGTATTGCAGTCGCGTAAGGGGTGTAACATATCCTTTCGGTCTATGGTACCTAATAGCTCCTTTCGGCCTATGCTATTAGTTCCTAGGTCTCACAATTATTGGGTGTCAACAATAAGGGTGATTCCTAAATTCTAGGTCACATACCTTTCAGTCTTAAGTAACCTAGCCGTCTTAAGGTATAAACCAATGCCCTTCCCGTATCTCTCAATCTTGGGTAGGTCATTACTAACATCCTACAAGTCTCCTTTCAGTCTCATTGTAGGTCATTATGGTCTATGAATTAAAACGAAACAGAATACATAGGCGAGTGGGTCGACCGACCAGCTAGCCCAGTCGGCCGACCACAGTCTCGGTCGACCGACCCATTATGTGGGTCGACCGACCACGGCTCTGCTACAGGTTGGTCTCGGAACTTATACTACGTACGCATATTTACTCCCTACAACCTAACATATGAATTTAGCTACTCATAATTAATAGAACAATAATGAAAACGGGAATAAACATGGAAAACATGATGAATGATAATCTAAACATGCAATCTATAATAAAGATTGGGATTCTATCTTAACCGAATACAAGTAATTATAAGAACAATAATAAAACTTAAATTAAGAGAGTAATTACCGGAAATAGGATTAAGGCATAAAAGGAACAAACTTTATTGATGAATGTTGGAAGATTGAAGAACAAACTAAAAGTGTTGAGAATTATTGAAAGATTACAAACTAAAGATGAAAACTAAAATAAGGAACTTGATGATGGATCTGAATGAATAACCCTAATCACGTAATTTAGCTTAAATAGGCGGAAATAAAGAGTTTCCTAATGACCTAAACACTTTAATGGGCTTCGCGGAAACTTCTGGGTCTGCGCTGAGGTCGGTCGACCCAATTAGTAGGTCGGTCGACCCAATTGTCGGGACTGCAGCGCGCGTCGATCTTAAAACAGCTGCCATTTCTTCGTTACTTATCATATTTAAGCGATTCTTGCGGCGTTGGAAAGCTAAGAGGATAAGCTTTGACCTCCAACTGGAATCACTCCATTATCAGCTCTAGAACTCGAGATATAGCCATTTGAAACAGGCTGCAACATCGTGGATCGATTCTTTGCTTATTAAAGCTATCTTCAGGCCTTGAAATGTGCGCTAGGCTTCGTTCCTTCTTGTCCTTAGTCATAAAAAATCCGAGGGCATAAATTTGGTATAAAATCGTCCCTTTTTCGCATAAATCTGCAAAAGTGCATAAAAATACGAAAGTGCACAATTGTTGGGAAATAAGGGCTAAAACATAGTAATTGAGCGACCAAATGCGTGTAAAAATAGATGTAAAACATCATAAAATAGGCACGCATCAGAACTAATGAAACTAATATTATAACTATTATAGTATTAGGTTTATTATCTTATAATAAATATTAGAGGTTTTGAATAATTTTTCTTTACTAGAAAAACTTAGCCAAAGATTAGAACTATTTAACTTGTGAGTGAATTACAAGTTATATGGGAGTTGTATTGGTATTGGGGTGGCCGGCCATAGGAAGAAGCAAAAGGGGAACATTTTCCCTTTTCGATGCTCTTAGGGTCGCTCTAGGCTTAAGGTTTCAAGGCACCTTTAATGATTGTGTTTATGGAGTAATTAACACACAAAATCATTTCCTTAAACCACCCTTCAAAACCGGCACCCTACATAAAATGGACTTCATTTTATGCTTTGTCATTTGTACAATTGTACATATGTGACATACATTGTGTCATCACAATAATATAAGTAACAATTGTTTTAATTTAAAAATACATATTTATCAAATAAATATCATCTGTAAATTAAATAAATCACATTTAAATAAATTGCCTAGTAATTCATAATTACTAATATAAAATGGTTAATTTAATAATCGTCAACACGATTTACGACACTTGAAATAATATACAACCCGATTCATTCTAATTACGATATTTCATAAATATCGTTTAATGTTTGATAATTGACATGTTCACTTTCAAACATAAATCTTACATTAAGATTTAACCTCTGATTTCTTGATATACGAATTTAAGGAATCAGATCAACTCGTATCAATATACATTTGATCAGTTTATCAATTAAGGGAATTGTCCTATAGGTGTGACCTAAAGGGATCAACTGACCACCACCGTCATACGACAGTAATGTCAAACTCTAGCTAGTCAATCATTACTGATTAATGTTGGTCAGTTGACTATATAATTTTGTATCATCCCTTGCGCATTCTCGTCATGAGATTTAATTATGTGATCGCACTATTGTTGAGGACATAATTCCCAACATAATAAACATTTTAAAATAAATAAATGATTAAAAACCGAAAATTATCAAACAACTCTCGTTTTTTTTCTTTTATTTTTGGTTCCTCACGACATTGTGCTTTTTATTTATTTATTTTTTTTTTCAAAAAACAACTAATTTGTCATAATTATAAATCATTATTTATAAATTAGTTAATACAAATATTATCCTATAATATAAATAAAAACGAAAACAAATCAATTAACCCTAAAATCATAGTTCTATTGGGAAATGTGTCCTCAACAATAGTGCGATCACGTCAATGATAATAATCATTGTAAAAAATCTTATGAAAAGAATATGCAAGGGATGATCCGATATGATATATAGTCAACTGACCAACATTAATCGATGATGATTGGCTGACTAGAGTTTGACATTACTGTCGTATGACGGTGGTGGTCAGTTGATCCCTTTAGGTCACACCTTTAGGACAAACCCCTTAAATATATATAGTGATCGATTGTATATGATACGAATTGATCGATTCCTTAAAACCATATATCGAGAAATCAGAGGTTGAATCTTAAAGTAAGATTTATATATGAAATTGAAATGTGCTGTAAAACCCCTCGCGAAAGCGGAAAATAAAATCATACAAAGTACTAAAAATGCAGCGGAATTAAAACTTTTTAACATAACAACATGCGAGAAGAAAAAACTGAAAACGGAAAACTGACATAAACAGAAATAGATAAGTATATTGTCTAAGTACTGAAACGAAATATATACAACAGCCTGGGATGGAACATCCCTACAGGCACCAAAACATAAACTGTATCAAAACTAGAGTCTAGCTATCGTGAAGTGTAAGTCAAAAGATGATAAGCGGATCATCACTCGCTAGCTCTCACCAACCCCTACCAACCTGAATGTACCTACATACATGTAAACATGTACACCACAATCAGTGGGGAGTGACTAGAGTTCTCCTAGCCACCTTTTGTAACGACACGTAACACAACAGAGCAAACAGAATACTCCAGCATACATAAACATGTGAAGTATAAATATCTCATCAACTGAATCTCATACTATCATGCAATCACTAATGCACGGCTCTCAACCAACTTCGGAAACTATTTGGAAGGAGAGCCGGTTTCCCTACCGGTTACCCGGTCGGGGGGTCTTTCAGTCCAAACCATTTGCGAAACTGACTAAAGAGTCACCCAATGCCTTGGGTGAACAATAACAAAGTCAAGGTACTGTAAATATCATTATCATTATACATATCTGACACTGTACCAAATCAAGGCAAGCAGATATAACACTCAGCAAGTATAAGGTTCAACGATCAACTTAAGACATAACCTAGATACCAATCGTTCAGCAAGTATAAAGGTTCAGCGGTCAACTTAAGACATAACCTAAATACCAATCATTCAGCAAGCAAGGACTCAGAGGCCAACTTAAGGCATAGACCCGCCAATCAGCAAGACACTAGACTCAGAGGCGACATCACAACGCATGGACTAGCATCCAACAGTAAAGGACTCAGAGGCCAGCTTAAGGCATGTTCTTTTACTACATCACAAGACACTAGACTCAGAGGTTAGCTTAAGGCATGTCCTAGCATCAAACATCTGCACTCCGGGCAAGGTGTCAGTACCTTAGCTACCCCGTTGTGCAGCTGCTCTACTCGTTAGACTCAGAGGCCAACTTAAGGCATGTTCCAACGCGATCACAATCAAACATGTCTGTGCTCAGAAGCCAACTTAAGGCATATCCCAGACACGACAACCATACACATATAGGGCTCAGAGGCCAACTTAAGGCATATCCCCATATATGATAACCAACTCACGTATTAAGCTCAGAGACCAGCTTAAGGCATACCATAATACGCATCAATACAATATCATCCAAGTCTAGGAACTAATTTATAGTTCTACTTTCTTATACTTCTAATCAACACTTAATTGATCTCGGGAACTAAGTTCAGGGAGAGCCGGTTTCCCTTTCGGTTACCCGACCGGGGGGTCTCTATCCTCTCTCCATTCCTGAAACCAATATAGTGTCGCCCATCCTCCGGGGACCTCAAACACACATGAAAGGTACACGGAACGAATCTCAAACAAAACTGAATAACCGTTTGAAAGTTAAAACCAAATTAAAGAGAACAGGGGCTCTCAGCCAGTCCGGGACCGTCTGCCGGTCTGCCGGCTGGGAGTCCCTTCCCATGCCATTACACCGTCTGAAAAACAATGAGAAGAGGCTCTCAGCCGGTGGACCGTCCGTCGGCATGCCGGCTGGGAGTCCCTTCCCATAAGCCTTCATCAAAACTTAAAACAACGAGGAAAGGCTCTCAGCCGGTGGACCGGCTGCCGGTCTGCCAGCTGGGAGTCTCTTCCCAAGCCTTTGCAAAATTTCCACAACACACAAGAGGGATTCTGAGCCGGTCGACCGGCGGCCGACCTACCGGCTCAGAACCCTTTCTCCTAAATTTCATCATTCAAAAACAACCACCCCGACTCTGAGCCGGCCGACCGGCTGCCGGTCAGCCTACCGGCTCAGAGTCCGCTGTTCGCAAAATCGCATTTTCTCTACAAGACACAAAACTCTTCAAATCGATTCAAGACTTCTAAAATCGCAACATACAAAGATTACCCAGCATATATAATCATCAAATACATCAACTACCAGCAATTAACTCCACAATCAAGCCTCCACAAGATTATTATTTGTATCCATCTTAAGCATAAATTTCTGAAAATCAACAACTAAACATGTGAAACATAACCCAAGCATATAACCATCATATGTGAACAATCCTATCATGTTTCTAAGTCCCAACAACAACAATAATATGACAAATCAGAAACTTAAACTATCTTAAACAAGAAAAGTGCTAATATCACAAATAAGGCCGAGTTTCTCTTAATTGTCACCTTAAAAGCGATCTTGATCAAAGCTCTTCTTCTATAACGTAGCTATCCACACTCGGTTCGTCTAAGCCTTCACCTACAACAAGAAAAACGGATTTTCAGGACCAAAAGACGGATTCTACAAAAACAGGCCAATTTTCGAACTAAAGGAAATGGAAATTGGAAGTGATAGATGACTTGCAAATTTCATGAGGATTCCAGAAATGTATAAATTACCTTGATTCGGAAATCGGATGATGAAGAAAAATTGATTATAAGAATGGAGTTTTAGGAGGAAAGGAGATATGAATAACACTGAGTTCTTATTTTGTGAAATGAGAAAGTGTCGACATAACACAAGGGTTTTAGGGGTTTTAAGTGTCCATTCCGTTTCAAAGGAAAACGGGTTTGGAAATGAACGGGTTTTATGATATGGACCCAAGTTTGCCAAGTTGAGTTCGTCTTAAGGACTTAAGGTTCTTAAGACGGATCTTAAGATTTATTAAAAATACTTCTCAATAAATTATTAAAATATTATTTTATCACTTAAAATAGTTTAAAAACCCTTAAAATATATTTTACGAAAATACGGGATGTTACAATCACCCCAAATTCAAAAAGTTTCGTTGTCGAAACTCGAACAAAGATAAATTCTAGATAACTATACCTCAATCGAAAAGAGAAGGATGCGCAGCACGCATCGAAGCCTCGGTCTCCCACGTCTGCTCCTCAACATCTCCGCAACACCATAGGATCTTCACTAAGGGCACCACCTTGCTCCTAAGCTTCCTGTCCTGACGGTCTAGAATCTTCACGGGACGCTCCTCGAAAGCAAGACTCGGCTCTAAGTTCTCGATCTCTCTAGGAAGAACATGACTCGGGTCACTAACATACTTACGGAGCTGAGAAACATGAAAGACACTATGAACCTTGCCCAAACTAGGAGGCAAGTCCAAACGATAAGCAGCAGCACCAATCCTCTTCACGATCTCAAATGGCCCAATATACTTAGGGCTCAACTTGCCCTTAACGCCAAACCTCTTGACGCCCTTCATCGCTGAAAATCTAAGGAAAACTCTGTCACCCACCTCAAACTCGCGAGGTCTACGGCGGACATCAGCATAGGATTTCTGCCAATCCTGTGCGGCCTTCATCCTACCTCTGATGAGCTGAACCTGGTCAATCGTCGCAGCTAACTGGTCTGGTCCTAGGTCGTGGACGTCGCTCGCCTAATCCCAACAGATCGGACTACGACACTTCCTACCATAGAGCGCCTCATACGGAGCTATACCAATAGATGAGTGAAAGTTGTTGTTGTAGGAAAACTCAACTAACGGTATACACTGTTCCCAAGAACTCCGGAAATCAAGTGCACAAGCACGGAGAAAGTCCTCTAATGTCTGAATAGTCCTCTCGGACTGTCCATCAGTCGCAGCATGAAATGAAGTACTCATCAGTAGACGGCTACCCATAGCCTCCTGTAGAGCCTTCCAAAATCTGGAACAGAAACGAGGATCACGATCAGAAACGATCTCTCTCGGGACACCATGTTAACGGACTACCTCTGCAATATAAGCCCTGGCTAAGCGGTCCATATCCCATGTCTCGCGGATAGGCATAAATCTGGCACACTTAGTTAACCTATCAACCACAACCCAAATCGCATCCTTGCTTCCCACTGTCTTAGGCAATGCAGTCACGAAGTCCATCGAAATGCACTCCCACTTCCACTGAGGAACGTGGAGCGGCTGTAACAAACCACCTGGCCTCCTATGCTCTATCTTGACTTGTTGACAAGTCAGGCACTTACTCACGTAATCCAAAATGTTCTTCTTCATCCCGGGCCACCAGAATATAAGTCTCAAGTCCTTGTGCATCTTCTCTCCGCCCGGATGAACTGAATAAGGCGTCAGGTGAGCCTCATCTAAAACCCTCTTCCTCAAATCTGGCACATCTGGAACATACATCCTACCTCGGAACCGAAGGAAACCATCAGAGTCAATCACTAAATCCCGTGCATCACCACACGCAATCTTGGCCTCGAACTTCTGGAAAACAGCATCTGTAAGTAAACTCTGGCGAATCTCCCAATACAATGTCGCCTCGGCAGTCATAGCAAATAACCAATCAAAGCCACTACCAACCATCTCTAATCTCAACTTCGAACTCGGAACACAACTCATCGGGCAACACACGCATAGCACTCATCGAATGAGAAGTCTTGCGGCTAAGCGCATCAGCAACCACATTGGCCTTACCCTCATGATACAATAACTCAATGTCGTAATCCTTAACCAACTCTAGCCAACGACGCTGTCGCATATTGAGGTCCTTCTGGGTAAAAATGTACTTTAAACTCTTATGATCCGTGAAAATGCGACAATGAGATCCAATAAAGTAATGACGCCACATCTTCAGGGCGTGAACGACCGCAGCTAACTCAAGATCATGCGTCGGATAGTTCACCTCGTGAACTCGCAACTGTCTAGATGAGTAAGCTATCACCTTACCATTCTGCATCAACACACATCCAAGCCCTAACATCGAAGCATCACAGTAAACATCAAAGTCGACCCCAATCTCTGGTAAAGCAAGTATGGGAGCGGAAGTCAACCTAGTCTTCAATTCCTGGAAAGAGCTCTCACACTTATCGGTTCAAACAAACTTAGCTTCCTTCTTCAATAACTGAGTCATCGGACGAGCCAATCTAGAGAAATCTTCAACAAAATGACGGTAGTAACCAGCTAAACCAAGGAAACTACGGATCTCTCCCACATCTTTGGGACACTCCCAATCAACAAGGGCCTCAATCTTCGCGGGATCAACCATAACTCCTTCACTAGATATCACATGTCCAAGAAATGCAACCTTAGAAAGCCAAAACTCACACTTAGAGAACTTCGCGAACCACTTCTGTCGACGTAAAATCCCAAGTATCAATCGGAGATGCTCGGCATGCTCCTCATCGGTCTTAGAGTAAATGAGAATGTCATCGATGAACACCACCACAAAAGTGTCAAGAAACTCACTAAAGGTCCGGTTCATCTGGTCCATAAAGATAGCAGGTGCATTAGTCAACCCAAAAGGCATGGCCACGAACTCGACATGCCCATATTTGATACGGAAGGCGGTCTTCGCGATATCGGCCTCTCTCACTGGGATCTAATGATAACCCGATCGAAGATCAATCTTAGAAAACCTAGATGCACCCCTCAACTGATCGAACAAATCATCGATTCTCGGCAAATGATATCTGTTCTTCACGGTGACTCTGTTAAACTCTCTATAATCAATGCAAAGTCTCATGTAACCATCTTTCTTCTTGACAAATAAAACGGGAGCACCCCACAGAGAAGCACTCAGTCTAATGAATCCCTTCTCGATCATCTCTTCCAACTGTTGCTTCAATTCCTTCAATTCGGGTGGAGCCATACGGTAGGGAGCCTTAGATATAGGTCCGGTACCTAGAACAAGCTCAATAGTAAACTCCACATCTCTCTCTGGCGGTATCCCTGGCAATTCCTCTGGGAAAACTTCTGGAAACTCAGGAACAATAACTACATCCTCAAGCTTCGGTAGCGATGGCTTTGCAGCTGAAACAACACACAAGAAGGCTTGGCAACCCTTCCTCAGACGATGAGAAGCTTTCATCGAAGAGATAACACGAACACCCTTTTTAGGGCGAGTTCCCCTATAGGAAACACGAACTCCTGAACAACTCCTCAAGCAGATTTTCTGGTCGCGACACTCGAAGCGAGCATGGTATCGCGATAACCAATCCATACCGAGGATAATGTCAAATTCCTCGAGAGGAAATCTCAGTAAGTCCGCTGGAAATGTGGCTTGACCAATAATAATCGTAACATCCCTATGGGACAAAGAGCAAGAAAACACGTCTCCCGAAGGTAAGGAAATGGAAGTCTCCTCAACCAAGGAAGACTCAAGAGCTAAACGGTCTGCGAACTGAGTCGATATAAATGATAAAGAAGCTCCAGTATCAAACAGAATAAGGCACTCAGCGCCAAGAACAGAAAAGATACCAGCCACAATATCTGGATGAGCCTCAGCCTCAGCTCTAGTCATCACGAAGATATTCCCTTTCGGCTTTCCCCCTCTAGTCGTTGCAGCAGCTGTGGCAGTCTTGCCAAGTGCGGTGTTCTTCTCGGGACACTCAAAGGACTTATGCCCAAATCCATTGTAGGTATAACACTTGAAAGCATTCTTCAAACAGTCAAAACCCGGATGAGATGGTTTACCACAACAGTGGCAAACACTGGAAGCAGTATCAGTGTGGAAAGTGGTCTTAGCAGCCGGAGCAGAAAACCTCTCAAATCTCTTCTTCTAAGAAGAAGGAGAAGAAGTAGATGGAACAAACGGTCTCTTCCCCTCGTAAACGGATCTCTGGTGCGAAGAAACACTGGAAGTAGCAGCTCGGGTCTCAACATCTATGGCACGAATAGAACTCTCGGCCCAAATAGCATCATCATAAATCTGAACAAAAGAATTCGAGTCACGGTGAACCATACTCTCGATGCGCGGCCCTAACTTCCCACGATAGAAGTAAACTCTCTCAGCCTAATCCCTGACAAACTTCGAAGCGAAATGTGCAAGCTGGTTAAATTTGTCGGTGTACTCCTGAACGGACATCTTACCCAGCTTCAAGTCCATGAACTCCTTAAGTCTCTGTGATCTAAGATCCTTAGGATAAAATCTCGTCTAGAGCTTATCCTTAAAAGCCTCCCAATCAAATACAGGATCAAGAATGAAAGTCGGTCCGGTCAATGCCCACCATCTATCGGCCTCTAAGGTCAAAAAGTGAGTGGCTAGCCGCACTCTATCCTCTCTGCCAACCGAGTACATTGTGAAGCTCTATTCCATCTCACGGAACCACTCAATAAGAGCTACCGGATCAACCTCGCGTCCATAAGTCTTCACGTGGCTCCTGGACATCTGTGATGCTATCCAAGAGAAGCTACCAGGCCTATTGGCCTCATTGCCTGGTGGTGGAGGAGGTGGAACAGTCTCTGCCTGCTGTCTCTGGTTCTCAAGCAACTGATGAAGTGCTTGCATTATAGTGTTCTCAGCAGCCTTGGTTCTCACCATCCTTCAAAAGAAAAGCAAACGTTAACTTAGCAATTAGCAATAAAAAAAAGACTACAATATAAATCCTTAGATCTACCCCATCTCTCATTCATTATTTGTTTATTTGGTCAAGTTAAGGTTGGGGGTCACATGAGTGCGTCGGGAGCAAAAATGCTCTGATACCAACTGTAAAACCCGTCGCGAAAGCGGAAAATAAAATCATACAAAGTACTAAAAATGCAGCGGAATTAAAACTTTTTAACATAACAACATGCGAGAAGAATTAAAACTGAAAACGGAAAACTAACATAAACAGTAATAGATAAGTATACTGTCTAAGTACTGAAACGAAATATATACAACAGCCTGGGATGGAACATCCCTACAGGCACCAAAACACAAACTGTATCAAACTAGAGTCTAGCTATCGTAAAGTGTAAGTCAAAAGATGATAAGCGGATCATCCCTCGCTAGCTCTCAGCAACCCTTGCCAACCTGCATGTACCTACATACATGTAAACATGTACGCCACAATCAGTGGGGAGTGACTAGAGTTCTCCTAGCCACCTTTTGTAACGACACGTAACACAACAGAGTAAACAGAATACTCCAGAATACATAAACATGTGAAGTATAAATATCTCATCAACTGAATCTCATACTATCATGCAATCACTAATGCACGGCTCTCAACCAACTTCGGAAACTATTTGGAAGGAGAGCCGCTTTCCCTACCGGTTACCCGGTCGGGGGGTCTTTCAGTCCAAACCATTTGCGAAACTGACTAAAGAGTCATCCAATGCCTCGGGTGAACAATAACAAAGTCAAGGTACTGTAAACATCATTATCATTATACATATCTGACACTGTACCAACTCAAGGCAAGCAGATATAACACTCAGCAAGTATAAAGTTCAGCGGTCAACTTAAGACATAACCTAGATACCAATCGTTCAGCAAGTATAAAGGTTCAGCGGTCAACTTAAGACATAACCTAAATACCAATCATTCAGCAAGCAAGGACTCAGAGGCCAACTTAAGGCATAGACCCGCCAATCAGCAAGACACTAGACCCAGAGGCGACATCACGACGCATGGACTAGCATCCAAAAGTAGAGGACTCAGAGGCCAACTTAAGGCATGTTCTTTCACTACATCACAAGACACTAGACTCAGAGGCCAGTTTAAGGCATGTCCTAGCATCAAACATCTGCACTCCGGGCAAAGTGTCATTACCTTAGCTACCCCGTTGTGCAGCTGCTCTACTCGTCAGACTCAGAGGCCAACTTAAGGCATGTTCCAACGCGATCACAATCAATCATGTCTGGGCTCAGAGGCCAACTTAAGGCATATCCCAGACACGACAACCATACACATATAGGGCTCAGAGGCCAACTTAAGGCATATCCCCATATATGACAACCAACTCACGTATTAAGCTCAGAGGCCAGCTTAAGGCATACCTTATTACGAATCAATACAATATCATCCAAGTCTAGGAACTAATCTATAGTTCTACTTTCTTATACTTCTAATCACCACTTAATTGATCCCGGGAACTAAGTTGAGGGAGAGCCGGTTTCCCTTTCGGTTACCCGACCGGGGGGTCTCTATCCTCTCTCCATTCCCGAACCCAATATACTGTCGTCCATCCTCCGGGGAACTCAAACACACATGAAAGGTACACGGAACGAATCTCAAACAAAACCGAATAACCGTTTGAAAGTTAAAACCAAATTAAAGAGATCATGGGCTCTCAGCAGGTCCGGGACCGTCTGTCGGTCTGCCGGCTGGGAGTCCCTTCCCATGCTATTACACCGTCTGAAAAACAATGAGAAGAGGCTCTCAGCCGGTGGACCGTCCGCCGGCCTGCCGGCTGGGAGTCCCTTCCCATAAGCCTTCATCAAAACTTAAAACAACGAGGAGAGGCTCTCAGCCGGTGGACCGGCTGCCGGTCTGTCGGCTGGGAGTCTCTTCCCAAGCCTTTGCAAAATTTCCACAACACACAAGAGGGATTCTGAGCCGGTCGACCGGCGGCCGACCTACCGGCTCAGAACCCTTTCTCCTAAATTTCAGCATTCAAAAACAACCACCCCGACTCTGAGTCGGCCGACCGGCTGCCGGTCACCCTACCGGCTCAGAGTCCGCTGTTCGCAAAATCGCATTTTCTCTACAGGACACAAAACTCCTCAAATCGATTCAAGACTTCTAAAATCGCACCATACAAAGATTACCCAGCATATATAATCATCAAATACATCAACTACCAGCAATTAACTCCACAATCAAGCCTCCACAAGATTATTATTTGTATCCATCTTAAGCATAAATTTCTGAAAATCAACAACTAACCATGTGAAACATAACCCAAGCATATAACCATCATATGTGAACAATCCTATCATGTTTCTAAGTCCCAACAACAACAATAATATGACAAATCAGAAACTTAAACTATCTTAAACAAGAAAAGTGTTAATATCACAAATAAGGCCGAGTTTCTCTTAATTGTCACCTTAAAACGATCTTGATCAAAGCTCCTCTTCTATAACGTAGCTATCCACACTAGGGTCGTCTAAGCCTTCACCTACAACAAGAAAAACGGATTTTAAGGACCAAAAGACGGATTCTACAAAAACAGGCCAATTTTCGTACTAAAGGAAATGGAAATTGGAAGTGATAGATGACTAGCAAATTTCATGAGGATTCCAGAAATGTATAAATTACCTTGATTCGGAAATCGTATGATGAAGAAAAATTGATTATAAGAATGGAGTTTTAGGAGGAAATGAGATATGAATAACAGTGAGTTCTTATTTTGTGAAATGAGAAAGGGTCGATATAACACAAGGGTTTTAGGGGTTTTAAGTGTCCTTTCCGTTTCAAAGGAAAACGGGTTTGGAAATGAACGGGTTTTATGATATGGACCCAAGTTTGCCAAGTTGAGTTCGTCTTAAGGACTTAAGGTTCTTAAGACGGATCTTACGATTTATTAAAAATACTTCTCAATAAATTATTAAAATATTATTTTAACACTTAAAATAGTTTAAAAACCCTTAAAATATATTTTACGAAAATACGGGATGTTACATGTGCAATTGTCAAAAATTAATCGATATTTTAGAAATATCGAAATTAGAATATGAATGGTTCATGGTTATAACAAACGTTGTAAATATATCGTAATGACGATTATTAAGATAACCATATGTTGGGACGGTAATTACAAATTACTAAAATAATTTGTTAAATATGATTTAATTAATTTAGAAATATTATTTATGTGATAAACATATTTTAAATTAATACAATTAATTATGTCACATAAGATGTCACATATTATACAATTGTACAAATTACATTTGTAAAATGAAGGTCCATTTTACAAATGTTAACCGTGTAATGTATGTTGTAAGATAATATTATTTGATAATTTATCTTATTATTATTATTGTGTAAGTGTTGATATGACTTATCACTTATCACATGGGTAAGAACAAAAGGATCAAAACTCTTCCCTATATACTACAAGTACACGGCACCCCAACTACAAGCCACTATTTATGTGAGTTGCTCACATGACATTCATTCTAACCTAAGTTTATAATTTCTAGTGTAAGAAAGATAAAACCTATGTGAAATTATTTTCTAGAGTAAGAAAATCACAAAACCTCTAAAAATATTAATACATAATATTTTACTACAATAAGTTGTAGTTTCTAGTAGACTAATAAAGAGATATTAGTTTACGGTTTTAAGATAACCGATTCCGTCTCCTAGCTCGGGTTCGGTCTTCGATGTTTAAGGGTAGGTCTTGGTGCATTGTAAAGGAGGCAAGCTAATTTGGTTGCTCCGTGGAGGATCGTCCTAGCACTTATTTGGACCGTTTGTACGGCCCTTTTTCGTTATTATTCCGCATTTGATTTTGCATGCATAAGATCGACTATATTAATATGAGATTAATATGTAAATTATAAGTAGGACTAATAATATGGTTATGTTAGTATGACTAAGTTTCCTTCAAGTGGTATCAGAGCATGAGGTTGCTTGCATGCATGCAACTCGCTTTTTACGTTTTTGCGAGAAATATGATTTTAAATAAAAACGAAAATGATTAGTACATATAGGATATGCATGAAAATCTTAATGCATGTATACTTTCTGGTCTTGAAATAGTTTTAAGTCATTATGAATGATTTATGGAATAATATTGTTCAAAGTTATAATTAAATTGTGAATTTAAGCTAATAATCGGTTAAAAATTGTTTTATTATGGGAAAATTAGTAAAATAAAGTTTCTGATCGAGATTTTTATATATGTTCTCACATGCATTTAACAGATTATGAATATATAATTTTTGAAATTATTTAAGTTTTATGCATGGTTTGTGATATTTAAAGGTTAAATAGTCATAAAATGGGATAAAAATGGGTTTAATTAGTTAGATAATGAATTTAGCTACGAAAATTTCTGTAGATATCACATGCAATATTTAAAATGTATGTTAAAATTTCCATAAATTTTTCACTTATATTGCATGAATATTGATTTTTATGGTAAAAATCGCAATTTTAGTGACATTATTTAACTTAAATAGTTTAAGTTGGAATTTCGCCATAAAAGTTTTATACATTGTCACATATAATATTTCTAGCATGCATGTAAGTTTTGAGCTATTTATTTCGAATTTTGCATGAGAAATGATTTTAATCGTTAAAATCGAGCAATATATGACACGATTTATTAAAAATAGTAAATGTTGCTAAAATGGTCCGAAAAATTAACCCATATTATTCATATTTGATATGATCATCATCAAATTTTTCTTGGGTGCCAAAAGTTTCTGGATTTTTATTTTTTAATTTTAAAAGTTAAAGTTAAAAATGGAGAATTGTAAGAGTCATGAATTATTTTTCAGCCCTTGAACAATGTTTCATTTGATTTTCCTGCATTTTTCAGTCACTTTGATTGTCTAGGAATATGTAAAAATTATATTGGTATTTTATTGCATAATTTTTGAGGTAATTTTGAATTTCCGTCTAATTTAGCATGTTACACGTTAATATTACGAGATAAATAGTCTATTTCAAAAATATTAATATTTTAAGGATCTGAAGTTTTAATAAAATTTTCAGTATGTTCAAAATTTGAATTTTGAATTTTCAAAATATTTTATGACTCATTTTGATTATTTTATTACTATTTCCCGTAAAACCGATTAAAACCGAACAATATTATAATAAAAAGTTAAGTTATTTCGAAATTTGAGTAAGACTAAATTTTGAATCCTAAAATGTGTTAGGATACTTAACTAAAACGTGAGTAATGATTCATAAAGTGTTTAGTGATTTTTAAATGTTAAAATCACGTTATTCCATAAAACCGTGTTATTACGAATAACAATATTTAAATTGTGTTTAAATAGGACGATTTGGCTTAGGTTTTGCATATTACATAAGCATTGCATATTTATTTATTATTTATGAATGTCATAATTTTATTTACGTAATTTGGAATTATGTATTTTGCTTAGTATGGCCTTAGTTTTTAATCGTTAATTCCCGTAATGTAAGGGGTTATCGATTTGGTTGTAATTTAATATTATCTCATATCACTTTATTTATTGTTTTATTTTATAATGTATAAAATAGATAGAAAATTCGTAATTAATTGTAATTCCGGAGATCCTTGAAGACGGTGCCTTTCGGAAAGGAATTCCGACCAAGACGGAGTTTGCCTTGGGATGCGTGCCGCATGTGAAGTTCAAGGGACCAAGGAGTTGGTTTCCGAATTTGTATTTTACATTTAAATTTTTTATTTTTAGGAAGGCCATAGTAGGATTTATTTATCCTTTTAAGTTTTTATGCTTTTATTTATGCTTAACATGTTTGCATGCATAGTCAAATCGTCATTCAAACTCATGCATTTCATCGATTTTATCGACCGTGTCAATTATTTTATCGATAATTCACCAACTTAGTTCACTTAAAGGAGATAGATAATAAATTGAAAAGATCTCTTACGTTATTTAAAAATCGAGACATAGCCTTACCCAAAAGTAAAGAACCCACGAAGGATCTTCTTCATAAGGGAGTAGGCTCGGCTAAACCGGGGTGCAAACCTTATTACGTTGGTGAAGTGGGGTAATATGATTACATTCTCGAAATTTGGTTGATCTCGATGAAGGTATTCGAGCCACCGTAGTGGTAATAAGTTCGGGCTAAGATAAGAATTAGTGTAATTTTATCGACCGAGAGTTCTAAAAGTACAATCGATTAAAGGGTTAATCTACCGAGTCATATTATTGAGGGATGTATCGGCTAAACCGTGCCCAAGTTAGTATGTATTTGGGTCTCGGGATCATTTACTTAATTGGGTAAGAGATCATTAAGTAGATTCTTAACTTGTTTAAAATTTACAAGTTTAAATATTAAAACGATAATTGTGTTTTAATTCCTTTATTTTCATTGTAGTTCTTTTTCAACTATCAATCATCAATGGCAAATAACGCTCTACCACTCCCACACGTATCATGGCTTCGATCATTCATGGATCGTTGCAAGCTTGAGAAGCATGGCGCCAATTTTAAGGATTGGGCACCCAATTGGTTTTGGCCGCGGAAGCCGACGATAAGACTCGTTATCTTACCATTGACGCTCCTCCTACTCCGACCGCTCGTGCATCGGATGCGACTCGTGAGGCCTATATGACCTACATGAAAGAGTCGCATGCTCTTAAGAACGTGCTTATATTCTCAATGGAGCCGGATCTCCAAAGTAGAATGATAAAGCTAGCCACGGCTAATGTGATTTATGCTAGAGTTGCGACCATGTTTTTGCAAGCTCCTAGAGTAATCCAATATGAGGCGGCCTCCGCCTTCTTTAATTTGACCTTAAAGGAAGGTCAAATGATTAGTCCTAATGTGCTTAAAATGGTTGAGCTAGCCGAAACCTTGAAGTTGTATGGGGTGAATGTTCCCGACTCTCTTATTGTTGACAAAATTCTTCACTCCCTAAACAAAGTGAAATCGTATGTTCAGTTCCGGGTGAACTATAACATGCGTAATCAAGAAACCACTTTAGACGAATTGCATAAGATGTTAGTCAAAGTGGAGAGGGATATGGGACTTAATGAGAGTTCCACGAAGGATGTGCTTAACATCGAGAAGAAAAGCAAGGGGAAGTTTAATTTAAGCGGAAGGCTAATAAGGGTAAAAATGTCAAAGACTTCAAGCCCACATCTCCTAAGGAGAAGACCTTTTCGAAAGGTGCTTCTTCATCGTCTACAAAGGTTGAAGACAAGTGCCATTATTGCACTAAGATGGGGCATTGGAAGCGCAATTGCCCGAAGTATCTACATGACCTCAAAGCCGGAAAGGTTCTTGTAGTAGGTATTAATTCTCGAGTAATTCATGTTATTTAATCAATTTTTTTATATTCATACAAGTTATTGATTCTCACCCATTTATAAATTCTTTTTAAAAGGGGCTCTTACCAAAGATAAAGGCAAGGAGAAGGAGCAGGAAGCTTGAAGTTCCTTCCATAGATGGATAGAGTAGCATCCAAGATTGAAGATATGAAGAGCATGGCTCTAATTTTTCATTTTGATGTCTTCTTTCATTATGCATTTTAATTTAAGAACGTTGTATTTCTTGTATGACAAGAATTTGGTTATTTCAAAACAATGGTTGTAATTTGAATATTGGTGACTTGGTTTTCAACCCAAGTCATCCTTTTGTTCTTAATCAAATATGTTGGTTTTTAAAATGCTTTTGTGTGATACATAACATGAGTTTATACGATTTTATAGATCGTAATAAAGTACCTTGAATAGTTCACCATACGCTAGACATGATAGGATCATAATAACGTAATTCGATTTACTTAAAACGAGAATTACATCCCGTGAAATACTTCAAACTCAAACATGAGAACATTATTTCATTATAAGATGATCACCTTAAATGAATGAGAGTATTAATGTCTCACTACTCATATAATCCTTTATCCAAAACGTTGTTGACGGGCGAAAATGCTATCCTTGTTAAATAACGGTTATTTTAAAGGATAGAGTGGGAGAAATTATACGCCTGCAAACCAATGAGATAAACATAGGATCTTAGAGAATAGTCCTATAAGGAGTCCTTAAGAAGAACCCTAAGAGATTGGATAGAAGAAACTACGAGAAGACACAGAAGAAACTACGCGGGGACACAAAAGGAAATGTTCCTTGTGTCATTTGTTCCTAGAGAGGACCAAGGGAACCGTGTGTGTTAAAGGAAGGAAATTGTTTCCGTGATGTTAATGTTTCTGATTTTATGAGATAATAGAGGAGAAATCGTCTCCCGCACTTTTGGTAATAGTAGTTCTTTCCTTGGGAAGGATTATGGAAAATCAAATGTTCATAATGAGTTGAGAAGATGTTTGAAGTAGTTAACTAAACACTATGAAGATAGTGGGAGTTATTAAACTATTAAGATAGTGATACGAAATTCAGTGGGAGAAAAGTTATTAAGGAAATTGAACCTACCATTAAGAGAGAATGATGATTCTTTAAATGTAAAGAATATGGGGTTTTCAATGCTAGATGAATAAAAACATCATAGGATGATGAGCAATCATAAGTGAGTTTATTATATGATAATGAAACGTCACATGTTGATTTACATGTTTTGGATATGAATCCAAGATATGAAAATGTTAATTCATATAACCTTGATTAAAATTTCAAGCTGTTGAAACAAGACCTTATTTCGATATAAGTTTCTCGAGGAGAACTAGTAGATCGAATCTAGGTAAACTACAATATGAATTCTAGTACAATGTGACTGTGTTTGAAACACCCCGTATTTTCGGCTAATTTAAAACTTACATTTACATACAAAAGTCGCCGAAATACGGGATATTAAAATTAATATACAAAGTCTCTTATTACAAATTCTCTTAAAAATAAAAGAATACTAAGTCAAAATCAAAAACTTTTACAGAGACTTAAAATAAAATCTTCACTTGAAATAAATAAAATCCTTTGAACTGCAGCAGAAGTAACCTGAAAAGAAAATCAGAAGACGGAAGAAACTACCCCCATGACGAGTAGCCCAAAAAGGGAAAACACGTCAGCCGGAAAGCTGAGTAACAGATAATACCTCAATATAAGCAGAATAGTTTTTGGTCATGGCGTGAAAACACAGACATGTAAAAATAAAAATAAACACGGAGAATAATAAAAACTCTCCCCGGGTAAACTCATCTCAACTCAAACCACTCTGTACTATTTCCATAATATTATGTACTCTCTAAATCAAGTAACTAAACCGTCTCAAATCATTACTCCGTCTTAAGTCATTACTCCATCTCATAAAACATGACTCCAAGTAACCAAGTATCGTATTCTCATTATCGAACCTAAGATCAAAGACAAGGGATGAGTGAACTGGCGGAATAAAACCGCAAAACAATACTTCTATCTCAATATCGATTTCAAACTCAAATAACTCAATCAATAACCATGGTCACATTGGACCGTAAAGATAACTCGGCTCAAAGGCCTATAAATCATAACTCAATAACAGTAACCAATTTCCATCTCAATTTCAATATCCATATTGTCAAAGGTTCAAAGAACCGTGTTCAACACTTAGAGTAAATTCTAAGCTACTCACCCACGATTCTCGGAAAAGGAAGCGACAATTTAAACACAATATCAAAATATGATCTTAATCACCGTAGAACCAAAATTCTTATTCAATAATAAGTTCTGCAACTCAAAAGCATACATAAACTCCACCTTTAATGATCTCCACCTTTAATAACATATCTCTACCCCTGTATAATTCCTTATACCATCATACATAAATTCCATAAACAAGCTGATAATACTAGCACTAAGTCCCAAATCAGAAACTCATTATTTGTTTCGACTATACTCCGTCGTCAACCCCAGTAAGCACAATTAGATAGACCACCGTCACCAACCAAACATGTATTACCATCCGATCATCAATCAAATACCATTAGACCATTTCTTATCCCGTCTCACCAACAATAAAATTAAATTACTAACATAAAATATTAGCTATCAAAATACAATAATAATCAATAGTAGTTCAACCCATACAAAAATTCAACACAAGAAATAGTAATAAACTGGTAACAGTTAGCATGTAATCAAACAACCTCAAACAATAATTATTATAATAGGATCGGTAGAATCGTGTTACCTTGTGACGAAAATTATAAGTCCAGAATACTACTCAAAGGGCACTTCCGTGACATACCCCAAAGTAATTACACAGCATAACTATGATAGTATGATTATAAATACTACCAGGAAGCAAAAATAAAGGTAGAGTTGCACAATTTTGGATACGATGTTAACTTATTAAGGAGAGGAGAGACCAAAGATGAATTGAACATGTTTTTCTTTGAAATGTGATGATATGAATTTCTTATGACGGCAAAATTAGAAAATTAGTATGAGTTTTTAGGTATTTCATTTGAAGGGTTTGATGGGCTATTATATTAGACATCGAATAGTTATTAATAATAAGGAGAAGCAATATGGGCTTCGGGTTAGATACAATACTAATACGACACTAATTTTTCCCAAGTAAAATAGTACATTACACTACATATAAAATATTATAAAATGAATAAATTATTTTAAAATAATAAAACAAGTCTAAAGAAAGACCAAGATATTAGGAGTATTACAGTGTTCGTTAGAACAACATGTCACGAGTTTTATGAAAACAGTGGGAGCTTCCTTAAAGTAAGGAGCCTCGAGTCGAGTATGAGGACTTGAAATGTACTTGAATAATATCAGATTATACGAGATAATATGAGTCAGAAGGAAACCGAAATTTGTAGGTTTAAAGGATGTGAATAAATGGTGTATTGACATAGTAAACCATTAATACAAGTTGATGTATGAGCATCAAAGATTGTTTATGTGAAGCAGTAATATCGTATTGACTGTTCGCACTTAACTATCACTCTTATCGTTTGAGTTATTATTAACTCACAATTTATAAATACTTTGTGAAATCCAAATGGGTTGCGATTGATGACAAGTTCAAATGTGATAGATTCATATGGGATGACTACTCGATCTCATAGGCAGACCGTGTAACACTCTGTCGGGCATTAAGTGACCGCTTATAGAGTTCTGGAAATTTTATAATGAGCCTGGTCGTGGCGAAAGCTACTATATTATTCACATAAGTCGAATCTTAGATTAGAGTCTGTTCGCCCAAGGTGGCACAGTTTTCAGATTGACTTTGATTTTTGCTCTACGATCAACCGTTAAAGGGGGTCAAATGGGCTTCTTTTGGGTCATGATGGACTGTGTTAGTCGAAGGGAGCAGTAGGATAGGAATTGTCCAGTCCCTCGTCGGGGTTGTCTTAAATCTAAGGGCCACTCGAGGAGAAGTTTAGCTGAAAATGCGTGGCCACGCTCGGAAGGTATCTATGGTAGATAATTTTGGTCAAAGAAGTTAAATCTCCAGATCGAGAAAACCACTCAAGATATGATCAAATGCAAGTACGACCTGGAACACACCTTGCATTGAGTGGGAGATGACGTAATAGGACAAGAGAATCGGTGACGCACACTTGTCGAGGACAAGTGGGAGATTGTTCGGAAATGTGTCCTCAACAATAGTGTGATCACGTCAATGATAATAATCATTGTCAAAAATCTAATGAAAAGAATATGCAAGGGATGATCCGATATGATATATAGTCAACCAACATTAATCGGTAATGATTGGCTGACTAGAGTTTGACATTATTGTCGTATGACGGTGGTGGTCAGTTAATCCCTTTAGGTCACACCTTTTGGACAAACCCCTTAAATAAATATATTGATCAATTGTATATGATACGAATTGATCGATTCCTTAAAACCATTTATCGAGAAATCAGAGGTTGAATCTTAAAGTAAGATTTATATTTGAAATTGAAATGTGTCAATTGTCAAAAATTAATCGATATTTTAGAAATATCGAAATTAGAATATGAATGGTTCATGGTTATAACAAACGTTGTAAATATATCGTAATGACGATTATTATGTGGGGGAAATAAACATGTATTTACCCTAAAATTTCCAGGATTATAACGAAAATTACATATGTGAATTATGGTCATAAGATAAAAACATGAATAAGAAATACAACCTCAGGTCCTTAGCGCAAATGGCCTAAAAACAGGAATTAAAGTAAATTACCTCCTATAACTTGCACCCAAGACTTTGTCTGAGATGATGCTGCGTGTGCTAGAAATGCTCTCCAATTGCCTTACAATATGGGGAGAGTTTTGTGAGGTTTTACAGATGTGAGATCTAGGTTTTTGGGAAAGCTGTTCTCAAAAACCCTAATTTTCTGTGAGAGAGATAATCAGTCAGTAGAATGAGTAACCTGACAAAAGGAGAGTCCCTCTCCTTTTGTAATGCTCACTCGGCCGAAATAGGTCAAAGGTGAGAGTGGGCTTTCACTCTCACCTTATTCTAATTCGTCATTCGACCCTAATGATAAAATATAATTCGCGGGATTTAATTATAAATCGTATACACGTTATCAGATATTAATGTAGTCGATGCATTAATAATGGTCTGATAAAAATTACGATATTGTATAATTAGCTAAATTAATATAACTGTTTATATTAATACACGAATTCAATATTTAATTAAATATAACTGTTTATATTTAACTTACGAATTAATCATGTAATCCGTATTTGCTAAAATTATTTAATCCATATTAAATAATAATCTCAACATCTCATTGACTAATTTAATAGTCAATACCTCTAACTAACCGTTTAGTCGTATCCGGCATAAATGTGACTGTATTTTCATACCTTCACATCTCTCAAACGTGTCCGATAGGTGTTATGTATAGGGACCAGTTGATCACCGCCATCCGTATGACAATAACGTCAAACTTATCTAGCAAGCCAACCGTTATTGATAAACGTGGATCAACTGATAATAATACCAAAGTATGCCCTTGTGATCCATTAAGAGATTTAATAAGTCATTGTATTAACTGTCAAGGACACTAGCCCTAACAATCTTCCACTTGTCCGTACAAGGGTATGTGCAATGACGTTATCGCACTACATATGGAGGACACCAGCTCCAACAAACTCCCACTTGTCCGTACAAGTGTAGGTGCGATAACCGATTCTCATATCCTTTTAAAATTTCTCCCACTCAATGTAAGACAATTTGCAAATCCGCATTCGCAAAGGTCGTATCTTACAATCGATCTGTATCAAGAGTGGTTTCCTCGACTAGAGATTAACTGAACTGATAAAACAAATCTGTATTCGAGAATGGCCATGCATTTCAGTTACTACTCCTCGAGTGGCCCTGAGAAATGATAAAACCCTGATAAAGGTGTGGATATTTCCCTCAACTCGAATCCTGCAGATGTAAGCGCAGCATGAAATAACCCAGAAAAAAAATCCTTTTGGCCCCTGTTATGGAAGACCGTGGGAAAGAAACCAAAGTTACCCAAAATCTGCCTTAATCTCAAGAGTCAAAAGACTCGACTCTAAGGAACACTATGAAGGTCCTATCCACGACCTGGCACCCAATGTTATAAAACATTTAGGACTCCATAACGTTGTCACGGGGTGTCTACGAGATATCCTTATAACTCGCCTTTGTGATTGGTCAGTCAACTGTTTGACTTATGGCTCGTTGAACCCACCATCAACCAACGTCACAAAGTGATTACCTGAGTTATCAGCTCAAGTGGGTAATCAAGGACTAAAAACGATGTAATGTTAATCAGTTCACTTTGTGGTGTTCAAAATTGGCGTTCAATTCCACATGAAAAACAAAACATAAAATTTATCATAACGATGAGGTTGTAATAGAGTACACAAGAAAATTAATTATAACATGTATTCATAAAAGAGTACTACAACTCAGGAACACGTTTAATTCCGATGGAATTAATGTGCCCTTCATGATTATCACGTGGTAATGCTTTAGTGAGAGGATCAACTATGTTGTCATCCGTAGCGATCTTATCAATAAATATCTCCTTTTTCTCCACGTAATCTCTGATTGGATGAGCTTTTCGTTGTACATGTCTAGCTTTGTTGCTAGACTTATGCTCCTTAGCTTGGAAGATGGCACCTTTATTGTCACAATAAACGGTGATCGGGTCATTCGAACTAGGCACTACTGATAGTCCTTGTAAGAATTGACGCATCCATATTGCTTCCTTAGCTGCTTCCGAAGCGGCATAGTACTCGGACTCAGTTGTAGTATCTGCTGTAACACTTTGTTTAGAACTTTTCCAGCTGACAGCAGTGCCATTAAGAGTAAAAACGAATCCAAACTGAGATTTCGAGTCGTCTCGATCCGTTTGGAAGCTAGCATCTACGTAACCAGTGGCGCAGAGCCTCGTGTCGCCTCCATAAGTCAATCCCCAATCTTTAGTCCTCCGTAGGTACTTAAGAATGTTTTTCACGGCCATCCAGTGTTGTTCACCTGGATGAGCTTGGAATCGACTCGTCAAACTCAATGCATATGCAACGTCTGGACGTGTGCATATCATGGCATACATGATCGATCCTATAGCCGAAGCATAAGGAATCCGACTCATGCGTTCTTTCTCTTCCAATGTCTTAGCTTCTTGAGACTTGCTCAAGTGAAGCCCAGTAGCCATAGGAAGTAACCCTTTCTTGGAGTTCGTCATACTGAATCTCTCTAGGATCTTATCTATATAAGACTCCTGACTGAGAGACAACATCCGTCGTGATTTATCCCTGTAGATACGGGTGCCCAAAATTCTATGTGCCTCTCCCAGATCTTTCATCTGGAAATGGTTTTTCAACCATGCTTTAACCGAAAATAGGAGAGGTATGTCATTCCCAATCAGGAGTATGTCATCGACATACAATACTAGGAAGACAATCTTGCGCCCACTCGACTTGATATAGAGACATGGTTCCTCGACTGATCGAATGAAACCATTCTCCTTTATCACTTGGTCGAATCGATGATTCCAACTCCGTGATGCTTGTTTAAGTCCATAAATGGAACGCTTAAGCTTGCAAACCTTCTTAGGATGTTCCGGAACAATAAAACCCTCGGGCTGTATTGACACCCGTCGTTGAGGGGTGCCAAAGATAAGATTTATAAAAATCTCAGCTTAAACTAGATAGGATAAGTCAAGGGTCGAACCACAAGGACACAAGGTTAATAATGTTTGTGAATTTAAAGTCTATTGAAAGTAACAAAAATGGGGGTTTTGATTGATGATTTGGACTAATAACTAAGATAGTAAATTAAACAAGAATACTAAAACAAGGTAAAAGGAAGATTAGGAACTTAGGTTCTCCATGGCTAGGTCAAGTCAACAAAGGGTAAAATAACCAAATAACACTATCCCAAGGAACAAAGAATAAACCTTTAGGTCAATATTCTACCCAATCCTTACGGTCTTAGGGTTCCTAGTAAAGCGCTAAACTTTCGTTCATAGGGCAATCCCAAAGTTGTTATTAAACTAATCCTAACAATCTTTCAATCTTAAAGAATTAGTTCATCAACAACAATGGGGATTGGTATATTAATCATAAAACCATTAAAATCTAATCTTAGCCATGGTTCCCCTAATTCCTAATCACAAGAATTAGCTATGCATATTCATAATCATAAAACTAAAACTAACAACATTGAAGAACAACAAGAAAGATAACATAATTGAAGATGAAGATTCAAAAGGGCAAAGCATGAATTGAACAACAATAATAAGAAGAACAATGAAATTGAATAACAAGGAAAGATTAAATTGCATAAAACTTACAAATCGATTGGAAAACTAAGAACAAATCTAAAACTTGGAATTCTTCTCTCTAAACTAAGGAGTTTTTACTAATTGTGACTGCTTAACCTAATTACAAAGCTTTGGCGTCCTTTAATAGGTTTCTAATTACACGATTAAAAGAATTAAAACCGAAGTAAAATAACGAAACCCGTCGCCAGGTCGACCGACCGGGTTCGGTGGTCGGTCGACCTCGAGTGCTGTAATCAGGCCTTCTGTAATCTGTGCTGTGGTCGGTCGACTGCTTAGGTAGGTCGGTCGACCACTTCCTGTGTATTCCAGCCTTAAATTGTCTTGCATGCATCTCTAGGCTTATGAGTTCGGATCTTTGCTTCATGCATTCACTCAAGATAGCTTATGAAGGACGGTTAAAGTTCGGTTTTGCTCACTTCCGTTTATTCGTACAATAAAAACATAGAAATACCAAATTAAACCATTTCGGGAGCAATAGTAACTAAAATTTACGAAAATGCATAGAAATACGTGTCGAAAGTATAAACAAAATGCATAGTAAAGGCACGTATCAAACTCCCCAAACCAAACCTTGCTTGTCCTCAAGCAAGCACTAAGACTCAAAAGAAAAGAAAAACTTCTACTTGGAACGGATTTCTAGCTCAAAACCAAACACAACGCCATACCTAACCATTTTAATGCAGTTTTCAAAGAAAATCAAGCTTATTGCCAAATGAAAACGAATTAAACATGTTGGAATAAAATGCTAAACTTTCAACCTTACGAGACTCATTCTAAATGGACTCTCGCGGTACGCTCGAGACACTCATGAAGCAAAGGGTCATATATATGTGAAAGACAAGAAGATGAATAAGAATATAGACTCTCACCTATCTACGACCCATAAGAACATGCCTGCAATCTAACATGAACAAAGTCTCTACAACCGTACATATGCATTCCAACACTTAAATGACCATGACACATGCCGAGGTGATTTGGGATTGTGAGGCTAAAGGTAAGAAAGGCTAAAATGAATTATGGAAAGAGGGGTTAAACCGAACTAACAACCGTCGAACCACACTATAAAAATACTTCCGTTTTTCTTCACAAAACCAGCCAATGCTCAAAAATCGTGAGCACATCGTCACAACTCCTGTTCTTCTCTTTTTCCCTTTTTTTTTCAAAAACAATACTCCTGTTCAGTGGTCGTGGTCGACCGACCATGTATGTCAGTCGGCCGACCACCCCTGAAAACAGGCAGCCTCATTTTTTTCCTTTTTTTTCATATATTTTTTTTCATTGAGTTCCTTCTTTTCTTTCTTTCTTTTCTTTTTCCTTTTCACCATTCTCACACAAAAAAAAGATTCTTCAATGAAGCTCAAAACCAAAAGATGGTTAAAACAGTCCCAAAATACCATGTTACTAGCTCGGCTAGGGTAAGCAATTTTAAGGATGTAGTATATGGGATAAAAGGCAATTTGGCTATGTGAGGGTTATGGGTAAAACAAGAAAGGGAAACCTCTACCACATGTGTCAACAAACCACAAACCCGAATGCATATAGGTATCAAGTAGACAAAATTCATGCTTATGCAAGTTGATGTGACATGCCTTAAGAGGAGAAACTACTCTCAATCCTACATGAAATCGGTCATGAATGTCACCGATTTATTAAGCTCTATATCTTAGAATATGTAGTAGCTTGCCAAGAAGAGAGTCAAGTCTAATAAGTAGCATAAAATCAACAAAAACTCATAGACTATGCAAAAGACTAGCTTGAATTTTTTTGAAAATGCAAGGCAAGGCATTAGGCGACATGTGAGGCAAAATTATCATAGTATCCGTCTGTTCCGACTCGACCTATATGCTAAAGGAAACGTGCATTTTTTGAATTTTTCGTATGTATGCAAACTGAAAGGAGAAAAGTAACTGACAAACTAAAAGGAGAAAAAGTAACTGGAATGCAGTAAACGTGCGACAGAAAAAGATGAAATGCAGATGCAAACACAACAAAAGGAAAAAGACAAAAGACACCTAAACAAATGCAGACTCAACAGAAGGATGCAAATACCCTCCCCAAACCAAAACGCACAATGCCCCCATTGTGCTCATCAACATAAATCCACAGCATAGGCATGGGGATAGGCAAAGACAAACAAAAGAAAGAAAAGGAAAAAGACTAAAGCTAGCAGAAAGAGGCTAAAGGCCAGCAAAAAGAGGCTAAAGGCCAGCAAAAAGAGGCTAAAGGAAATAAAAAAAAAAAAAAAAGGTTACTTACAAGACAAAGGAACCTCCCCAAACCGAACATCGAAGAGGGGAGGTTTGGGCTCAACAGTAATGCTATGGCTCATATTCCGAGCCACTACCTTCCTCTTCCTCCTCCTCTTCAACATCGGAACCTATGCATGTTCCTGAGGCAGATCCTGATGTTTCCCCGTGTCCTTGACCGCCCGCCTGCGGTGTGTACCAGGAGGGGTGAGTCCATGGGCCGGTGGGGAGCCTACCCTGAGTAGCATACTCCGAGTAGGACGGGTACTGGTAGAGACAATCGTTCAACTGTTTCCGGTTGAACTGGCTGCAAAGGTCCGCCATCATGTGCGAGAGAGATCTATTATCAACGACAGGAGGAATACCAACGGTAGGAGGAGCAGTAAAATCAGGTCGGTAGGCCGTCCCTGGTGCAGCAAAGTGGGCACCAGGAGCGGGAACCCTACACTACAAAAAAATACAGCCCTTGCGACGGAAAATTTGCGACGGATAGAAATTCCGTCGCAAATTTGGTTTTGGGACGGACTTTGCGACGGATTTTTTTTTTGCGACGGACCTAAATTTCCCAGACCCGCGAAGTGAAAGTCAAATGGCGGGAACGTTTGCGACGGAAAATCCGTCGCAAATATTGACTTTTGCGACGGAAATTCCGTCGCAAACAAAATGACCAGACTTGACCAAAATCTTGTCAAGGTCAAACGTTGACATGATTTGCGACGGAAATTCCGTCGCAAAAGTCAAAATTTGTGACAGAATTTCCGTCGCAAATTTGGTCAAAGTTTGACCTTGACCAGATTTGCGACGGAGATTCCGTCGCAAATTTCCGTCGCAAAGTTTGTTTATACAGACCCCGCGGGTCTTCTTTTTTCCCCAAATCGATTTCAATTAACTCTTAAAACCCTAAGTACAATTTTTCGACGAACAAGAAAACCACCCCACCCCACCACCCCCGACGCCGCCCCGCCGCCGCCGCGACAACCCCACCCCACCCCCGACGCCGCTTTCCTTCCTTCCTCCCTCCTTCTCCTTCCTCCTCCTTCCTCCTCCTCTTCTCCTTTCTTCTCCCTTCCACCTGCCACCTCACCGCCGCCACCACCTCACCGCCGCCACCTTGCCGCCGCCACTTCTTTCTTCCTTCTCCATTTCTCCTTATGTATGTATACTAACTTTCGTTATTTATATACCGTCTTAATTAGTTATGTTTAATCCGTCGCAAAATTCCGTCGCAAATTCCGTATTATTGTTTTTTTATTGTTATTAGGAATAGTTAGTTTAGTTTAATTGTTATTTGATTAGTTTAGTTAGTATTGTTAGGTGGTTAGTGATATTAGGTTAGTAGCTAATTCCGTCCCAAATCCGTCGCATATTGTTGTTAAGATGTTTAGGACGATTGATTTTTGATATAAAATTTGCATTGTTGTTGATTGTTAGTGTTGTTGATTTGTTTAGAATATTCTTGAATAGTACCCGTTCAATAATTACACATTAGGTGTAATTGTTGAATAGTCCCCGTTTTGGGACTGTCTTTGAATATTTCATGCCATTTAGGTAGTAAACACTCTTATATTTTCTTGATTGTAATGAAACAAAAATTGGGCAACACTTCCTTATTGTTCTCCAAATACGTTCTATATAATGTATTTGGAGAACAATAGGGAAATGCTGCCCAATTTTTGTCTCATTACAATCAAGAAAATATAAGAGTGTTTACTAATGGTATGAAAGATTCAAAGATGGGTTTAGACTGGAGAGATAAGGACCCCAGACCAATATATGTAAATTGTTTTTTTTGCAGGTTGGTGTTGGTGTTGGTGTTGGTTTTGGTGTTGGTGTTGGTGTTGGTGGTGTTGGTGTTCGTGTTGGTGTTGGTAGTTGTAGTTGTTGTTGTTGTTGTTAGTTGTTGTTATATATATGTAGTTGTTATTTAATTGTTGTTGTTAATTAATTGTTGTTGTTAATAAGTGGTTAACTAGTTTTTGTTGTTAGTTGTTGTTATATATATATGTAGTTGTTGTTATTTAATTGTTGTTGTTAATTAGTTGTTGTTATTGTTTGTTAAAATATGTAGATTTACTATGAAGAGATTAGAAAGAAAATGGATTTATGAAAGGTTGGATTCTAGGAAAAAAATAAGGCAGGATTTCGTAATTGGTGTTAATGAATTCATTAACTATGTTAAGCAACAAGACGAATACGTTAGGAATAGAGAAATTAGGTGTCCATGTTCTAAGTGTAAGAATACAAAGTATTTAGTTGAGCAAGAAGTACGGAAACACCTTGGTTTGAGAGGGTTTTGTGATAACTACTACGATTGGGTGTGTCACGGAGAGAAATTCTCCGTTGAGGAAGAGGGAAGCTCATCAATGCACTCCGACAATCCTTATAGGGATATGGTAGAAGATGCGTTACGCGATAGCATTGATCAAATTAGGGAAGATGCTCTAAACGCCGAGGTGGTCGATGAATCTCCAAATCCTAATGTATTAGCTTTTTTCCAAATGCTAAAACATGCCGAACAACCTCTATATGTAGGAAGTCGTATGACATTGCTACAGTCGGCTTCAAGGTTGATCACTTTAAAATGTGAATTCAACTTAGCTGAAAAATGTGTAGATGGTTTTGCGTCATATATCGGAGATATGATTCCTGAAAATAATCTTATGACGCGTAACTACTACGAAACCAAAAAAGTTCTTAAAGCTCTTCAACTTCCCCATCAGAAGATAGATGCCTGCTCGGTAGGATGTATGCTTTTCTGGATGGACGACGCTCACCTTGATAAGTGCAGAAAATGTGGTACGAATAGGTACAAATTAGAGAAAAATGCAAATGGCAAAAGAGTTCCCGAAAAGTTCTTAACTTATTTTCCATTAGGACCACGGTTGCAACGCTTTTATGCCACAAAGCACATCGCGGGCGAAATGCGTTGGCATTATGAAAACCCTCGTGTTAGTGGAACAATGTCTCATCCAAGTGACGGGGAGGCTTGGAAACAGTTTGACCGACTGCATCCTGATTTTGCATCTGAGCCTAGGAATGTCCGTCTTGGACTTTGCACTGATGGTTTCGCACCGTTTAGTCAATTCGGGAAGCAATATTCATGTTGGCCGGTGATACTTACTCCATACAATTTACCACCCTGGCTCTGTATGAAAAGACAGTTTATGCTCTTAACATTTCTTATTCCCGGTCCCCACAATCCAAAGAAAAACCTTGACGTCTATTTGCAGCCTCTTATTCACGAGTTGAAGCAATTATCGGAGACGGGGATCTTAACCTATGACGTCTCCTTGAAGCAAAACTTTGATCTTAGAGCCGCACTCCTATGGACGATCAACGACTTTCCTACATATGGCATGTTATCTGGTTGGACAACTCAAGGTGAGCATGCATGTCCATATTGTATGAAAAATGAGACTAAGTCAGTTTGGCTACAACATGGCAAAAAATGGAGTTGGTTTGATTGTCATCGACAGTTTTTAGACAGTAATCATGTTTTTCGTAAGGATAAGGTGCATTTTAGAAAAGGGAAAGTTGAGCACGATGTAGCTGCGAAGAGGTTAACAGGCAATGAAGTCGGGGATTGTGTCAAACATCTACCGAAAATTGTGGATGGATCTGAACGTGAATTGAATTTGCTTAAAGGGAAACAGATTGGGTGGTGGAAACAAAGCATCTTTTGGGAGCTTCCCTATTGGAGCACGCTACTAATTCGACATAACCTTGATGTCATGCATATTGAGAAAAATTTCTTCGAGCAAATAATTCACACTGTCATGGACGTGAAAGGAAAAACAAAATTAAACTCAAATGAAGAGAAAGACATGTTACTTCTTTGTTCAAGTAGAAGAAAAGGGGATTCGGTCGTTTTGAAAAAGGAACAAAAGAAGGTCCTATGTGAATGGGTATACAAACTGAAGTTTCCCGACGGTTATGCTTCAGATTTGAGAAGGTGTGTCGATATGAATGAATTGAAGATACACGGTTTGAAAAGTCATGATTGTCACGTCTTCATGGAGCGATTACTCCCAGTTGCTTTGAGACATCTTCTTCCAAAAAATGAGTGGAATGCCATAACTGAAATCAGTCAGTTTTTCAGAGATTTGTGTACTTCATCAATACAAATTGAAAAAATTACAAGTCTCGAAAATAACATTGCGGAGATTATCTGCAAATTAGAGAAAATCCTTCCACCTTCTTTTTTCAACTCAATGGAACACCTACCTATTCATTTGCCATATGAAGTAAAAGTGGGTGGTACTGTGCAATATAGGTGGATGTATCCTTTCGAGAGGTAATGTCATCATCCTTATTCAATTCTTTATATTACATAATACATATTTTTCATCATATTTTTCATTCTAAATTAATTTGTTTGTAGGTTTTTGAATCATTTGAAAAAGAAAATCAAAAATAAAGCTCTTGTTGAAGGGTCTATATGTAATGCATATTTAATTGAGGAAATAGCAAATTTCTGTTCCCTATACTTTGAAGATCACATAGACACCAAGGCAAAGGACCTTGACGTTGGTTCAAAAAAGCCGACACAATCTAACTTGCCTGAGATATTTCAAGATCATGATGGCACTACTTCTGGAAAGTGTCGTGAAAGGTTTTTGGAGGATAACGAATATGAGCGTGCACACCTCTACGTTTTATCTAACTGCGATTCTGATGAATTGAAACGAAACGAAGTGTAAGTGGTGAATCTAAATTCTTATATTTGAAACGTACTTTATTAGTTGTTCAAAAATTAATAATTCCCCTAATTTGAATATAGGTTGTTTGAAAATTTTATCATGAGAGAACATCCTGAATGTGTCGTAGGCAATGATGTTTGGGAAAAATATGAAACAAGATTTCCCAGATGGTTTAGATCTCAGGTTAATAATATAGAAGATCCAGTTCTAATTGCCTTAGCAAATGGTCCCTCAAGAAGAGTCAGAACATGGAAACGCTATTCCATCAATGGCTACAAATTTCGAGCTTTCATTCAAGGAAAAGATTTGGAAAAGTGCACAATTAACAATGGAGTTTGTGTGAGTTCCACTGAAGGAGCTGACTACTATGGGACCCTTGACGATATTGTTGAATTGACTTATACAGGCCCACAAAGCACTTACAAAGTCATTTTGTTCAAATGTAGTAGGCTAGATAACTCCGAAAGAGGCATGCAAGTGCATAAGGAATATAAGCTTGTGGATGTTAACCGGAGTAGAAAATTTGCAAAGTACGACCCATTTGTGTTGGCATATCAAGTGGAACAAGTTTACTATAGTCCTTATCCAGGTATAAAAAAGGATCAAAGTCAATGGTCAGCGGTATTCAAAACCAAGGCTAGATCACATGTCGATGCCCCCGTTGATGAATCTTTCTTTCAAGAAAATGTTACTAATGGTGAAACAATACTGTCACCAATTGAAGTAGAAGAAGAAGATGAAGATGAAATTCTGGAGGAACCAGAATACAAACAAATTGTGACAGTGGGGCAACATGAGGATGAGGATGAGGACGAGGTTGAGGATGAGGATGAGGATGAGTATGAGGATGAAGATGAAGATGAAGATATTATAGATTCTCTTTGTAAGGATGTAGGAATAAATTGTTCAAGTGATGATGATGATGATTAGGACTACTATCTATTAGATTCGATAATCTTGTATTTGTTGAAATTATTGTAGATGCCGTATGGCTTAATGTCAATGAAATTATCTTATTAATCTTATTATTCAAGTTTTTAATTACATAAAGCATTTCTTTCTAATTGTTGCTATATTAGTTTGATAATTATATGCCGGGCGGAAGACGACGAGGTGGTGGTAGTCGTCAGCCTGAGGGAGGACGATCGGGAGCTAATGATGATGAGGACGAGATTGTTCCACCTGAGCCTCAGCCGCCTACACATCGAGTACACCTCGATCCTACTGATTACGAAGGCGCCAAGTGGTAAGTATCTTATTTGTTTACGGATAATTGATTATATATATGTATATATTGATTATAATATGATTACTTGTTGACTATTTTATTTTCACATTTAACTCTTTTTCAGGTTCAGTGACAAAGACGTTTCTACTCTTATAACAAAGACCATTATTTGCAACTACAAGGAGTATGCGCCCAACTGGTCAGCCGCGTCGGATGCCATTAAGGAAGAGTGGTTGAATTGGTTTGAGGTATTTATTAACTGTTTACCTATTTCCGTTTTATTATTTATTACCTATTTATTGTTTCATATTTATTTAACTATTTTTTTTTGAAACAGAAACAAGTTACCTTTCACCCTCGTGATAGAGCAGCGGTTAGGTCGGCGTGGGAAGACATGATGAAAGACCGCCTTCGCAAAAGAATCCACTACGCTATGAGGAAAACAACGGAGCAAAGGCCGTAGTGGATACCGGCCGATATTTTCGAACAACTAAAGGGTAGAAAGGACGATCCAAAATTCCAAGAGAAATCCGACAAAAACAAGACCAACCGGATGTCGGGAAGTACCAAAAAAGGCAAGGCCTTAGGTACTCACATTATGGGTCGTAAAAACACCCTACAGATGATGGATGAAATGGTAATTTCTTAGTTTTTAATTCACTTTTTCTTGTCTTGAATAATTTTCACCCTTTGACAATCTTGAATGTTTTTTTTAACAAGTGCCGTTGGATTTAAATTGCAGGCTGGAGAAGATGGGAGGGATGTACCATCCGCCTTGAAGTTGCTGGAGAAGACAAAAAAGCATGCCAAGAAGGGTTGGCTATCAACGAAACCCAAAGCACTCTTTGTAAGTTAACAGAAATTTTTCTTTATGTTTTAGTAATTTGGTTTACTAATTAATTAACGTATACTAATAACACTTTATTTTTGTTTTGTAGGACAAAGTTTTTCAAAGAAAGTCGAAAATGATAAGTGAAGGGATCCCGGAGCAAGATATCGACGACAACGAGATCTACTTCGAAGAACACGGCGGTTTCAACAAGAAAGGGTTGATACTCGGTATGGGAAATGCAGCCCCAGTCATTTACGAGCGTCGTCGTCACTCAAGTGCTGGGACCCAATCATCATACACTCCAGGTTTGTATTTTACAGTTTATTAAAAATTAAGACTAACCAATTATTTAACCGTTTATTAAATGAATATAATATCATGTTTGACTATTCATTGCAGGAATCGTCGGCAGAGTTCTTCGAGAGAATGCTCAGCTAAGAGAACGTGATCTCGAGACATCCCAAAGGCTGAAGGCAATTGAAGAATACTTAAGTCAACATGGGGCGGAGTTCACTACTCAGAGCTGCAACCCGGGAGGCTTTTCTCAGCCAAGACGCGACTTCGACGATGATGGCGGGGACAATGCTAGGGCGGCCACTCATTTCGCCACCCCACAGCCCACCGACACGACCGTTAGATAGATTTTATTTGGTTGTTTAGTTGATGTACCGCGGATTATGTTTAGTTTTTAGTTGGATGATCATTTGTACAACCTTCATTTTAGTTATGAAAAGACGTTTTAAAAACCTTGTCTCCGACAAGTTTTTTGTTGCTGGGTTGTTTTTCTGAAATTGCAGGTTTACAGATCATGCAAAAGGGAAAAAATGAATCATTTCAATGGAAATGGGGAGCTGGCAAAACGACTGAAACCCGAAAATCATACAGGAATTTGCGACGGAAATGTCTCAATTTGCGACGGAATTCCGTCGCAAACCTTGACTAAAAGTCAACGTCAGTCCAGATTTGCGACGGAATTTCCGTCGCAAATAGTCCCTTTTGTGACGGATTTTCCGTCGCAAATCTGGACTGACCTTGACCAAAAGTCAAAGTCAGTCCAGATTTGCGACGGAAAATCCGTCGCAAATAGTCCCCTTTGCGACGGAAATTCCGTCGCAAATCTGGACTGACTTTGACTTTTGGTCAAGGTCAGTCCGTCGCAAAATAAGGTCAATCCGTCGCAAAACTGTTGCGACGGGAAATTCCGTCGCAAATAAACTTTTTGCGACAAAAATATGGGACAGATGCAGTCCGTCGCAAATCGGTCGCAAAAGCATCATTTGCGACGGATTTCACCCTTTTTGCGACGGACTATTCCGTCGCAAAGAGCGCATTGTTTTGTAGTGCTATGACCTCTAGAGGTGGCTCCTCTAAGTGGAAGGCGGTAGGATGGAAGGAGGGGTCTAGGCTCCCCCTGAAAATCATCAAAGGGTAGCATGGGGGGAGCATCAGTGATGGGAATGCGAACACTAGAATATGTGTCCACCTTCCAAACATCACTCCTAGTCACCCAATGCACGGCCTTAACATAAGCCATGTCCATGTACCGGGAGGTAGGGTGAAGAGCCTCCTCATAGCGGGGGAACTGAAGGAGAAGTGAGTTAGCCAAACGAGTGACTAACCCACCACAGACAATAGTGGTCAAAGATGTTCCCTCGCTAACCGCCACAAAGTGAGAGGCGACCAAATAAACAGTGTTATAAAAGGTTTGACCCAAACGTTTGACATTAAGATAGCCAGACAAAATAGAGAGCTCAATGTTTTTAACATTTTGAGACTCTTTGCGGCCAAAAACAGTGTTGGCCAAAAGACGCAAGTAATAACGGGGAGCGGGTAAGTGAACGGTAATGCTCTTCTTCTTCCCCTCGCGGGAATCAGAAAGGCAAGACACTACAAGAAACAGGGCATTTAACAACCGAACTTATCCGACCGCTGATACTATCGGTCGGTAAAATCAATTAGCGACCGAAAACGGTTGGTAAATAGAATTTCGTCGGTAATTTTACCAACCGACCTTAAATCGGTCGCAAATCACGAACAAGCGGTTGGTATTCGAATATTTTACCAACCGATTTATATTAGCGGTCGCAAAACATTACTTATCGGTCGGTAATGGTCAAATATTAAAAATAAACCCCACCATTCCCCAATTTCCCTTTCTCAATTACTTAGAAAAATAACCCAATTAATATACTCCCTCACACCACCACACTGCTCCGACCGCTACTACCCTCCGACCGCCTTTGCGCTCCGACGCCTCTGCGCTCCGACACCTCTGCGCTCACCATTGATTTAGGTAAGTTTCTATTACTTTCTAATTCCTAATTTGATTTAGGTAAGTTTTTTACCAAACTCTTTTTTCTGATTTAGGTTTAATTATTGATGTTTACATCTAATTTGTATAGTATTTGACACTTGAAGCCAATGAACGATGTAAGTAGTAGTTGTCTAGTTATGTACACAGTACACATGAAAGGGAAAAACGGGTCCTTCAGATGACATGCGATATCTAATTGTGTGGGTAATAGTGCAAGGTTAGTGTCATTTAGAGGGGGTCGAAATTAATTGCATAATGAAAGGTTAGTGTCCATGTATGTAAGACGCCATTCCTGAAAATGTCGCTGTTATTCGACGCCTAATCATACTTATTATTTCTACAACTTCAATTTGTTGGGTCCTTCAATCCCTTGTGCACTTGTCCATGTCTTTTTTTAGTACTTCCATCATATTTTCCCTTTGTGTACCCACAATCACATACTGACCCCTGTTTGTTCGGAAACCAAGTTTTTAGTGCTAACAGTCCCCCTCTTTAAGCCATACTCTTTCAATTAGCTTCTTATTATACCGTTGAAGTGTATTCGCTCATATTGTAATGTTTTGCTTCTAAAATTCTAATAACCCTAGCGAAAATAATCTAACATCTCAATTGTGATGTCTCTAACATATCCACGCAAGTCCCAAAATTGGGGATGTTCTTCAATTATCTATATTCTTTACAGTTTTACATTATTGTTTGTGTCGATATGCTTTCCTGTAATAGTAACATCAGAAGAGCAGTAAGGTGAAACTATGATTGTTTAAGTGTCCAACTCATCATTTAACATGAAAATGGCTCACGTTTTGGATTCAGTTGATCTTAATCTAGCATATAATTATTCAATCTAAGCTTTACCCATCCTAACTAAGTTGTATTTATATACTTATATAGATTTATAATGAAGAGGGTTGAACGAGAATGGATGTATGAAAGGGTGGATGATAGGAAGATGGTTAAGTACGAATTTGTTTCTGGGGTGAATAGTTTTATTGATTATGTTAAAAGCCAAGGTGAATTTAGGAATTCACAACTCATTAGATGTCCATGTATGAAGTGCAAAAATATTAAATAATTGAGTGAATTTGTGGTGCAAGAACATCTTATTAGTAAAGGGTTCATGGGGAATTATTATGAATGGGTTTGTCATGGTGAGCCTTTTTCTTTTACAACGCCCAACAACGAACCAAACACCGACGCTTCCATTAGCGGACCATATCGTGACATGGTAATCGATGCTTTAGGAGACAGAATGTTAGACTTCTTGGAGGAACCTCCTATTGGTGAAGAATAAACTCCACACCCTCAACTGAAGGGTTTTTTTGATATGTTAGAAGCGGTAGAGAAGCCCTTGTATTAGGGGAGCGATGTGTCAGTGTTACAAGCAGCTGCAAGGCTTATTAACATAAAGTGTGAGGACAACTTATCGCACAAAAGTGTAGATAAGTTTGCTTCATTTCTCGAGGATGTTTTACCTCGGGAAAATATGATGACCCGGAGTTATTATAACACAAAAAAATTACTCAAAGCTCTTGAACTTCCTCATCAAAAGATTCATTGTTGTCAAGACGGGTGTATGCTCTTTTGGAAAGAAGATGCGTCACTTGAAAAATGCAAGAAGTGTGGCAAAGATAGGTACAAACCAAAGCCTTCAAGTGGAAATAAAATACCTCACAAATTCTTAATTTACCTCCCTCTAGGTCCAAGATTGCAACGACTGTATGCAACTAGGAACATTGCGGAGGCAATGAGATGGCATGATCAAAACCCACGCGTAGAAGGGACATTCGCTCACCCAAGTGATAGTGAGGCTTGGAAGCATTTGGATAAAATGTTCCCTGAATTTGCTAGTGATCCTCGAAATGTTAGGCTTCGTTTGTGCACAGACGGCTTTTCTCCATACGGTCAATTTGGGAAGCCATATTCATGTTGGCCGGTAATTCTCACTCCTTATAATCTACCACCATGGTTATGCATGAAGAAGCCGTTTATGTTTCTTTCTTTGATCGTTCCCGGTCCTAAAAATCCTAAGAAGAACTTGGATGTCTATTTACAACCTCTTATTGAAGAGTTGAAAACCTTGTGGGAGATAGGTATACCTGCTTTCGATGTGTCGAAGAAGCAAAACTTTCACCTCAAAGCCGCTCTTTTATGGACCATCAGTGATTTTCCAGCTTACGGCATGCTTTCCGGTTGGGTCACCGCTGGTAAACTTGCTTGTCCATATTGTATGGAAGAATCAAAGTCTTTTTGGCTACCTCATGGAGGGAAGACGTGTTGGTTTGATTGTCATAGACAATTTTTACCGACTAACCACGTATTCCGTTATAATAAAACCTCATTTCTCAAGAATAAATTCCAGAAAAATGATGAACCTCCTACAATTCTCTCCGGATTTGAAATTTGGGAGAAGATTCGTAATTACCCAACTATTGTTGATGGTACAGATTATGAATTTAGGGAGTTGAAAAAGTTGAAAACGGGATGGTTCAAGAGAAGTATATTCTGGGAATTACCCTATTGGAAGCATTTGTTGATAAGACACAATTTGGATGTCATGCATATTGAAAAGAACTTTTTTGAGCAGTTAATTCACACGGTGATGGATAAAAAAAAGAAAACAGCTGATAATAACAATTCAAGGAAAGACTTGGCCAAATTATGCAAAAGATCATATTTACACATTAAGGAGAATGGTCAAAAGCCAAAAGCTCCATTTACTCTTGATAAGGCTAAAAAAAAGTGCTATGCGAGTGGATTTGTAACTTAAGATTTCCAGATGGATATGCATCGGACTTGAGTCGGTGTGTTGATCGAAATGATCTTGTCCTTCATGGGATGAAGAGCCACGATTGTCACGTATTCATGGAAAGATTATTACCAGTTTCCTTGAAACATTTGTTGCCGAAAGATGTGTGGAATGCAATAACTGAAATAAGTCTATTCTTCCGTGATTTGTGCACCCCGACTCTCAAACTTGAAAATATAGAAAATCTAGAGAACAACATTGCCGAGATCATTTGCAAGCTTGAAAGAGTGTTTCCACCATCATTCTTTAACTCTATGGAACACTTACCTATACATTTGCCTTATGAAGCAAGAGTTGGAGGCGCAGTTCAATATAGGTGGATGTACCCTTTTGAGAGGTAAAATACTTAATCTCTTATATACATTATTTATTCAAACTAATCTAGATATCTTGTATATTATAGTAACACTAAAATATTTGTAGGTTTCTAAATCACCTCAAACAAAAGGTTGGCAATAAAGCAAAAGTAGAAGGGTCTATTTGCAACGCTTTCTTAGTGGAAGAAATATCAAATGTTTGCTCCCTTTATTTTGAAGAGCATATAGACACAAAGGCAAAAGATTTGGATTTTGGAACCAAAGAGCAAACAGATTCTACTTTACCCGAGCTTTTCCAAAAACATGAAGGTAAATCCTTCACGAAAGGAAAATTAAGATACTTGGATGGAGAAGAATATGAGCGTGCCCATCTTTACGCCTTATCAAATTGTGAACGGTTAGATAAATATGAAAGGTTAGTTAGTATAATAACTTAGTTTTAGCGGAATTATTTAACTTTAATAATATTTATAGTAGTAAAAGCTTTGGAATTTTAGGTTATTCGAAGCTTTCATCCATGAGCAACATCCAGAAGTTAATAATGACGACGAGGTTTGGAGTTTATATGAGAAGCTTTATCCAATATGGTTTAAAGAACATGTAAGTTTCATTTTTAAACATTAGACAAACATATAAAAACATTAAGAGTATAAAATATATTTATTTTTCTAACTTTGAAATTAGGTAATTCAAGAGAATATCAAAGATGATTTATTGGTAGCCTTAGCAAATGGTCCTTCCAAAGAAGTACGAACTTGGCAGAAATATTCTATCAATGGCTTTAATTTTCAGACATTGAAGTATGGGAAAAATAAAGCTAGTATGAATTATGGTGTTTGCGTAAATGGTGTTGGTGGAGATGACTATTATGGTACCTTAGAAGAGATCATTGAGTTGAGGTATTGTGGTGAAAAAATGGTTTATAATGCAGTCTTATTCAAATGTTCTTGGATGGATAATTCTTCAAACGGTACAATTGTTCATGACACTTATAAACTTGTAGAAGTTAATCATAAGAGGAAGTATGACATATATGATCCTTTTGTACTTGCACATCAAGTTAATCAAGTTTATTATGCTCCTTACCCAAACACAAAGAAAGATAGAGATCATTGGTGGGCGGTGTTCAAAAGTAAGGCAAGATCACAAATTGATGCACCGGTTGACAAAACGGTATTTCAAGAAGAAGTGACGACACCACTAAATTTGTCTTTGATAGTGGAAAATGACCCCTTACAAGATTTGAATGAAGGTGGTGCTGAGGATGAGGAGGAAGTGGATGTGCATAGATTACAAAGAAGAAATAATGACTTGTATGAAGAAGATGAAGATGATTTTATAAATGATTTGGAGGATGAGGAGGAGGTGGAGGATGAGGAGGAGGAGGTGGAGGATGAGGAGGAGGAGGAGGATGAGGAGGATGATGGTGGTGATGATGATGATGAAGATGAAGAAGAAGAAGAAGAAGACTAGTTAGAAGAAGATTACGTGTTTGTTGTTTGATTACCTTATTTCACTATGCTTTGTAACAAATACAATTTCCTTTCAATCATGTTTGATTTATTATTACTTTTACTCCCTCCATCCTAATGTTAAAGTGATTGTAGTGTGTGAATGTTTAGAATGTGGTGGAATTGCAAATGTGCTTTTAGAATGTGCTTGGTATTATATATCTATTTCTTGGGTTGGTTTGTTTAGGATGACAGGTGGACGAGGACGAGGACGAGGACGAGGACGAGGTCGAGGAAGAGAAGTGGTATTAAGGAACCCGGAAGAAGAGTTGGAAGATGAGGAGTTGGAGGGCTCTGGAGACAGCTCCATGATGGAAGTAGATCAAAATTCGGAGACGGTTACGGGAAAAGAAGATGTAATCGATATAGAACCGGGCAAGTTGTGGTACAATTTATTATCCATATTCTACTAAATATATTTCAAAACTTAATTACAATCAATTGTACTTTAATTTTATAATATGTATATTGTTAAAGGTTTGATGACACTAAAGTCGTTCGGAGAGTTACCCGCTCTTTCAAAAACAGCTACGATGCCCCTTATTTTAATTGGACGGAAACACCTAAAAGGAAAAGAGATGAATGGTTCAATCATTTCAAGGTATTTGTTATATCGTCTCTTATTTTGTTAATTGTTTAGTTAAGTATAATATATTGCTTATTTTATAATACAAAGTCTTTCTTGTATTAGAGTTTGTGCAAGTGGGATCCAAAGTACGACGATGAGTGTAAGAAAAATTTCAAGGACACGTGTAGGGTGCGTCTCAAAGGTGCGGTGAATGAAGCCGCAAAGAAGGTAAATGGTAAGTATAAGAAAAACCCGGGTTGGATGCTCCCTAGTGTTTATAAAAAATTCATTGAGAAGCGAAAGAATCCCGAATTTGTCAAGAAATCAGAACAAGCATCGATTAACAAGAAAGGCAAGGAAGAGGGCCCGACTACACATCATTACGGGTCAATTAAAGCGGTGAAACATGCGGCAAAGATGGTAATTAAGTCAAAACATTTAACTTGCTTTTTTTTTCCTAATTTCATTATTAGTTTTTAGTATTTATGAATGATTATCTATTTTGATTTTTCCAAAGGCGAAAAAGGATAAAGAGGGCAAGATCCCAAATGCAGTTGAGCTTTTTGTTGATACTCATAAGAAAGTGGTTGATGGCGAAGATGTATGGAGTCATCCGAAAGCAAAAAAAAAATGTTAGTATCACGATTATAAAATACTTGAATTTTACTCAATTTTTGGTTATATGTTATTGTCATTATTAATGCCTTGTTATTTTTTGGATAATGTAGGAGGAGTACGAAATTCGGGTTCGTGACCTTGAAGAACAGGGACTACCGGTAGATCCTAATAAAATTTGGTTCGAGTTGAATAAGGGATTTCAAAAGGGTGAAGTATTTGGTTTGGGAACTGCCGCACCATTGTATTACAATCGAACCCAATCATCAACTAGAGGTAAGTCTTCAGCATCGGAAACCTATATTCCCGGTGTTCTAATTCACACAATGGAGGCACGTGAAAGAGAAGCCGAGGAATTTAGGAAGTTTCGGGAGGAAACACAACAAAAAGAAGAAGAAGCTCGAATAAGGGAAGAAAAGATTATGAAAAACCAAGAAGATATGAGTCGTCAAATTGAAGCCTTGACTCAAATGTTTCAATCTCAAACTCAATACCATTGCAATAATAGCCTTCTCAACCCTTTTCGTAACCCTAATGATGATAATTCCGGCGGAGGTGGGATTGGAGGAGCCGGTGTAGGTTTTGAAGTTAGTTAGTCTTTAAGGTTGGTATGTACTTGGCCATAATGTTGTTTAGATTTAGTGTTAGTTGTGGTGTAAAAGACATATGACTTGGATTTGTAGGTATTATGTATTTTGCACAATATTTGGTCATTACGAAATGGAAAGTTGGTTGTTTGTTGGACCAAACATGTGTGTGTGTTTCAAATTGCAGGAATTTATATAGGAAAATGGGAGGAGTAAATGTGGGAACATATTGATAGTATAAACCATAATTACCAACCGAATAAAACAATTACCAACCGCATATAAAAATTACCAACCGCTAAAGTTTCTGGAAAAATTAAATACCTACCGCTCTGAACAAATTACCGACCGAACAACAAATATTACCGACCGCGTAAACAATTACCGACCGACAAACCTTCTGATTTTTGTTTTACAAAATAACGTTACCAACCGCCTTAACAAATTACCTACCGAAATTCGGTCAGTAATTACCTACCGACATAGTTTTACCAACCGATTATCGGTTACAAAATACCGACCGTCCAGGATTTACCGACCGATAATAACTTTTAGTTTGACTAGTCAACGTAGTAAGTTACCCACCGAAAAATAAATTACCAACCACTCTATCGGTGGGTAAATTACCGACCACTGAGCATCGGTCGGTAAATAAAAATTACCGACTAGATTTACCGACCGACTTGTGTCGGTCACTAATTCACATAAAGCGGCAGGTAATCTGTTTTAGCGACCGAATTTCCCTTTTTCCAACCGTTTTTGTCGGTCGCTAAGAACCTTATTTCTTGTAGTGAGACCACATGACAGAGTATGACTCAGAAGAGTCACCCGTACGACCCGTAGCCGATAAACCTAAGTACTCAGCAAATTCACCTAATGTTAAAGCATAGGTGACATTGAACAACCTAAAAGAGATGCATTTATTAACATAACCAGAACTGTAGGCAGAAACATCAAAAAGAAAGGAAGAAAAGAACTCAAGAGTAAGGGTGGGATAGGTGAGCTCATCCATGGTGACGAGTCCCGAAAAACCCGTCCCGTTGAGCAAACCCACGACATCATCATAGCACCCCAAAGCCCTCAAAGCCGGCTCACACAAAAAACGGGTAACTACCACTTGACAGAAGGTCACGAGGTGAAGGATACGGGCCTTTTGAGCCGGGGTGTGGAATATAACCTGCGGATAGTCCTGTAGACTATCCGTGTTGAGTCCTGTTAAACCCCTTGAAGTGCTAGCTTGAGAAGTTCGAGATCTTTTGCCTCCTCGTCCTCGGCTCGACATGATAAATCTGCAAAATTATAACAATTGCTCTCAATACTTCGACTCCTTGGGACACTAGAAACATTTATTTATCAAAAAAAAAAGAGCTAAGGTGCGAAATAAAAGTTCCTGTAACAGTGTCGAGGTCGACCGACCTCACCTCGAGGTCGACCGACCATCTGCCAGTAAAGTCAGACCTCCTGTAACATTCCTAAGGTCGACCGACCTACATCCATGGTCGACCGACCATGCAAACGAAGAAACGAGTTTCTGCACAGCATAAAATGGTCGGCCGACCTCTATTCTAAGTCGGTCGACTATTCCCTGCACTAGAGCGAATCCACGGCTCAATTTTTCGAAGGATTTCAAGCATTGAAAATGGGAGGAAAAATTAAGCTAACCCTAACAGCATAAAATCCACACAAAAACACAGATCTGAAATTAGGAAAGCTAAAGAGAAAGTAAAAACAAAAGGAAAAACAAAAACATAAGAAAAACAAACTCTAAAAACAAAATCAAACTGAAAATATAAACAAGAAACTACCTAGAAACGGAATTAAGAGTTTATAAAACGAAAAGAAAGGAAAAACTAAAAGAAAACATACCTTCAGTGAAGGAAAAATGAGAAAGAGCAAAAAAATTGAGGTAGAATGAGGGAAGGAGGCAGGTTAGGGTTTTAGAGAGAAGGGAGGGTGTTCAAAAGTGTGAAGGAAATGATTTGTTTTCAAACAAATAAACTAAAAACCCTTACTCGAGAACCCGGTAATCTGCCTCGCGGTCGATCGACCTAAGGGTCTGGTCGACCGACCTGGTTCCTGCGTACCTGTTTTTCCAGAAGTTATTTAATGCTGTCAGATGGTCGCTCGACCTCGATAGTAGGTCGGTCGACCCAAATACCTGACAATTCCGCCTATTTTTTTCTGCAAAAGCTCAAAATTCCATAAAAAGGTAAAAACATGACAGAAAACGTGTACCTCTAAAAGGGAAAACGCAAAATTAAGCTACAACACGGGTTGCCTCCCGGTTAGCGCTAGTTTAGGAGATCCTGCACGACCTTTTTACTTGTCATGAAGCATCCGAAAATGGGTCAAAGTAAGAAACTTCAACCTTCCCAATGAATTCATTCTCTCCACGGAAGTGCTTCACATATTGGCCATTAACTTTAAACCTCTCACCGGATGAGGTTTCTAGCTCGATTGACCCAAACTTTGAGACAGCTGTGATGGTGTAAGGTCCACTCCACCTGGATTTCAGCTTACCAGGAAAAAGACGAATACGGGCATTTAAAAGTAAGACCTTATCACCTACCTGAATATCATGCCAGCGCTTGGTTTTCTCTTTATAAATCCTGGTATTGTCATAGGCAAGCAACCTGAATTCCTCTAGCTCGTTTACCTGCGATAAACGTTTCTCACGGGAAAGGTTAGGGTCTAAATTAAGATCACAAATAGCCCACCAAGACTTGCGTTCTAACTCAACTGGTAAGTGATAAGTCTTACCATAGATCAACCGGAATGGTGACATTCCGATTAGAATTTTGAACGCAGTTCTATAGGCCCATAAAACATCATCAAGCTTTAGACTCCAATCTTTCCTAGATTTAGAAACAACTTTGGCTAGGGTCTCCTTGAGTTCTTTATTAGAGATCTCAACTTGACCACTAGTCTGAGGGTGATATGCTAGACCCCTACGATGTTGGACACCGAATTTATTTAGCAAGGCACCTAATTATTTCTCTTTAAAATGCATACCCCCCATCACTAATGACAACCCTAGGGACACCAAAGCGAGGAAATATGATTTTCTTAAACAGTTTAATTACAGCTTTTGCATCACAATGGGGAGTAGAAATAGGTTCTACCCACTTAGACACATAATCAACAGCTACAAGAATATACCTGTTACCTTGACTACTGGGGAAAGGTCCTTGATAATCAATGCCCCAGACATCAAAAATCTCTACCTCTAAAATACCAACCTGCGGCATCTTATGTCTTTTGGAGACATTCCCAGATCTTTGACAAGCATCACAGCCACCTACAAAATTCCTACAGTCAGCATGCAAAGTAGGCCAAAAAAATCCAGACTGTAATACATTGGCCACGGTCCTAGATGGACCGTGGTGACCACCATAGGCAGAAGAGTGGCATGCTTCCAGAATGTCCTTCACCTCCCATTGGGGGACGCATCTCCGGATAAGTCCATCTCCGCATTCTTTGAAAACATAAGGGTCATCCCAAAACTACTGTTTTGCATCAAACATGAACCTTTTCTTCTGCTGCCATGAAAGCTCAGGAGGAATTTTACCTGTGACAGCAAAGTTAGCAAAATCAGCATACCAAGGAGGGGGGTAAGAACCTGAACTATTAATGATAAATAAACTCTCATCAGGAAATGAATCATCAATAGGTAAAGAATTTTCCCCATCCTTCAGCTGAAGGCGAGATAGGTGGTTAGCTACCACATTCTCCGCGCCTTTCTTATCCCTAATCTCAATGTCAAACTCTTGTAGAAGGAGTATCCACCTCAATAGCCTTGGCTTTGAATCTTTCTTCAGGAAGAGGCCTTTCAAAGCTGCATGGTCAGTATAAATAATTACCTTATTACCTACCAAATAGGATCTGAATTTCTCTAAGGCAAAGATCACAGCTAACATCTCCTTCTCAGTGGTGAAGTAGTTGACTTGAGTCTCATCTAGGGTACGGCTCGCATAGTATATATCATTAAGAGCCTTGTTCTTCCTTTGGCCTAGCACAGCACCCAAAGCATAGTCACTGGCATCATACATGATCTCAAATGGGAGATCCCAATCTGGTGGCTGGATGATTGGTGCTGAGACCAAAGCTTCCTTCAACCTGTTAAAAGCTGAAAGGCACTCATCAGTAAACTCAAAGACAACATCCTTAAGAAGCAACTGTGTAAGTGGTTTAGCAATCTTAGAAAAGTCCTTAATGAAACGCCGGTAAAAACCTGCATGTCCTAAGAAACTTCTCACCCCCTTAACATTAAAACGAAGGGGTAATTGCTCAATCACTTGCACCTTTGCTTTATCTACATGTATACCCTTATCAGATATAAGATGCCCTAACACTACCCCCTCAGTGACCATAAACTGACACTTTTCCTAGTTTAAGACAAGGTTTACATCAATACAACGCTGCAAGACTTTATCAAGGTTAGCTAAGCATCGATCAAACGCATTACCATAAACTAAAAAATCATCCATAAATACCTCCATGATGTTTTCTATAAAATCAGAAAAGATACCCATCATACACCTTTTAAAGGTGGCAGGAGCATTACACAACCCAAAAGGCATTCTGCGGTATGCAAAAACACCTTGTGGGCATGTAAAAGTAGTCTTACTCTGATCATCGGTGTAACACGCCCATTTATTTAAGAGTCTTTAGCAAGACATTCTCAAATAAGTAGAGCTGTTACCATCTCAGAATGTCCGAGGTAGTGAATAGCAAAGTAACCAAACCAAAGCACTTTTATATAAAAACTGGTTAAGTTTAAACTTTTATTATTACAACTCACGTAACTCAAACCGAAGCACCAAAATACAAACTACTACAGCGGAAACATTAAATTACAAAGCTACATCGTGATAGTCTGACTAAGTGGGCTAATCAACTAGGCAGGCAAGTCAACATCCTCATGCTTCCCCATGAGCTCCCAAAACAGCTAACTCGAGACCTGTCAAAATCTACTCCCCATTCCGGATCATCGTAGGTGTACACGAATACACTGTCAACCTCGCGGTTGAGTAGGATAACACAATAATAAATAATGCAACGATTATGATATGCAAATGTCATGATATGCTCGAGCTCAACTACAATCTCAATCTCAAACCCGAAACACCAAGCCATACCGAACCTCCCGGCAGACTATAATCGGTCGTCACCGAACACCAGCTCAATAGCTGATAAGACACCAGGTCTGGTCTGCAGAACCACCCTGGGCTTTATATCAGAATCACATCTGATTCACATCTTTCTCAGTAACCAATGCATATGTCGTGCTCATGAATGCAACAATACTCTTAATTAATCATGCAATTAAATAATGAAATGCCCATGCCAATAACAATAATCATTACTCAATCCAACCAATATCATCACATCACATGTAAATTGTCAACCAAGATAATCATATTAAACCGAGATTGAGTAGGTATATCCTACCTGGTACCAATATAACCCAATTATGCAGCTATTATCCAATCAATACATTCTCCATGAAATGGACACCTAACAAATATAATATTCATAATTACCAACTAATATAATTAAGGAAACAAATATAATATATCCAACTAATTTAAATTAATTACCTAATTACCATATTACGCGTAACAAGACCATATTAAAAGTGACTAATTCAATTAACTTAATTAGTAGATTAAGAAAGTATCATCACAAAACCAACAATCATTATTATTAAATTATTCCTATCCGAAATATATATATTAAATAATGAAATGCCCATACCAAATTCATGTCCTCAAGTCTTTTGCATAATTAAGGAACAATGGAAAGTCAACTGGAGTCTTTATTTAAGTGCCAAAAGTCAAAGCGAGAAGAAAACCGAAGAATTCCTTGCGGAAGCGGTCGACCGACCAACTAAACGGGTCGGCCGACCAGGCCTAATTTTGAAGAAAGGCCCAGAATTCAGCTAAGCCCGTGAAAGAGGTCGACCGACCCACCAAAGTGGTCGACCGACCTCAGCGAAGCCCAGGAACAATTTCGGAAATAATTTAGAAGTAGGAGTCTTTTAGGAAACTCTAATCTTATGCCCTATATAAACTAATCTTGTGATTAGGGTTTTGGCATCGAGAGATCTAGAAGTATTCAGTTTCTTAGTTAATAAGCCACAATAAAGTTACAATCTAGTTTTATTCCAGTTTTAGTTTTGTAATCTTTCAATAATTCCCAAGCATTCAATAAAGTTTGTTCCTTTCTGCCCTAATTTCGACTTTGGTAATTACTCTTTTAATCTAGCTTTATTATTGTTCTTATTACTATTGCATTCAATTAATATAGAATTCTCAAGCTTTATTGAATCTCGCATGTTTAGATTATTTACTATGTTTACCATGTTTGTTCCTGTTTTCATAATCGTATTAATAACCATGAGTAGCTAAATTTCATATGTTAGGATTTAGGGGATGAATATGCGTAGGTAGTAGAAATTCCAAGACTGACTTGTAGCAGAGCCGCGGTCGGCCGACTCAAATAGTGGGTCGGTCGACCGAGGCTGTGGTCGGCCGACTGGAATAGCTGGTCGGTCGACCACCCGCGCATGTATCTTGTTTCGTCTTTCCTTGTTGACTATAATATCCTACAATGAGACTGAAAGGAGACTTGTAGAACGTTAGTAATGACGTACCCAAGATTGAGAGATACGGGAAGGGCATTGGTTTACACCTTAAGACGGCTAGGTTACTTAAGACTGAAAGGTATGTGACCTAAGATTTAGGAATCACCCTTATTGTTGACACCCAATAATTGTGAGACCTAGGAACTAATAGCATAGGCCGAAAGGAGCTATTAGGTAGCATAGACCTAAAAAGTTATGTTACACCCCTTACGCGACTGCAATACATGTTGACCTTAGGATTTATATTACCTTAGCTATTTATTACCCCAAACATCCTAGCATCCCTTTTTATATATTTAATTCTCATCTTTATTTCTTGTTTTATTTTGATCTTTGCTTAGACTTAGTAATCAACAATCAAACCCCCAAATTTGTTACCTTTAAACATTAACAACAAACAATAAACATTCCCCACCTCTCTGTGGTTCGACCCTGACTTTCACTATCTATTGTTAAAGTTAGGAATTATAAATTTTATCTTTGGTACCCTCAACGACGGGCATCAAATTTTGGCGCCGTTGTCGGGGAGGTGACGCCAGTGTTTATTGTTTCTGTTTTTGTTTCTCTTTGTTTAAGGAACTTTTTGTTCCTTAAACCTTCTCACCATTTTCTTTTAGTTTCCATCTTATGTGCAGGTCAGTTCATGGAGAACTCCTACCACTTGACCACGAGCTTGAGAGGACTCTTAGAGAAAGGAGAAAGAAACTTCTAGCGAATCAGGAAGGAGGTTCACCATCTTCCCTATTCCAAGAAGACATTTTTGAACAACCATCATCACCAAAAACGCCACCTTCACAACCAAATTCACCCAACAATCCACTTTCACCAAGAACACCACATTTTACCTACTTTCCAGTTTTTCCAAAAGAAGAAGAAAACATGACAGAAGAAGCTACTATTGCCAGTCACTCCATGCCTCAGGCAAAGGACCTATACAAAGGGTTCACTTTACCTGGAGGTACTGGGAAGCCATTCGAGGCCAAGCCTGCCTACATTACTATGGTTGAAAGAAACCAATTTGGAGGCTCGGCCAATGAGGATGCTGCAAAGCATATTGAAATCTTCACAGATTACATATGCTCTATTGCACCCCCAGAAGGAGTGACTTAGGACCAGATTAAGCAGACCATGTTTATCTTCTCTCTTAGGGACGCTGCGAGAGAGTGGTACAGAGATTTAGACCGCACTGCTGCGGGAGTCACAGATTGGAACACCTTAGCCTTAGCATTCTACAGGAAATACTATTCTGCATCAAAGACTAATGCTTTAAGAGCGCAGATCACAAATTTCAAGCAAGGCCCCAATGAGGATTTCAGTGAGGCGTGGGACAGGTTCAAGAGACTTGTTCGATCCATACCACATCACGGATTCGAACAATGGTTTCTTTGTAACCAGTTCTACAATGGCCTCTACGATGACAACAAGGCCTATCTAGATGCTGCAGCTAATGGGAGATTCCAAGATAATTCAGGAGAGACTAAGGGTCTCAAATTAATAGAAGATGTCGTCGTACACCGTGCTGAGCATGGCCCTTCCAGAGGAAGTCAAAGGAAATCTGAATACAACCTATCAGCAATTGAGGCCTTGACGGCCAAATTGGAGAAATTAGAGGCTAGAGGAAAATTCGATCTAGGAAGTGGAAGCAAGGGCGGTATTTACCAGGTGAACGCCGTTCAAGACGGACCCTTTGCTTGTGAGAGGTGCGGTGGAGAAGGGCACGTGTCAAAATTCTGTACTTCATCCAATGAAACATGTGCCGCTTTTCAACATTATCGTGGGAACAATTTCTATGACCCGAATAATAATAATGTCCATCGCAACCTGAGGTGGACAAGCCAGAATGTTCTTAACCCACAACAGATGCAACCTCAGCAAAATTCCACATATATCCCCCCACATAAGCAAGGTTTTCAAAAACCACCCTTCAACCCTCAACCACCTTCAAATCCACCACCCAACACCGACACTCTTATCCAAAATCTTATTGGGTTGGTTCAGAAGGAGTCACAGGCTAGAGAGGCAGGGATGAAGATGTTAGAGTCTCAGATTGCTCAAATCGCAGGCAAGAATGATACTAGGGCTCCGGGTCAACTTCCGACCAAAACGGACCAGAAAAAGGAGACTCTAAACGTCATATCTCTAGGAAGTGGAGCTAAAGTGGGGAGCGAGAAAGAAAAACAGCCGGATAGCAGCAAGGACGGTCGACCGACCGAAGATCCAGGTCGACCGACCACTGAGCAGAATCCGAGAATTTCCGCTGAACAGGAGAGCGGTCGACCGACCGAAGAAGATGGTCGACCGACCGCCGTGGCAGAACCAGAGGCTCCTTTTCGTCCCGAATTACCGAATAACTTAGGGATTTTCTTTTCAGGGGTGATAAGACCCCTAGGTTTCTGAAGAAGGCTGCAAATACTGAGTCTTCAGCCGCTCCTTTCCCAGAAAGACTCGTGCCTTCGAAGGATCAGGTATCTTTTGACAAATTTAAGGATGTGATTCGTTCATTAAATGTTCAGGTCCCGTTTCTAGAATTAGTTCAACAAGTACCTTCTTATCTTAAATTCATGAGACAACTTTTGTCAAAAAAGAGGTCTCTAGAAAAGGTTGAGTCGGTGGCCCTCACTGAAGAGTCATCTAGTTTTTTATCACGTCATTGCCCCTCACAAATTAGAGGACCCTGGTAGTTTTTCTGTCCCCTGCAATATATGAACCTTCCCAGTTAAGAAGGCTTTATGCGACTTAGGTGCTAGTATAAGTGTCATGCCCCTAAGCGTTGCCTTAAAATTAGGAATGACCGAATTTGCAGTGACCAGCATGACCGTCCAGATGGCAGATCACACATCTATGGAACCTATAGGGGTGTTGGAAAACATCCCTGTGCGTATTGACAAGTTTTTCTTCCCAGTTGACTTCGTAGTTTTGGACATCCCAGAGGATGCCCATATACCTATTATACTAGGAAGACCTTTCCTCCACACCGCAGGTGCCATTATAGATGTAGGCACAGGGACTTTGACCTTCAAAGTAGGAAAGCATTCTATTATATATGGCCTAGCTTATAGGAAAAAGGATGCTATGACCCCTATCACATATAATGCTATCACTTCTGAAAAGAAGTATGAGGTCGTCACTACTTCTCCCACTTTATTACCTTTTCCTGTATCCGTTTTTGCACCTCCGCCCCAGATTGGGAGCAATATGGAGGACACTTCTATTATGGCTAGTGCAGGAATTGGTTTGGGGAAGCCCAAAGTGAAGGAAGTCATGGTCCAAAGAGGAGGAATGGGATGTCTAAGCTATAGAGAAGATGAAGACCCGGATGTCGTGGATCGGGAAGAGAAGAAGAAAAGGAGGCAAGCTCAAGTGGAGAGACCGTCGCATATGCTTTGCGACGACGGAAAGAAGATGTGTTTTGCTACTCAAGCAAACACTGTGGAGACTACGGCGTATCGTCAAAAGCCGTGGTCGGATATTTTCCGCATCTTTAGCGGATAGTTTTTTCAAATTCCAGTTTTAAGACAATTTACTTTTTATTGTGTGAGACTTTTTTAATTTGGTTTAGAACTTTTTCTTTATGCTTGCGTAGTTAAGACTTTAGACTTGTTTCTGGAATCTCGCGCATTTGCGGGCGCATATATTTTTCCTGCTTTTTCAGGCTTTTACGAAGAAACGAAGATCGCTGGGACACAGAGGGTCGACCGACCAGATACATCAGTCGGTCGACCTAGTCGCCGTATCGCTCAATTCCTGTATTCTGCAGGAAGGTCGGTCGACCTGTTCTCTTGGTCGGTCGACCTACCCGTCCGTCGCAGTCAGTTTGTTTCTTCCTCGGGAATCGTGCAACCGTCTTTGGTACTTGAGTGGCATTGCTAGCCACCAAAACCTCCCAGCTTACGCTGGTTTGGGGAGGTTTTTCTCATACGCTTAACAATCCAGTGAGTTCTTCCCAGTTTTTCCTTAGTTTTTATTCTCTTCGCATCTTTTCTTTAATTTTCTGAAACCTTTTCTTAGGCTAATGCACAATGGGGACATTGTGCGGGTTGGTTTGGGGAATGGTTTCGTGTCACATGCATTGCATTTTGTCACACGTTTATTGCATTTCCGTATTGCATTGTTCTTTTCTTTATTTTCCTTGCATATACAAGAAAAATCCAAAAAAATAGAAAAATTCAAAAAATTCCAAAAAATGCAAGTTTATTTTAGCATATAGGTCGAGTCAGAACGAAAGTATTTCAAGGATGATTTAGCTATCTTACATGTTTATGCCTTTACCTTGCCTTGTCAACTTGTTTTAGTATAAGAGTCATTTGCATATCTACGAGTTTTTGTCAAACTATCTGTATATCTTGAGACTTGACTTATACCTTGGCAACCTACTATACATTCTGAGTTTTAGAGCTTATTTCCTGGTTTCATTTTTAAACCAGTTGTCTAGGATGTGAGTAGTACTCCCCTTGGAACATGTTACATCAATATGCATAAACATGAACTTGAATTGCTATATACTTGTTTTACTATCTCGTTTTGTGAGTGTTGGTACGTGCATTTGGGATCCTTTTTCTCTTATTTATCCATAAGCCCTACATAGCCAAATTTGCCATTTTATTCCCCCAAAACTACATCTCATACTTAGCATACCCTTCCAAGCTAGTATTTGTAGTCCTTGGTTTATTTCGAGGTATCTTGGTTTGTAAGCTATCTTAAGCACAAAGACAAAAAGAAAAGAAAGAAAGAAAAGAAAAAAAAAAAGAACAGAAAAATTCAGAAAAAAAAAAGAAAGAAAAGAAAAACGGAAAAAAAAAGAGATCAAATGTACACAGGAAGTCAGTCGACCGACCGCCTTTATAGGTCGGCCGACCACCTTATCATCAGATTCAAAATTCGTTCCAAATTCCTTTCTTTTATTTGTTATCACTCCCGTACTTCATTCAAAAATATTTGGGAGTCCTTTCTTATATTCAATGTGAGAGTTGTGCTACAAAAGAGCACTTTCTTAATATCAAACGTTGTGAAGTATGTTGTTGGGAAACGGTTTTACTAGCTTGGCTACTAACCCAACATCCCCAAAAACATCTTAACCACTTCTACCTTTTACCTCACATATCTTTCATTACCCCAATTGCATGTATCTAGGCCACTTAAATGAGATTGTTGTACAAAGTTGTAGAATTCTTGTTCATGTTAGATTGCAGGCATGTTTTCATGGGCCGCAGTTAGGTGAGCGTCTTGACAAAATTACTTCTTTCTATCTTTTACATATACTCACCTTTTGCTTCATGAGTGTCTCGAGCGTACCGCGAGAGTCCATGGTATAAGTCTCTATAGCTTTTATGTTTGCAAGTTTGACAACACTATAACTCGTTTGCATGATTTGTCTACTTTCTCATTTTGTACTTGGTATTGGTTTAGGCTGACATGTAAATTTCGCTCTGAGATTGAAATCGTTCCATTAGTTAGGATCAAGTCTATTTCTTGCTTGAGGGCAAGCAAGGGTTTGGTTTGGGGAATTTGATGCGTGTCTATTTTATGATGTTTTTCATCTATTTTTACACGCATTTGGTCGCTCATTTACTATGTTTTAGCCTTTATTTCCCAACAATCGTGTACTTTCGTATTTTTATGCACTTTTGCAGATTTATGCGGAAAAGGGACGATTTAGCACCAAATTCATGTCCTCAAGTCTTTTGCACAATTAAGGAACAATGGAAAGTCAACTGGAGTCTTTATTTAAGTGCCAAAAGTCAAAGCGAGAAGAAAACCGAAGAATTCCTTGCGGAAGCGGTCGACCGACCAACTAAACGGGTCGGCTGACCAGGCCTAATTTCTATAAAGTCTGAATTTTGAAGAAAAGCCCAGAATTCAGCTAAGCCCGTGAAAGAGGTCGACCGACCCACCAAAGTGGTCGACCGACCTCAGCGAAGCCCAGGAACAATTTCGGAAATAATTTAGAAGTAGGAGTCTTTTAGGAAACTCTAATCTTATGCCCTATATAAACTAATCTTGTGATTAGGGTTTTGGCATCGAGAGATTTGGAAGTATTCAGTTTCTTAGTTAATAAGCCACAATAAAGTTACAATCTAGTTTTATTCCAGTTTTAGTTTTGTAATCTTTGAATAATTCCCAAGCATTCAATAAAGTTTGTTCCTTTCTGCCCTAATTCCGACTTTGGTAATTACTCTTTTAATCTAGCTTTATTATTGTTCTTATTACTATTGCATTCAATTAATATAGAATTCTCAAGCTTTATTGAATCTCGCATGTTTAGATTATTTACTATGTTTACCATGTTTGTTCCCGTTTTCATAATCGTCTTAATAACCATGAGTAGCTAAATTTCATATGTTAGGATGTAGGGGATGAATATGCGTAGGTAGTAGAAATTCCGAGACCGACTTGTAGCAGAGCCGCGGTCGGCCGACTCAAATAGTGGGTCGGTCGACCGAGGCTGTGGTCGGCCGACTGGAATAGCTGGTCGGTCGACCACCCGCGCATGTATCTTGTTTCGTCTTTCCTTGTTGACTATAATATCCTACAATGAGACTGAAAGGAGACTTGTAGGACGTTAGTAATGACGTACCCAAGATTGACAGATACGGGAAGGGCATTGGTTTACACCTTAAGACGGCTAGGTTACTTAAGACTGAAAGGTATGTGACCTAAGATTTAGGAATCACCCTTATTGTTGACACCCAATAATTGTGAGACCTAGGAACTAATAGCATAGGCCGAAAGGAGCTATTAGGTAGCATAGACCTAAAAAGTTATGTTACACCCCTTACGCGACTGCAATACATGTTGACCTTAGGATTTATATTACCTTAGCTATTTATTACCCCAAACATCCTAGCATCCCTTTTTATATATTTAATTTTCATCTTTATTTCTTGTTTTATTTTGATCTTTGCTTAGACTTAGTAATCAACAATAACAATCAAACCCCCAAATTTGTTACCTTTAAACATTAACAACAAACAATAAACATTCCCCACCTCTCTGTGGTTCGACCCTGACTTTCACTATCTATTGTTAAAGTTAGGAATTATAAATTTTATCTTTGGTACCCTCAACGACGGGCATCAGTGAGGAATAGACCGGACTAATTTCTTGAACCAACCCCATGCCTCACAAAATTCTTCATCCGGACCTTGTTGAAAGTTAGTGATTTGACTTCTCAAGTCATTGGCCTTCGCAAGAGGGAAGTACTTTTTAAAGAAAGCCAATGCCAAGGAAGTCAAATCTGTGATCTTCTCAGCTACCCTATCAAGGTAACGGTACCAATCTCTCGCAGCATCCTTCAACGAATAAAGGAACATCATTACCTTCACCTCATCCTGAGTCACCCCGGCAGGTATATGTATAGAACAGCAGTAATCCGTGAATGTTTTAACATGCCTCAACGGATCCTCGTCGGGTAAACCAGAAAATTGATTCCGCTCCACCAGAATGATGTAGTTCGGGTGGAGCTCAAAAGAACCAGTGGTAGGAGTAGGCAAAGTGAACCCCTTCGGTAAATCTTGCACCTTTAGTTGTATGTGGTCATAGATAGTAGCCATATCTCTAAGAATGAGAGTACTCAAGCCTTCCTCTCAAAAACCTGTCTTCTAATATGCAAAACAACACTAGAAGAAAAGGTAAGTAACGGTCTTAAGGAACCGGAGTTCCTTAAGACAAGGAAAAATAAACTAAAAATCTACAAACAAAAATTATACCGTCTCCCCGGCAACGGCGCCAAAATTTGACACCCGTCGTTGAGGGGTGCCAAAGATAAGATTTATAAAAACCTCAGCTTAAACTAGAAAGGATAAGTCAAGGGTCGAACCACAAGGAGACAAGGTTAATAATGTTTGTGAATTTAAAGTCTATTGAAAATAACAAAAAGGGGGGTTTTGATTGATGATTTGGACTAACAACTAAGATAGTAATTGAACAAGAATACTAAAACAAGGTAAAAGGAAGATTAGGAACTTAGGTTCCCCATGGCTAGGTCAAGTCAACAAAGGGTAAAATAACCAAATAACACAATCCAAAGGAACAGAATAAACCTTTAGGTCAATATTCTACCCAATCCTTACGGTCTTAGGGTTCCTAGTAAAGCACTTAACTTTCGTTCATAGGGCAATCCCAAAGTTGTTATTAAACTAATCCTAACAATCTTTCAATCTTAAAGGATTAGTTCATCAACAACAATGGGGATTGATATATTAATCACAAAACCATTAAAATCTAATCTTAGCCATGGTTCCCCTAATTCCTAATCACAAGAATTAGCTATGCATATTCATAATCATAAAACTAGAACTAACAACATTGAAGAACAACAAGAAAGATAACATAATTGAAGATGAAGATTCAAAAGGGTAAAGCATGAATTGAACAACAATAATAAGAAGAACAATGAAATTGAATAACAAGGAAAGATTAAATTGCATAAAACTTACAAATCGATTGGAAAACTAAGAACAAATCTAAAACTTGGAATTCTTCTCTCTAAACTAAGGAGTTTTTACTAATTGTGACTGCTTAACCTAAATACAAAGCTTTGGCGTCCTTTAATAGGTTTCTAATTACACGATTAAAATAATTAAAACCGAAGTAAAATATCGAAACCCGTCGCCAGGTCGACCGACCGGGTTCGGTGGTCGGTCGACCTCGAGTGCTGTAATCAGGCCATCTGTAATCTGTGCTGTGGTCGGTCGGCCGCCTAGTTAGGTCGGTCGACCACTTCCTGTGTATTCCAGCCTTAAATTGGCTTGCATGCATCTCTAGGCTTATGAGTTCGGATCTTTGCTTCATGCATTCACTCAAGATAGCTTCCGGAGGACGGTTAAAGTTCGGTTTTGCTCACTTCCGCTTATTCCTACAATAAAAACATAGAAATACTAAAGTAAACCGTTTCGGGAGCAATAGTAACTAAAAGTTACGAAAACACATAAAAATACGTGCCGAAAGTATAAACAAAATGCATAGTAAAGGCACGTATCATGTACCATGTACAACTCTTCCTCCAAATAACCGTTTAAGAAGGCGGTTTTAACGTCCATCTGCCAGATTTCATAGCCATGAAATGCGGCAATCGCTAAGATAATCCGAATGGAACGTAGCATGACTACGGGTGCAAATATCTCATCGTAGTGCAAGCCTGACATTTGGGTCAAACCTTTAGCTACTAGTCTTGCCTTGTGGATATCTTGTTTTCCTTCCACGACATGCTTTATCTTGTAAAGCCATTTGCATTGAAGGGGGCGTACCTTTGCAGGTAGGTCCACAAGATCCCACACGTTATTCTCATACATGGAGTCCATCTCGGATTGCATGGCTTCTAGCCATAGCTTTGAGTCAGAACTAGTCATGGCACCTTTATAGGTTGTGGGTTCATTACTCTCTAGGAGTAAGATGTCATCTATGTCATGTTCCTCGACCATACCAATGTATCTGTCCGGAGGAATAGAGACTCTTACCGACCTCCTAGGTTCCTCAAGAATATCTACCGCAGCCGAGGTTGAAGGAACTATTTCCTCCAATGGTTGCTCGGTAGTTGGTTCTTGAATCTCCGATAGATCGAAGGTTCTATTACTCGACTTGTTCTCGAGAAATTCTTTCTCTAAGAACGTCCCACTAGCCGCAACAAAAATACGTTGTTCGGTTGGCGAGTAGAAGTAATGACCAAAAGTTCCTTTTGGATAGCCTATAAAGCATGTCTTGACCGATCGCGGGCCGAGCTTATCCTCGTGTCTCCACTTGACATAAGCCTCGCATCCCCAAACCCGAGTAAAGGACAAGTTAGGGACCGTTCCCTTCCATAACTCGTATGGAGTCTTGTCAACAACTTTTTTTTTTGGTGAAATGTGAGTATATTATATCATATAAGAATCAATCAAAAAACTGTACAGGAGGTTGCGGGATCAAATCCCCTTACAAGCAATACTCATTTGAATCTTAACATAAACCATTCTAAGCTTTCATTATCCTGTCTTGCTCTAATCTTTGCCTGAATAAAATCATCTTTGTGAGATTCGAACGCAAGGTATTCAACAATCTTTGTCAACAACTTTAGACGGACTTCGGTTAAGTATTAGAGCGGCTGACAAAAGAGCATAGCCCCACATTGAATCAGGCACGACGGTGTGACTCATCATGGATCGAACCATATCAAGTAGAGTTCGATTTCTCCGTTCGGACGCACCATTTAATTGTGGTGTTCCAGGTGGAGTCAACTGTAGAACGATGCCACAGTCTTTAAGGTGTTGATCAAACTCGTGAGAGAGATACTCGCCACCACGATCAGATCGTAGTGCTTTAATCTTTCTTCCCAGTTGGTTCTGTACCCGATTCTCGTATTCTTTGAACTTGTCAAAGGATTCACTTTTATGTTTCATTAAGTAGACATAGCCATATCTACTCAAATCATCCGTGAAAATGATGAAATACCTATAGCCTTCTCGTGCGTTGATCGACATAGGTTCACACACATCCGTATGTATGAGTCCTAATAGGTCGGCAGCGCGCATTCCAACACCTTTGAAGGAAATACGAGTCATTTTACCGATGAGACATGATTCACACGTGCCATATGATTCAAAATCAAAGGCCGAGATAGCTACATTATGTATGAGCTGTTTTACGCGTTTCTCATTTATATGTCCCATACGGCAGTGCCATAGGTAAGTTTGATCTTTGTCACCAACCTTTAATCTCTTGTTATTCACGTGTAATATTTCGGTGTTTTACTAAAACATAAATTTCATTCATAGAAACTGCCTTGCCATAAATCATATTGTGTAACGAGAAAATACAGCTATTGTTCTCTATTACAAATGAAAAACCAAGTTTGTCAAGTGCAGAAGCAGAAATAATGTTTTTGGATAAACTAGGAACATAATAACAGTTATACAAAGATAACTCGAATCCACTTGGAAGCTGGATCACGTATGTTCCCCTCGAGACTGCAGCAACTCGTGCTCCATTCCCGACACGCTGGTCAACCTCACCCTTTTTGAGGGGCTCTTGGTTTCGGAGGCCCTGCACATGATTACACAGATGAGAACCACGACCAGTATCTAGTACCCAAGTTCCATAACTTGCATGGTTAATCTCAATCATGTGAATGAAAGAAGAAGAAGACATACCAACAGGAGTAACAAGGCCTGCCTTAATGTCAACGCGATACACGGGGCACGTGCGCCTCCAATGCGCAGTCTTGTGGCAATGGTGGCATTCCATGCTTGTATCCTTACTCTTTGTCTTACCCTGTGAGTTTCTCGACTCACCGGGCCCACTCTTAGCAAATCCCGACTTCTTGAACTTAGGCTTACCTACCGCTAGGTCGCCTTGAGCTTTAGCTTTCCCTTTACCTTTACCCTTACTAGAGATCATGAGAACATCCTGCTTCATGCACCCACTTAATTTCAGATCCTTCACGGTCTGTACGAGAAGGGAGTGGAGCTTATGAGGAGTCTTCTTCATGTCGTTCATGTAATAGTTGGCCCTAAAGAGGGCGAACCCATCATGAAGCGAATGAAACATTTGATCAACGATTATGTTCTCACTGATCTTGCAGTTTAGGGCCTCCAGTTTCTCGATATTCTTAATCATGTTGAGAATATGTGGGCTAACAGCTTGGCCCTTCTGGAGTTCCGCTTCAAAGAAGCGACAGGTATGCTCATAAGAAACGATTCTCGGAGCTTTCGCGAATTCGTTAGTGAGCGTAGTGAAAATCTTGTTTGCACCATGGGACACTACTACAAAAAAGGCCAAAGAAACCTGTTGAAAAAGGCCTTAGACATATGGTGTCTAGGTCATAGGTGTGTTTGGTTAAGAAACCTGTTGGAGGAACTGGTGTCTTATCTAACAATTAAAGAGACCTGATTTTATTAATAAATGGTGTCTTTCACTTATACCTATTATCAATTATGTCCGGTGTCTTTGGCATATATGTATGACACCACTCCCATCTACACCCGGTGTCTTTGGCATATATCTATGACACCACTCTCATCTACACCCGGTGTCTTTGGCATATATCTATGACACCACTCCCATCTACAAGCGGTGTCTTTGGCATATATCTATGACACCACTCTTATCTACACCCGGTGTCTTTGCTTTCCTTTTTTTATTAAATACGGCTACATACAGCACCTGCTACTACGTATCTATTACATTTATGGAAATACATACGAAATACATACAGCTGCACCTCATAATCATTCTTTTTATTCAAAATCAAAATAAGCTGAGTTGTTACAAATTCAATATATATCAAATCTTCTGACCAAAACAACAATTGTTTCCACCAATAATAAAGAAATAATCGCAACATAGTTCGTATATAATTTCAACTAAGAAAGTTGGACAAAAACACACTAGCTACCTGCTAATACTAATAAGTTTAACAAATTCGACAACTAATATAATCCATTCACGCTTGACGAGCATACATCTTGTCAATATCATCGCTTTCCTCTTCTTCGTCATCTTCAATATATCTTTTAACTCGTCAATTGACTCTTGTGAATAAGTGCTAGAAGTTCCATGCAAATACTATAGTAGAAATCAATGTCAAATAATATTAGTGTGTGCAAATTGATTATATACACACGTACACATACGAAGATGACGAAGTATTACAGAATCCAAATAAATACTACAGTACAAATCAACAAGTATTACAGAATCCAAATAAACGGAAAAAAGTTGAGCTATTGTCGAGCTACACAGAAGTCACAGATGATAGTTCTTCCCACCCGCCTCTTTTTTCTATCTATACTCCGCTCTACTACTTTAGCAACTTAAAACTGGAAACAAACTACAAAGAGAATTGGGACTTCAGTTTACTGTAAGCAACCAAAGTAATAAGATAATATTTTATAGCATTAAAGTATCCTAGTTTAAGCCCAAAAGACAAATTCCAATCTGCAATTCAAACTGGTGAAGCAGGGGTAAACAGCCAAACGTGTACTGTCGAGCTACACAAAAGTCACAGATGATGATCTGATGCACCAGCACACGCTTCCAGCAACTGCTCTACATCTAAACAGACACGAATTGCAGCTACAGACCAGACACGCTGATCTGAAGTGAAAGTCCAGCCTCTGCCGAGCATCATCACAGAAACTGCCTCATTTATTAACCGAGACTCACCATTAATATCTAAAATGCTACTATCCTGCTCAAAAACATGATTTCCTGCAAATGCTGCTATAACTCGGCTGTAGGGGAAGAAAACAGTCTGCCCATCACCAAAGTCTCATTTCAGTGCAAGTAATCCAGACTAAGCAATTTCAACCGGCTCTATATCCTTATGATATTGATCTATGGCAAGCAAAGGAACCGTAAACATAACATTAGGAGGGAGACGGAACGAAGGTTACCTGGTCAGGAACAATTGGTCGTCTGGTTTCGATAATCTCAATTATGCAGCGATATACATAATATCCACAATCCTTCGTGCCTTGGGCTTGGAGAGGACACTATTATAATGAAAGTCGAATTAATCAAGTATAATAATTTAATTAATATTTGAAATAAAATACCATTGCATTTAAATATATCAACACTTGCTTTCTTCATGATGCATGAAAGAAGTTGGGCGACAGTGAAAATTACAATTGTCGTACATACCTTTATTTTCTTCCACCTTATTTCCGGGTTCTTTTTTGTTTTCTTGACGTCTTTTCGATGAAGAATACTAAATTTTATGATACCCCTAAACATTTCACCAAATAATTAGATACATACAATGATAATTAGGATGTATAAAGAAATAAACAATAATATAATTAATAAGACACATACTCATTTATGATCCTTTGTGCGAATTCACTAATATTATTAGCGCCATGAAGAGCTCCATTTTGGTCATTATTTCCATTGTATATTCTTCATTTTCGGTACCAATTCGACCTCGTTTTGCGTGCCTTTGATTGTTTTTATGCCCATTACCTAGACTATTCCTATTTGATTCACATTTTGTAGGTATTGCGGCGGGGGTGAAGAAACGGGACCAAACGAGAAGAATTTGGAGCGAAATATGAAGAAATGTCAAGGAATTAGCAAGAAATCCTCCCAGTGCCTCCCAGCCGGTTCCCAGCCGGCGGCCGGTAGGCCGGCTGGGAACGTTGACTTGACTTTTTGGCGAATTTATGCAAAATTTCCAGGGATTTGGTTCAGGGCTCCCAGCCGGTGGCCACCCGGCAGCCGGTCAGCCGGCTGGGGATCATGTCCCATAATTAGCCGATTTTTGAAGTTTGATGAAAATGTTGATTTTGGGCAGATTCTTACAAAAGGGTCCCCAGCCGGTGGCCGACCGGTAGCCGGTCCACCTGCTGATGGTACCTGTGCATGTAGAAAATATGAAGAAAAGTCAGAAGTGAGAAATCAGCCTCCCAGCCGGTGCCTGACCGGCAGCCGGCCGGTCGGCTAAGAAGCAAGCTCATTTGAAGGATTATTTCAGAAGTTCGTAACTTGACTCCCAGCCGGTCCACCACCGGCAGCCGGTTGACCGGCTGAGAATCACATTTCAGATTTCCGCACTCTATATAAACCCGCACTTGTATAATTTATTACTACGCAACTTTTCACGCATTTCTAGGCAGATTTTTAGGGTTTTCCACTGTTACATTCATTCATACTTAGCCATAAAAACTCTCTTAAAATATTTAATCCTTCTTAGATTTTAGTTTAATCCTTTAGTTCTTGTTAATCTCTCCTTAGTCATTTCCTTAGTTATTGTTCCTAGCAATTGTCTTAGGGTTTTTGGTCGTATTTTGGGAGCATTTGAAAGGATCTTCCATTTGTAATCAAAGTTCATGCCTTTATCCAATTGTTTGGTATAATCTTCCTAATCCTTACTTTATTTTTACATTACTTTGAGTTTTGCTTAATTAATTGTTTACCTTTGCTTGTTCATGATGTTTAGCACTTGTTTATCTCTTATTCACATGCTTTTCCTTACCATGAGTGAGTAGTTTTAGACATAGGGTTAGGGGGGAACTTGGATGGTGATTAGATGATGAATTCATGCTAGTTTGTTGATTAGTTGTTCTTGATAAAGTAGTTTTCCATTTGTTGCATGCTAGGTGTTTGATGATTCGCTTCAACGAAAGTTGGGCTTTGATTTTAGCGTGACTTGCCTTTAGCGACGGTTGAGGGTTTGTCTTAGCATGTTTAATGGTGGGTTGTGGGTATTTGTAGCGAAAGCTAGGGTATTCCGACCTAGGTTTAGTCGACTCAAGAGAAGAGACTTACCGAGACTACTTACTTGAGACCTACTAGTTCGCTTTCTCGTATCTTCGTCTACACATCTTAGTGACCCCCGACACCCTAGTTTTCCTTTAATTGATTTTTAATCTTAACTTATTTGCTTTAATTGTTCTTTAATTGTTAATCAATCATAAACCTATTACCCCCGACTCAAATATAATTAGAACATAACTATACAATTTCCCCACCATCCTTGCGAACGATAACCCTATTATACTACTTTATATCGGGTTTATAAATTTGTTTGATCGTGAGAACCGACGACTTAATCTCGCGCATCAAAATGGCGCCGTTGCCGGGGATGGTGCTAGAAGTTGTTTAGTTTAGTTTTAGTTTTAGCTTTAGTTAGTTGTGCTTATTTTGTTTTGATCAAAGCTTTGTTAGTTGAGTGTAGAGTGGTTGATATATTGCTCACCCTAGTGCCTAAAAAACACTAGGACGACTAATTTTGTGCCAAGTTTTATGCCTAGGGGTGACTCTACTTCTTTGTTTTCGACTTCCGAACCGGAAAGGCTTTTCCGAGCCTTAAGGAGGAGGACTCTAGCGAGAGTAAGAATAGCTTCCCACGCATCTACTAGCCACAACAACCCATCTACATCTCCCGAACAACAAAGCCCAAATCAAAGCATTCCTAGCCCAACCTCCGAAAACTTCGACAACCCATTCTGTAATACCTCGAATTTTGTTTATAATAATTCATAATTATTTTTGGGACGGGATTTGAACGTTATATTCGATAAGTAAATTATCGAATAATGTCGCTATATTTTTATATTGTTTTTTTTTAGTAAAGGGGCGAGTGTGTGAATTGGGAGTATATCGTGTTTTAAGCAAAGTACGGAGTTGGGAGAGTTGGGCCTCGTAATGCGCGCCATAGACCAGCCCAACTCGTCACAACACAAGTACCCAACATACTCACTTCCTCTAAGTCGGCTGACATGAAAACCCTATCTAAAAACCTAGCCCTAACCTAACAACACCCCTCCCCCTCACGTACACCTATTGCCGCCACCTCCAAGGATCAGGAGACACTGCTTCACGGTGGTTTAGGGCGGTGTAAGACTGGTCAATAGTGCACAGAAGCAGGTACACCCACCAGGTTCCTCACGCTTTTCTTATTTTCCAGTCGTTTCGAAGTGGCTTGTTAATCGTGTATATGTGTTTATAGTTGTTGTTCTTAGCACGTTTTTAACCTGTAATGCATAGTAAACAAATATGGACCACAAGGGAGTCGTCGTTGACTACCGTTGACCGTTAAATATGGTGTTTAATCGGGATGTCAGGCTGCTTTTCAATCGTGCCCAGGCCTCTGTATTTCTGCGTTGTTTTTATGTCGTTTACTTTGGTCGCGTATGTGGTGTCCTTAGTCTGAGTCTGGTCTTGGGTCATGGGTAATGGTAAGGGCGTGTTGTAGGTTGTAGCAGTGGTGTCGAGGTGGTGTATGGTAGCCGGAGAGGGTGGTTGTGACAGCGGGTTAAGGAAACCAGAACAGGGACTCGGGTAGTGTCTGCTGTTGAAGAGGCTGTTTCAGGATGGTTGGGAGGCATCGATGGGTAGTGCCTGGCCTTGGGGGTTTTGTGGGTGAGGTGAGAGGTTGAGGGCAGTGATTGGTGGTGGACACGGTGGTGTTAGAGGGCAGTTTTGAACAGGTTTCCGAGGGGCAGAAGCATACGGGTTGTGGTAAGGTGTTGCTGGTGTGGTGTTTGCACTGTTTTCGAGGGGTGGTATGGGTGAGTCAGGTGTTAGGGTGGGGTCAGTGCGAACGCCGGAGTACAGTGGTGGCAGCCACCACGGTTGTGGTGGTGGTTCAAGTGTCGATAAGGCGTCGATGGGGTTATGAATAGGGGCTGTTAGAGGGCTGGTTGTGTTCGTATTCGGGTTTTCGCGTTTGGGCTGTTCGTGCTTTTCGTGGGTCATATGTGATTTGCCATTGTTTTTATGATTTATTATTATTATTATTATCACTATTATTATTATTATTAGTACTCTTACTCTTATTATTGTTTTTGTGATTATCATTACTATCGGTCAATTATTATTAAGGTGATTTTATAATTATGGGATAATAGTGTTATTCATATTAGTATTATTATTAAGTATGTTTTTTTGCAAATGTTATAATCGTATGTCATGTTTATTAATATTTAAGTTATTATTATTGTTATTATTACTAATCGTGTTATTAGCAGTTGTTATGGTTAATATTATTGTTAATGAGCATTGTGATTATTATGAATTACTCATGTTGTTATTGTTGCTGATTTAGTAATAATTGGCCACTTGAATTCCTGCTATAATTAGTAAGTCTATATTAGTAAGCTTATAATTGTCTGATGAAGGTGGATACGAGTAATGAGATAATGTTAATTGGTACGTGAATGAGTATGTTGATATGTATAGTTGCATTGTGTGATAAGTGTATCAATTATACGCATGATGAATGAGTTTTAGTAGTGATGTTAGTGTATGGATGGAAGTTAATAGAAAGTACTAATTATAGGAACTGAGTTCGGGGTGGAAATTTCTAGCAGCTGTTGGTTGACATTCGGCAATTTGAGGTAGGGAAACTACTGGTATACGATGATGTGTAATCTGTTCTTATTTGATATCACAATGATGTGTAATCTGTTCTTATTGGATATCCAGCATGCTTGCTATTTATTATCATGTGATCGTATATTGTGTTATTTATATCATTTTGTGATGTGTTACGAGGAGGTAAAGGGTCTGTGATTGGTGCGGAGATAAAGGGTCTGTGATTGGTGCGGAGATAAAGGGTCTATGATTGGTGCGGAGATAAAGGGTCTGTGATTGGTGTGGAGAATTATGGGTCTTGTGATTCGGAGTGGAGGAGTTTGACTTTCTATTTATAGTAATGTGGTTTTTTTACAGTTTTTCTCTACTCCACCTCGTGGTTGACCCTGTGTATTCGTGATCACCTGGGATAAACCAATTATTGTGGAGCAGATTGGCAGGTGTTGAGACTATGGGAGCTAGGGGAAGAGAGAAGCTTGGATCCGGACCTGCCTAGAGTCTAGATCACCATAGTAGTTACTTATGAGATGTACTTTTGTTTTATCAAGACAGTTTGTTTTAATTAAGTTGTATAAACTTGTTCTTTGAGATAACTTATCAATTTAAAGTACTGTTTATCTTCCTTTGTATCTACTGCCTCGGGAAACCGAGATGGTAACATCCTTATTTATCTAGGGTGTCCTAGTACAGGCCCTTAAATAAATGGGGGTGTTACAAAGTGGTATAAGCTTCTTGATTGTTTACATTATGGTTAATATAATAAAATTGTAATAAATTTCAAGAGTACATAGGTGTTATCTATTCCGATTCTGTTTTACTGCATAACACGATTCTTTCGACCCTAATACTTTATTATTGTTCGAGGTTATATGTTATATGATACTTGATATGAGTCTCTTTTGAGTACTGCTTTGAGTTGCATATTAGTAGTTGTCCTTTTATTTTGATAGTTAAAATTTTCTATTGATATGTTAATTCTTTTGTTTGTGAGATGGGAGAACTTTTAGTAATTGTTTAGTCTGAGTTATGTACAAGTTCTTGTTTTATGGCGTACGCGTCCTTGTTTTATGAATAGTGGAATGATAAGTATATATACAAGTATGTCAACGAACTTGGGAGGTAAGTACTGAGGAGTTTGAGTTACTCGTGAGTTTAGAACAAAGGCCATGGTTGGTTTTGTTTTGAGTTTGAGTTTGAGTTGTTGTTCAGTATTTTATCGAGTTGTCGTATTCTTTGACCTTGGCTTGTGGGTGAGTAGCTTAGAGTTTTACGCTCTAAGTGTTGAGCAGTTCCTTTAATGGGATATGTGATAACTTTGATATTGAATTGGGAGGAAATTGGTTACGGGCATTGAGTTATGAGTTGTTAGGCCGTTGTGCCATACTGTGTTTACGTCCCGTATGACCTTGGTTATTGAGTTATATTCTGAGTTGAAATAGATATTTAGGTGGGAGTACTGATTTGCGGTTCATCTCACCAATTCACTCACCCCTTGTCCTTGGTCTTAGGTTTGACAACGAGTGTGATACTTGGTTACTTGGAATAAGATGGCATGAAATAAAGTAAGGAGTAAGACGGTTTAATGAGCTGAGATTAGTAACATGAGGTTACGGGGACGTAACCATGTTTTAAGGAGGATAGGATTGTAAAATCTTTTGATTTATGATATGTCTAGATGTTTTACATGGTTAAATGGTATATGGTGATTGTTTATACTTGATAATCATGTTTACTTCCCTCATGCATGATATTATGATTCATGAAGTATCCCTTAATTTGGTAATACATGAAACTTTGGGGACAAAGTTTTCTTAACGAGGGTTGAATGTAACATTTCGTGTTTCGATGTACCTTTATTAGTTTTGTGGTTATGTATGTGGTGTCACATGTCCATACGTGCTTAGTGAACAGTTTGTTGACCACGGGATGGTGAACTTTGGGACGAAATTCATTTTAAGGAGGGAAGACTGTAATACCTCGAATTTTGTTTATAATAGTTCATAATTATTTTTGGGACGGGATATGAACGTTATATTCGATAAGTAAATTATCGAATAATGTCGCTATATTTTTATATTGTTTTTTTTTAGTAAAGGGGCGAGTATGTGAATTGGGAGTATATCGTGTTTTAAGCAAAGTACGGAGTTGGGAGAGTTGGGCCTCGTAATGCGCGCCATAGACCAGCCCAACTCGTCACAACACAAATACCCAACATACTCACTTCCTCTAAGTCGGCTGACATGAAAACCCTATCTAAAAACCTAACCCTAACCTAACAATACCCCTCCCCCTCACGTACACCTATTGCCGCCACCTCCAAGGATCAGGAGACAGTGCTTCACAGTGGTTTACGGCGGTGTAAGACTGGTCGATAGTGCACAGAAGCAGGTACACCCACCAGGTTCCTCACGCTTTTCTTATTTTCCAGTCGTTTCGAAGTGGCTTGTTAATCGTGTATATGTGTTTATAGTTGTTGTTCTTAGCATGTTTTTAACCTGTAATGCATAGTAAACAAATATGGACCACAAGGGAGTCGTCGTTGACCACCGTTGACCGTTAAATATGGTGTTTAATCGGGATGTCAGGCTGTTTTTCAATCGTGCCCAGGCCTCTGTTTTTCTGCGTTGTTTTTATGTCTTTTACTTTGGTCGCGTATGTGGTGTCCTTAGTCTGAGTCTGGTCTTGGGTCATGGGTAATGGTAAGGGCGTGTTGTAGGTTGTAGCAGTGGTGTCGAGGTGGTGTATGGTAGCCGGAGAGGGTGGTTGTGACAGCGGGTTAAGGAAACCAGAACAGGGACTCGGGTAGTGTCTGGCTGTTGAAGAGGCTGTTTCAGGATGGTTGGGAGGCATCGATGGGTGGTGCCTGGCACTGGGGGTTTTGTGGGTGAGGTGAGAGGTTGAGGGCAGTGATTGGTGGTGGACACGGTGGTGTTAGAGGGCATTTTTGAACAGGTTTCCGAGGGGCAGAAGCATACGGGTTGTGGTAAGGTATTGCTGGTGTGGTGTTTGCCACTGTTTTCGAGGGGTGGTATGGGTGAGTCAGGTGTTAGGCTGGGGTCAGTGCGAACGCCGGAGTACAGTGGTGGCAGCCACCACGGTTGTGGTCGTGGTTCAAGTGTCGATAAAGCGTCGATGGGGTTATGAATAGGGGCTGTTAGAGGGCTGGTTGTGTTCGTATTCGGGTTTTCGCGTTTGGGCTGTTCGTGCTTTTCGTGGGTCATATGTGATTTGCCATTGTTTTTATGATTTATTATTATTATTATTATCACTATTATTATTATTATTAGTACTCTTACTCTTATTATTGTTTTTGTGATTATCATTACTATCGGTCAATTATTATTAAGGTGATTTTATAATTATGGGATAATAGTGTTATTCATATTAGTAGTATTATTAAGTATGTTTTTTTGCAAATGTTATAATCGTATGTCTTGTTTATTAATATTTAAGTTATTATTATTGTTATTATTACTAATCGTGTTATTAGCCGTTGTTATGGTTAATATTATTGTTAATGAGCATTGTGATTATTATGAATTACTCATGTTGTTATTGTTGCTGATTTAGTAATAATTGGCCACTTGAATTCCTGCTATAATTAGTAAGTCTATATTAGTAAGATTATAATTGTCTGATGAAGGTGGATACGAGTAATGAGATAATGTTAATTGGTACGTGAATGAGTATGTTGATATGTATAGTTACATTGTGTGATAAGTGTATCAATTATACGCATGATGAATGAGTTTTAGTAGTGATGTTAGTGTATGGATGGAAGTTAATAGAAAGTACTAATTATAGGAACTGAGTTCGGGGTGGAAATTTCTAGCAGCTGTTGGTTGACATTCGGCAATTTGAGGTAGGGAAACTACGTGTATACGATGATGTGTAATCTGTTCTTATTTGATATCACAATGATGTGTAATCTGTTCTTATTGGATATCCAGCATGCTTGCTATTTATTATCATGTGATCGTATATAGTGTTATTTATATCATTCTGTGATGTGTTACGAGGAGGTAAAGGGTCTGTGATTGGTGCGGAGATAAAGGGTTTGTGATTGGTGCGGAGATAAAGGGTCTGTGATTGGTGCGGAGATAAAGGGTCTGTGATTGGTGTGGAGAATTATGAGTCTTGTGATTCGGAGTGGAGGAGTTCGACTTTCTATTTATAGTAATGTGTTTTGTTTACAGTTTTTCTCTACTCAACCTCGTGGTTGACCCTGTGTATTCGTGATCACCTGTGATGAACCAATTATTGGGGAGCAGATTGGCAGGTGTTGAGACTATGGGAGCTAGGGGAAGAGAGAAGCTTGGATCCGGACCTGCCTAGAGTCTAGATCACCATAGTAGTTACTTTTGAGATGTACTTTTGTTTTATCAAGACAGTTTGTTTTAATTCAGTTGTATAAACTTGTTCATTGAGATAATTTATCAATTTAAAGTATTGTTTATCTTCCTTTGTATCTACTGCCTCGGGAAACCGAGATGGTAACATCCTTATTTATCTAGGGAGTCCTAGTACAGGCCCTTAAATAAATGGGGGTGTTACACATTCTACCAATCACCACCACCCTCACCTCACATTCCAAACCACCCGCAAATTCCCATAATGGCCGCCCTTAGAGATCATAATCGGCCAAACCACAATGATACCACAAACCCAATCAATTTTGGCACTCTTGTGCCTCAAAATTTGGAGATCCACCCCTCGCAAATGAGCTCTATCGAGAAGAATGCTTTTAGTGGAGCTTCTCATGAAGATGCTAATGGACATTTGAGAAAGTTCAAGGGTAAAGTAGCAATGATCAAGAAAACGGGGGTGCCGGAAGAAACCTTGAGGCTAATGCTCTTCCCCTACTCCTTGACGGATAAGGCGGATAGGTGGTTGAACATCCACCCCCCTAATACCTTCACTACTTGGGACGACTTAGCCACCGCTTTTCTCGCTAAGTACTACCCATCTTCGAAGACCGCAATGCTCCGTAATGAAATCACCCAATTTCAATAGGATGAGGGTCAAATGAAGATGGGACCGAACTTATCAAGAAAATCGTTGATTCCGAGGAGAACTATGGTACTCGGGGAAATGTCTTTAGAAAAAGTAGTAAGTACCCTAATGAGCACCTTTCCAACTCCAAGGCAAATGAGGAAACCAATGCCAAGTTAGATATGTTGACCAAGAAGTTGGATGAATTGACTAAGGGGGCTACTAGCAAAGAGAGCAAGAGCAACATCCCGGGAATGTACCAAGTGCATAATGTTGTTGCTTCATGCGACTTGTGTGGTGGGAGTGGGCATACGTTCGATGTATGTGCCAATAATTCTATTGATGGAAGTGGGAGTGAAGAGGAGTTGTATGCTTTCCAAGCATTCAACAACTCTAGGAGTCAAAACAATTTCAACCTGAACTCCAATTACTACCATCAAGGCATTCGTGGGAGCCCTTACATGAGTTACACGAGCATAAATGTCTTGAACCTGCATCAACTTCATCAACAACCTCAAGTGCAAAATCCACCCGGTTTCCAACCAAGGGGTGGAAATTTCAATCCGAAAAACAATTACAACAACAACAATTTCTATCAAGGGAATCAATCAAACCAAGCCAATCAAGTCTTTGCACCAAACTTCAATGACCAAGGTTACAATAACCCGAATTTCAACAACAACAACCCGAATTTCAACAACAACAACTTAAACCCAAACCAAAACCAAAATCACACCCAAAACTTCAACCCACCACCATTTAAAAATAACTTTCACCACAACAACCAAAATCCAAACCAAAACTGTCACAACCAAAATTTCAATGATCCAAATTTCATTCAACAAAATCCCAACTTCAATAGCCAAATGCCAAAGGGGAAGTCTCAAGTTGGAGTCCCTAGGAATGACTATGGGTTTGCTTTACCTCTTACTAATACTCCTCACCAAGAACCATCGAGTGAGAATCAAGTGGGTGAATTACTCAAGCTAGTAAAGAATATGCAAACTACACACAACCAAGAGATGATGAACTTGAGAAATGCCAACAAAAAGGAGATAAGAGAGATGGAGGCTAGAGTCGCTTCTCAAGCCTTAGCCAATCCTCAAAGGCCTCCGGGAGGTTTTCTATCTCAAGGACAAAGTTCGAGAGATGCTACCAAACATCATGGGGTTAATGCAATCATGACAAGTGCCGATGAGCAACCAATGCTTGAAACCACTAGTAGCGGAGAAAGGCCTTTACTTGAGCAACTCATGACGGTTTTTAGAGGGGATAGTGAGGAGGAAGCAATGGTGATGGTGCCCATTGCTTCTCCGGAAGCTAGTGACCAAGATGGGATGAATGAAGACTTATTTGTGATGGAACAAGTCAAAGAATTTCCAAGGAAGAAGAGAGATGAAAGGAAAGTGAATATTGAGAAAGGAAAAAGTGTGGTTGAAGAAGAGTCCGAACATGAAGAAGGGCTCATTAAAAGAAAAGTTTGTGATTTCTTTAGGAGAATTACCAAAGGAGATCCTCGTCGCGAGGAATTGATGAAACTTGTCGGGGAGGTGGAAGCAACAATCCCCTCACAAGAAGAGAAAAGAGAATTAAATGCAATCATGTCCGCCATGAAAGTCCCAAGCACACCCTCCCCATCAAACTCGGAGATCCGGGTAGCTTTTCGATAAATTGCTATGTTGGAGGGAAGAAGATTGAAAATGCATTATGTGACTTCGGAGCAAGCGTGAGTGTCATGGCTCTAGCAATGGCCAAGAAATTGGACATCAAGAATTTGTCTCCCGCTATAACTTCTATCACTCTTGCGGATGGCACCGAGAAACTTCCTCTAGGGGTGCTTGAAGATGCTATTGTCAAGGTGGAGAAATTATCCATCCCCACCGATTTCTTGATATTGGATGTCCCCGTCGGTAGCAACTCTTTCGTGATACATGGTAGGCCATTCTTGGCCACCGGAGGAGCCACTATTGATGTTAAGAGAGGAAGACTATCATTCCAAGTAGGAGAGGAAGTGGCGGAGTTCGAACTTCCGGAAGCTCCCGATACAAGTTACAAAGGAAAAAATGTTGGCATGGTTGCAAGTTTGATGGTGAATTATGTCCCTAAGATGTTTGATGAAAAGGGAATCATGAAAAGTATGACTTTGAAGAATGAGGATGCTAGTTTTACTAGCGGAAGGGTATTTGTTCCGGAAAAGAGAGACCGTGATGAAGAACAACAAAAACCAAGGAGTCCTAGTTCTTTTAAGGACCCTTTGGTTGAAAAAGGGGACCTAGAGGAGCTCATTGCCGGAAAAGATGTCGAGGGTCGAAAGTTGAAGATATGTGGAGCGGGACTCGCTCATGAAAGCAAGGTGGAAGCTACGGCCGAAGCCTTTGACCGTTTTCTTAGGTCTTTGGCTAGCATGGACGAAGATTCCGTTCAAAGATATTGAAGAGTGGTCGTGGAAGGTTTGGTGGAGTCACTTAATAACCACCGTTTGTAAGTATTATCTTTCTTTCTTTCATTTAGTTTGCATTGTTAGCTCGAATTTTAGTTTGATTTCTAGCTTGCATGTGAGTTTTGGATGTGTTTGGTTACTTGTTTGTGGCTGATTCTTGAGTATAGTCGGAGAATAGTAGGCAAAACCGTTGTTGGCAAAGTCGATTTTTATGTTCAAGTAAATTATTTTTCGAAACTGTGTACAGGTACTCCCAGCCGACCAACCGGCTGACGGTCCCATACCGGCTGAGAGCACCTGGACACATTTCTGTTTTTTATAGTTTATTTGGCAGATTTCAGATTTTGCACTCCCAGCCTGCACCAAACCGGCAGCCGGTCAACCGGCTCAAAGACGTATTACTTGTTCAAAAAGGCGAAAAATCAAAGAGACATGATTCCCAGCCGGTAGGCCGGCAACCGGTCCACCGGCTGAGAATCCAAGAGGTGTACCGGATATGAAGAGAAAGAAGAAGAAGAAGGATCCCCAGCCGGTCGGCCGGCAGCCGGTCCGCCGGCTGGGAGTTTTTGTGAGTGAAGAATGAAAAAGAAGAGAAGATGAAGGAAGATATGAAGAAGGATTTTGAGCCGGTCGGCCGGCAGCCGGTCCGCCGGCTCAGAATCAAATCCCATAAAACTTCACAAAAAAATCAAAAAATCGAAACCCTAACTTTCAGCCGGTCGGCCGGCGGCCGGTCCCAAACCGGTTGAAAGTGTTCTGTCGCGAAAATAAACCCACGAAACCCACTTAATTTCCTCATTTCTTTTCATTTCCTCTTCATTCTTTCTTATTTCCCTCTTCTCCCTCACATCCCCTACCTACAAAAATCCATCAAACCCTCCAAATCAAAACCCCCTTCACAACCCTCATCAAATCCCCTCAAATTAACCATGTGATGCCCGTCGTTGAGGGTATCAAAGATAAAATTTATAATTCCTAACTTTAACAATAGATAGTGAAAGTCAGGGTCGAACCACAAGGAGGTGGGAAATCTTTATTGTTTGGTGTTAATGTTAAGGTAACAATTTTTAGGGGTTGATTGGTTGTTTACTAAATCTAAAGCAAAGATTAAAATAAACAAGTAAATAGAGATGATAATAAAACAATAATAAAAGGGATGCTAGGATGTTTGGGTAATAAATAGCTAAGGTAATATAAATCCTAAGGTCAACATGTATTGCAGTCGCGTAAGGGGTGTAACATATCCTTTCGGTCTATGGTACCTAATAGCTCCTTTCGGCCTATGCTATTAGTTCCTAGGTCTCACAATTATTGGGTGTCAACAATAAGGGTGATCCTAAATCCTAGGTCACATACTGTAATACCTCGAAATTTAGTCTCGTTAACTAAGTTAGTGGTGACGATAGTTGTTTTACGATGTTAAATAGCTATATTTATAGTGTTATCAAGTCATGTAGCTATGTCGATATGAGGGTTCGAACCGGCGACCTTTAGCACAATGACAATGTCGATATGGGGGTTTGATCCCTGGACCTTCAGCAGGTCGGCATGGGCCTCGTTAGGCGTGCCATTAACCAAGCCCACGGCTGGGTTGAACATAATTTCACAAACCCTAAACATAAACTTATGCCTGCCGTCACTTTCAAGCTGATTTTCAAACCCTAAGACTTACCCTAAATTCCTTTCAAACACCTCTAGCACACAGCCGTCACACCATAGAATAGGGAGGCAGTAACCACGGTGACCCTAAGGCAGGAGAAGGGTGGTCGAAACGCGCAGGAAGTAGGTACGCTAAACTTTACGTTAATCGCTATTCTGTTCTCTTGTTCGTGTCTGCGTTTTCATCTGCAAGATTAGGTCGTGTTATGTTGTTATTTTGTTTCATTCTTTCTGTTAAGATGATCTAAGGGGTGTGGGTGTCGTGTCTAGTGGTTGTCGTAGTGGTGTCAGCCACCATACAACGCCAGGGAGGAGGTTTTGTGACGCCAGTCACGAGACTTCTCTGTTTCGTTTTTAAACCAAGTCTGACCAGCAACTTCGTCATTGTGTCGACACTGTTCTTGTTTTCGTTCTTTGTGATGGTTTGGATGAAGGAGCAGGTGGTAGTCAGGGAAGGGTTGTGGTGGTTGTCGGGGTGGTCTCAGGCGGCGTGTACAGTGTCAAAAAGGGTGGTTCGTGACACCGTTCTGTTGCTGGGTTATCCTTATTTGTACGGGTCTGGTTGCTGGGGGTGGCACCACCGCTGACTCGGGGAGGTCGACGCGGTGGTACCACCATGGTTAGGATGACCGGTGTCAGGGGAGTACTTGAGTGTCGGCTTAGGGTGGTTGTCTGGTCTGGGTGGTTGTCGACAGGGGCTGCAAGGGAGGTTGGTCAGCGTGTGGGGTGGAGTTCCAGCAGGGTTTGAGTGGGCTGGTTCTCTTCACCGGCGGTCGGCGACCTGGTTGCTGGTGGTCGCCGGGGTTGTAGGTGGTGTTGGGGTTAGTGGGCTGTCGGAGGTTGGTGGTTGTAGGGGCGTTGTGGTGGTTGTAGGAGAGTAGCGATCTAAGGTTGTTTTGAGTCGGGTTGTTTTGGATGAAGTTCGTTTCTTTTACTTTTCTTTTATTTGTTGGTTTTATTTCTAAAATGCTTGAGTATTATTATTATTATTATTATTATTATTATTATTATTATTATTATTGCTAATGTTGTTATTAATGATCGTAATGTAAGTTGTGTTGTTTTATCGTATGAGCTTATAATTGTTCGATAATTTAATTATCGAAGTAACGAGTATAATTTCATTATTTAAGTAGTATTCCTATTTTTACTGATATTAATTATCATAGTTGCTTGTATAAATATTTTACTACTAGTATTATTACTATGTTGGTGTTAGTAGTAAAGTGAATTATTTTATTAAAGCTTTTGTCGTTTGTGATGCTTGTTATCATTTTGTTGTTAGTATTAATATATGTTGTGTCTATGGCTAGTTTATTAAAGCATTGTTATTATGGGTTGTATAATAATTGTTTAATTAATCGTATGACATATTTGGTAAGTCTATGTTTAGTAAGTTATACTTGACTAGTGGTGATCGATACGACTAAGGAGTTAATATTAGTTGGTATATATATATGAGTATGTTGTTATATATTCACAATGTGTGATAAGTGTATCACGTGTGAACATAATAGAATAAATGTGGTAGTGTTTGATGGTGTAGTTAGCAATTGATATTAAGTATTATTTATAGGAACTGAGTTCGAGGTGGAACATGAATGCAGCTGTTCGGTTGTCATTCTGCAACTCCAGGTAGGGGAATACTATATATATGATGATGAGTAAATTGTTAATATCAGATGTTATCTCTTTATATCCTATTGTATGAATGGTATTATATTTGATTCAAGTTGACTGTATACTTCTGTGATACTATACGTTGTGGCTATTACTGGGTTTTGTGATACGGTGCGGAGTTGAGATTGGTGTTGGATCGGTGCGGAGTTTATATGGTGTTGGATCGGTGCGGAGTTTATATGGTGTTGGATCGGTGCGGAGTTTATATGGGGTTGGATCGGTGCGGAGTTTATTTGGCGTTGGATCGGTGCGGAGTATACTATATTGTTGTTTATGTTTTAACTCTTTTACCTACTCAACCTCGCGGTTGACCCTGTGTATTCGTGTGACACCTATGATGATCCGGAATGGGGAGTAGATTTGACAGGTCAGTGACAGATGGATTGGGAGCTTGGGCATGGAGAGAGACATGGCATGGACCTACTTAGAGTTAGATCACAATTAGACTTCGTCAGTTGTACTTTTATTTTATCAAGCTTGGACTTCTAAGTTGTTGTAATATTAAGTTTAAATTTAATCAGATTTATAAAAGTACTTCGGTTTGTTACTTTGTTATTCACTACCTCGGATATTCCGAGATGGTAAAAGTCCTATTTATTGAGAATGTCTTGCTAAAGGCTCTTAAATAAATGGGGGTGTTACACATACCTTTCAGTCTTAAGTAACCTAGCCGTCTTAAGGTGTAAACCAATGCCCTTCCCGTATCTCTCAATCTTGGGTAGGTCATTACTAACGTCCTACAAGTCACCTTTCAGTCTCATTGTAGGATATTATAGTCAACAAGGAAAGACTAAACAGGATTCATGCGCGAGTGGGTCGACCGACCAGCTATTCCAATCGGCCGACCACAGCTCTGCTACAAGTCGGTATTTGAATCTATACTACTACGCATATTCATCCCCTACATCCTAACATATGAAATTTAGCTACGCATGGTAATTGAAACGATAATAAAGACGGGAATAAACATGGAAAACATAGTAAATAATAATCTAAGCATGGAAGATTCAATAAAGCTTGGGAATTCTATCTTAATTGAATGCAATAGTAATAAGAACAATAATAAAACTAGATTAAAAGAGTAATTACCAAAGTCGGAATTAAGGCAGAAAGGAACAAACTTTATTGAATGCTTGAGAATTATTAAAAGACTACAAACTAAACTGGAAAACTAGAATTAAGAACTAGGTAAAAACCGATGCTAGATTATAAACTGAATATCTAACCCTAATTACAAGATTAGCTTATATAGGGCATAAAATTCAGAGTTTCCTAAAGACTCCTACTTCTAATTGCTTTCTGAAAATGTTCATGGGCTTCGCTGAGGTCGGTCGACCACTTAGGTGGGTCGGTCGACCTCTTTTACGGGCTTAGTAAATTCTGGGCTTTCTTCAAGATTTTGGACTTCATAAAAATTAGGCCTGGTCGGTCGACCGTTTCCGCATAGAAATTCTTCGGTTTCCTTCTTGATTTGACTCTTGGCACTTAAATAAAGACTCCAGTTGACTTTCCTTCGTTCCTTAATTATGCAGAAGACTCGAGGACACGAATATGGTGCTAAATCGTCCCTTTTCCGCATAAATCTGCAAAAGTGCATAAAAATACGAAAGTACACGATTGTTGGGAAATAAGGGCTAAAATATAGTAAATGAGCGACCAAATGCGTGTGAAAATAGATGAAAAACATCATAAAATAGACACGCATCAAATTCCCCAAACCAAACCCTTGCTTGCCCTCAAGCAAGAAATAGACTCGATCTTAACTAATGGAACGATTTCAATCTCAGAGCGAAATTTACATGTTAGCCTAAACCAATGCCAAGTACAAAATGAAAAATTATTCAAATCATGCAAACGAGTTATGATGTCGTCAAACTTGCAAACATAAAAACTATAGAGACTTTATACCATGGACTCTCGCGGTACGCTCGAGACACTCATGAAGCATAGGGTGAGTATATGTAAAAGATAGAAAGAAGTATATTTGTAGAGACGCTCACCTAACTGCGACCCATGAAAACATGCCTGCAATCTAACATGAACAAGAATTCTACAACTATGTATAACAATCTCATTAAATGACCCAGATACATGCAATTGAGGTAATGAAAGATATGTGAGGTAAAGGGTAAAAAGTTGTTAAGATGTTTTTGGATATGTGGGGATAGTAGCCAAGCTAGTAAAACCGACTTCCAACAACGTGTCTCACAACTTTTTGATATTAAGAAAGTGCTCTTTTGTAGCACAACTCCCACATTATGGATAAGAAAGGACTCCCCAATATTCTTGAATGAAGTACGGGAGTGATAACAAACAAAAGAAAAGGATTTTGGAACGAATTTTTGAATCTGATGATGACAATGGGTCGGCCGACCCATTAAGGAGGTCGGTCGACTTTGTTTCTGTACGTTTTGACTTTTTTCGTTTTTCTTTTCTTTCTTTTCCTTTTCTGGATTTTTCTGTTCTTTTTCTTTTCTTTCTTTCTTTCTTTTCTCTTTTTGCTCAAGATAGCATACAAACCAAGATATCTCAAAATAAACCAAAGACCACAAATACTAGCTTGGAAGGGTAGGCTAAGTATGGGATGTAGTTTTGGGGGAATAAAAAGGCAATTTTGGCTATGTGAAGCTTATGGGTAAAAATGAGAAAAAGGGATCCCAAATGCACGTATCAAGATTCACAAAACGAGATAGTAAAACAAGTATATAGCAATTCAAGTTCATGTTTATGCATATTGATGTAACATGTTTCAAGGGGAGTACTACTCACATCCTAGACAACTGGTTTAAGAATGAAACCAGGGATAAGGCTCTAAAACTCAGAATGTATAGTAGGTTGCCAAGGTATAAGTCAAGTCTCAAGATATGCAAATTGACAAAAACTCGTAGATATGCAAAAGACTCTTATACTAAAACAAGTTGACAAGGCAATGTGAAGACATAAACATGTAAGATAGCTGAATCATCCTTGAAATACTTTCGTTCCGACTCGACCTATATGCTAAAATAAACGTGCATTTTTTGGAATTTTTGAAGTTTTTCTATTTTTTGGATTTTTGTATATGCAAGGAAAATAAAGAAGAGAACAATGCAATACGGAAATGCAATAAACGTGTGACAAAATGCAATGCATGTGATACGAAACCATTCCCCAAACCAACCCGCACAATGTCCCCATTGTGCATTAGCCTAAGTAAAGGTTTCATAAAATTAAAGGAAAAATGCAAGGAAAATAAAAACTAAGGAAAAACTGAAAAGAACTCACTGGATTAATAGACGTATGAGAAAAACCTCCCCAAACCAGCGTAAGCTGGGAGGTTTTGGTGGCCAGCAGTGCCACTCAAGTACCAAAGAACGGTTACCTGATTTCCGAGGAAGAAACGAACTGACTGCGACGGACAGGTAGGTCGATCGACCCATATAGTAGGTCGACCGACCTTCCTGTAGACTACAGGAATTCCAGCGATACAGCGACTAGGTCGACCGACTCGTGTATCTGGTCGGTCGACCCCTCTATGTCCCAGCGGTCTTCGTTTCTTCATAAAACCTGAAAAAGCAAGAAAAAATGTGCCCAACAAATGCGCAAGATGCCAGAAACAGGTCTAAAGTCTTAACTACGCAAGCATAACGGAAAAAGTTCTAAAACTACGTGCAAACCAAATTAAAAAGTCTCACACAACAAAAATAAAATGTCTTAAAAACTGAAACTTGAAATAACTATCCGCTAAAGATGCGGAATATATCCGACCACGGCTTTTGACGACACGCCATGGTCTCCACGGTGTTTGCTTGAGTAGCAAAACACATCTTCTTTCCGCCGTCGCAAAGCATATGCGACGACCTCTCCTCTTGAGCTTGCCTCCTCTTTTTCTTCTCTTCTTGATCCACGACATCTGGGTCTTCATCTTCTTTATAGCTTAAGCATCCCATTCCTCCTTTCTGGACCATAACTTCCTTCACTTTGGGTTTCCCCAAACCAATTCCTGCACTAGCCATAATAGAAGTGTCCTCCATATTGCTCCCAATCTGGGGCGGAGGTGTAAAAACAGATACGGGAATAGGAAATAAAGTAGGAGAAGTAGTGATGACCTCATACTTCTTTTCAGAAGTGATAGCATTACAAGTGATGGGGGTCATAGCATCCTTCTTCCTATAAGATAGGCCATGTATAATTGAATGCTTCCCTACTTTGAAGGTCAAAGTCCCAGTGCCTACATCTATAATGGCTCCTGCAGTGTGGAGGAAAGGTCTTCCTTGTATTATAGGTATGTGGGCATCCTGGGGGATGTCCAAAACTACGAAGTCAACTGGGAAGAAAAACCTGTCAATACGTACAGGGATGTTTTCCAACACCCCTACAGGTTCCATAGATGTACGATCTGCCATCTGGACAGTCATGCTGGTTACTGCAAATTCGGTCATTCCTAGCTTTAAGGCAACACTTAGGGGCATGACGCTGATACTAGCATCTAAGTCGCATAAAGTCTTCTTCACTGGGAAGGTTCCTATATTGCAGGGGACAGAAAAACTACCAGGGTCCTCTAATTTGTGAGGGGCAATAACATGTGATAAAAAACTGGATGACTCTTCAGTGAGGGCCACCGACTCAACCTTATCTAAAGACCTCTTTCTCGACAAAAGTTGTCTCATAAATTTAAGATATGAAGGAACCTGTTGGACTAATTCTAGAAACGGAACTTGAACATTTAACGAACGAATTACGTCTTTAAATTTGTCAAAAGATACCTGATCCTTCGAAGGTATGAGTCTTTCTGGGAAGGGAGGGGCTGAAGATTCAGTATTTGCAGCCCTTTGAAGAAACCTAGGGGTCTTATCACCCCGAAAAAGAAAATCCCTTAAGTTGTTTGGCAATTCGGGACGAAACCATTGCTCGAATCCGTGATGTGGTATGGATCGAACAAGTCTCTTGAACCTGTCCCACGCCTCACTAAAATCCTCATCGGGGCCTTGCTTAAAATTTGTGATCTGCGCCCTCAAAGCATTAGTCTTGGATGCAGAATAATATTTCATGTAGAATGCTAAGGCTAGGGTATTCCAATCTGTGACTCCCCGGCAACGGCGCCAAAATTTGATGCCCGTCGTTGAGGGTATCAAAGATAAAATTTATAATTCCTAACTTTAACAATAGATAGTGAATGTCAGGGTCGAACCACAAGGAGGTGGGGAATGTTTATTGTTTGGTGTTAATGTTAAGGTAACAATTTTTAGGGGTTGATTGGTTGTTTACTAAATCTAAAGCAAAGATTAAAATAAACAAGTAAATAGAGATGATAATAAAACAATAATAAAAGGGATGCTAGGATGTTTGGGTAATAAATAGCTAAGGTAATATAAATCCTAAGGTCAACATGTATTGCAGTCGCGTAAGGGGTGTAACATGTCCTTTCGGTCTATGGTACCTAATAGCTTCTTTCGGCCTATGCTATTAGTTCCTAGGTCTCACAATTATTGGGTGTCAACAATAAGGGTGATTCCTAAATCCTAGATCACATACCTTTCAGTCTTAAGTAACCTAGCCATCTTAAGGTGTAAACCAATGCCCTTCCCGTATCTCTCAATCTTGGGTAGGTCATTACTAACGTCCTACAAGTCTCCTTTCAGTCTCATTGTTGGATATTATAGTCAACAAGGAAAGACGAAACAGGATTCATGCGCGAGTGGGTCGACCGACCAGCTATTCTAGTCGGCCGACCACCGCCTTGGTCGACCGACCCATTATTTGAGTCGGCCGACCACAGGTTTGCTACAAGTCGGTCTCGGAATCTATACTACTACGCATATTCATCCCCTACATCCTAACATATGAAATTTAGCTACGCATGGTAATTGAAACGATAATAAAGACGGGAATAAACATGGAAAACATAGTAAATAATAATCTAAGCATGCAAGATTCAATAAAGCTTGGGAATTCTATCTTAATTGAATGCAATAGTAATAAGAACAATAATAAAACTAGATTAAAAGGGTAATTACCAAAGTCGGAATTAAGGCAGAAAGGAACAAACTTTATTGAATGCTTGAGAATTATTGAAAGACTACAAACTAAAGTTGAAAACTAGAATTAAGAACTAGGTAAAAACCGACTCTAGATTATAAACTTAATATCTAACCCTAATTAAAAGATTAGCTTATATAGGGCATAAAATTCAGAGTTTCCTAAAGACTCCTACTTCTAATTGCTTTCCGAAAACGTTCCTGGGCTTCGCTGAGGTCGGTCGACCACTTAGGTGGGGCGGTCGACCTCTTTTACGGGCTTAGCAAATTCTGGGCTTTCTTCAAGATTTTGGACTTCATAAAAATTAGGCCTGGTCGACCGACCCATATGGTAGGTCGGTCGACCGTTTCCGCATAGAAATTCTTCGGTTTCCTTCTTGATTTGACTCTTGGCACTTAAATAAAGACTCTAGTTGACTTTGCTTCGTTCCTTAATTATGCAGAAGACTCGAGGACACGAATATGGTGCTAAATCGTCCCTTTTCCGCATAAATCTGCAAAAGTGCATAAAAATACGAAAGTACACGATTGTTGGGAAATAAGGGCTAAAATATAGTAAATGAGCGACCAAATGCGTGTAAAAATAGATGAAAAACATCATAAAATAGACACGCATCACCATGTCAGGAAGACGGAAAGGAGATCGAAATCAAGGCATGACCCGATTGTGGAGCAAGAAGTGCGAAATTTACTTGATAGCAGCTTCATTGGTCCGGATCCGAGCTTTCCCGGACTCCAATTTGCTTCTATACAACAAAAAGGTAATTTCACTTACTTTAAGCATCGCCCCCTTCATCCGACTAGGTTCATTGATAGCGCAGGTTTGAGGGAACTTGGTATTGAGAGGATTACTACGGATCTTTTTGATGGTTTGGGGATGAAAACCTTGTATGAAACTAGACCGGTTCACACCTCCCCCAGATTGACTTGGGAGTTTTTGAGCTCCCTTGTAGTTACTAAAAACCGGAGCTTAGGGAAAGTGGTCTTATTGGAATTTCGTCTAATGAACAAGCAACACCGTCTTACATTGGAAAATTTTGCATTAATTTTTGGGCTCAACGGAAAATTGCCTATTAAGCCTCCGGAGGGTTTTGATACGGAGGCTATTTGGACCGCCATCACCGGTTTAGTAAGTGATAGGACAAGAAAGAAACCGGCTAATAGGGTGCATTTGTCACCGATTAGTATTTGGCATCGGTTCATGGGGTGGACCGTCTTTTCTAGGGATGAGCCTCACAATTTTACTACTACGGAGCTCGAGATCTTGGGGTGTTATTTGGTTAGTGGCCCAAAACTTAATATTTCTCACCACATGGCGCTTCATTTGAGTAGGTTGGCAACCCAACCTCAGCTTACCACCCCTATATGTGTTGGGGGGATGGTCACCTTGATAGTCGAATACCTTTGTCAGAGGCATTTTACGGTAGACTATATTCAGAGTGAGAACGTGTTATCTCGCCGGTACTTGCAGGAGGCTTTGGGGTGGATCAAGTATAACCCCAACGATCGTAATGAGTATTGGCAGATTCGCGTAGACAATAAATTCAGAAATTCGGTGCCCTTGCCTAACACCGAGAGGATGAGAGTGGTGCCAGGGAACACCTCTTACCTCCTTGATATTGAGGTGGACCCCGATGAGCTCCCTCCCGATCAGCGTGCTCCGAGAGTATATGCCCGAGATAGGACCGGTACCACCGCATCCGACCTCCAGTTTGAGCAATTTCAGCAGCCCTCTGTTACCATGCCCCCTTTTCAGAGTGGTCCTTCATTCTTCTAGGGATCTACCTCTGGCTCCGGTCCATCTACTCAGTCTTACACTATGCCTCATGACCTCAGTGACTTCATGGCCCGGGTTGATTTGGGTATGAAGACTACGGCAGACCTTGCAGACGAGCGCCAAGCATTGACGGATGAGCGGGATAGGGATTTGACTTATAGGCTTGATTACATATACCACGATCAGGCCTATGGGACATTCCCCAGCTATGATCAGTCTGTTCGCCAGGGACTTCATCATGCGGCCGGTGGTCGCCCGTCTTACTACATGCCTCCCGAGGCTGGATATGTGCCACCAGAGGGACGTTTTTTCGGGGAGATTAATGTTGCCCCGGGCTACTTCACTAGCCCGATCTTTCTTCCCAATTTCCGTGGAAACGCGGAATCAGGTCCTCCGAGGCATTCATCCTCCCGTGGTAGGTTTGGTGATCCGGGAGCTAGTGGCTCACATGCTTCGCCTTTTCGAGATGTATTGAATAACCCAGCCGACTATATGAAAGTGGATAGCAATGCAGATGACGATGATGGCAATGAGGACGAAGGTTATGAGTCCGAGGATCATTTTGATCAGTGACCACCTTTGGAGGTGGTAGGTGATGGCTATGCTCCCCTTGAAAAATCAAAAGCAAGTAACTCCCTCAATCCAAATTTCACTTTAGTTTGCATTTTACTCTTTAGCATGCATTTAGAGTAGTTAGTTAGTTTAGTTATCTTGTTTTAGTTTCCGTTTCATTACTTCATATCTAGTTTAGTTGCATATAGTTGCATTCATCTAGATGCATTAGATTTACATTTTATATCATATAGTCACATGTAGCTTGCATACATGTAGCTTAGAGCATTTAGTTTGCATTTAGTTTGGTTTTTAGTTTTTCATTTCTTTTGTTTACTTTGTTTTTATTGCTTTCATAAAAACCAAAATCCAAAAAATTTGAAAATCCAAAAACCTTCAAAATCATGTTCTTTATTTTCCGGTTTTCCTCCTTACACTATGCACTTAAATAAGTGTGGGGAGGAATAACTTTTTATTTCAAAAATACAAAAACAAGTCTTTATTTTCTCAAAAATATCAAAAAAGCCAAAAACATGTGGTTTTCGTTCTTTTTCTTCATTTCCCCCTAGCACTTTCTTCCATTGAGGACAATGTAAATCTTAAGTGTGGGGAGGGAAAATATCCACTTTGTGAATATTTATTTACTTTTGTAAATATGAAAAAAACTTCAAAAATACCAAAAAAATCGAAAAATTTCAAAAATTTCAAAAAAAATATGTCCTTCCTTTCCTTTGTTCTTGTTCTTTGCTTGTTTTGTATATATATGTTTGTTGGACTAACAAGTGGCAGATACGACGACAACCCGAGGTATTAGAAGAATGAAGATGTTTGGTATACTTTTTCCTACTTCTTCCTTCCCTTTCCTATTTTCTTTTTATGTTGATAGCATGAAGGAGAACGGGATTTTTGTGCCTTGGATGTTCCTTTGGGGAACTTTTGGTTGTTGTGGTTGATGTGCTGTTAGTTTAGCCTTCTTGTTGTTGCATGTTTGCTGTCTTTAGTATTAGTTTGCTTTTTTTTCACATGCCTTTTCATTTTCATAGTTTTGTGAATATGTGTTAGTCGGTTTTTCCGTTTTGCTTTTGTTTATAAATATGCATAGGAGGTTGAATAGTGGAGGATATATGCCGTCAATGATGATATTTGTCTTGCTTGTGTCTTACCCCTCCTAATAGCTTGCACCGTTTGATGTCACCTTGTTAGGGTTCTTGCTTGCAAGGACCCGGAAGTCTAGGCTTAATAACCAAGTTTCGACCACCTTGTGAGACTGTGTTAGACCTTGACTCGACCTAGGACCGACATTAGCTACTCAAATGTGAGGATAGAGCCTCCTTTATAGTCGGTCCATCAAACCGACTCAGTTTAGGATTGTGAGTAGTCCTCCTTACGTGGTGTGTTATGTCTATACGCATAAGTATGGCGCTCGTTCCTTATTTCCGTGTTAATGTTCATGTGCATGTGAGACAACTTTTGTTCCAAATAAATAAACTTCACATTTGCCAAATTAGCCTTGTTTTGACCCTTGCATCTTATTCCCCCTTTTTGTTTAACCACTTTGAGCCTTAGCCTTTTCATTTGGCCTAAGCTACTAGATGAGCTACATCCCAAAAACACCCTTCCTTGATCAAGAATGGTTGCTTTTGTGGTACTTTGTTAGTGGTAGAGTCGGGAATTTAGATGTCGGTTGGTGGCTTCTTCCGTTGTGGTCACTACTTGTTGTTTGTTTGGTGTTTGATAGTTTGAAAAAGAAAAGAAAAGGAAAAAATGAAAAAAGAAAGAAAATAGAAAATCAAAGAAAAAAAGTTGAAAAAGTTTTGAAAAATCCAAAAAGAAAAATGTACATATGTGTTTTGAAAGAGAAAAAGGCTAGCAACAAATCTTTTCCATCAAGGGGACATAGAAAAAGCCGTTGCTACAATAATGTGGTCTTTTGATGTTTTTGCACGCGTGCCGGGTTTACACAATTTTTGCAATTGATTTGATTTTCAAGTCGTATGTTAGGGTGTAGACGTTGTTCGGTGTTTTTAATAATGACCACTTTGTTTAAGGTTGTGATGGGTCCGATTTTTTCCAAAGTAAGTTGGGGTTTATGCAATTTTTACTTTGTTTTGTTGAAACCAAAGTTAGGGCATAGACGTTGCTTAGTTATTGTAATAAGGAGTTGTGTTGATTATGGCAATCATTCATGTTTTTGAGCCTCAAATCCTAGAACGGTGCTTGCACCAAACCATTTTCACCCAACCCAAGCCCCGTTACATCCTTGTTGTTGTTCTCATCATGTGCATTTGCATTTTTCATGGATTTTTGGATGGAGTACCATTCTAGATTGCGGGCATGCTTCGCAAGTTGAGGTAGGTGAGTGATTTTGGTTACTTTTTGGATGGAGTACCATTCTAGATTCCGTTTGCCCGCCTTGAATTAGTTTCTTGGCCTTTGGTGATGTCATTTTTGGTTGCTTGAGCTTGATTTAGGGGTTTGACACTGTGGTTAGACTTTGAGTCGACATCCTCCGCTATAGTACTCCTTTGTTTTGTTTTTCAAAACCCCGCTTGAATGAGGCAAGCGGTTGTCTTTTCCTTTTTCCGATGCATGTTGCTTGTCTATACGTGTTATGTTTTTACTTGTTTGCATCAAAAATTTTGTAGCAAGACCAAACTTGCCTTACAATAGGGCGTTCTTCCTCATGAATGTCAAATTGTGAGTTGAAAGGGCTACGGGTGTAGCTAAACCCGATTCGGCTTCTAGTTAGCTTAGTTAGTTTGTTTCTTTGTTTTCGAATAAGGGTTATGTAGTTACTTGATCTCTTACTCGAGGACGAGTAAGGTTTAAGTGTGGGGAATTCTGATGAGCTCCATTTTGGTCATTATTTCCATTGTATATTCTTCATTTTCGGTCCCGATTCGACCTCGTTTTGCGTGCCTTTGATTGTTTTTATGCCCGTTACCTCGACTATTCCTATTTGATTCACATTTTGTAGGTAATGCGGCGGGGGGCGAAGAAACGGGACCAAACGAGACGAATTTGGAGCGAAATATGAACAAAATGTGAAGGAATTAGCAAGAAATCCTCCCAGTGCCTCCCAGCCGGTTCCCAGCCGGCGGCCGGTATGCCGGCTTGGAACGTTGACTTGACTTTTTGGCGAATTTATGCAAAATTTCCAGGGATTTGGTTCAGGGCTCCCAGCCGGTCAGCCGGCTGGGGATCATGTCCCATACTTAGCCAATTTTTGAAGTTTGAAGAAAATGTTGATTTTGGGCAGATTCTTACAAAAGGGTCCCCAGCCGGTGGCCGACCGGCAGCTGGTCCACCAGCTGAGGGTACCTGTGCATGTAGAAAATATGAAGAAAAGTCAGAAGTGAGAAATCAGCCTCCCAGCCGGTGCCAGACCGGCAGCCGGCTGGTCGGCTGAGAAGCAAGGTCATTTGAAGGATTATTTCAGAAGTTCGTAACTTGACTCCCAGCCGGTCCACCACCGGCAGCCGGTTGACCGGCTGAGAATCACATTTCAGATTTCCGCACTCTATATAAACCCGCACTTGTATCATTTATTACTACGCAACTTTTCACGCATTTCTAGGCAGATTTTTAGGGTTTTTCACTGTTACATTCATTCATACTTAGCCATAAAAACTCTCTTAAAATATTTAATCCTTCTTAGATTTTAGTTTAATCCTTTAGTTCTTGTTAATCTCTCCTTAGTCATTTCCTTAGTTATTGTTCCTAGCAATTGTCTTAGGGTTTTTGGTTGTATTTTGGGAGCATTTGAAAGGATCTTCCATTTGTAATCAAAGTTCATGCCTTTATCCAATTGTTTGGTATAATCTTCCTAATCCTTACTTTGTTTTTACATTACTTTGAGTTTTGCTTAAATCAATTGTTTACCTTTGCTTGTTCATGATGTTTAGCACTTGTTTATCTCTTATTCACATGCTTTTCCTTACCATGAGTGAGTAGTTTTATACCTAGGGTTAGGGGGGAACTTGGGTGGTGATTAGATGATGAATTCATGCTAGTTTGTTGAATAGTTGTTCTTGATAAAGTAGTTTTACATTTGTTGCATGCTAGGTGTTTGATGATTCGCTTCAACGAAAGTTGGGCTTTGATTTTAGCGTAACATGCCTTTAGCAACGGTTGAGGGTTTGTCTTAGCATGTTTAATGGTTGGTTGTGGGTATTTGTAGCGAAAGCTTGGGTATTCCGACCTAGGTTTAGTCGACTCGAGAGAAGAGACTTACCGAGACTACTTACTTGAGACCAACTAGTTCGCTTTCTCGTATCTTCGTCTACCCATCTTAGTGACCCCCGACACCCTAGTTTTCTTTTAATTGATTTTTAATCTTAACTTATTTGCTTTAATTGTTCTTTAGTTGTTAATCAATCATAAACCTATTACCCCCGACTCAAGTTATAATTAGAACGTAACTATACAATTTCCCCACCATCCTTGCGAACCATAACCCTATTATACTACTTTATATCGGGTTTATAAATTTGTTTGATCGTGAGAACCGACGACTTAATCTCGCGCATCACGCCGGCGGGATCAAGCCAGAAAACTGTGCCATTCCAGGGACTTATGGCAGCAAGCATCCAATATCGACTATACCAAACTTACTAATGTCAGCACAGAAGATATACATACATATTATGCTATTAGTAATTATACTTACAGACTTACTTTTCATGGAAAGGTGCAAAAAATAGTTGATTGATATTCTTGCCTCCATTGCATCGAAAAACTCGGCATAAATAGTCTGATCGATCTTGTTCTAAAGTTGGATTCAAAGATGAGGTATAATTGGAGTCACAAAACCCATACATTCCAGATATACCATCCTTCTTACATGATTCACTCAAGTATCTTGCATATAAAAAAATTCATTAAAAAAATTAAGTCAAATAACCATTTAGACGTACAAGTATCTTACTGACATACGAAAAAATTATTTACTAAGCACGTACTTCATGAAAATCGACATGTGAGGAGACCCAATCTCTTTTTGAAAGCACCAATCGAACAGGTCTTCATAATCAAGCCTAACTTCATGCTTCTGATAAAACACGTCATCCGGGATAGATATTATGATGTTGCCGTGTCTTTTTTTCAACATCATAGCTTCTTTCTTCAAAGCTTTGCACAAATTAGAGGTCACTTTGACACATAATTTATCATTATTGTCGTATGTTTTCGTTGGTTGCTTATCAACAAGCTTACATAAAAGATAAAACAAAAGGGGTAAGAACAAAAAGGAAGAGGAATAACTAAAATCTTACATACTGAATATTAGCTAATAATATAATGAACAACAAAATTATATTCAAGGACGAAAATGGAGTTGTGATAAGGGTGCGTGTCGAATATAGTCAGCAGCCCTGCTAGATGGGCTGCATTCTCACGCACATTCTACTTATATATATATATATATATATATATATATATATATATATATATATATATATAAATATATATATATTACTTTCCCTTTACAAAAAAAAAATTATACTACATCGAGGTATAGGTGCCTACCGCAATTACGTCATATAACTTGTCAAGTTCTGATTTGGGGACAACATTCCAATTGATATAGGTGATGCATATCCGTTCTCGAACAACCACTCCAATATAGTTGGAGAAATTTAATCGATTAACACCACATTGAGTTCTACGGTATGGATGCCAATCTAAAGGGATTTTGGTGTTTTTTTGAATTGCCTGGCCCACCATAGCAAGGACGGTACGACCCCTCTCATCCTCACGATTAGACTTTTCAACATCAGATTCATCATCAGAAGAGGTGGCACCAGTTCGTAATGAGCATACTTTCTGTTTCTTTTTGGCCATAAACCTGAAAAGAATGTTAAATACAAAAGGATTACACAAGTAACTTGACAACTTCCACCTAACAATTGCTATCAAATATTAGTTGTTAATCCTGCCTTCCACAGAAGGACTACTATCCTTACAAATTACTCTGATGAGCATTGGCCAGCAGCGTGCAGAGCAGCGGCCAACACAACAGCCATCAGCAGCGTGCAGAGCAGAGCTGAAAGCTGGTTAGATATTTCATTGATGGACAAGGGGACAAGGGGAATATATTCCATTGATCAGCATGATTTATGCAACTGAAGATACCAAACTATCTGGATTAACGAGGAACATAAGGACATAAGGTACTTAGAATAGTAACAGAAGATCTGATAATCTTCTTCTTTAGTTTTCCTATCGAAACACCCCAAAATTGGATGTTACGCTAGGCCGAACAAAGTTTTACCACTTGTTAGCTACATTCAATGTTTACCTTATTAGAAAACTTCATTCAAAGCAATATCACCCTCATTTAAGATTCCAAGGGCCACCTAGGGATACAAGTATAAGCTATACAGCAGGTGTCATCCACTTAGGACCTTTCTAATACAAATATCAGCAGCCACTGGATAACACTTCGCTCAAACTCACCACCAAACAATACTGGACAAGACAGCCTATGGATTGTTCGTGAGCAGCTGATTCAGAGTAGCGTGCAGAGTAGCGGAGAGCACCATGCAGAGCAGCCAATGCACAGCCAGCAACCAGAATTTGTTATTTTCAATTAAGCATGAGGTATTCACTCACAAGCCATTAATATAAGTAAAGTTATCACATCTAAATACATAATATAAGTAGAGGAACCAAAAAGCCAGCAGAAATACAGCAGCAGTGGTTCAGCGTAAAAAGAAAGACAACACAGCAGTTCCTTATCTTAAAAACAGCAAACCAGTAAAAAGAGAGCATTATATACACATAGAAGATGAATTTATCGAATGCTACTAACAAAAAACCGAAACATAATGTTTAGGAAACAAGAACAATAATCTATGCAGTAATTAACTCTTAATTACCAACTTCACACTTAATCATACCGACACCATCTCATTTCCCACAGCCAAACTCCGCCCTTAACATACAGTCAATTTGTTTCACGGTGACGCTTTAGACTTCTTCCCATTTTATTGCCATTGTCAATCAATTCACCTTCATTATGGTCCTCACGTACATATGTTAATGAATCTTCTACTTCATCGACAATAAAGTTCAGATTTTGAAATTGTTTTGTACTTGACCTTTCTTCCAGCTCACCATCGTCATCATAATCATCAATTTCATGACGAGCTCTCGGTGTTATAACAACACACCTTCTCTTGTCAGCTGGATCAGTCATATAGAACACTTGTTTCGCTTGACTTGCCAATATATATGGATCTTCATTGTGCCCACGCTTGTGAAGATTAACCAAAGTAAATCCCAACTTGTCATATTCAACCCCAACATGAGAATCAACCCAATCACATCTAAAAACTGGTATCGAGAAATCCGAATAGTGTAACTCTTTGATCTCCTGAATGACCCCGTAGTAATTCATTTTACCACACACAGGGTGCTTATCTTTAGCACTAGCAAAATGCATAGCCTCGGCTTCCACTGTTACCCCACTATTTTGCATAACACTGTTTTCATCTTGTTCCCTTTAGTAAAATGTGCAACCATTTATCACATATCCAGAATAAACGGAGGCATTGAAATTAGGTCCATGAGCTAAACTCTTCAGTCGGTCAGATATTAAATGGGTTGAATCTTCAAGTTCTATCAAAATTGTCTCCTTAAACCAATTGCTAAATGTTTTACTATGTTCGCTTAGGACTGATTTCTCATTTGCTCTACGATGTTTTTCTCGCAAAAAAACAATGTGTTTTTGAATATATGGCGTAGCTTCATCCTCATTAAAAAGAATATAAGTATGAGCCTTATGCCACTTCTCATAAGACAAGTCACATTCCTTCCGACCTAATGTCCCTTTTCCTTTAATCCTTCCACTATGTCGTGATATAGGAAGCTCAATAGTCTTTGTATTTCCCAAAAATTCACTACTATATTTCACAGCATCTTCACAAAGTACCCGCTCGGCTATACAACCTTCAGGTCTAAAGTGATTCTTCACATACCCTTTATAAGTTTTCATCTCTCTTTCAAAAGGGTGTTGATTCCGTAAATACACAGGACCACAAAATCTCACCTCCCTCACCAAATGAACAGTCAAATGAACCATGACATCAAAAAATGACGCAGGAAAATACATCTCTAATTGGCACAATATGAGTATGATTGAAGTTTCCAAAGAATCTAAGTTTCCAAAAAATGAACACAATTTAGTAATAGTAGAACGGACATTTTTTGGTAAAATGGAACGAATAGCCACTGGTAACAAGTCTTGTATTAAAACAAGGCAATCATGAGATTTAAGACCCCCAAGCTTCAAATTTTCCAATGAAACCAGACTCCTGATATTAGAAGAATAACCCGCTGGGACTTTCACTCCAGCTAAACACTCACACAACTCCTTCTTCTCTTTTCTCGACAATGTATATGCAGCTGGAGGCAAAAAAATTGTGTTGTTCCTTTCAACAATGTGTAGTTCTTCTCTTATCCCCATTTCTTTTAAGTCATTTCTAGCACTCGCACCATCTTTTGTCTTTCCTGGAATATTCAAAAGGGTACCAACTAAGCTATCAAACACATTCTTTTTGATATGCATCACATCTAAAGAATGTCTCACAAACAAAAATCTCCAATAAGGCAGACGCCAAAACTCGGAACATTTCTTATATCCTTGTTTAGGAAGGAGGGATCCTTTGGTTTTTCCAAATGTAGTCTGAATGTTCCTCACTTTTTCAAACACCTCTACACCAGTCAAGACTCTTGGACGTCCTTTCATTTCTTGTTACCCATTAAATACCCTTTTCAACTTCGTATAAAAATGATCATACGGCAAAAATCTGCGATTTTCCAGGTAAATATTTTTCTTGGAAGATTTCAGCCACTTTCCTGTGGTACCATCCTCACATATAGGACATGGTGCTTTTCCTTTAACAGAATAACCAGATAAATTACCAAATGCGGGAAAATCTTGGATAGTGCCAAATAACATTGCTCTAAGGTTAAATGTCTCTTTTCGATAAGCATCATAAACTTGTTCCCCAGTTTCCCATAAATATTTCAAATCATCAATGAGAGGCGCCAAGTACATCTATGTCATTTCCTAGTTGTTTTGGACCAGAAATTAACAAGGAGAGCATCATGTACTTCCGTTTCATACATAACCAAGGAGGTAGGTTGTAGGTAACTAAAATTACTGGCCAAGTACTATAGGTTGTACTAAGGGAACGAAAAGGATTCATACCATCAGTGGATAGTGCAAGGCGTAAGTTTCGTACTTCTTTACCAAACTCAGGAAATTCTGCATCAATATACCTCCACTGTGGTGAATCGGCTGGATGTCTAAGTTTATCATCCTTAATTCTAGCGAAATGATGCCATAATAACAATTTTGCATCACTAGCATTCGAAAAAAGACGATGAAATCTTGGTATAATAGGAAAATACCACAAGACCTTAGATGGAACTCCTTCCTTCTTGTACCGTGAAGCATTGCAAGTAGGGCAGTTTTTCAATAAAACATAGTCATTACGAAGTAATACACAGTCATTACGACAAGCATGAATTTTCTCATAAGGCAAACTCATTGAACACAAAATCTTTTTTGCCTCATAGCTCCTACTCGGAAGGACATTATCATCGGGAAGCATGTCTTTTACTACTTCAAGTAATTCCGTAAAACCCGTATCACTTAAACCATGAACTGCCTTCCAATTATAGAATCTTTGTACACTAGACAATCATGTATATTTTTTGCAACCAGTGTACAAGGGCTTCTCTGAATCACTTAATAATGTTTCAAACGTAGCCGGATTGTCATCAAATTTATCTTTAACTTCCCGTAACATATCCTCAATCCTATCACCCTCATTACTCGTAGGATTCTCATGTAAATCATCTGTAATACTTCTATCTTTATCTTCTCCATGCCAAATCCAAACAGTATATGTTTTATCAAAAGCCGATTTGCTCAAATGATTAAGTATTTCGTCAACTTTTTTATATAAAAAGTTATGGCATTTAAAACAAGGACAGGGTAACCTAGTACGACCTCTAAAATTCTCAACTGCGAAATTGATACAATCCTTTACCCCGGCTATATATTCAGGGTCACCAGGTTTTGACGTTGAAATCCATCTCCGGTCCATATCTACGTACACATACACAGCGCACACAATTTACCATACACGGAAAAAAATCAAACTAAGATACAATGATGCAATTAGTACACACGAATTTTATACTGTCGATCAGTCGCTAGTACAAGCATTGTGACTGTATGTCGTTGGCCATTGTTGAAGTGATAGTAATAAATTATCAAACTTAATTCAATACTACCTACCAAACTCAATTCTCCATATTTGATAAAATAAACTTAATTTCAATCAAACAGTAACAAAAAACAAACTTAATTTCAATCAGACAGTAACGAAAAATAAACTTAAAGCAATCAATTTCAATCAAACAGTAAAAAAATAAACTTAAAGCAATTTCAATCAAACAGTAACAAAAAATTATACGAAACCCAATTCATTTATTGCAATTATGGAAAGCAGAGGCGATTAATTATGAGATTCGAGCAGGAACACAAACCTAGAGCAAGTAGAGGCGATTAGTTGCGATTCCTATTGAATCGAAAGCAATCAGAGATACAATCGTGACCTTGAAGAATGGAAAGCAGTTAAACGAGTCGTAAAGTGTTTCGCGCGAAGAATTTGCAGCACAGACGTACGGAATTAAGGTTGAAGATGGTAGGCCAGGGTTTATAAAATTAATTACTACTTATATTACTCGTATTTGATGAAGAAATAAAAGCGCAGAGGTTAGTTGTATATATCAGTATGTATATAGGTATATGGGTATTAATTAATTATAAGGAATTAGTATAATATGTAATTAGTAGCTTAGTATAATACGTTAACTAGGATGGATTAAGGAATCATTATTTAACAGTAATTTATTATTATTAATTAGTTAGTTATTAATTAAATATAATGGAAACCAAATATAGGATACCGGATTCTCGAACACAGGTTTCTTAGTTATTAAATAGGATACCGGATTCCCAACACAGGTTTCTTAATTATTAAATAGGATACCGGATTCTCGAACACAGGTTTCATAGTTATTAAATAGGATACCGGATTCTCGAACACAGGTTTCTTAGTTATTAAATTATAATTAATTAATTGGAAACTAAATATAGGAAACCATATATTGAAGAACAGGTTTCTTAAGTAAACATTGGAAACTAGTTATATTTAATAACCGGTGTCTTACGTTAAGAAATCTGTTAGAAAAAAAACAGGTGTCTTTTCTTTGATGTCTTAGGCCTTTTTTGTAGTAGTGGGAGATGAAGCGTCTTTGCAAATTGGATTCCATTGCATAGATCAGTACGTTCTTTATCGCACCCGCTTCCATGACGAAGTCGCTATGAGCGCGAACTTCGTTAGCTCTAGCTCCAGTTCCTGGGTGTGCCGGAATAGGCTCAGTCAAGTACTTGAGCTTTCCGTCAGCAATGACAACATTCCGTAATGCTGCCTCCCAGTCAGAGAAGTTTGACCCATCATTCCTCAGTCTAGTTGACTGATTCATGGAGTCCATGAAGGCTTTTAGCTTGGATTCTCGTGCTAGCTTGGCACTTGGCATTGGGTCTTCACCAGCTGTAAAACCCCTTGCGAAAGCGGAAATATAAAACACACAAAGTACTAAAAATGCAGCGGAATTAAAACTTTTTAAACAAAAACAACATGCGAGGTGAATTAAAACTGAAACTGGAAACTGATATTAACAAAATAGATAAGTATAACAGTACTAAGTACGGAAACCAAATATATACAAAGCCTGGGATGGAACATCCATACAGGCACCAAAAGCTAAACAGTATCAAACTAGAGTCTAGCTAATCGGAAGTGTAAGTCATATGATGACAAGTGGATCATCACTCGCTAGCTCTCATCCAACCCCGTCCAACCTGCATGTACCTACATACATGAAAACATGTACGCCACAATCAGTGGGGAGTGACTAGAGTTCTCCTAGCCACCTTTTGTAACGACACGTAACAAGCAATACAAACAGAACACTCCAACATATATAAACATGTAAAGTATATCAATATCTCAATAACTGATCTCATACTATCATGCAATCACTAATGCACGGCTCTCAACCAAGTTCGGAAACCATTTGGATAGAGAGCCGGTTTCCCTACCGGTTGCCCGGTCGGGGGGTCTTTCAGTCCAAACCATTTACGAAACTGACTAAAGAGCCATCCAATGCCTTGGATGAACAATATCAAAGTCAAAGTACTGTAACATCACTATCATCATGCATATCTGACATTGTACCAACCCAAGGCAAGAAGATAAACTCAACAAGTATAAGGTTCAGCGGTCAACTTAAGACATAACCTATATACCAATCATTCAGCAAGTAAAAAGGTTCAGAGGCGACATCTTAACGCATAACCTAGATACCAAGTTCACAATATCAAGCAAGGACTCAGAGGCGAAAACTCAACGCATGGACTGATTATCAATGAGATACCAGACTCAGAGGCGAAAACTCAACGCATGGACTAGCACTCAATTCACAATCACAAGTAAGGAACTCAGAGGCGAAAACTCAACGCATGTTCCCCTACTACAACACAAGATACTAGACTCAGAGACGAAAACTCAACGCATGGACTAGCACCAAACACCTGCACTCCGGGTAAGGTATGACAACCTGACTGCCCCGTCGTGCAGTTGCTCTACTCGTCAGACTCAGAGGCCAGCTTAAGGCATGTCCTGACGCGATCACTCAAACATGTTTGGACTCAGAGGCGAAAACTCAACGCATTTCCCAGACTCGACAATCAAACATGTATGGAGCTCAGAGGCGACATCGTAACGCATACCTCCATACACGACAAACAAACACATATAGGGCTCAGAGGCGACACCTTAACGCATACCCCTATATATGACAACCATCCTACGTACTAAGTTCAGAGGCGAAATCTTAACGCATAACTTATTACGCATCACTATAAAAGCATTCAATTCAATAACTAACTCTTTCTTTCTTATCACTTATGTTTCTAGTCAACACTTAATTGACCCAGGGAACTAAGTTGACGGAGAGCCAGTTTCCCTTTCGGTTACCCGACCGGGGGGTCTCTATCCTCACTCCATTCCCGAACCCAATATAGTGTCGCCCATCCTCCGGGGACCTCGAACACACATCAAAGGTACAAGGAACGAGTTTCAATCAAAACCGAATAAGCCTCTGAAAGTTATAAGTAAAACAATGAGAACAGGGGCTCTCAGCCGGTCCTGGACCGTCTGCCGGTCCTGGACCGTCCGCCGGTCCACCAGCTCGGAGTCCCTTCCCATGCCAATCAACCGTCTGAAAATCAAGGAGAAGAGGCTCTCAGCCGGTGGACCGTCCGCCGGCCAGCCGGCTGGGAGTCCCTTCCCACAAGCCAAACCTTAAAAACTAAAATATGAGGAGTGACTCTCAGCCGGTGTACCGGCTGCCGGCCTACCGGCTGGGAGTCACTTTCCCATGCCTTTTTGCAAATTTTCCAAACACACAGGTACCCTGAGCCGGTCGACCGGCGGCCGACCTACCGGCTCAGGATCCTTTTACTTAAAATCCTGAACTTACGAAAATGAACACCCCGACTCTGAGCCGGCCGACCGGCTGCCGGTCAGCCTAACGGCTCAGAGTCCGTTGTACGCAAAAACGCAGTTTCCTAAACCAATCAAAACTTCTCAAATCGATTCCAAACTTCAAAAATCACAACATCAAATGTTTGCCCAGCATGTATAAACATCAAATACACTAACTACCAGCAATTAATCCCACAAACAATCCTCAATAAGAATATTACTTGTATCCGTCTTAAGCACAAATTTCAGAAATTCAACCACTAAGCATATGAAACAACATCTAAGCATATAATCATCATGTATGAACATTCCTATCATGTTTCTAAGTTTAATCCACAACAACAACATGAAATTTCAGAAGCTTAAACCATCCTAAACAAGAAAAGTGGTAATATTACAAGTAAAGGCCGAGTTTCTCATAATTGTCACCTTAAAAGCAATTCCGATCAAAGCTCCTCTTCCACCACGTAGCTATCCACACTAGGGTCGTCTAAACCTTCACCTACCACCAAGAAACACGGATTTTAGAGCCTAAAGAAGGATTATGCAAAAACAGCCAAGATTTCGAATTGAAGGAAATGAAAATTGGAAGTGACGGATGGCTTGCAAATTCCATGAGGATTCCGAAAATGTAATTATTACCTTGATTCGGAAAGCGGATGATGAAGAAAAATGGATTATAAGATGGAGTTTTAAGAGAGGAAATGAGGGAATAAAATTTCAGTGTTCTTATTTCTTGAGGATGATTATGTCGACATACTTAGGGGTTTAGGAGGGTTTTATGTGTCCTTTCCGTTTCAAAGGAAACGGGTTTGGCAACACGAACGGGTTTTATGAAGTGGACATAAGTTGCCAAGTTGAGTTCGTCTTAAGGACTTAAGGTTCTTAAGACGGATCTTTCGATTTAATAAAATACTTTCCCAATAAATTATTAAAATATTATTTTATTACTTAAAATAATTAAAAACCCTTCAAATATATTTATAAAAATACGGGATGTTACACCAGCCATTTGTTATTTAGCAGTTTAAATTTGATCGTGTTCTACACTGAAAAGAAGATAAAACAAAACGATATAAACAACTCATCGTGGTGATTTAAGTCTATTTTAAACTGAATTTAAACTTGTAGACTCATGTATTTATATAATTGATCTCCCTCAAAAATTATATAAACGATTCCAAGACTCAATTTCCGTAAATTGATAAGCCAACTGCTTGGCTAGTTCTACTGTTAGAACTCTTGGTCGATGGATTTCCGTAGATCTCATCTTTAAGTCCATTATAATCGCTAGATAGTATCTAGTGACCACAACGTTGAGATAAAATAAATCATCTGTTCCCACTTACCCGATGTAGAAGGGGTCATAGTATGCCTACCGACGAAGAAGGGATTCATGGGAGTCTGATTTATAAAGACTAGTCTCAATTTTTGGTTATACGAGGAAGACCCCATCAACTTGTATTTATTCATTTTAAGTGAACTAATATCGAGCATAATCGTGAATGAATGAAATAAATTGATGGCTTTGCATGTGACACGTGACATCTGTATGTCTCCGAAAACTAACACGTAACCTCTACATGAGTCAGTTTTCAGGCATGTTATAGGTGGTTTGGTTTTAGGCGGAATATGATGCAAGCTATTATCGATGAAAGCATAAAAGAAGGCAATAAACGTAAATAAAGGTCCTAGTGTGGCCTATCCTACCAAATAAACATAAAAAAACTTTGGAATCCATCGTTGGACCCTAGAAGCTTGTCTTGATGTTCCATCTTGGTCTTTGCAGCATGAGTGAGCATCCGGTCTCCGTCTTTGGTCTTCACAAAATTACTAATTTAAATTACAAATATAATTCTATTTACATTCTAATTTAAACACAAAAGCAATTACATGGCAAAAACCAAAACGGAGATACAAGATCTCAAAAATACAAACAAGATTGTGTTCCATCATTACGGTAACACAATCTTCTAAGGCCACACTAAGTAACAACCGTTTGCAAAATTAAATACGTTATAAAAGCATTCATAAGCATTCAAAAAGACAATAAATAAAATGCATCAACTAAAATAAATTCATTCATGACATAATACCGTTATTATGTTTAAAATTTTTTACCAAACCACCTTACGAGATTAAAATTATGTGATTATACCGCTTTAATCACATTAATCTTAATGATTATTATAATCCATCATTTTAAACCGTTTTAAAATAATATGTATCTTACGAGTGTGAACCGTTTCACAAAAGTCAATATACTATTTCCGTATACAGTATATTACTCTGGGTCAAGAGAAAATAAAATAAATTTATTTTCGAAAAATCTGTCAGAACAGGGTCTGCTCGATCGAGTCACTAGAGGACTCGATCGAGTAACCTTGACAGAATGGATTTTACTCGATTGAGTAGAACAGGTACTCGATCGAACCCACAAGTTTTTCCAGAAAAACAAAAATTTTCAGAAAAATTAAAATCTCCAGAAAACTGCTCGATCGAATTAAGTCGTGATCAATCAAGGAACAAAGTCACTAGATCAAGTAACCTTGTCAGACGAGTTGTTCCATCAAGAAAAACAGGTACTCGATCGAAAAACAAAAAATTTCAGAAACCTAAAATTTTCAGAAAAGGAAAAAATGCCCTAACAACTGTTCGATCGAATTAAAACATGATCGATCAAGGAACAATGTCACTCGATCGAGTACATCAAGTCTCGATCGAATGACGGGTCAACGAGGCAGACTACGAACGAGTATAAATAGGTTCGTTCGTAGAATCCAAAGCAATCGATCGAGTCACAAAGTGCTCGATCGAGTTACTGGTTTCTCCAAAAAGTGCTTGATCGAGCCAAAAAGTGCTCGATCGACTGTTCAAAACAAAAACGTGTGTTTATTATTGATTTTAACAGTGTAAATCAACAATAAACAACAACAAAAACTTACATAATGTTAAAAATATAGATTAATCAACAATATGCAAATCAAAATCGGAAAACAAGATCGATTTCACACAAAAATGGCACACGGCCGAGACATCTTATGAGATGCAAATTTTCAGTTTTAAAACATCTTATGAAAAAAAACAATTGTAAAATTTCCGTGGTCTTGGCTCTAATACCACTTGTGGGGAAATAAACATGTATTCACCCTAAAATTTCCAGGATTATAACGAAAATTACATATGTGAATTATGGTCATAAGATAAAAACATGAATAAGAAATACAACCTTAGATCCTTAGCGCGAATGGCCTAAGAACAAGAATTAAAGTAAATTCCCTCCTATAACTTGCACCCAAGAATTTGTCTGAGATGATGATGCATGTGCTAGAAATGCTCTCCAATTGCCTTGCAATATAGGGAGAGTTTTGTGAGGTTTTACAGATGTGAGATCTAGGTTTTTGGGAAAGCTGTTCTCAAAAACCCTAATTTTCTGTGAGAGAGATAATCAGTCAGTAGAATGAGTAACCTGACAAAAGAAGAGTCCCTCTCCTTTTGTAATGCTCACTCGGCCGAAATAGGTCAAAGGTGAGAGTGGGCTTTCACTCTTACCTTATTCTAATACACGATTCGACCCTAATGCTAAAATATAATTCGCGGGATTTAATTATAAATCGTATACACGTTATCAGATATTAATGTAGTCGTTACATTAATAATGGTCTGATAAAAATTACGATATTGTATAATTAGCTAAATTAATATAACTGTTTATATTAAGACACGAATTCAATATTTAATTAAATATAACCGTTTATATTTAAATTACGAATTAATCATGTAATCCGTATTAGCTAAAATTATTTAATCCATATTAAATAATAATCTCAACATCTCATTGACTAATTTAATAGTCAATACCTCTAACTAACCGTTTAGTCGTATCCGGCATAAATGTGACTGTATTTTCATACCTTCACATCTATCAAACGTGTCCTATAGGTGTGACGTATAGGGACCAGTTGATCACCGCCATCCGTATGACAATAACGTCAAACTTATCTAGCAAGCCAACCGTTATTGATAAACGTGGATCAACTGATAATAATACCAAAGTATGCCCTTGTGATCCTTTAAGAGATTTAATAAGTCATTGTACTAACTGTCAAGGACACCAGCCTCAACAATCTCCCACTTGTCCGTACATGGGTATGTGCAATGAGGTTATCGCACTACATGTGGAGGACACCAGCTCGAACATATTATGATAACCATATGTTGGGACGATAATTACGAATTACTAAAATAATTTGTTAAATATGATTTAATTAATTTAGAAATATTATTTATGTGATAAACATATTTTAAATTAATACAATTAATTATGTCACGTAAGTTGTCAGATATTATACAATTGTACAAATTACATTTGTAAAATGAAGGTCCATTTTACAAATGTTAACCGTGTAATGTATGTTGTAAGATAATATTATTTGATAATTTATCTTATTATTATTATTATTATTATGTAAGTGTACTGTTGATATGACTTATCACTTATCACATGGGTAAGAACAAAAGGATCAAAACTCTTCCCTATATACTACAAGTACACGGCACCCCAACTAAAAGGCACTACTTATGTGAATTGCTCACATGACATTCATTCTAACCTAAGTTTATTAGTTTCTAGTTTCTAGTAAACTAATAAAGAGATATTAGTTTACGGTTTTAAGATAACCGATTCCATCTCCTAGCTCGGGTTCGGTCTTCGGTGTTTAAGGGTAGGTCTTGGTGCATCGTAAAGGAGGCAATCTAATTTGGTTGCTTGGTGAAGGATCGTCCTAGCACTTATTTGGACCGTTTGTAAGGCACTTTTTCGTTATTATTCCGCATTTGATTTTGCATGCATAAGATCGACTATGTTAATATGAGATTAATATGTAAATTATTAGTAGGACTAATAATATGGTTATGATAGTATGAGTAAGTTTCCTTCAAGTTCATGGTTCTACCACCCATCTTGTTATCTTTATACATATGTTCTAATTATAAATCTATATTTATAATTTAGTTAATATAAACATTATCATATAATATTAATAAATAAAAAAACAAAACAAATCACAAAAAAGGGCCGAAAAAAATTGCTCACGGTTTTTTTTAAAAGCTACGGTTTTTTTTAATAAAGCAAATACACATATTATCAAATAATAACATGTAAATCGACATCTTCATAAGATATTATACTATTTCATTAAATGGTATAATGAAGGTAGAAGTAGATTTTGATATACTTTACTAATTCGTGAATTTTCTCAAAATTGCTCATAGTAGCACAAGAATCATCTCATAATTTATGTGTTATAGTTCTAATCATATTAGATCTGAAACTTGATCGATATTCATTCATCTTAACAATTTAAAATAAACAAAACTAATCTAAAACTAATTATGTCGATTGGTTTTTTAATAATCATTGATCTACATCAGTATTATGTATATCATCATATGACAATTATTTTAACAATTAAAACAACAAAACAAAAAATTGAAAACCAAACAAAATTTACCGTAAAATTAAAAAAAAAGTGAAACAAAAACAAATTGTACCGTGAAAAAAAAATACCGTGAAGAAGAGAAGAAAAAAAAATTGTCAATTTAATTCTCAATTATTATCAAAACGATTTTTGAACGTTGGCTCTGATACCACTTGTAGGAATAATATCTCAAATTTACATTAAACTATTAATCCAATTAATACTGCCAAGGATTATATCAAAAGACGATTTAATAAAAAAAACTGTAAATAGAATTAAATAGACATGAATATAGAAATAACCTTTATATCTATATGGAATCGGCCTAAGAACAACCTAGTATATAACCCAAATTTCAATGTAGAAATTCTCCTTAGATTGCACCCAAGATGACTGAGAAGAATGCCCTTAAAATCACCACCTTGATTACATATAATTATGGAGGTTTTTATTTTTTAGGGGTTTTTGGATGATCAACTGATGAGAACAGAAGAGAGATCAGTACTCTTATTCTCTCCACTCTACCCGACAGCCACAACTACACAAAACGTGTGAGTGGTTTTGTTTTTGTGTTGTTTATCATATATGAGACTCTCTTAGAGTTTGCACCCATCCGAACTACTTCAAATATGTTCATATGGGTAATTGCATGTACTCGGAAAATATCCCATGTTAATTTCTAGAGAAAATTTTCGGAAACGTAACATATACACAATTTTTTAGGAGAATGTTAATTAATTATCTTATAATTAATTAACCTAATTATATTATTCTAAAATATCAAATAGTAAAATATATAATTAATAAATATAAAATTTATATATATTTGTTAGAATTAACATTTAATTCATTTCTCCTAATTATGATTTAATCATATTAAATGTTTATCATCTATTTAACTACATTTAGCGAATTTTTGCATTTACGTAATTATATCAATATATAATTACATTTCTAAGTATTATACTATAGGTGTGACCTTTAGGGATCAGCTGATTACTGCCATCATATGACAGTAACGCAAACTTCTAGTAAGCCAAGCGTTACCGATAAACGTTAACCAACTGATTAATATACTAAGTATCCCTGTGTAATCCTGTAAAAGATTTACTCAAATAATCACACACTGTGGATGACATTTACTCCAACATATACGTCATGTAAAATCATTTCAAAATTACTAGTTATTAATTAATCCGTATCCTATACGATTAATTAAATATTCCATTAAGACGGAATTCCCTAAAGATATGACCTTAAGGGATCAACTGATCACCACCATCATATGACGATAATCTCAAACTCTAGACAGCCAATCATTATCGGTAAATGTTGATCAGTCGACTTCAAAAGAGTAACTTTCCCAATCGTGTTTCATTCAAATGAGGTTTAAATATGTCAACGCATTATTATCGAGGAAACTACCTCGAACAATCTCCCACTTGTCCGCGACAAGTGTGCGTTACCAATTATCTTGTCCTATTACTATATCCCACTCAATGCAAGGCATCATCACAGGTCGTACTTGCAATTGATCTCATCTAGAGTGGTTTTTCTCGATCTGGAGTCATAACTATCTGACCGGAATTATCTACCATAGATACCTTCCGAGCGTGACCACGCATTTCTAATTATTTGCTCCTCGAGTGCCCTAGATATATTTCTCAACCCTGACAAGGGGTGGACAATTCCTAATCGACCTATTCCCTTCGGGTAGCCATAGCCTATCATAACCCAAAATATGTCCTTATAAACCATAGTTACGAAGGTGTTAGGACACAAATCAAAGTTAATCTGAAAACTATGCTACCTTAGGCTAATAGTCATTAGTCAAAGAGTTAACTCATGTGAAACACGATAGAAGCTCCGCCACGACCAGGCAATCTTTAATAAGAAAAGGCAGAGTTCTATCAGCGGTCATTAGCCCGGCAAATGTATCTTAGCATATCCTTGCCTAGGTGATCGACTAGTTATCGTATGACTCTATGACAATTGAACTTGCCATCAATCGCATCAATCATCTAGTTGCTTCGAGACGTCACCTCATTCAAGCTACTAGGGGCGAGGTCATGATAATTCAATTCACTTTAATGGGGTTCAATATGGTGTCACCATCCCATTTGAATATGACATGACCTAGGGTGAGTTGTAAATAACTCAAACGATTAGTGGATTACCCCATCCAAGTGGTCACCTCTTGATCACTGTTTAATTTACAATGAGCTTAAGTGTCTCACAGACACCTTGTCTAGAATTGTAATTATCTTCATTTCGGGTTATCTTAATAACACGATTTGCATAAGCGTTCACTTTATGGATCATATCCATATATATGCTCTTTGACCTGAGAGAGATAAGTCATCTCATGACTAGTGAATTAAGATTATGTGCATTATGTAACTCCCAGTTACAAAAATACTTTCACATAACTATTGTGAACTTATACATTTTGTAGAATCTTATGTTGACTATGTAATCAAATTACAAGTCATCAAAATACACAATCAATGAATGTAAGCCAAAGATTATCTTAAATCTTTATTTGATAATTTTGAACTTATGTCGTTGTAAACCTTTTACCACACGACTAAGTTATCATCCAAAATCTTGAATTGGTCATTATCTCCATGAATACTTTGACAATTCATGATTGCTTAATCATTGATTTGATAACCCTTTATACAGGTTATCCTGCAAGAAAGTATGCATCAAGCTTTACACGACTATACTAATGGCGGAAACATTAGTAAATTCGAACATGTAAAATATATTACTTAAGCTTCGGTAAATTTCCATGATCTCATCATGGTAATTCTATCTTCATCTCTATGAACAACCTTAATACTAATAAACAAGACGTCTTTTTCAATCTCAACCAAACATCCCAGCCATGTTTAGTTAGATTTAAATCACATCAATTTGTCATCTAGATTGAATATTCGTATACTTTTCAGAATTATTAAGGCCTCATTCCAAACGAGTAATGAGTCTTTGTAGATAACATTTACTCCCACTTAACTCTTGTTCTTGCCAGAATCTGAAAATTCCGAAGTCATTCTCTAATGACTTAATATGTTCAAATCCTGATGCGAAAACCCCCACTGAACTTTATATTAAATCGTTCATAAAGCTCCCACTCCATTCTATGTTCCTCAACATTTAATGAATTGAAGATGGTTGGGACAAAACCATATATGCTTATAGGCATATCCTTTTCAAATACCCTTTTGAAAAGCGATTTTAAGGGTTTAGTGTTTTCATTCTCAATGAAATATATTACTAGTTTCAACAAAGTTACTCACTAACTTTGCAAACCATAGACATCTACATGTCTACTAATGCTTTTCTTAATAAATCCCATTTATTAGCATATACACCTTTTAAGTTTCATGGACCTTAAAATTTGTATCGGCACATTTAGATCATCACCTAAATCCAAGAACATCTTCTTGAGCTCTTGCAAAATCTCTTGAAATTTTTTTTTCGAGTGTCCTCCCGTAGTGCATATAAGAATCTAATCTTATAGTGCAATCCCGTGCGAGCGAAACTTCCAGTTTCCTCACATTATCTTATCTTATAGTGAGCGAGAACTTCATCATGGATCTCATCTATAGATAGACTCTTTCCTTATTAACTTTAAGAACTCTTTCTTAAAGTATCTCCGAAGAGCCGTCGTAGATCCCTCTATACTTAGATAGATGCAGAATTCCACTTTGGATCTTCTTCCTAAGTAATTTTAAGAACTCTTTCTTAAAGCATTCCCCTATGAGCGACGTAGATCATAAGGCGTATATTTTTTTAATCGTAGATCCCATCCACTATTTAATCTATCTTCTCAATCTTTCACACAACCAAAAACAGTAGATCCTACTATTCTTCAATAGATCAAATTTATTGCGTTTTTCAAAATCATTTGCTCTTGTGGCTTTTAAAAATTTCTCCCACTCTGTTTTTAATAATAATCTCATATTATTACCAAAGATAGCCACTAAGCCACAAGCAATGACTTTGATGTTGGAATGTGTGTGTCACATAATCTTATTAGTGAATTTTTATGAGATAAATCGGAAAAATATTTGACAATTAGTTTGATAGTTTGGGTGGTTAATAACTTTTGAGTTCTAAACTCAATTTATTTATGATTGTTTTCGACATAAGCATCCCATACTTGTTCGTTTTCAATGATCATACATTGAAATATAATAATCAGTTCAATTTTATGTTTGTTATTTGCAAGTGTTTAAACGATTAATTAAGAACATTATATAAAAACCGATAGTGACTTGGGTTGAAAACCAAGTCACCAAGTATCCAACGTACAACAATTGTTCAAGGACCAACTTTCCTTGTCCAACAAGGAATTCAACTTCGTTTTAAAAGGTTCTAAATTAACAACACTTCAAATTATAAGAAAATAAGCGAGAAACTAAGCTTCTTGATCATCTTCTAAGGAGCTACCTTTAGTTCCCTTTTGATCTTTCAAGCTTGTTTTTCCTTCTCCTTATCGTTGCTCTCATGCCCTATTTCAAATAATAAGAGCATTCATATCACAACTTGTATCTTTATACTAAATTTGAGATAAACATAAAATAGGAATAGTTATTGTACCAACTGGAAGAATCTTCCCAGCTTTGAGATCGCTGAGATACTTGGAACAATTCCTCTTCCAATGCCCTTTACCGTTGCAATAAAAGCATTTAACTCCTTGAAGGGAGCTTTTCTTGGGATTTGAGGTGCTTGCCTCGGAAGCCACCTTCTTGGCATTGTTGGAACTTTGCTTCCTGCCTACCTTGCCCTTCCTCTTGAATTTCCCTTTGCTCTTTGTGTTAGCATTGAGCACATCCTTAGGGGCACTAACATTTAGGCCCATGTCCCTTTTAGCTTGCACAATCATATTGTGCAACTCATCAAGGGTTGTCTCTTGGTTTCTCATGTTAAAATTCACCCTGAATTGAACATAAGTTTTGACCTTAGACAAGGCGTAGAGGATTCTATCAATCACTATTTCTTTTGGAATATCAACTTGATTCAATCTTAGAGTCTCAACATGCTCCATAAGCTTGAGCACATGAGGGCACGTTTTGGCTCTCCTTCATATTGAGATCAAAGAAACTTGATGCCGCCTCATATTGGATAATTCTCGAAGCCTTCGAGAACATAGTGTTGGGAAATATGTCCTCAAAAATAGTGCGATGACGTAATTAAATCTCATGACGAGAATATGCAAGGGATGATCCGATATTATATAGTTAACTGACCAACATTAATCGGTAATGATTTGCTGACTAGAGTTTGACATTACTGTCGTGTGACGGTGGTGGTCAGTTGATCCCTTTAGGTTACAACTATAGAACAATCCCCTTAATTGATATATTGAGCAATTGTATACGATACGAGTTGATCAAATTCCTTAAAATCAAATATCGAGAAATCAGAGGTTGAATATTAATGTAAGATTTATATTTGAAATTGAAACGTGTCAATTGTCAAATATTAATCGATATTTTTGAAATAACGAAATTAGAATGAGAAACGTTCGTGATTATAACAAACGTATTATATCGTATTGACGATTATTATAATAACCATATTGTGGGACGGTAATTACGAATTACTAAATTAAGTTGTTAAATATGATTTAATTAATTTAGAAATAATATTTATTTTAAATTAATACAATTGTATTATGTCACATAGGATGTCACATGTCACACAATTGTACAAATTACAAATTGTAAAATGGAAGTCCATTTTAAATAATGTGAACCGTGTAAATGTATGTGTTGTGGGTTGATATTGCGATATTTTTATTCCTGAAAACATAATCATTAGTTTAAGGTATGATGGTTAATAGGTAGCCATGCAAACCTAAATGTATGGGTAAGACCAAGGACATGCATTGGCCTTCCCTAGCGCCTCTTACACAGCTCAACCCCAACCCACCTTATAATGTGAATTGTTCACATTTTTCATAATCTAACCCTTATGTAATTTTCTAGTAAGAGAAAATCCATAAATCCTCTAAAATTAATATTCATAATATTCATTAATAAATATAATAGAGATTATATTTATGTACTATAATTGTTATGGTATTTCGGTTTTTGTTCTAATAAGATTAGAACACGGTTTTACGGAAATCGATCGGCACCTAGTCCGTGTAAGCTCTCTGTTTTAAGGGGCTCGTCTTGGGTGCATCGTAAAGGAGGCAAGCTACTTTGGTTGCTCCGTAGAGGATCGTCCTTAGCAACTTTAGACCGAATGTAAGGGTCCGACTCTTTATATTTCCGCATTTTATTTGCATGCATAAGATCTAAACCGACTTTAATTGTAAATTGGTGTTTTTAATTAGTGAGACTAATTTTGTAGTAGGATTAGTATGACTAACTTCCTTTCACATTGTCACAAGCTTGGAGTAGATTTCATAGGCAGTGCCAAGTTTGATGGCACTCCTTTGAAGCTCTAGCTCTATAGAGAAGATCAAAACATTTTTGATCGCCGCAGACTCCTTATGGAAGGTCTCATAGGCCCGCCTAGTTGTGACATTGGCACCACCGCCAGGTTCGGCAGGTGGTTCCTCGATGAGGTATTGAGTTTTACCATCACCTTCTGCGGCCAACATAAGTTGGGCATCCCAATCGGTAAAATTTGCCCCATTATTTTCAAGTTTGCAACGATCTATAAAGGATCGTAGCCATGAAGTATGTGTTACGGTGTTCGGAGTTATGGAAGTTGACATGTTTTGTAACACCCCCATTTATTTAAGAGCCTTTAGCAAGACCTTCTCAAATAAATAGAGCTGTTACCATCTCGGAATGACCGAGGTAGTGAATAACAAGTAAACAAACCAAAGTACTTTATATAAAAACTGATTAAATTTAAACTTTTGATATTACAACGATTACACAAAGAATAAAAGTACAACTGATAACATCTAACTATGTGATCTAATTCTAAGTAGGTCCAAGCCATGTCTCTCTCTCCTTGCCCAAGCTCCTAGTCCACCTGTTTCCGACCTGTAGAATCTACTCCCCATTCCGGATCATCGTAGGTGTACACGAATACACTGTCAACCTCGCGGTTGAGTAGGGTAACACAAAAGTAAATAATGCAACAAATATGATATGCAATGCCATTGGTTACTCGAGCTCAACAACAATCTCAATCTCAAACCCGTAACTCCCAGCCATACCGAACCTCCCGGCAGACTATAATCGGCCGTCGCCGAACACCAGCTCAAAAGCTGATAAGACACCAGGCCTGGTCTGCAGAACCACCCTGGGCTTTATATCAGAACACTATCTGATTCACAAAATCTCAGTAACCAATGCATATGCATGCTCATGAATACCACAATATAAATATTTAATCATGCTATCAAATACTGATATACTCATGCCATTGCAATTAATCCACAATCAATCCAACCATATCATTCTTATATAATTCATGCTTGCATCCATCACATATAAGGCAACATCCTTTCATAACACATCACAGAGTAAACATCCATTCACATCAGTTCATAAAGTATAGAGTCAGTGTATCCTACCTGGAATAGCAAGTCTGGAATACGAACCACCGTCTTAGTAATACTCCACCTCAAATTCCGTTCCTATACATATTACTAAATATTAAATTCTATTCATGCAATCAACTAACTATGATTGACCAACCATTGACTTACCAACAACATATTACTTACTAAATATAGTACCTACTAAAATAGCACCCAACGGAAAACAATTATTACTAATTCATTAGAACTTACTAATTATAGACTTGCCAAAAATAGCTTATGATAACAACATAAATAATTAAGAATAAGCTAAATAATATACTAATTGTCAAGATATGAATAAACCACTAAATTGACATAATAATAATAATAATACCTAAAGAAGGTAATAATAATAATAATAATAATAATAATAATAATAATAATAATAATAATAATAATAATAATAATAATAATAATAATAATAATAATAATAATAATAATAATAATAATAATAATAATAATAATAATAATAATAATAATAATAATAATAATAATAATAATAATAATAATAATAATAATAATAATAATAATAATAATAATAATAATAATAATAATAATAATAATAATAATAATAATAATAATAATAATAATAATAATAATAATAATAATAATAATAATAATAATAATAATAATAATAATAATAATAATAATAATAATAATAATAATAATAATAATAATAATAATAATAATAATAATAATAATAATAATAATAATAATAATAATAATAATAATAATAATAATAATAATAATAATAATAATAATAATAATAATAATAATAATAATAATAATAATAATAATAATAATAATAATAATAATAATAATAATAATAATAATAATAATAATAATAATAATAATAATAATAATAATAATAATAATAATAATAATAATAATAATAATAATAATAATAATAATAATAATAATAATAATAATAATAATAATAATAATAATAATAATAATAATAATAATAATAATAATAATAATAATAATAATAATAATAATAATAATAATAATAATAATAATAATAATAATAATAATAATAATAATAATAATAATAATAATAATAATAATAATAATAATAATAATAATAATAATAATAATAATAATAATAATAATAATAATAATAATAATAATAATAATAATAATAATAATAATAATAATAATAATAATAATAATAATAATAATAATAATAATAATAATAATAATAATAATAATAATAATAATAATAATAATAATAATAATAATAATAATAATAATAATAATAATAATAATAATAATAATAATAATAATAATAATAATAATAATAATAATAATAATAATAATAATAATAATAATAATAATAATAATAATAATAATAATAATAATAATAATAATAATAATAATAATAATAATAATAATAATAATAATAATAATAATAATAATAATAATAATAATAATAATAATAATAATAATAATAATAATAATAATAATAATAATAATAATAATAATAATAATAATAATAATAATAATAATAATAATAATAATAATAATAATAATAATAATAATAATAATAATAATAATAATAATAATAATAATAATAATAATAATAATAATAATAATAAAATAATAATAATAATAATAATAATAATAATAATAATAATAATAATAATAATAATAATAATAATAATAATAATAATAATAATAATAATAATAATAATAATAATAATAATAATAATAATAATAATAATAATAATAATAATAATAATAATAATAATAATAATAATAATAATAATAATAATAATAATAATAATAATAATAATAATAATAATAATAATAATAATAATAATAATAATATAATAATAATAATAATAATATAATAATAATAATAATAATAATAATAATAATAATAATAATAATAATAATAATAATAATAATAATAATAATAATAATAATAATAATAATAATAATAATAATAATAATAATAATAATAATAATAATAATAATAATAATAATAATAATAATAATAATAATAATAATAATAATAATAATAATAATAATAATAATAATAATAATAATAATAATAATAATAATAATAATAATAATAATAATAATAATAATAATAATAATAATAATAATAATAATAATAATAATAATAATAATAATAATAATAATAATAATAATAATAATAATAATAATAATAATAATAATAATAATAATAATAATAATAATAATAATAATAATAATAATAATAATAATAATAATAATAATAATAATAATAATAATAATAATAATAATAATAATAATAATAATAATAATAATAATAATAATAATAATAATAATAATAATAATAATAATAATAATAATAATAATAATAATAATAATAATAATAATAATAATAATAATAATAATAATAATAATAATAATAATAATAATAATAATAATAATAATAATAATAATAATAATAATAATAATAATAATAATAATAATAATAATAATAATAATAATAATAATAATAATAATAATAATAATAATAATAATAATAATAATAATAATAATAATAATAATAATAATAATAATAATAATAATAATAATAATAATAATAATAATAATAATAATAATAATAATAATAATAATAATAATAATAATAATAATAATAATAATAATAATAATAATAATAATAATAATAATAATATACTACTAAATTAATAGTTAACAACATACTACGTAACACCCAAACCCACGAAAAACCTCAAGACTTCGCGAACCCGAAACAGCCACAACCAGACCAAACAACAGCCTCCCTGACACCCTACGCCGGCTCCTGACCTAGCCCCTGACGCCACCAGGCTCACCTCTGAGCCACGGTGGTCCAGGGGAGGGGTACTTGGCCGTCGACTTGCCCAGCCACCACCAGACGACCGTGAGAAAAAAACCCAGAACCACCCACTGCTACCCTACTCCCCACGCGACAACCCAATCGAAAGCTGCTATAAATCTGACACAAACCACCTATAACCACCCCGATAACCACCCATCCCTCGTCGTGACTACACTCTATATATAGACCCTACTAACTACATAAAACAACCGCATAAGGGCAACCAAAATAAGTCGCAAAATCATATGTTCATAAAAGCTCTGTTCAGAACGATAACGCTGTTTTCTGACTCCTGCGATAAACGACCGTTTCTGGTGGTCTTAGGTGGTCACAGACGACACAACTATGGTCTAAAAACAACTACTACACATCCTAGGTTGTTATTATACGAAAACAGAGTTATAATATAGTCATTATCGAAATTAAAGCATTAAAACGAAGGAAAACGAAGCTAGAACGTGAACTGTTGTGAACATACTTACTTCTATGGCAATTCGAGCAGCCCTAACACCCCCAGATGACCGTATAAACCCTTATCCCTTGCGCGGTGTTGTGACGGCTGAGTGTTTAAGGTGTTTTCAGAGTCTCGTTTTAGGTCAGCGATGGGGTTTCTTTTGTTTAAATAGGGCGGCAGGTATAGGGATTGGTGGGGTTTGCTGGGGTTTGCTTAAACGTAAATTGTAGATAGGTTAAGTATTGGTGGGTTGCGTGTGGGTTTATACGGTCAACAAGGCCCACGTGACTATTATCATACTATCATACTATCATGCTATTTTACACTACACACATACGATTAAAATATAAAACACGTATTCGATAATTAATTAGCATGTAACGATCAATACTTTACTACTCAAACCAAATAATTACTCCGTACTTTAAATAATTCATAGCAAAATACGGAGTTAAATAAGTCATAATTAATATATGAAATAAATATAAAATATGAAATATATTTAATTAAAAAAAATATATGATCGAAATAAAGAAAATACAAATGAAATATCATTTTATGAAATAATCATCAAATATAAAAAAAAACGATTATGAAATACGAATTAATCGTAGAAATACGATTTATAAAATAACAATAGTTTACGTAAAATACTTTATAAACATTCCATTTGAAATACTTGCATAAAGCAGGGTTTTACTGCCGTTGACCGAGACTAAAACACGGGGTATTACAGTCTTCCCTCCTTAAAATGAACTTCGTCCCGAAGTTCGCCACCCCATAACGGTAAGGAAACATATAACAAACAGGAAACAATCACAAGTAGCACTTATATAGACTTTGAAACACGAAATGTTATATTCTACCCTTGTTAAGAAAACTTTGTCCCCAAAGTATAACGCATAACTTAAATTAAAAGATAATTCACAAATCACAATATAATGCATAACAAAAGTAAACATGATTATCCAATATATTCAACAAGTACGACATATCAATTTACCATGTTATATCAACTACCATACCACAAGCCATTGAGATTTTACAATCCTATCCACCTTAAGACATGGTTACGTCCCCGTAACCTCATTATAAAATTTTACATCCAATGCTCAAGAAGATCAGCGAAACAACAGGCATAATTCATCAGATAAGTTAATTACACTATAAGGGAAACTATTATTCGACTTTTAAAGCAACAAAACATACTCGTCAATTTCATATTAAGCAGTAAAACAACATCAAGGTAATGAACACTTATATGATCTTGAAAATTATTAACACAACATAACATATTTGCACTAATGTAAACAAGCAGCTAACTCAGGGTTCATACTCATATTATAGAAGCAAAATCATATATATGCACACAGGTTTTTTTTTTGTTTTTTTTTTTGTTTTTTTTTTTTAAAGTCATTATGCAATTATTTAATTAATGTAATTAAACACGGAGTCATAGATTAGCAAGTCAGCTCAGCATTTCTAGGTACAATTAAATTAAAATCACATAAGTACATTTCCCATCTACTCAAATTACATCATTTATCATGAAATCAGTAATAAGTATAGCTTGCAAAATAAGAGGTTTATATCATATAATAAAGTTCATGATCATATGATATGCCTACGGTTCATGCCAATAATGTCATATCAGGATATCTCAGGGTTGCATCACATAATTCATATTTGATTAGGCTTTATATTGAAAACTCACATAACTTACAATTTCACAACAAACATCATGTTGCAACTCCCAAAAATCATAATTAAATATCCGCTTAGCTAATTGTGAGTTACTATGGTTTTTAGAAAATAAAAGGAATTAACTGATCATAGTAAAAAAAAAAGAATCAATTGCAAAGCTCAAGAAACTTATTTGTGACAAATTTTACAACTTAGTTGGTCTGAACAAAACTTTACAACACTTAGACCGAAATTTGACCAACTTGTAAAAATCACTATTAAATAACGACTCAATAAGATTATGCATAAACAGTAGTCACGTTGTAAATGATTCCCAACACCATGAGTCAAAAACAGAACTGTGCAGTAACAATCTGAACACTGTTAACCAAAATATTTATTTCCTTCAAAATATAAGTCGTTTTAACATGAAGTCAAAATCATAAGAAAGCTAACTCATAAGGTCATCATACATAAAATTTACACATTCATATAGAGAACACGTTTTAAACGACAGTCCGTACAAATAGGCAACATTCTGGGAAATTATTACACGTTGGTTACTTTCATATTTCACATTATTACTTTACATCGTCATATTAAAACACAACTATTCTCAAAAACATGTTGACGCATATATTGAAGCATAGAAATGACATTGCATCATATTAATATTTATTCATTATTTTAATTTATACTTGCCCTCAAGAAAGCAGTAAAGATTGCGAACTGAAATATAGGATCAACTAATTAAATAAACATTTATACATGTATATACAAATGTAACACCTAACTATATGACATTCATGGCTTGGGGCAACACATTCCGCATATCACTAGACATGGATTACTATAACATTTAAATCTGTTCATTCATAATCAATTTCAAGATGATATATATTACATAGTTACGATAGTCATTTGATAACCAGATATCATATGAAAATTCCTAAACCCCGAAATCATCTGATAATATCACTTCAATCATTGTTTAATAAATATACAACCATTCTCTAAAATTTCAATGCAATCATTCAGATCAATCAGCATTTCAATATCTGTCATATTCTTCTAATACACATCATCATGCAAGTCAAGCTTATATTTCAACTCATATTCAAAACTTATGTTCTCAATACTTGGAAACCATATATCTCAGTCAATCATTCAATATAATTCCCATACAACACAGATCTCCAACCATATTTCACATCATACTCACCTCATTGCTTTTTTTATTTTTTTTTTTATTTTTTTTTTTTTTTTGCGCAAACGTTAGTACAATATATATATATTGGGTCCTGTCCTTTATTCTATACTACCCACGCTCTACATCTCTCATGGGTGACCAGGCTAGACTGAAAGGGCCAGTGGTTTGGTTTGAGGGGCCCCCTAACTCATCCAAATCCTGGGGCTCCTAACAGTTACTAGCCTGGGGTTCATTTTATTTAGACACTCCTATGTTCATTATTTCCAATTTAATTTAGGCTGAGGATCGTTCGCTCTGATACCACTTTGTAACACCCCCATTTATTTAAGAGCCTTTAGCAAGACCTTCTCAAATAAATAGAGCTGTTACCATCTCGGAATGACCGAGGTAGTGAATAACAAGTAAACAAACCAAAGTACTTTATATAAAAACTGATTAAATTTAAACTTTTAATATTCCAACGATTACACAAAGAATAAAAGTACAACTGATAACATCTAACTATGTGATCTAATTCTAAGTAGGTCCAAGCCATGTCTCTCTCTCCTTGCCCAAGCTCCTAGTCCACCTGTTTCCGACCTGTAGAATCTACTCCCCATTCCGGATCATCGTAGGTGTACACGAATACACTGTCAACCTCGCGGTTGAGTAAGGTAACACAAAAGTAAATAATGCAACAAATATGATATGCAATGCCATTGGTTACTCGAGCTCAACAACAATCTCAATCTCAAACCCGTAACTCCCAGCCATACCGAACCTCCCGGCAGACTATAATCGGCCGTCGCCGAACACCAGCTCAAAAGCTGATAAGACACCAGGCCTGGTCTGCAGAACCACCCTGGGCTTTATATCAGAACACTATCTGATTCACAAAATCTCAGTAACCAATGCATATGCATGCTCATAAATACCACAATATAAATATTTAATCATGCTATCAAATACTGATATACTCATGCCATTGCAATTAATCCACAATCAATCCAACCATATCATTCTTATATAATTCATGCTTGCATCCATCACATATAAGGCAACATCCTTTCATAACACATCACAGAGTAAACATCCATTCACATCAGTTCATAAAGTATAGAGTCAGTGTATCCTACCTGGAATAGCAACTCTGGAATACGAACCACCGTCTTAGTAATACTCCACCTCAAATTCCGTTCCTATACATATTACTAAATATTAAATTCTATTCATGCAATCAACTAACTATGATTGACCAACCATTGACTTACCAACAACATATTACTTACTAAATATAGTACCTACTAAAATAGCACCCAACGGAAAACAATTATTACTAATTAATTAGAACTTACTAATTATAGACTTGCCAAAAATAGCTTATGATAACAACATAAATAATTAAGAATAAGCTAAATAACATACTAATTGTCAAGATATGAATAAAGCACTAACACTATTGTATGACTAACATAGAAGTATTATTCCAATCCAAAAAAATGTCACCATTTAAAATTCATAAACAACCACTAAATTGACATAGTAATAATAATAATACTTAAAGAAGGTAATAATAATAATAATAATAATAATAATAATAATAATAATAATTATAATAATAATAATAATAATAATAATAATAATAATATACTACTAAATTAATAGTTAGCAACATACTACGTAACACCCAAACCCACGAAAAACCTCAAGACTTCGCGAAGCCGAAACAGCCACAACCAGACCAAACAACAGCCTGCCTGACACCCTACGCCGGCTCCTGACGCCACCAGGCTCACCTCTGAGCCACGGTGGTTCCAGGAGAGGGGTCCTTGGCCGTCGACTTGCCCAGCCACCACCAGACGACCGTGAGAAAAAAACCCAGAACCACCCACTGCTACCCTACTCCTCACGCGACAACCCAATCGAAAGCTGCTATAAATCTGACACAAACCACCTATAACCACCCCGATAACCACCCATCCCTCGTCGTGACTACACTCTATATATAGACCCTACTAACTACATAAAACAACCGCATAAGGGCAACCAAAATAAGTCGCAAAATCATATGTTCATAAAAGCTCTGTTCAGAACGATAACGCTGTTTTCTGACTCCTGCGATAAACGACCGTTTCTGGTGGTCTTAGGTGGTCATAGACGACACAACTATGGTCTAAAAACAACTACTAGACATCCTAGATTGTTATTATACGAAAACAGAGTTATAATATAGTCATTATCGAAATTAAAGCATTAAAACGAAGGAAAACGAAGCTAGAACGTGAACTGCTGTGAACATACTTACTTCTATGACAATTCGAGCAGCCCTAACACCCCCAGATGACCGTATAAACCCTTCTCCCTTGCGCGGTGCTGTGACGGCTGAGTGTTTAAGGTGTTTTCAGAGTCTCGTTTTAGGTCAGCGATGGGGTTTCTTTTGTTTAAATAGGGCGGCAGGTATAGGGATTGGTGGGGTTTGCTGGGGTTTGCTTAAACGTAAATTGTAGGTAGGTTAAGTATTGGTGGGCTGCGTGTGGGTTTATACGGTCAACAAGGCCCACGTGACTATTATCATACTATCATACTATCATGCTATTTTACACTACACACATACGATTAAAATATAAAACACGTATTCGATAATTAATTAGCATGTAACGATCAATACTTTACTACTCAAACCAAATAAATACTCCGTACTTTAAATAAGTCATAGCAAAATACGGAGTTAAATAAGTCATAATTAAAATATGAAATAAATATAAAATATGAAATATATTTAATTAAAAAAAATATATTATCGAAATAAAGAAAATACAAATGAAATATCATTTTATGAAATAATCATCAAATATAAAAAAAACGATTATGAAATACGAATTAATCGTAGAAATACGATTTATAAAATAACAATAGTTTACGTAAAATACTTTATAAACATTCCATTTGAAATACTTGCATAAAGTAGGGTTTTACTGCCGTTGACTGAGACTAAAACACGGGGTATTACATGTTTGATAATGATTTCAAGACTTAACTACAAAATTAAACATTGAAGATATTAAACACTTATCGTTTTTAATTTACTTGTAAACATTTTAATCAAGTTAAGGCATCTATAAAATGACCTCTATCCAATTTTATAAATGATTCGAAGACCCAAACCCTGTACCACCAAAATCATGAAACACTGGAACTTCGACTCAATGATATGGTTTGGTGGGTTAACTTTTAACCGGTTCTACCCTAGAACTCTTTGTCGACGAAAAAAATCATTATTTATTTATCTTAGCCCGGAACACATTGACCACTGGCCCTCTACACTTCTGTTGAGTACAAACCAAATTTCTATTGCATCGAGATTCGATCCGCCCACTGGCCTAAATCCACCTCATCGCCCCATTTATCCTATGTAATGGGGTTCGTGCTACCCACTGGACTAACACCACCCCATGAAATAGAAGTTCATGGGTTCTACTATTTGGTAAGGCTAATCTCAATTGTTTTAATAAAATAGAGGTCTTGTTAATTTATTATCTACCGCCTTTTAAGTGAATTCAATTGGTGAACTTAATAATTTTAATTGTCACGGTTGTTATTAACGATTATTCTGATATTCATGTTTATGGCGATTTGGCTATGCATGGAAACATATAAATAAAGCAAATTAAAAGCAATAAAGCAATAAAATCCTAGTATGACCTTCATAATAATAGAAAATCTCATTAACTATTACAAATTCGGAATCCAACTCCTTGGTCCCTTGAACTGCAAAAGCACGCCATCCAAGAAAACACCGTCTTGACGGAACTCCTTTTCGTATGGCACCGTCTTTTGGATTCTCCGAAATTACAATAAAATAATACAACTAATCTATTGTAAAACATAAATTTAAATCTATTAAATTACAAACCCGTGATTCGAGATCACATAAATTACAACCGAATCAATATTCCCTTACATTATGGGTAATATTGATAAAAAACTAAGGCCATACTAAGAAAAATTACATATTTCCAAATCTACAACCCCTATAAATGTGCAAACTTGGTAAATTATGAACAGTAGGCCAGTAACTTTCGTGCCTGGCATGTGATGATTAGCGTCGCCTTTGTCATCTTCTTCCTTCAGCCCTTATAAATATCGGAACATTCATGCTCTGTTTTTTGTTTAAAAGGTAATTGTCTGTTTTCCTTTAGTCTGTTGTTTTTACCTTTCGTTGGGTTTCTGTAAAACCCCTCGCGAAAGCGAAAATATAAACATACAAAAGTACTAAAAATGCAGCGGAATTAAAACTTTTTAACATAACTAACATGCGAGGTGAATTAAAAACTGTAACTGAAAGTAAAATACATATACAAACAGCCTGGGATGGTACATCCCTACAGGCACTCAACTGAAATGTAAACTAAGTCTAGCTAACGTAAACGTGTAAGTCAATCGATGAATAGGATCATCGCTCGCTAGCTCCATGCAACCCTCTGCCAACCACCTGTCATGTACCTACATACATGTAAACATGTACGCCACAATCAGTGGGGAGTGACTAGAGTTCTCCTAGCCACCTTTTGTGACAACACGTAACACATAAAACAATACAGAATACTCCAACATATATCAACATGTGAAGCATAAACATCTCATCAACTGATCTCATATTATCATGCAAACTCTAGTGCACGGCTCTCAACCAACTTCATAAACCGTTAGGAAGGAGAGCCGGTTTCCCTACTGGTTACCCAATCGGGGGGTCTTTCAATCCAACTATTTATGAAACTGATCATAGAGTCATCCAATGCCTTGGATGAACAAACTATATCTCAAACAATATAAACATCAACTTCATCATGCATATCTGACACTGTACCAACCTAGTCAAGCAGATATAACATAAGCACTGGCAATGGGTCCAGAGGTGAACTTAACACATATCCCACTACCAAACAATGTCGGGTCCAGAGGTGAACTTAACACATATCCCAACATGCAAATCAAGTAAAGGGTCCAGAGGTGAACTTAACACATATCCCTATACATACAATTCGAGAGAAGGGTCCAGAGGTGAGCTTAACACATATCCCTAATCGCAATCAGTAATGGGTCCAGAGGTGAGCTTAACACATATCCCACTACAAACAAATGTCGGGTCCAGAGGTGAGCTTAACACATATCCCAACATACATCCATAAGCAAAGGGTCCAGAGGTGAGCTTAACACATATCCCAATGCTACAAACAAGTATTGGGTCCAGAGGTGAGCTTAACACATATCCCAATACACAGCTATCGCACAACGGGTCCAGAGGTGAGCTTAACACATATCCCGTGTACGACAACCGATCACGTGTCAGGTCCAGAGGTGAGCTTAACACATATCCTGACACGCCACAAGCAGAACACATAACGGGTCCAGAGGTGAACTTAACACATATCCCGTCACGCGACATATAAAACACGTAGTGGGTCCAGAGGTGAGCTTAACACATATCCCACCACGCGACAACCAATGTAACCACTAACATCCAAAGGTAGAAACTAACCTATAGTTCTAACTTCTTAAACCTCTAATCAACACTTAATTGATCCCGGGAACTAAGACGAGGGAGAGCCGGTTTCCCTTTCGGTTACCCGACCGGGGGGTCTCTATCCTTACTCCATTCCCGAACCCAATATAGTGTTGCCCGCACACCGGGGACCTCAAATACATGTCACGGGTATACAAAACGAATTTCAATTAAAACCGATCAACCGTTTAAAAGTTACGATCGAAAACCATAAAACAGCCTTCAGGGATTCCCAGCCGGTCGGCAGGCAGCCGGTCGGCCGGCTGGCAATCTCCTCAGCCTAAGCCCTTTTCAAAAACAATGAAACATCACCAAGGACTCCCAGCCGGTCGGCAGGCAGCCGGTCGGCCGGCTGGGACTCCATTTCCCTAGCCTTCTCTATTTTGTAAACAACCCATATGCACTCCCAGTCGGCTGGCAGGCGGCCGGTCTGCCGGCTGGGCTCCCTTTCTTCCTAAGTTCTCGCAAAGCAAACACCATACAAATGACTACCAGCCGGTCGGCAGGCAGCCGGTCGGCCGGCTGGCAGTCCAAGGCCAACATTCCAAAAATTACGAAAACACACAAATGCTCTCCCAGCCGGTCGACCGGCGGCCGGTCGGTCGACCGGCTCAGAGAGCCTGATCAGAATTTCGCAAAATCGCAACATGTTGAAAACTACATAAATCGACCTACAAACTTCAAAATTGCTACACATGATGTTTACTCAACATTATTAATCATCAATTACATCCTATCTAGCAGCAAACAAGTCCCATAACAATCCTCAAACGAATTTAACAAGTATCCGTCGCAATTTGTGAAAAACTGAAAATGAACTTAAGAACACATAACAACATCTTAGAACATGAATTCTTCACATATTAAACATCCTAAACATGTTACTATGTCCTTTGAACAATGAACATCAATAAAATCAGAAGCTAAACAAGATAACACAACAAACATGCTAATATACACATAAAGGCCGAGTTATCTCATTATCGTCACCTTTTAGCTTCTTAAACCAACATGAATCCGACTCCAAGCTGCTCCTTTTGTCCAAGTCCGCACTAGAAACACAACAAACCCATTAAATCTCGAAAAACGTGACCTTAGAGTCACGGCCAGATTATAAGACGGAATTATTTTGGGTAAAAACTTACCTAGAAAGATGGAGGGCGAGAAGAGGAATCCGTGGCCGCGAAAATCGTCTCAATCGGATAAGAAATGAGGATTTTATGAGAGTTTTAAGGTTTGGAGGAGAAAACTAAAATGGTGTTTGTTACAAATCTGAAAAATGAAATGAAGGAGGGAGGTAGAAGATGGTGGGGTTAGGGTTTTGTGAGGAAAAAGAAGGAAAATGGGTCCATTAACAAGTTAGGCCCATATGACAAGTTTTAAGACGGTTTAAGCTAAAAACACCGACTCAAGGTAACTATAAACTTAAGACGATATAAATATTTCCGGACTATGAAATTAAATTGCTAAGACGTAAATTACGCAATTAATTAGAATCTTATTTAAATCCTTCTAAATATTCCCACATAAATTAATCGGTTATTTAAATGAAATACCAAGAATTACGAAATATAAATTATTTCTCGAACTTGAACTTAAAATCTTTAAACTTCCGAATCCCGAAATATTGGGATGTTACAATCACCCCATCTTTCAAAAAGTTTCGTCCTCGAAACTTGAAAACAGAAGTAGGTACGAAAATAACTTTAACTACCAAAACGTACTACCTGGGTTATGGTAACCCAAAACTTTATCTTTCAAAAATTTCCCAGAAGAAAAAGATTTTAAGGCACCAGTCTCTGTCAGTGGACATTGGGATTCTCGTTACGTATTCAAGAGTCCGACATTCCAAATCTGAGACAAGTCCCAAATTTAAATCAGTCAAAATTCAAAATTTAGATTGATTCGGTGTTGATAAGCACAGCACAGGTTATCAGACGTCTCCAATAACAAGTTCCAGTGGCAATCAACGCTGAAATCCCTCAAAGTTGTAAAACATTCGGCTCTTTCAAACCAGGTTTCCTTCAAAATTAACTTTTATTCTCAAATTCTTGAAAGAGTAAAATTGTAAAAATGACAAAAGGTTACCTCCAACGGAAGAGAAAGTAGTTTCCAACTCCAAAAGCAGTAAGATTTTCCAAAAACAGCAAATTAGAGTCAACAATAGGGAAACGAATTTCAAAAACAGTCGCTGGGAGCGCAGAAATAGTCATAGAGATTACCTTCGACACGAAAGATTAAGAGTTCCTAGTTTCACAGCTGACAGAACGTACAAGGAAGGATCGAAGGAATGAAACAACCAGGTTAGAGGTCAAGGAAAACAGTAACTCTTGCTAAACATGGGGTCACTAATCACTCGATCCATAATCAAAGCATCGTTACACGATTCCCAATATATCCCTAGCAGGGCAATTCAAGTGATCTATAGACTCTCAATGGTTTCACGATCCCTCTTATCATTATCTCATCCACAGAACAAGGTATTCCTCAACAAGAAGTCTTCCAACACTCTGAACCGGGATTCTATTACCATAACAACGAACCTCGAAACCCAAGATATGGTATTCATCATCCTATAACCTTAAATTTTAACGGTTCGATCCTAGCAAACCTATTCCACAAGGCTCGATATAAAAAAATTCCCAAATTTTATTACCACAATGAACATTCAAACCAAGATCTTACTAAGGTAGCAACTCTTAAATCCTCTGGTTTCAACCACTTACCAACAATATACATCCCAAAGAAAGGGTTCCAAATAAGTAACAACTTTCACTCCTACGGTTTCAATAAGGTTTAGTTATTCGCATTCTGAAGTTCCCGAATGATATTCATGAACACTTATAAGTTACAAATTTCTACTCCATGATTACCTCAGACATCAATGGTTACCTGTCAACCACTCATGAAGCGTTATTAAGCCAACAAACTTCCATTATTCCACAGCTATCAAAAACAATCCACCTAACAGTGGGGCATCTTACAATTTCTTTAAGTATCTCAATAGGTAAACGCTGAGGTTCAATAAGTAACCTACGGTCAAACACTCAGTCAACTCCATAAGTCAAATCGTAAATGTCTCAACATTCTCACACCGTTACCAATAACTCTCGTTCCTCAAGTATGTGGTCCTTTCTGCATTACAAAAATTCCTCAAGATTAAGTAGCACTAACTTACCTCATTCAACCAATTAACCACATCATCATTATCCAAGGTACATTCCTCTAAATTCATCTAGAACTCCAAGCATCTTATTCAAATCCTCAAATGGTACTTCAAAATCTACAAATACCACTTACGCACCGACCCATCGTACATGGAACTCTCAAGACGGTACACTATCCAACATCGCTCGAACACTATTCTCACCAACTCTCTCAACCAAATCCTGACAACGCACACCAAACATTCCTCAAGGCATGTATCTCTACCCCGAGAACAGGTCGATCTCGCCACTAATCTAAATGAAAAGGAACAAGGCTCACAGAAGATGAGATCAGATGAGATACGAACTTTAAGGGCAAACATGATACAGATCTCGAGAGAGTCCTAAGAAACGATTCGAGGAGCAACGAGATGACCAGGTAACAAACTTTAGGCTATGGACTCCAATAAAATTGAAGCCATGATCAGAAGGAGAAGCAAAGGAGGGGAAAGGCGAGAAGCGAAATGAAATAAACGATTACGGACATCTCCCAAGGTGCAGGTCTCTCACCATTCTCTCGGGGTTCTCACTTCTTACTTTCCACATCAAGTCATTCAATTATCGGTTCTCACGAACAATTCCTCTAATGATTCATATATCCTTATCTTCCAAACTTTAAACGATATCACCATTACAACTACCTATTCCCAAAAGTTTGAGATGTCTCATCTCTGCTAGTCCCTCAAATGACAATTCAATAACACTTTCAGGTCATCACCCCTAAATGCTATATCCACTTTAATTACTTACTTCACTGTCCACAAGTTAACAATTTTTAATCATCAAGTTTCTGAACTTTCATCTCCAAATGAACTTCTCTATTCCATCCACATACCGTGGTGCATCCTTAAATTTCTCTTAAGTCCTCCATTAGGCAAACGCTAAAATCCATTAAACAACCTAGGGTCAAGTAGTGATTCACTTCTCCTAAGCTTAAGTCAAAACTCTTCAAGTATTCAACCATTATAGCCAATGATTCACATTCCTAAACAACGGACCTTTCTCAACTTAATCACTCACCTAAATCAAGTGATACTAACTCACTTAACTCATCTATTCTTTTTCATTAACATCTTAAGCCTATTCTTCTAGGTCGGTCTATATCCTCAAGTATCTTATCTAACTCCTTAAACAGTACTCTTCAATCCTCATATTTTCACAATCTAAGCATGGTTCTCAAGATTAAGTTCCACCGAATACTAAGTAAACAACTCAACCTTCAAGCCGGTATCCTATCACTCACTTTCACTCTCCCAATTGGATAGACAACTAGACCCTGAGATCACCAAAACATGTCTCTTGATACCTCTTAAGTTATTCCTCAAATAACAATATTTCTCATAACACAGCTTACGATTATCCTAAGACTAGTTCCTCCAAATCAATTAAAAGGGAAGATTACCTAGGGGCACTTTAAGAAAGCAAGCAACAAGGTTAAGCTGAAAAGATATGAAGATCTGTTCAAGTGAGATAGACAAATATTCTAAAAGAAGGATGTGCATTCGAAGTTATCAAAGAAGGTGATGCACAAAGAAAAAGGAGTATCTTCAAGGTTCAGAAACATTCTCCAACAATAGCACGAATCTTCTATCTTCGGTAGGAATTCCGATCTCCACCGCCAAATGGATAAGCCCACGGTTCGTCGATCGAAAGATATAAAAGTGAAGTAAATGACAATCAACAAACACGTTAGAGCCTAATAAGAGCAATCACAAAACAGACTACAATATAAGTCCTTAAATCTACCCATCTCTCATTCCTTATTTGTTTATTTGGTCAAGTTAAGGTTGGGGTTACATGAGTGCGTCGGGAGCAATAATGCTCTGATACCAACTGTAAAACCCCTCGCGAAAGCGAAAATATAAACATACAAAAGTACTAAAAATGCAGCGGAATTAAAACTTTTTAACATAACTAACATGCGAGGTGAATTAAAAACTGTAACTGAAAGTAAAATACATATACAAACAGCCTGGGATGGTACATCCCTACAGGCACTCAACTGAAATGTAAACTAAGTCTAGCTAACGTAAACGTGTAAGTCAATCGATGAATAGGATCATCGCTCGCTAGCTCCATGCAACCCTCTGCCAACCACCTGTCATGTACCTACATACATGTAAACATGTACGCCACAATCAGTGGGGAGTGACTAGAGTTCTCCTAGCCACCTTTTGTGACAACACGTAACACATAAAACAATACAGAATACTCCAACATATATCAACATGTGAAGCATAAACATCTCATCAACTGATCTCATATTATCATGCAAACTCTAGTGCACGGCTCTCAACCAACTTCATAAACCGTTAGGAAGGAGAGCCGGTTTCCCTACTGGTTACCCAATCGGGGGGTCTTTCAATCCAACTATTTATGAAACTGATCATAGAGTCATCCAATGCCTTGGATGAACAAACTATATCTCAAACAATATAAACATCAACTTCATCATGCATATCTGACACTGTACCAACCTAGTCAAGCAGATATAACATAAGCACTGGCAATGGGTCCAGAGGTGAACTTAACACATATCCCACTACCAAACAATGTCGGGTCCAGAGGTGAACTTAACACATATCCCAACATGCAAATCAAGTAAAGGGTCCAGAGGTGAACTTAACACATATCCCTATACATACAATTCGAGAGAAGGGTCCAGAGGTGAGCTTAACACATATCCCTAATCGCAATCAGTAATGGGTCCAGAGGTGAGCTTAACACATATCCCACTACAAACAAATGTCGGGTCCAGAGGTGAGCTTAACACATATCCCAACATACATCCATAAGCAAAGGGTCCAGAGGTGAGCTTAACACATATCCCAATGCTACAAACAAGTATTGGGTCCAGAGGTGAGCTTAACACATATCCCAATACACAGCTATCGCACAACGGGTCCAGAGGTGAGCTTAACACATATCCCGTGTACGACAACCGATCACGTGTCAGGTCCAGAGGTGAGCTTAACACATATCCTGACACGCCACAAGCAGAACACATAACGGGTCCAGAGGTGAACTTAACACATATCCCGTCACGCGACATATAAAACACGTAGTGGGTCCAGAGGTGAGCTTAACACATATCCCACCACGCGACAACCAATGTAACCACTAACATCCAAAGGTAGAAACTAACCTATAGTTCTAACTTCTTAAACCTCTAATCAACACTTAATTGATCCCGGGAACTAAGACGAGGGAGAGCCGGTTTCCCTTTCGGTTACCCGACCGGGGGGTCTCTATCCTTACTCCATTCCCGAACCCAATATAGTGTTGCCCGCACACCGGGGACCTCAAATACATGTCACGGGTATACAAAACGAATTTCAATTAAAACCGATCAACCGTTTAAAAGTTACGATCGAAAACCATAAAACAGCCTTCAGGGATTCCCAGCCGGTCGGCAGGCAGCCGGTCGGCCGGCTGGCAATCCCCTCAGCCTAAGCCCTTTTCAAAAACAATGAAACATCACCAAGGACTCCCAGCCGGTCGGCAGGCAGCCGGTCGGCCGGCTGGGACTCCATTTCCCTAGCCTTCTCTATTTTGTAAACAACCCATATGCACTCCCAGTCGGCTGGCAGGCGGCCGGTCTGCCGGCTGGGCTCCCTTTCTTCCTAAGTTCTCGCAAAGCAAACACCATACAAATGACTACCAGCCGGTCGGCAGGCAGCCGGTCGGCCGGCTGGCAGTCCAAGGCCAACATTCCAAAAATTACGAAAACACACAAATGCTCTCCCAGCCGGTCGACCGGCGGCCGGTCGGTCGACCGGCTCAGAGAGCCTGATCAGAATTTCGCAAAATCGCAACATGTTGAAAACTACATAAATCGACCTACAAACTTCAAAATTGCTACACATGATGTTTACTCAACATTATTAATCATCAATTACATCCTATCTAGCAGCAAACAAGTCCCATAACAATCCTCAAACGAATTTAACAAGTATCCGTCGCAATTTGTGAAAAACTGAAAATGAACTTAAGAACACATAACAACATCTTAGAACATGAATTCTTCACATATTAAACATCCTAAACATGTTACTATGTCCTTTGAACAATGAACATCAATAAAATCAGAAGCTAAACAAGATAACACAACAAACATGCTAATATACACATAAAGGCCGAGTTATCTCATTATCGTCACCTTTTAGCTTCTTAAACCAACATGAATCCGACTCCAAGCTGCTCCTTTTGTCCAAGTCCGCACTAGAAACACAACAAACCCATTAAATCTCGAAAAACGTGACCTTAGAGTCACGGCCAGATTATAAGACGGAATTATTTTGGGTAAAAACTTACCTAGAAAGATGGAGGGCGAGAAGAGGAATCCGTGGCCGCGAAAATCGTCTCAATCGGATAAGAAATGAGGATTTTATGAGAGTTTTAAGGTTTGGAGGAGAAAACTAAAATGGTGTTTGTTACAAATCTGAAAAATGAAATGAAGGAGGGAGGTAGAAGATGGTGGGGTTAGGGTTTTGTGAGGAAAAAGAAGGAAAATGGGTCCATTAACAAGTTAGGCCCATATGACAAGTTTTAAGACGGTTTAAGCTAAAAACACCGACTCAAGGTAACTATAAACTTAAGACGATATAAATATTTCCGGACTATGAAATTAAATTGCTAAGACGTAAATTACGCAATTAATTAGAATCTTATTTAAATCCTTCTAAATATTCCCACATAAATTAATCGGTTATTTAAATGAAATACCAAGAATTACGAAATATAAATTATTTCTCGAACTTGAACTTAAAATCTTTAAACTTCCGAATCCCGAAATATTGGGATGTTACAGTTTCTTTATTAATTTCTTAAACTTGTTGAAGTTTAATTATGTTGCTTTCGTTAAGATTATTAATTGAGTTTACCGATAAATAATGCTTCCTAATCGGCCCCTGTTTACACTGTTGTTAGGTGGATTTCCATTGTCTGTTTCTTAGCCTGGTGTTTTTGAATTCCGTTTTGTCTCTCTATTCTTTCTTCTCATCTGCTTGAGTTTAATTATGCTGTAATCAATAATCGGTCCGTGTTTTCTTTAGAAATAATATTTGCTAATCGTTCCTTGTTTTCTCTGTTTTAGGTGGTCAGAGTGTGATTCGGTATGCCTATGACTAACGTTGATAAGGTGCATTACCTTCACGAACGGATTGATGGTATTGTTAATGGATTTCGTCCCTTGTTCCATCGTTTGATGGTTGTTCTGAACAACGATGTTATTTGGAATCTCATGAGGCGGGAGGGTTTCGGTCTTTCATCATTGGAATTGACAATGACTCGCCGGTACAAGGTTCAAAGACCTGTTATTCCTGATGAGAATATAACTAAGGGTATGTTTAATACGCTTTGCTTTAATTATAAGTATGATTCAGTTTCTTTGCTTTTAGGACTTTTGACAAACTTTCCTTGGCTGTTCTGCAAATCCTCTTCATGTATTTGATAATTTTGCTACTTCTTCTCAACTGCTTAATATCTTTGTTTCTTAATCTTTTAACCAGTTTAGTCGTCCTGGGAAATCTTGTTTTTTGAATTCCATTGAATTAGTTACCTGGTTATTGGTTGAGATTACATATTCTGTGATTTAAGGAGTTCCGATTTACTTATTGGTACTGTTCTGCTTAGTTTCTTTATCTATATATGCTTGCTCTTTTATGTATTGTCAGCTGCATATTCTATTTATTTTTTGATCTTTACACATCTTTTATCAACTTGAGAGTTCTCACTTTCTGATTTAAATTGAATTGGTTATCTGATTATTGATTGTGCTTACATAGTCTGTGATTTAGGGACTTTTGGTTTGACTTTTGTTGCTGCTCGCTGATGAAATTGATTTAGTTACCTGATTATTGATTATGCTTGGTGTCAATACTTAAATAGTTAACCTAATTATTTATACTGCTCGCATATTATGTGATTGACATTATTTAGGTTAATTGACACAGTTGTGTTATTGTGTTACACAGAAGTTGTTGCGATGAAAAGGGTTTAATTAAGCAACTTAGAGGTTGAGGTTGTTGAGTTCTTCAAGAGATGTGAAACTATTGTTCCTCATATAACTCTATATCATCTATGCATGGCTACAGGTGAGGTTTTCGGAACGAACTTTAACAAGCTTGATATATATGAAATCTATTATAGTCATCTGGAAGAAGAGTTATGGAAGCCAAATTGTTCCTCGTCTGATGGTTGTTCTACGGATTAGGGGTTATAGTGGTTTAGTGACTCTCCCTGATGAAATTGTGATGTATTATCTTAGTTGTTGTGTGATTATTTGTGGGTGGAGGTTGCGTTTCAATCTCTATGGAGATGTGATTTGTTTTGCAACGTTGCTGTAATATCTGGTGCTGTATTTTTTAACATATGTTTAATAGAAGTTTTAGTTAATTTAAAATGTATAATTGTCTTATCCGCAAACTATAATGATAATGGTGTATTCAGAAACTTATCATTTATTACTGAAATCTTTGGTCTTGATATTGTAGGGTGTTTGCATAGGTAAGTAGGGGTGTTGTCTCGTCAGGAGACCTTACTTTTGCCCATACTCTAAGTACTAACAACCACTATAGTAGTATTGTTTATCTAAGTTTGCAAGCAACTTAAAAAGTATGGAGATATTTCCACTGTACACTTTTATGTACTATATTATGGAAGCATAAGCTGAGATTGTGTCTGTCCATTTACTAAGCTGATTATTATAGCTAATGATGAAAATTTTAAGCAATGTCTATACAGTCTTCCTATGTTGATAGATGGCTTTTGGTTAATTCTGAGTATTGTTGAACAATTACGATGGCTTGCTTTGTTACACGCAACTGGAATTATATATAACTATCAATTATGATAGATGATGATAGACATTTCTGGTACATTGTTGTTTATTTGTTCATATAAATACCTTTACCAGTTTCGCTATTGAAGGATTGATATGGGTTGCGCGACCATTGCTATCGGGAGGTTGTATGTTGAACTCATGTGTTACATGGTTCTGCGTTGGAGAGTTGTCTGTTAGATGTGTATAATTGCGGATATTATTTATGTCATCTTCTGAATACACACAATCGGCGATCTTATTTATAAGATTTTTGTCCATCCCAGATGTATTTTTTTATAAAAAAAAAGGTCTTGTAGTTCGACTGACTCATTTCCACATGTTTGTAATTCGCCTTTGGTAAAAGACATAAGAAATGCTTATAGGTCTTGATCAGACTTAGATCTTACATTGACAATTATGTTTTATTTATAAGATGTGGCTAAACATCAAAAGAGACCATCGTTGGCTGAATGAACTACCTATTTGGTTTCTCAGAGGGTACCATTATAGAGTGAATATTAACTACTGGTGTTAAATTTATACCATGTGTTTGTAAGAGCTTCTGTTTAATAATCTTTACTCGAGGAAGCGTGTGAGTGAATTTAGACCTATGTTCTTCTATAATTGTAGGCATGTTTGTACGACTTACATTTCAGCTTATGCATCCCGTTTGCGGTCCCTATGTCGCCTCATTTGTTCAAAAAGTTCGTGTCAAATATTTCACTGGTGTATAAACTTTACATCTACAACCTGTTTACAGACCTTATGTTGCCTCATTTGTACAAAAAAGGTAATGACAAATATGTCACTTGTGTATAAACTTGACATATATTTTTTCGATTCAAGGGGGATAATACTGTTAAATATGGAAAACTGACATTTTGTTTGGAGCCTAGATTATTTGATGCTGTTGTGTTGGTTATGAAGTATATGAATTGCCATGGGCAATAACGATGGCTGTTTATAAACAATTCGACATTGTAGTTACTGATAGTTACTTTATCATGTTGTAATAAGTTAATATTTGTATCTGACACAGACTTTGCAACTTAAACGACCAGATATTAACTTAATAAGTACATTTACCTATAAAATTTGATACAAATCTTGTTGCGCGTGGCATAGTCGGGATTGGTTATTCATACGTAGAATATTATTAGTTTGGGTGTAAGAGATGTCACTAATTATATTTTGAATGTCTGAATTAGGTTCTGTAAGTTATACCTGGGATACATTCACATTGTCACATAATAGGCTTTATTATTTGGTCTGATGCAAGTAATTGGTCTGTGGTCTTCTAACTTTTGCGTTAGATACTAATGTTATGTTTGTTTTTATGACTTAAATGATTACCATACCTCTATGATCACATTTTATAGATTAACCATTCTTACACTCAATTCTGTACACTAGGTAATGTAATTGTTGTACTTTTCCTATATCATCTAGGGGATTTGTTTAGTTACTATCCATCTATATCTTTTAAATAACTGATACACAGTAGTTATAGAACCATAGCTTTCTGTTGCGGTCTTTATATAGGCTAAAGAGTTGATATCTTGGCATTCTATAGTTTCATTATCCTAATTTAGGTTTGTTTGAATCGAACTCTAATCATGCAGTTTTAAATTGTTTGGTATATAGTTTGTTTTAATTTGCTTGGTTGTGTTGTGAAATGGATTTTACTAATTTTAGTAAGCTTGATAAGTGTGCTATTGTATTCTGAACTATTGTCTTACATATTTGAAGGCTTGCTTCGACGATTCTATTTAGGTGGATGATTGTTATTGTTTAATTATTTGTTATTTAAATTGGGTGGAGGGTGGGGTGGCCTAACATCATGTGCTGTGGTAAACTTCTATTCGTATGTATATAGCATGTATGTTTTTTTCTTCCTCGGGATTCTGGTAGACCGTGAAATGTAAAATGAGTTTTTGTTTTGTACCTCTTTCTGTTTCATTGCAAATTACTTTCAAACTTTGTTGTGAAGGTACTAACTTATAGCTCAATTTCATAGCTATTTGGCATGCTGTCACTTTACCTACATATCCTTGATTATATATTTCCCTGCATTCATTTTGCTTTCGTAATGATTGTTATATTAGCTGAAATTGCAGATGGCGCTTGCTACGCCGTAACAAATAGTGGTTCCTTACCATCCTTTGCTTAAACAGATCACTGCTGAACTACAGTTTCCTGAACCTGCGTATCATGTTCTAGATTTGTCTGAAAATAGCGTTTACGTCGTAGTGGAAACGAGGTTTCGTTATCGTTCTACTAATAAGCCTGAAAAGTTAACATATGTGTGCGAACGTGCAGTTACGCTTGAAGACTCATGTGATGTAACACCCCCATTTATTTAAGAGCCTTTAGCAAGACGTTCTCAAATAAATAGAGCTGTTACCATCTCGGAATGTCCGAGGTAGTGCATAACAAAGTAAAACAACCAAAGTACTTTATATAAAACTGATAAAATTTAAAACTTGGTTATTAAGTTACTACAAAACGGAAAAGAAAATACAACTGATGACTTCTCTAAATGTGATATAATTCTAGGCCGGTCCTAAGTATGCATCTCACATTCCTTCCCCAACTCCTAGCTCATCTGTCTCTGACCTGTAGAATCTACTCCCCATTCCGGATCATCGTAGGTGTACACGAATACACTGTCAACCTCGCGGTTGAGTAGGGTAACACAATAATTATAATGCAACAGATAAATGATATGCAAATGCCATGATATGCTCGCGCTCAATCACAATCTCAATCGCAATCTCAACCCGAAACACCAATCTCAAACCCGAAACACCAAGCCATACCAAACCTCCCGGCAGACTATAATCGTTCGTCACCGAACACCAGCTCAATAGCTGATAAGACACCAGGCCTGGTCTGCAGAACCACCCTGGGCTTTATATCAAATCAATATCCCTTCCGTAACTTTCTCAGTAAACAATGCATATGCCATGCTCATGAATGCAACAATACTCTTAATCAATCATGCTATTATATAATGAAATGCTCATGCCAATAATAATACTCAACACTCAATCCAACCAATATCATTCTCATATTACTCATGCTCAGCATCCATAACACACAATCCAACAACCATTCATAACACATCATAGAGTATAGTGTCGGTGTATCCTACCTGAATAGCAATATAATCCAATCACGCATCTAACATCCAATCAGTAGCATCACTCCATCACATACTCAACACCTAATAATATAATATATTTAATTACTAACTAATACAATTACGCAACTAACATAATATATCAATTATTCCAATTAACTACTTAAATAATTTATTACGCATAACGAGACCGTATCAATTATTCCTTAGCAACAATTTAATTGAATGAAGAATTATATAAATTATCGAGCATAAATGAATAACGATTACTTGTCACATACTTATTACAATTATGGAGATACGGATTTTATCATTAAAATCATAAAACTTCAAAACACAACAAGTTATAAAATATATGAACTAATAAATTAACTTGATTATTCGATCTATAAAATATCCTCACAAAATATCTTAAACAAACTAACTATATTAATTAAATAAAATTAACCAATAGTAACAGTCATAATACTAATCATAATAATAATAATAATAATAATAATAATAATATTATGTTGTGACAAAACAACAACAAGAACACTACCACTAATAATAATAATATAATAATAATAATAATATAATAATAATAATATACTATAATAATAATAATACCCAAACAATTGACACCCACGTATAACATACTAATAATAATATAATAATATAATATTAATATTACTAAGAATCTTAGACCACCAGACCCACAATAATTTGACGACAACAGTAGTAAAACGCAAGACACAGTCCTGTTGCAGGCCTTTTCCGACACTACCGCCACTAGCCCGGTCCCCGACAACTGCCACCACTGGACCCAACCTCTACTACGTACTACCAACTATAACTAACACGTCGGAACCATCATCTGAAGCCGCCAAGAACGCCACAAACAATTGCCCTAACAGGCTACTGAAACCGGTATAAAACAGAGCACCTCTGTTTTTACTCAGGTGACCACCGCACGAAAAACCTATAGCCACTACGCCACCTACCTACCCATAACCGCCCATCACCGACCAACCTAACCCCATCGACCACAATCCCTCTCGTGGCTCCTACCATGAGAAAATCCCGACTAACACTCTACGACTCCTCACGCTTTTCTCCCTTCCACCGCTACCACGGTGGTTCTCCGATCACATACACCGTCCAAAAGACAACCCCCGTCAACCTTAGCCACGCTCTAAGTCAGGTCATGGTCCCATCGGTCAGATATTCGGGGATTACTCAATTATATACATAAGACGGTCGCAAATAATAAAACGATAAACGAAACCATAAAACGATAACACGACGCACCTTGATAAAATGACGGTTAAAATAAACGAAATGAACTTGGAGAGTGTGAGCAGTTAGGACAGGAAGAAGAAGAGGAGCACGGAGGAAAAAAAACGCAGACAAAATTTAAAGAGAAGGGAGGCGCTGTATACTTAGAATAGGAATGTAGGATGTATAACGTGTATATTAAGGTTTTAGGAAATTAAAAGAAAATAAAATAAAACAATTAAGTTTTTCTCCTACTTTAAATTATGTAACTAAAAAATAATAGAAATTAAGTATAGATGATGAATAAATATAAAATAGGAAATATATGTAATTATAAATATATTATTAAAATTAAAGAAATATGAATGAAATGTCCTTTTATGAATTAATCAACAAATATAAAATGATTATGAAATACGAAATAATCGTAGAAGTACGATTTATAAAATAATAATAGGTTACGTAAAATACTTTATAAACGTTCCGTTTGAAATACGTGTATAAAACATAGTTTGACTGTCGTTGACCGAGGCTAATATACGGGGTATTACATGTGAGCTTGCTGCTAAGAAAGCTGTCCACAACCTTATTCGACGATGGGCATTAGTTGTTGAGGACTTCTCGTTCGAGAGGTGTGATGTCCTTAAGCATTGCAGTGAATTATATCATTTGAAGCGCAGAGAACTCCAGAGTATCTACAAGAATGCTTCAAACTGTGGAGTAGGTGGAACTACATGTGGGCAGCGTGCCAGTAATAATCACATTTATTTGGAATATGTGCCTTTACTTAGGAAGATTATCAAAACCCTTCTAATACAGTGTACTCCGTTAGAGTCTGTTATGCATTTTGCTGGAAACTACAGCGCTTGGATTACTATTTTGTCTTCGGCCAGCCCTACCTATAACCCAATATTTATTGTATCGGGGCGTGAAACTCTTGCTGATGCCAGGAACTGTTTAGCTAAGAAGGTTGTCATGTACTTGGGATCGGCTTACAACCTTGAAATTATTGACGTGAATTATCAATCTTCAGAGTCTGAAATGGCCGCATTGTTATATAACCTTGAGATAGAGAGTTATTTGACTATGAGGGGGCAGATGTATGAGATATTTGATGAGCCTACTTTTTCCAATAATCTTATTGAGCGGGATGAATTTGCATCTGACTATGGAGTTGATGACACTGCAATTATTACGCCAGCCTCTCCCACGAAGGACACAGTGCATACCCGTTTTGGAAGTCCTGATAATGTCGTATACTGCCTGTCAGGTCCCTTTCCTGTTCCTTATTTGCTACCAGCAGTACGTGACTCGGGCTGCTGAAGTAGAGTGGATGTTTAGTTATCTGAATCTGGTTGAATGATGTGCGTGGCTTCAAATTCTGGATATGACATTTTGTGACACTGAGATAACGCTTTCTCTAGCTCAACTGTTATTGATTTTGATTAGCTATTTTTTTTTTACAGTGGTAGCATCACTGAACATTGTGATGTATCACTTATGGTATTCTCATGTATGCACGTTCTGTTGTTATTGGAAGATTAATGATTATGTTGAATGTCTGTATTGTCTGTACATGACTAACGTAGAATTCCATTAGTTCCGTTTATAATGCATAGCTATATAATATATAGATTGGTTTTTAGCAGGAATTGCTTATGATTGTGCGAACATGATCAGTAACAAATGGGATGTAATTACTATAGTCTTGTCGGTCTAAACATGTCTTAGGATAGGGTTGGCGATGGCTCTTAGTGGATAGACTGACGAATCTACAGATATTTCTAAATAATGATAAATGTATCCAGATTACTTCTTTTCAGTTAACTGTTGCCTAAACACAACGGACGTTACAGTAGTTATTACGTTTGCATTTTTCAATAGTCATAGTTTCTATACTTTCCGCATTGGTGGAGTGTACGTCGATCTAAATAAAACAAGGCTACGCCATTAAGTATGTTTGACTGACCGTGATATCTACGCTGTAGTTTGTATTTGTTCTAATTTATAAATGTTTATATCGAGTGTTTAAATATTGCTGAATGTTATCCTCCATTCACTTTGGATAGTTAAACGCGTCTATACCTATAGCTGCGGTACTGTGGTGTTCAGTAGCTTTACCGATTGAGCTTTAGGGTGTGAACAGTTTAGATTTGAAGATGGTTAGGATACAATGTAGTTAAATGATTGCTGGATATGTTTATAGTACATACTTGTAGATATGCACAAGTAATGTCCTGTCAGAAAATCTTAACTTCCCCCATACTGTCAATCAAACTTTTCCTCTATTTGTGAGTTTATATAATCATTAAAGCTTGTTTACAATTAATATAAATTGCTGCAGATGTTATTCTAAAAGTTGTATGTATACTTCTTGCAAACTCATTTACAAAGGTCTGTTTTTATTTAATTTCTTATTTTATTGTTGGTGCATAATGTTTGTGAGTTTGTTTTGTCATATTTAATGTTTGTTAGTAGTCGTAATACAGAATGGCACAGTTCAGGCAGAGCGCTAGATCCCTTGCAGGCAGAGATGGTGGGTATTCTTTGAGAGTTAGGGTTATTGAGACAATCAGCATACATGGTTCGTTAGGTGCGTGTGATCTCGAGTGTCAGCTAATTACGTTTGAAGATGAAAAGGTAATTATTTACGGACCTTGACTATATATTATATATGTTTATGACATTGTAGAACTAACTTGTGTGGTCTATTTTGGGACATTATCGTGGTACTGTTTCGAGCTTTGTGTTAGTGTTCTTAAATAATGTATGGATTTATCTTTTTCTTTGCGTATCTGCGTGATTAAGAGAGTACTATATGTTGTGTAACTGTAGCTGCATTATATTATATGTTCCTTACAAGTATCTATTAGGTTTGGGTCTACTTAAACATTGGTATTGCTAATAATTACATTTGTTAGTTTAATTCCTTCGGACAGTAACCTTTTATAATGAACAATTGAGAAAGCCTCATTTAAACCAGAATTAGTTTTGGCTATTTCGTGATGTATAAGTGGCTAATGCCATTAAGTTTCTGCCTTTTTCTTGTAATGAAATACAACTGCTGATGTAATTGTAGGGTGCTAAGATAAGGGCTGCGTTTCATAATGAAGAGTTGGAGTTGTTCGGTGATGTTATGCAAAATAATGTGGAATATGAGATTACCAATGCCAGGGTCAGAGTGGTTGGAGGTTTCTGCTCAGGTCATCAAGATGACCAAGTTTATGAAATTATATTCAACAAAGATACCGTTGTTCAGCCTGTATGTTGTAGGGTTGTTATTGATCCTCAGATTTATGTGGTGGTCGCTTCCATTCCGCGAAAACTCTCCTTGGAAACTAAATATAGTAAGACATTAGTTACCATTATTTTGTTGATGACCTTGTCCTTAATACCGCTGACTGTTTTGGCTCCTTTTCTTAATGTAGATGTACTAGCTGTTGTTGTCTTTGTTGAACATATATGTCAGAAGCCAAGACCAGCTGGTCATACTTCTGAAATATGTGAAGTTTTCATCATCGATCAAAGGTATGCGATGTTTACAGCTGCTAAACCTTTGAAGCTTTTGATCCATTAATTGTTGTTTTTAATCATTTACTTGTGGATCCTGATTAATTTGATCCCCTTGAGTAGTTTCGAGCAGATTACGCTGGTTACTGTATGAGAAAAAGCAGTTGTGAAGCAGTGCAGGAACTTGCAGTGGAACACAGGTTCCTATCCTGTTGTCAGTTTCACGCATCTGAGAACGTCCAACCGAAATGGTTGTTATTTTACGTTAATAGTTGGAAATATGGATAGACAATCTTTATGATATATGTAAATAATGATGATGTGTGTTGAAATGTGTAGGTTTTTCCCTTTCAACGACCAGAGAAACAACTGTCGACATCAACCCACAGGGTGAAATGGCTGATACTTTGCGTGACTGGTAAGAGATTATAATCCTTAGGTTATTTTATACTGATCCTTTACATGGTAGTGACGTCTTATCGTTTTCAGGCAAGCTGGTAATTACGCAAGCCTGAATGTTAAAAATGGTGTACTTTGCGATGTTCGTCGTCCGTCTAATGAGCGCGTTATCAACTCTATTGGATGGCTGCTCCAACAGGATGTATGTAGACGTTTTTTGAATTTTACGTTGCCATTTTAAACTGACATGACACAGGGGTGTTAGTTTAGCAATCTGTGAGGGCATGTTTTGTTGTGTATTCAACGATAAGAATTCAGTTATAAACTCTTACAATCGGTCGCTTAGATTTATTACGCTCTAATGTGTTATCAGGGGAGGAGCATCTACCAAGAAGAGCGATATTGGCTGTGTGTGCATCTTGCTAAGCTAGATCAGATGAACATCCAGTATTACACAGGGTGTAGTCATTGTGGAACTGGTGGTTACGAGGATGTAGGTGTCATGTATATATGCTATACGTGCATAAAAGAGAACGTTATCTCAACCCCGAGGTACTAAATTAGTGGTCTGCATGGTACATGTGTTTACGCTTACGTCGTTCTGACATTTCATTTGAACAGGCTAATGGTTACCCTCAGTGTAACGGATGAAAGTGGATCTTGTACTTTCACTGCACTTACTGAAAATGCTGAAAAACTACTAGATGTCGACGCATATACCCTCCACTCAATGCTTCCACAGGTACTATAAACTTATGCTGTTTTTTTTGTTAATGTGGTTGTTCAGTATACGTGCTTGGGAAGATAGTTCCTGCAAATATGGTACTACGCTTCTAATATTATCTGGTTATCATGAAACGTTAATCTGCGCTATCTCCGTGTCTGTGTCAGGAAAAGCAGGACTACCTTTCTCAAGTTGAAAATCATCTGAAGACTAGCCAATTTTACATCCAAGTGAAGCCAGCTAAATCATTTTTCTTGACTCGCCAGTTGGTTTGGGAATTGTCTGAAATATCTCTCAATTAGGGGCGTCTATTGTTAGGCTATTGTGAGTGCTGGCGATATGTTTTGTATGTATGTTTGAACTTGATTACGCTATCCTGAAATGTTAGAACCTATTTGGCCATCAGCTTTAACAGGCTGTGATATAGTACTGTCTTTGTAGTTGTACGCTATGTTCTATAACACGCCAGCTGTTGTCGATTTTATGTTCATGTTTACAAGTTTCCTGCTGCGCTATCTAAGCGTTACTTAGTTATGGAACGAACCAACCATACTCTTAAAATTAAGCCATTCATTCCAACAACAACATCAGAAAATTACAACGTCTTTGTTACTGTCAGGATTACATCTTTTGGAAAATTACATCCTTATGTGAAACTTTGATAACAGTATTGCGATGTTAAAAAACGAAATGTTTTCGTTAGTCAAGCTGTAGTCTAGGATTTGCCAGTAATAGAATGGCCTAATTATTCATTGCTTCAGCAGTCAGAGTCATAGTATCCTTCACTGCCCGACTCGTCACTGGGACGATTTGCATATTGTGCTTCCAATCTGGCGATCTTCAGGTTTCTCCTGATTCTACCGTGAATTTTTCGCTTCTCCCTTTTTGACTTGGCGTACAAGCAGCAGCAGTAGATTGCAACTGTACGATAGCATCTGGTTACTCTTATAATGCCGTTGACATTTTCTTTCACTAATTGCCTCCCATAATCTACATCGACCTTTGAGGTTTCGGTCCCAACTATAAATAGTGATGCCCAGGCTTTGCATACTTCTGCCATGCTTCTCTTGTCTGCCTTATCAAGCTTGTCGAAAATAGCGGTTGTTATCTCTTCAAGACTCGGGCAGGGGTGGTGAGGCCTGCTGCCAAAGGCTGATTGCTCTTCCACAGCTGTTGTTGAGAACAGAGACTTAGATGTAAATTGTTCTCTCTTTCAACTATCGTAGTTTTTAACAAATTCGAGCTTGTCCTGGTTCCTAATGTTCTTAATTACTTTGCAGGTAAAAGCCATTGCTAAATTGTAAGTGTTTTCAGGGGGTGATAGTTTCACCAGTTATCACAAAGAGAATGAAGTTTGAGGAGTTTACTTTTGGGCAGTTGTGATGGAATTTAGTTATGATGATGCAGAATTAAGTCTAATCACTTCCTTTATAGGGAATGTGTAAGGAAGGCCAAAGAGCATGCTTTGAGTAGAGTGTATTTAATTTGTAACAATATATTCTAAATTGTACTTTACGATTCGATATAATTCGTTATGTCGTCGGTTTGTGTTGTCTGCATAGTTATGTCGGAATATGTATTGATTAATATTCCTGGTAATTAATACAGCTGGTTTAACTTATGTTTTGTATATAATCTTATTCATGTTTCATATTTAATAGATTTAACGTATCTCGGCCGGTCAGAAGTCTAATTATACATGTTTTTTTTTGGTTTTTAAAAAATAGTAATTACTTGTTTTTATGAGCTATATTTAAGTATACCCGTTTACAAAGTGTAAATTTCTTCTGCTAATGCAGATATATACAGCCATGTCTTAAACGTTATAAGTTTTACATTTAGAATACGTTTGAATAAAGCCCCTTCAGAATATATATGTTGTTGATCATTTTTGTTGACACGTTGATATATCACTATGTTGTTACTACGTTACCTGTATATATATTCTAACGTCTATTAGAACCAAAATGTGATGGTTATGCTCGTGATGAAAACATAAGCTTATATTAATACACGTTTTAACTACTTGACTGTAATATTAATTGTTTGTCTGTTTATTAAGTTTGGTTGTCCTTTTAACGTTTATTAGAACTGCATTTAGAACCGATATTATAATAATATCTGATTATGTGACCAACCATACCATTTGCATGTTCGATTTATAATTTGAATAGTGAATATATCTATTAACCATACTCATACTGAATGTCATATCTTAGGCAATGTAATTATTGTACTTTTCCTTAATCTAGGGGATTTCCTTTGGATAATGTATGTCTATAATTTTTACAAAGTCATAATAATTATTCGTAATATGTATTCAGATTTATGTGCAGTGTTCAATATGAATTTGATGTAGAATTTAATCAATTCTCACATTTACAAATATCGTATTTTTTTTGTTGTAGATTTATAATTATGTTTACGTTATTATTTCTGGGGTAGGGGTGACATTTACGTTAGGACAGTAAGACGATCACAATAACATGAACAGAACAAACACGTACATGGAATGCGTTTAATACGTATAATGAAATCACGTTCCGCAGATAATTTGCACGTTTCTAATTAACAAAAACATAATATGAGACTACAAACTGTAAACAACCTTACGAACATTTCGGACTTTTAACATTCAGAAATGTCTAACTAGCCGAAACAACGGCTTGATTAACGGTTCTTGTTAAAAATTAACAATCGGAATCGTAGTATCCTTCACTCCCTGATTGCTCAGACCAATGTTCTATACTCTGTTCCTCCAACCGTGCAATCTTATTTCTCCTCTCGTTCCTTGCGTGTAATTTCCTCTTCTCCTTCTTTGTTTTGCCAAAAAGGCAAGTACAGTATATTGCGATTGTGCGTCCATTCCTTTCTACTCTTGTAGTTCCATAGTTGTTCTCCTTTGATAACTGCCTTTCATAATCTCGGGTAACTTTGGTAGTTTCTGTCCCAACTAAAAATAACGAAGCCCAAGCTTTACATACTTCTGCCATATTCCTCTTGTCTATATTTCCCAATCTGTTGAATACATTAGTAGTCAACTCGGGAAGATTTAAGAATAAGTGATGGGGTCTGTTGCCAGACTCTGTTTTCTCTTCAACGGTTGATGTCGAAAACAGCGTTGTCGACTTAAATTGTTGTTTCTTCCAGTCTACGTATCCATCGACAAAATCTTCCTTGTCATTTTCCCTCATGAAGAAAGCTTCCTTACAATATTTAAACATTGTAAAATTGATTATGGAACAAGATTACGGATTTTTACAGATTTGTAATTATGCTGAATAGTAATTTCTGATTACTTCTTATAACCCACTGTTAAAGAAGGGGAGGAGTCTTGCGTGTTGTTAAGATGGTCCAGTTTCATGCCAAGTTATGTTAATTGCACTGCATGCTCTGAACCAGTGTGTCTTTTGGAGTTCTTTTCATATTGACTACAGATTTTAATTATGTTGACTACTTGTATATATTATGTGCATTTAAAACGTGTATTATATGTGAACATTTATCATCCTTTGAATTGTAACAGTGCAATTGTATAATTGTTATCATTATAGTTTGTTAGGGCGTATAACAAACTCTGAATTTAGGAATTGTTCCGGTGTCCGATGTGCTTCTGTTTTAACATAATGGATGGCTTACCCGGTAGTGGGATGGTATAGACACCCGTATACGCAAAACAAAAGGTTACTAAATCATGAACGGTTATATATCTTATGTGCTTGGATTTAAGATCCCTGCAATTTATCAAGGTGGGAATCAAATACCGCGACAATATTTTTTTAACTGTATAATATTTGAACCACTAATTATTTATTAACATAACATATTAAATAACGCGGTCTGTTGTCGTCTCAGTACTATCCGTCAGTAACAAGAGGGGTATTAATCCTCAAATGCAAAACCGTAAATTATTAATAAATTTTTATGGCAAAACCAATAACCCGCCCATAGTTTACTAGAAGAGGAAAGGGGGATCATCGTGCACTTAGACCAAGTTAGACCTACTTGTTCCTTTAAAAATATACTTAAAATGTAGACCTTAAAGCTTATATGGTAAAAATGTCGAAATGATATGAGAGTACAAGTATAATATGAGAGTACAAGTATAATATTCATACTAACTTTATACACTACCTCTATTGACTATATTCATACTCAATGTCATGTTTTAGACGAAAGAGAGGTTGTTTCCCTAATTATTATACTTAGAAGAGTACTACTCCAATTCATATAAAATCTTTTAATAAACGTAGCCTAGGTCTGATTACAGTATGTTAACAAGATTTTAAAATTCGCAATTAACGGTTAAATAGAAGCTCTACATATTATAGGATATGTGAATCTGAAATGTTCACTAAGACCATATGTTGTGTGTGTTTAGTTATGCATTGATACTATCTTCGGTTTGACGTACAGTGGTAAAAAGGTAGGCTCTAATTAATACGGAGTAATAGATAACGTCATCAGTTAACGATAATATTGTGTTCTACGTTTTTACCTTTCGGAAATTAAGTTTTGAAATATATATTAATTTAGAGCGTGTAAATGGGTTGTATAATTATAAAGGATGGTATATTGTAGTGTAAGTATTAAATCAAGTATGAAATATAAGGATATCGTGTATAGCTAACTCAAGTATATGCCATTGCGTATAAGTGATATGAATACCCCTGCTTTTCAATGGAGACGCTGGAACACAGATGGCCGTCTTGATTGACATTACTGGTTTCCAAATACTAACCACCTTTAACTCAGTGCTTTTACAATTCTAGACTTCTCAAAATATACCGTAATATAGACGACTGGTGTCTAACTACACCGGAAGAATAACAAATCATGGAATATCTGAAATTGAAATAATAGTGGATGCTATATTTACTAGGTTTGCTGGAGTGGTGTAGCATCCTAAACTCGATGTCATGGACATTAGTTATGAGATCTTAACTTATACTTTTACGATACATATACTGATTTGCTAAGTTTCTTAATTTACTTTCTTCTGTCTTAGCATTTAGTTTTGTAGGATTGTATTTCCTAAAGTTTTTGGATATATGTATGCGAATTCAACTTATGTATCCACTGTTATCAAAACTTTCTAATAATTAACACTCTCAAATGAACTGTACTGTAGTATAATTAGGCAGTTTTGTAGTCTGAATTACAGTTGTCCCTGAGGCTTCAGCTTTGTCCACTCAATACGTTTATTAAGTCATTGGTAATACTTATCAGCCATAACTTTTTACACTTAAAAGATTACTATACAGTGTTTATCAGTATATACAATCCAGTATATGATACTGCTACAAGTTATGCAGTATGGCGCCAAACGTACCTGTCTGTTACTCACTTACCTACTTTGATGAACATACTTCCAACTGTTTTTCCTCTTTTTTATCATTATAAAAAAAAAAAAGTATGTCATAAGGATTGTACTTAACTGACGTCAATGTTAGGGATCCTATATATATATATATATATATATATATATATAGGGTCGAGATCAGGTGAGAACCACCCTTATAATGAGAACCATGAGAACCCTCACTAAATCTCCACCATATCTCGCTTCGAATGTTTCGTTGGATCATTTACCATTAGTTTAACTTATTCAAATACACACTTTAGTATCAATAAACAAAAAATTTTGATTTAATTAACAAAATATATACTTAGTGTATGAAAATACAATTAGGCATACTAAAACGGCTATAAATGCACGAAAACAACCACTACGTGCATGAAATTTGTTACATGCATGAAAATGATTACTAGGTGCATGAAATAAGAGGCCGTACGTGCATTAAAACGAGTTCTAGGTGCATGAAAAATGATAGATGCGTAAAAATCGGTAGTAGGTGCATGAAAATTAATGAAACGTATCTCACCTTAATTTCCGTCACTAGTATATATTTTCTAGACCAAGAAATATGTTCTCTAGCCTTAAAATTCCATGCCAAATCCAAATATGTCATTAATTTTTTTTAAAAAGTCCGTAAGGTAGAGTTCTCATGGTTCTCATTATATTGATGGTTCTCATATATATCCATCAATATAATGAGAACCGTGAGAACTCTACCTTACGGACTTTTTAAAAAAAAATTAATGACATATTTGGATTCGGCATGGAATTTTAAGGCTAGAGAACATATTTCTTGGTCTAGAAAATTTATACTAGTGATGGAAATGGAGGTGAGATACGTTTTATTAATTTTCATGCACCTACTACTGATTTTTACGCATCTATCATTTTTCATGCACCTAGAACTCGTTTTAATGCACGTACAACCTCTTATTTCATGCACCTAGTAATCATTTTCATGCATGTAAAAAATTTCATGCACGTAGTGGCTGTTTTCGTGCATTTATAGCCATTTTAGTACACCTAATTGTATTTTCGTACACTAAGTATATATTTTGTTAATTAAATCAATTTTTTTTGTTTAGTGATACTAAAGTGTGTATTTGAATAAGTTAAACTAATGGTAAATGATCCAACAAAACATTCGAAGCGAGATATGATGGAGATTTAGTGAGGGTTCTCATGGTTCTCATTATAAGGGTGGTTCTCACCGGATCCCGACCCTATATATATATATATATATATATATATATATATATATATATAGTGATATAAAGAAAGAACATCAACATATCATTACGATATTAACTACTTCTACTAATAAGCTCAACCCCTCGTCGTATAAAGGAAATTTCAAGTCTACCTTCCAGGTGGTTAAGTGTTTCTCTTTTATTTGCTCCATTAATTGTGAGGTGTTAGCACAACTAAGTTTTCTTGAAATGACAAACAACAATAAAATTTACTTATTATGAATGTTATGTGATGTTGTTTAAATAGAGTATCATTCACTTAAATAAGGTATTTACATTAAATATTGTCGTTAAATAATACAGACCTGACACGAACTTATGCTCATAATCTTTCAGGAATTTCCCATGAATGTGTTTACATATTGATCAATATACATTCTGTACAGTTTGTTCAATATCGTTTGTGTTAGAATCTGGTAGTTTATATGCAATTGTATGACATTGGTAAGCCCTATTGGATTGATCGTTTTATACACCTCGAGCTGTTAGTTTGTGTATGCACTCAATTCTGAATTATTATCTTGTTTGAGATATCTCATTGACAGGAAATGACGTCTCCGGTTCTAACAATCTCAATTCCTTTCCGACCTTTACTCAGTAGAATTACTGAATTACTGAAATTTGAGGAGCCTCACTACGCCCTGTACGATAAAGTACATAACGTTGGGTCTGTAACCGTGAAAAATGATTTAGAACATGAGGAGTATGTCTTCATAAGTGGTTCGTCATCTAACTTCGGAGGGTCTTGTGAACAAGCAGCAAGGCTAGCTGTCACTGATTTAATAGAGAAATTCGACATTTATATTGGTGATTTCACAGCTGCCACCAAACAGGCGTATGAGAGGTGCGCAAACCTCTGGAGATTGAAACATGAGGAACTAAAACGCAAATCTAAGGGGTTTCCTAAAGTTCCGTTAGTAGAAGAATTCGTGTGCCATGAAATGTGTCATTACCAATCACTTGCGTTAGACATGGTGTCTATCTTGCGTGTAGTTACTAATAAGATCCCTATCAAGTGCAGCTCTATCACCACATTAGAGCAAACACCTTCCTGTTTCCTATCATGGTTGACTATAAATCGTGACAGGATAGAGTGTGGTCTTACGCATATTGTTGGTGAAATAGCTTCATCTGAAGCTGCAGCTGAGCAAAACCTTGCTTATAAAACTATCAAATATCTGATTCCCATATATAATATTGATCTGATCGATGCAAATTATGCACCCGAAGATGTTAAGCTAGCTGCGTTGACATGCGAATGTGCTAGGAATCATATCGAAAATCTACAGAAGCGCCTGTCAGCAACTCAGGGGATACCTCTTGGTATCCAAACAGATTTTCCCGGGTCTGTAGTCTTAAATGAAGATGAATGTATTAACCCAAAGAGCTCTCCACACACAATCCCTGATCAATCATACCCACCACCACCTCCCAAAAAACAGAAAACACCCCCACAGTTAGTCGATATACGTGGCTGTACGTCTCGAACTAACAAGATTGTTGCATATCCCAGACCTGTCTCTAAAAGGAGCGTGTTCTACAAACCTTCCAAGTAACTTTGAAGCTTTAATAGTAGTTGCTGCATTATTTGAAAATTTGCTCATACATGAGAGCTTATGTTTAGCAGTGATATGTTAAGAGGGATCTTATTAGTCGTAAAGGATTAGTTTTGTCGGTTATGTGATCAGTAGTTGTAACCTATTTTATCACCATCTTTTATATTGTTAATGATCAAGTTTATGCTTTTTAAAAATCTATATAACAAGTAATGGCTTGTTTGTGCAACTACTTCTTAGAAATGACAACATTCTATTGTTCCACTTGTTTTTGTCTACGCGTAGTTGCATCTTAAATGATTTGTTTGGCTATATACTACGAGCTCGTGAGATCCGTCAATTGTTACCTATTACGCTTACGAGCGTATTCATTTTGTTTTTGAGGTTATATTTTTCTATCGGTACGTACATATACGTTTTAATCCTCAACGTTTTGATGTTGCCAGTGCTGCAGGAATCACGGGATTGATATCATTGTATACGTACTTTACAGTAACCCATTGTGCAATGGGTATGTTGTAAGTTATAAAGGTATTTAACCAGCTTGATTTATGTAACGTCTACCCATTTTAAGTGTTGATATCTTGGATTTCAGATGATAGTTTCCCTTATTATATGGAAACAGAAGTTAGTGGACGAAAAAAACGCAAATGTAGGACTCAGAAACAGATTGATCCTATTGTGACAAGGTAGGTAATACAACCTTTTTTTCCTTATTGAGTTCCTTCCATATTATCATTTATCAACTACTAACAGTTGCTTGTTTGCACTTAGTCATACCTCGAAAAAGGCTGGTGTTGATGTCGCTGCAAAGCGTCCCGGAAGACCCCGTTTGCAATTACAGATTGGTCAGTGTCTGTGTAGCTGTAATGTATATTATTCTCTTACGTATGGTATAGTTTACAATTTCTATGCTTAATTGCAGGGTTACCTGCTGCTATGATTGGTCAGCCATTAGTCGGCACTCCTTACAAGTTGCCGGATGTGCAATCATGTGTACATTGCTTGGCAAAGAAATTTGTGTATGAAACTAGGAATTTCTGTTGTGGCAATGGATCAATTGTCTTGCCGTCCAACACGTATCCACTGCTGCTCACAAAGTTATACACTTCATTAGACGATATTTCAGTCCACTTCCGGCAATACGCCCGCTTGTACAATAACTTGTTTGCTTTTACATCTATTGGAGGTAAATTTGACTCGAAAACCATAAAGGGTATATATGTGTTCAAACTACATGGTCAAATATGTCACAATGTCCCAGATCTATTGCCATGTGGTTCTCACCCAAGGTATCTTCAAATGTACTTCGATGATGGCCAACATGAAGCTGCAAATCGTGTGGCGTGTTTCAACGAGCTGAATGCGGATGTTATAGAAATTCTAATGAAAGTCACCTAATCTAACCCATATGCGCGTTTCTTCCGATCACTGAAAGATGTTCCCCTTACTGTCCATAGTCAAATAGTTTTAACGAAAAATCCTAGACAGGATCAGCGTGTGAGCAATGCTCCTACATCGAATGAGGTGGCTGCTATATGGCCCGAAAACTCTACATCTGGTGAGACTGATGGACCACACATATTAGTTACCAGCCATTCTCAAAAATCCCACCGAGTTATGCATTACTATGGATGTTATGACCCATTGCAATATCCCTTATTATTTCCCAACGGTGAATGTGGATGGCAACAAGGACTGAAGAAGCACGTTGGTCTACGTCAGACAACATCACCTACAGAGCCTTCAGCACCACTTCCATCCAGTTATCCAGATGCTGAATCTTTATTACAGTCTGAGGCAAACCGTAAGTTATCGGTGTATATTTCAATTATGTATTTTTTAATAACTCTCGTAAACGGAATGTACTCTTTAATCTGTATAACGATATCTAATAGTGTTTTTCTCTCCTGGCAGATAACTCTCTTCAAACAAGTACAAGTGAAAAAAATGTGTCTTGCCGAGAGTACTATTGTTACAAACTACAGAATAGGCCAGGTAATATGATGCTGAGAGCTGGGAGATGTCTTCAGCAATATGTTGTGGACATGTATGTCAAATTAGAGAACACACGGCTAGACTATTTGAGGCATAATCAGGATACAATAAGATCTGAGTTATACCAAGGTTTGATTGACACAATTGATGCTGGAGAGCAGTGCGCTGCAAATGTGGGTAGACGGGTCATTTTACCAGCAACTTATATTGGAGGACCTCGGGATATGAAAAGGAGATACTTAAATGCAATGGCACTTGTACAGCGTTATGGAAAGCCAGATTTTTTCATTACTATAACTTGTAATGCGAATTGGCCTAGAATAAAAAATGAATTGGCGGCTGGGTAGGAAACTCAGAACCGGCCCGATCTGGTAGCTAGAGTATTTCGAGCTAAATTGCTTTTGTTGAAAAAAAACTGGTTGAGGAAAAAATATTTGGGGAGGTTGCTGCGTTTGTGTATGTGGTCGAATTCCAGAAAAGAGGACTACCTCATGCTCATTTGTTATTGATAATGAAGCCTGGGAGTAAAATGAATTGCCCGACCGTCTTTGACAAATTCGTATCAGCTGAAATACCTCCTGAGGCTAATGGGAACCTCCGTGCATCAGTGTTAAAACATATGATGCATGGACCATGTGGGAAGTTTGATCCTGACTGTGCATGTATGAAACATGATGATAGTCAAGGGCAGTGTAAGTTTATGTATCCTAAGCCATACACAGCTGTAACGACTAATAATGAAGATGGCTACCCAGTGTACAAGCGTCGACCAACCAATGATATTGTACGTGTACGAGGTCAATACCTTAACAATCGCTGGGTTATCCCGTACAATCCATACCTTATAGCATTTTTTGATTGTCACATAAATGTGGAGGTGTGCTCAACTATCCAAGCGGTGAAATATCTATACAAGTATGTTTACAAGGGCCACGACAGAATATCATTCAATGTTGAGTCTGAGGGTGAAATTAAAGTAGTCGATGAAATACAGCAATACCAGACAGGTAGATGGGTATCTCCTATAGAAGCGATGTGGAGTATTTATGGTTTCGATCTCTTCGAAATTCATCCAGCAGTGATGGCACTTCCTGTACATCTAGAAGGTATGCAGACTATACAGATGAAACCCCACAAAAATTTGGTTAATGTAAGTGACCAACGGGAGACGCATTAGAACTCCTCTGACAGAATTTTTCAGGTTGAATACTGAAAATGCTACAAAACCTGAGTGGAAACACCTTTACGGAGCGTTTACTGAGCATTACCGTTGGTTTCAGTCTGAACGGACATGGGTAAAGCGTAAGAACAAGACATGTGTAGTATCTAGACTTATTTTTGTGGCTCCTTCAGAAGGGGAACGTTATTATCTGCGGTTGTTGTTAACGCACGTGCCTGCACCAAAGTCGTTTGCAGATTTGAAGGTAGTTGACGGATATGAATGTGCAACCTTCCAAGAAGCGGCTTTAAAGAGAAAACTAATTGAAGATGATAATATGGTAGAGTTGTGCTTAGATGAGGCTGCGATGGTTTAAATGCCAGTCGCATTGCGACGTCTATTTGCAACTTTGCTCATATTTTGCCAACCTAAAGATCCAGGTTCATTATGGGAACGATATTGCAATTCGTTATCAGAAGACTTCAGAAGAGATCACCCAAACGATGCATACGCTGCACATGTCCTCACTGTCAAAAGGTTGGAGCAACAGTTAGAAGCGATGGGCAGATCTCTTAAGAGTTTTGGTTTATCAGGTATAATTAATCCACAAGATGCAGGGTTGCGTACATCCCAGGATACGCTTGATGCACTCAATGCTCCTATCCCGGATGAATGTGTTGTGTGCCGCAAAACCTTAAACCAAGAGCAGCATAAGGCTTTCGATACGATCTTCGATCACGCTACCTGTAATAAACCGGGGGATTTTTTTGTCGACGGGCCTGGAGGAACAGGTAAAACATACCTGTACAATGCTTTGTATGCATAAATACGACTAATGGCTAAAATTGTATTAGCAACTTCTACCTCAGGAATTGCTGCGGCGAATATCCCATCTGGCAGAACTGCTCATTCAAGGTTTAAACTTCCTTTAGATTTTGAAGCTTCTTTATCCTGTTCTGTGCCAAAGCAAAGTAGTCTTGCTGCGTTGATTAAAGTATCCACATAGATAATATGGGATGAAGCTTCTATGGCACGAAGGGAGAGCGTTGAGGCCTTGGATAAACTGTTACGAGACCTGTGCAATCCTGATATCCTGTTCGGTGGCAAACTTATTGTCTTTGGTGGGGATTTCAGGCAGGTTCTTCCAGTCGTTCCGAAAAAATCCAATAGTGAGCTCGTCCACTCTACAATGGCCTCTTCTGATATTTGGCCACATCTTATAAAATTCAGCTTAACTGTCAATGTAAGAGCTAAGACTGATCCAGAGTTCTCAGCATTTTTACTGTCTCTTGGCAATGGCGAGTTACAAACATGTGATTCTGAGATGGTCGAATTACCAGATGGGATAGTTTTAGATACAACTGGGATGGGTACAGATCTGATCAGCACAGTTGCTGATTTTGTGTATCCAGATGCTGACGTCAAGAACATAGGCGTTAATATATTTAACCACAGGTCTATACTTACGCCTATAAATGACGATGTTGATGATATTAACACATACATGATAAACAACTTCCCGGGTGAAGCGGTTGTGTATAAGGGATTCGACTCGATGTTATCAGAAAACTGCAATATATACCCTTCAGAATTTATAAACACACTTTGTCCTGGTGGCATGAGCCCGTATGAATTGGTAATAAAAAAAAATGCCCCGGTTATTTTGTTGAGAAATCTACTCTCATCTGCGGGTCTCTGCAATGGTACAAGACTGATATGTGCAGATTTTACCCAAAATATGATAGAATGCATCATAACTAACGGTCATTATAACGGCCAACATGTGTTTATACCTCGGATCAAGATGCGTCCATCCAGCACTTCAAATTATCCATTTCAATTCCAGCGGAATCAGTTCCCAATAAAGCTCAGTTTTGCAATGACCATCAATAAGTCACAAGGTCAGACTTTAGATAGAGTTGTTGTATACCTTCCTCAGCCTTGTTTCTCACCAGGACAATTGTATGTTGCACTGTCACGAGTGAGGGAATCTAAGAAAGTGTCTGTCGTAGCAGCAAGTAGCAACTCAGGGACAACTAAAAATTCTATAAGGAACCTGGTATCGTTCGAAGTCCTGAGGCTCGCAGGTATTATATAGATTGTACGAATGGGTTACACATCGTTTATGTACTTGTCGTCTTTAATTTAATTGTGTACCAGACCCATTTAACAGTTACATAAACGTTATTTTGGGTGGATTATACCACAGACGACAAATATGCTGCTGGTTAGGATACCGTCAGATTTGTTACATAATGTGTTTATTTTGTACTGCCTCTAATATTTAAATGTAAAAGTTGGCCTAATGAAGCTCCAAAATAATGCGTGTTATTTGCCTACTACTTGAGGTCTACCCTTGCATACTTAATTCAGATATCCTTCGAAATCTGACTAAACAGTTTGCACCCAAAACAGGGAGATTTAGAAATGGTATAATTTTCATCGTTACAGAACAATACAATTGTGTAAGCACATGAGTTCAGGCCAAACAACATTTATTTACGAAGCTTGAAAGCGGTCTCTGAGATACAGAAATAGACGTTCCATGTTCTTTCTATTTATGTCCGCTTTAAAATATCGTGTAGGCATCAAAATTTCAAGCTTCAGATTGACAATCACGCAGACATACCACACTCTTCATATTAAATCTTTACACCATACCCCTATCGAGTGCTATTTTAGACAAGTACACCCAGATTGATATGAACAGTATACCTACAAATTCAAATCTACTCTACATGATACGGTATGGCCTTTAGCTAATATTGCACTCTACTATGATTATATACATAGATATATAACTACTACTCACTTCATAATCCTTCACCTTCTCCCTTAACACATATGCAGAATCAACCAACTATCTTAAAAGGTATGAATTTCCAAGATATTAATTTAATGTGATCCTACTAAAATAACAATAGTTAAAGACATAGTTGTATGAATTTAACAAATTTCCAATCCTATTAATATTCTAATGGTATTAAACTGATAATTATGGTGTGCCATAGTCCACATGCTACTTACAAGCAACTTACTAAAAATTGTAATTCAATACTGGTTTCTGACAAATCTATGTCCCTTTTGTTTTTAATTTCGGTTCTGTGATGCAGAACAATGAAATCTAGAAAGGTCTACCTTGATGAGTTAACCAACGAAAGCAAGAAATTCAAGGTTAGCGTAAAAGTGGTTGAGAAGCGTCGTCCAAAAGAGTCTCCTGTAAAAGTTCGATACCAAAGCTTGTTATTTGAAGATGATAAGGTATTTTCGGTAATTTTAACAACTTCAGTAATCTTTTCTTTTTTTTTTGATGAATTATGAAAACATTATAACACTAATTGCTCTATTATCTTCAAATGGTTATCGTTATTAAAAGTTAGATTTCTGTTTTTTCTAATCCTAGCTACGAGTTTGATACGTAAGTTTCTAGATGTGTTTGTAAGTATGTTGTTTGAATTGAGGATTCATAGGACTTGGTTATGACTTATGAGTGCGAACGTGGTTAAATCTGTCTAAAATGATATTCGGTTTGTCATACTTGACGCAGCCACAGGGTTACGAACTTACGAGGTTGAACATGGTCAGTTCAGATGAAGTATTATAGGAAGGTCATTTTGGGTCACAGTTACATTCAGTCTCTGACTGTCTTGACTCTTGCTACAGCAAAATAAATACTTCTAATGTGTTTTTTCTTATGGAGAGTTTCATTAATCTGTGTTATGATGGTATAATTCATGCTAACTCTATTTGGGGTAGTTGGTAAGGTTACTGTCTGTAGCAGTAGATATCCTTTCCTTTTCCTTTTCTACGTTTAGAAGACACCAGGTAAACCGGAAACATGTTGACCTATTCACCAGGTTCGCTCCGTTTTTTCTCTTGGGATGTGTTTGACAGATTATTAGATGTTATTGATTATATAGGCCATCCGCGTTTAGATATATACTTCTATATAGCTTATCTTAGATCAAACCTGGTTTATAATACTATCTTCCAAATAAATAACATCGGAACATTAAACTCTTTAAAAATCTATATAACTACATCAACTCCTCCGGGTACACCACAATTAAATGGTGTGGCAGAAAGGAGGAATCGAACTTTATTAGATATGATCCGATCAATTATGAGTCAAACAGTCATAGTCCAGTCCTATACTGAATGCATCTTCATTAGCTTCCACCTATATATAACCATTTGTAAATTAATTGTAGTCATGGATAATTTTATTACCTTGAATTATATTAACAACTGAATTTGCACCTGTGTTTATAGGTGTTGTCTTAATTAATGTTCGGCATTAGGAGTCATCATTGTAACGCGGAGCATTTCACATTTGTTGTCCTAATGTAAATTAAGCAGGTTGTTCTTTTTCAAATTTTCTTTTCCAGGGTAATAAGATGCGTGGTGCTTTATTTGATGATCAAGTAGAGATATATGAGGATGCTATCAAGCACAACCGGAGATATGAAATATCAGATGCAAGTATCAGTCCAGTTAAACCTGAGTACCAAACCCATGGTGCAGGTCTTGGATACCAGATGACCTTTAACCATCGTACAATTATCATGCCTGCTGATGATGATGAATGCACTGATGTTAACTACTGTCCAATTAACCAGCTGCCCCGATCACCTGATTATAGCGAAATGTTTGGTATATTTTCTAAGTACACTCAGAATATATACACTGGTTGTAGTACTACTGTATCCTGTTTCTATGTAATATACAGCTGACAGTTTTCGCTCACTTTGTAGACGTAGTAGGCGTTGTACTCTTTGTGGAAGACCAGCCACGTAAGGTGCTCACATCTAAGACCCGAGAGACCAGTGTACGTGAAATTGTGTTGGTCGACCACAGGTGCGAGAATATGCCTACTAAGCTATCATTAAATTCAACGCTAAGGTTGACAAGATTATTATCTGATATATTTCTCATAGCATTAATACTATTGTTTATGCAGCACTGTACAACCATTGTCAATTTCAGTTTGGGTTGATCTTGCTCATGATGATTGTACCCTATTGATACCCGTGCGTGGTAAATTCAGAATCGTCGGTTTAACTGCTCTTCGAGTATCTGTGCACAGAGGTTGTCATAAAATCTACTACCATGGGCTTCAACAATTGGAACTTTGGAAATTACAATTCATCATGCTATTCTGTTATCCTTAGATATCAGGCATCTAACAATAATCTTTCCACTTTCTACTATGACACAGGTTTTTCAATGACTACAAGTGCTTCGACTGTCTTTATACATAAGCCTGTTGGTGACAAGGCAGAGGCTATTACGTCCTGGTACTGACCTAACCTACAAATATCGCTAAATTAGAACATACAGTTAATAAGTTGACACTTTACTAATGCCATATCTAAATGAGCTTGTAGGATGAATAGTCATGCTACTGCCTTGACACATCTGCAAACAAAACTTTTCAATATAAAGATGCCTGTGCTGAATGACAACCCAATTACAATTTCCACCCTCCGCTCTAAAAAGGTATCAATGTTAGAACATAAGTTGTCGTTGCGTAGTTTGTTAATGTTTATTTTGTTTGCCAAACCGCAAACAAATCATATTTAACTTTCAGCATGTAAATCAATAAACAACGAGTAATTTGCTGATAACTGCACAAAAGCTACAATAATATTCTACCTGAAACTACATCAGGCAAATAAGCTTACAACTTAGTTATTGTTTTAGTTAACCGATATGAACAACTGTTTTCAGGCAAAAACAACATTGCGAGATGAAAAACATTGGCTAGAAGTGACTATACCAGAAATTGATTTTGAGAAAATCAATGCATATATGGGCTGCTCAAAATGTTGGAAGCGATCCACCGTACCTCAGGGTACTACATATACATGTAACAACTGCTCCAAGCCTGACTGCACTTCAGTGCCTAAGTATGCTTATGCTGATCTCTTTACTTTTGGATAACTACGTCTCCTATTACAAAAATTTATGCTTAGAGGCGGGAATTTATTTAGCATACATCCAATCTGAAAGATTTACACAAACTGCAGGGTCACATTCAACTGTGATATATCAGATGGCACGGGAACCTTGCCCTTAACTATGTTTACGGATAATACTGAGCAACTGTTTAGGATGCCTGCTCCTTAAATATTCCACATGAAACATGCTGTAAGTGTCCAGATATGTGAATTTGTTTACATATTTTCAAATTACTGCTTATAATCATGATTTTGCTTTGCAGTCAGACGCTCAAGCTTTTTCAGCAATAAAAGAATTGCTTTCTCAAACTCCTTTTAAAGCACAAGTTGTTCCAGCCAAAACACTTTCAATAAATAACGTGTTGCAGTGGGTTGTGAAGAGGGTTGTCGTTAATGGTGGCGAGGACGTTTCTTCCAAATGTGACATAAACCGCCCCAGAGCATGACAAAACTCAAAATCAAACAACCCAGAGGGAAGTCAAACCTTAGAAGACCTTAATGAGAAGCGTCTCAGTTTCCCTAATACCATTGAACATTCTGATGAAACTTCCATCCCAGGTATTACTGAGGTCGACAGTGCTAGCAGAATTGAGAGTTCTACTTCTCCTATGGGAAATCATTCAGTAAAAGATGTGCCCTTAAGTTCATCACACTCAAACATACCAAAGAGGAAGTGCAGGAAAGATAAATCAGGTTCCCCATCTACGGTGCACGCACCCTGAAATTACACTCCCACAGTCTGAAAATCACTGAAGTCTTATAATATTAGTTTATCTTTTGCTGTTTTCGTGCATCCAATATGCAGGGATCACTCTACTTGACCAAAATGCTTAGGAACATGGTGTCCTTATATTAATAGGTTGCGTTTTGCTGTTTTTGTGCAACTGCTATGTCGAAGTCAACATAATATTGTAGCAGGTACTGGTTTAACTGTATGTTGCACTCGTGTTGTGATTCCCTCATTTCCCGGACGGATCATATACTATATGGGTATGTAAATATAATCACTCTGTATCCCCTTTTGGCAACTTGTTATAAATCGCAACCTCTTACCATCTTAAGCTTCTAGCGGATGTTTAAGACCCAATTTACGGTTGTCCAATAATGCTCGGTTACTGAAGTAACCATCACACGCTAACAAGTTATTTATAAACAATTTGTGGACACCTGCTGTTTAATATAAATTGCCTTACCTCATCAGAATTTTGAATTCAAACTCATTTATGAAATAGTTTGTCTTACAGTACGGAAAGCGTTTTACACTAACTAACATATCATCCCGCAATAATCATCATGATTTGTGACTTGATATAGCTAATAGGTGCAGTACGTATCAACTGTATCTAAATGCTTACTCTTCATATATCTAATATCTATAATCATATATACTTGTACAATAGCTTAGTCATCATCATGAACACTGTTAATTATCCATGTAGACTATCGAAGCAGGAAACTCATCCAACATTACTTAGCATTTATATAACAAATACATAATCCGATAGCGTTCTATTATAGTTTGAACATCATATGATAACAAACACAAATACATAATTTGGACACTGTTTTACCAGCACAAAAGGGGGTAGTTTTATATGTACTAATACTAACATAAAGATACTTAAGTTCTTATACGATAGATCATTACCAAAATGTTGCAGACCAATCGATTATGCTAACATCAAAAACATGCAGAACTTTGGGCATTGCTGAGACATAAAAACATAACCTTTTAGGGGATAGTCATATTACCAGTCAGTTAATTATCCAAATTAACAATCAGAATCATAGTAGCCTTCGCTTCCCGATTTCTCAATGTACGGTTCATATGAGCTGCTGCACCTCCTGCTACGTTTCCTATTCTTCTGCTGCACTCGAGGCTTACGTTGCTTGATCACCTTGTAAATTGACACCACAGTATGATCTCTCATCACCCATATTTTTTCCCACAATTTTCCCTAACTAACCGACTTCTGTAATCTATGTCGACCTTAGAGGTCTCCATTCCAACAAGGAATTGATTAGCCCATGCTTTACAAACCTCAGCCATATTCCTTTTGCTTGCATGGTCAAGTCTGTTAAACACATTTTCTGTGAGTTCCGGCATCTCAAAAAAAGGATGATGATGTTTACTACCCATTACCGTCTCTTCTTCAACAGTTGTTTTATTAAACAGAGACTCAGACTTGAATTGAGCTTTTTTCCACTTAACATAATCTCCCAAGAAGTTTGGTTTATCATCTTTGTTAAAATATAACAGTTTTCCTAGACTTTGATCCATTGTGTGTGGGTAGATTAATTGAGTTCCTGCGTAGAAAAAAGATGATGATGAAGTAGGAAATGTTGCGTTTGATGTTAATGGCTGAATATGGGTGTAATTATGGTGTACAGTTGTGTCGAATCAAAATGGAGAGTGAACACCAAAAGCAACAAAGCCGTCTTTCGATAATTGTGTAAGTAGGCGTCTAATTAAGATAACTAATTATTCATAATACAGCGTAAAATGTGATAGTAATACAATATTGGTACAGTCTAGCGTAACGTTTTACGTCTTTTGTAAAGTTATTTATACAAACACAAATTATAAGCATATTACGTGTGTTGGATAAATCTATAGTAAGCCTTTGACGTAAGTAGAATTGTAACGGACACGGCCAACAACGTGCACACAAACACGAACAACGCTATCCATTTAAAGCTTGTAACGGATACTGTTATATCACAAAAAAAAAAAATTTGTCCTCTCTCTAACTCATTTTGTATCCATTTCATATCACCAAATATTCGTCAAAAGTGTTAACCAGTCACAAACAAAATTTACTATATATTATATAATGACAACAATTTGTTGACATTTTAGACAGCTTATTATAACTTGAGTTAAAACCAAATCTAAAAAGTAATGTAGCTCTTAACATGTAAATCAGTCATTTGACCTTATTACAAATAGTTGTAGTTAATCAAGTTGCAATACTTACGTTTCCAATAAAAGGTTGTTGTCACGGTTGATAATAACTTAATTAAGATTAATCTTTAAAAAGATATACATTCGGAACTACTTTTAAGTTTATTTACGTTACTAGCAGACACATTGCATACTGCCGTTGCAAATAAGAATTTGTGTTGCAAGGTTAAATGATTTAACAATATAATTAACCATCCTAAAATAAATAGTTAAACTAATTGTATCGATAGGGTCAAATTAAAATTTCTTCTATATACTACAACCTAGGTTAAAATCTGTCTCTCATTACTCTTTATTCAATCTTAATTGTCAATTGATTCCTTTGTACAGCACAAATGAAAATGCGTTTGATACAGTTTAAATGCACAAATGAGCACACAAACAACCGAGAATAAGGCATACTCCGTATATATAACTAAATTAAAATTTACCGAAGTACCGCAAAATAAAACAATAATTTGAATAAGTACATTAGTGAATAATGACATATCCAATACATGAAATAAGACGGTTAGAAAAATATGACACATTAGTTCACAACAACAACATGGTACATAAACATATTGTTGTCGTTAAGAATCATCATTATCAAAAGTCATTATCGTAATCATCATCAGATGAGATATTGTCGGTGGAAGAATAATTAAGGCGGTACGTTTGTAAATGCTGCTCGCGTAAATATTCAAGCTCTTCCTCCATTGTGACCTCGTTGTATACGTGATAATAGTGGAGGCATTCACGAGGAATGTAAAGTCTCCCAAATCCAGATAGTAGATCTAATAAAGAGTCGGGATTCATGACGTTGAACAAACGTCGAATGATTTCAACTACTTCTTTTCTTAATTTGCGATGTTCTTCTCCTTTTGAAATATAGGTATCTAAAAAAAAACAAGAGAAAAAAAAATAATGGATTTAACCACAAAAGGAAAATACAAAAAGAAATTAAAAATAATAATCTACTTGGCTGCATAAAATAAATTAGAAATGACATTACCAAGTGTTGAATTGTTCAAAACAAGTGGACTCAAAACAATATGTGCATTTCCAGCTATGATTGAGATCAACATTGACAATGGTGGTGAGCAATGTAACATATTCATGTACACTGATTCTGGCATAACTAGATTCAAACGAGCAGTAAAGTTAAGGGCATCGTCTCTTATCAAGTCTATGCCTCTTTGAAAATCCCTGACTTTATCATCCAAGTAAGTCATTCTCAAATACTCTTAATTTGATACACTAACAACTGATATAGGAGTGAAAAAAAATATGTTGGATATGATAATTTGTGACCTGTAAAAATCTATCTAAATAAAGAGCTTAGGACAATATAGTAATTTGTAATAATGACATTATAGCTAATGGTAATTGAAATGGAGAACATGTAAATTCAATATATGACAAAATTATGACTCAGTTAATTAAAACAAAAGCTTACATTCGAATAATACATTAATTAAATTAATTAGAAACTACCCAAAACAATAAAATAAATTAAAATATTTATTTTTGGGTTTTTAAAGCTAAGAAAGGTAAAACAAGTTAGAAAAGAAATTGGTGGTGCATTGAAAAAAGTTAGTATTATTACTCATTTTTATAGACAGAAACCACTTATCCAATCTTATCCGTAATCTGAATAGCCCAATCATAATAAAGGGGTTGAGATATCATTTATTCAACCCTATCCAATCTTGTGTTGCTATAACTCAAAATATTATTGATCTTATTTACTAACCTAATGAATTATATACTTTATTCATGTGTTAGATTTATTTACGTTATTTAAGTTCACGGGTTTACTTTATGATTTTGACTGTTTAATTTTTGTGTTATACATTGTCACTTATATATGTACTTTTTTGATTCTATTTTACTCAAATACGAAAATTAAACGTTCATTGTAAAATTATATTTAACATACTAAAATAAATTTGTCTAAATACGACAACTAATTTTAACGGTCACGTACATGAAACAGTGTACCGGCATAACCATACTAATTTTAACGGGATTCTAGAGTTACTAAACTTTTAGAAGACGTAATGTCCACTCAAAATTCAAACTATTGTAAACATCTGGTTGGTAGCGTAAATGCAATTTCACAAATATATGTTTTAGACAACACGTAATAGCTAATCTCTCTATATCCTTGATATTTTTCAAATCTCCAACTTTTTACTATCTTTGGGGAACTTCCAGTTTAGATCAAGCACGAGGACGGGATCACTAGGTCGAACAAATGTAAGATCGAAAACCCCTAACCACCATTCACCATCAAACCAGAACACGCTCATTACAAAACTCTGTAACACCACTCATACTTCCAGCTAGTTACTCACTGCTTCTCTACATCAATTTGCTCTTCGCGTTTTCAATCAATTATTCTACACATTAATTAATTAAGGTTCTATCCTTTACTTGTTCTTCAATTTCACCTTTTTTTTTCGCTTCTGTTAATCATTTATTTGCTGTTTAATCTGCACTTTTATAGTTTAATTTATTGTTCGATTTCATAATTTACTGTTGAAAGATGATGAAACTCTAATGTGGTAGGACACTTGCCGCCCCTCCATCATTTGTTTACCTTTTTTTATCAGCTGCTAGGGGGTGTTTTAATCAAAATTAAACAAGTGATTGGGTCGGAGAGAGTATTAATTTTGGGTTTTTTAGACTTTGTGGCTTCAGGAGTCCAGTCTAACTTGCAGATTTAGTAGCTTAAGTTTATGAAGGACTGGTTTTGAAATGATTTTATATCTTCAGCTCTTTTGGTTAATCACTCCATCGGTTGCTTATCATGCCAGGACGCGAATCAGAATAATGGACCTAAAACTTCCTGATCTTTGTGATTTCATGACTTCTCCATGGTTTTCAGAATTTTGTTCATTAAGTTTATTGGTTTAAGTTCTAGCATCTCAACATATATATAATAGCTATTTTATTCAATCACTTTAAGTCCCCAAACCTCGACCTGTCGTGATAAGCAACTAATGAAAACAGAGATAGAAAATAATAGAATTAGGAAAGCTGTATTAGTAGGTATTAAGTTTGTTTACAGATGTTGATACTAGATAGACTTCTGCGGTTGTGAGATAATTTTGCTTGGCTTATGTGATAATGTCGCGATTGCTTAAGAATATTGTTAAAAAAAATGTGAGGATTAGGCATTTTGCTTGTGTGATTGTATTACATTTGTTTGAGAATGTTGTTCATAGATTTGTGAGATTAAGCTTGTGTGATCATTTCGAGTTTGTTTAAGAATTTTGGTAATAGTCTGTGAGATAACTTAGCCAAGCTTTTTGTGGATCATATTGAGTTTGTTTAAGAATGTTGTAAATATACGTGTGAGATAACTTTGTTATGTTTTTGGCTTCTGTGATCTTAATGAGCTTGCTAAATACTGTTGATAATAGTTTGTCTCTTGTGTGATAATTTTGAGTTTGCCAGTTTTTCGTTCATCAATTTTATTGCTTTAATAAGTTTTATCTTTTCGAATTATAATGGTGCTGTTTTACTGCACGGGACATCCACATAAGATAAAAATATAGGATAAGAAAATAGAACAAAAGTAAAAGAAGATGATAGTCTAAGGATATGAGGGTCAAGTAGAACTTACAAGCTTCACTGGATTACGTTTGGTTTTATAGTTGTTTGGTCTAAAATATTCATTCAATCTCTTAGCAATTAATTACTTTTTATCTATAATTTTTAGTTCACCCATGTTACCCTATCTCCTCCTGCCTCATTGCTACTTTTGCAAGGTGTTACAGTGTATCTCGCGTAGCCTTAGTGTAGTTGAATTCAACAATTACGTTTGCGACACAACTGCAAAAATATATAGCTTACTTTGTGAGGCTAAAGGAGGTCTACTTGTTAGTTCTGTAAGCATTATGCTGGATGTGCAGATTATTATGTACACATGAAAATTTGCAACTGGCTAGCAAATATCACAGTACGCCTACTACACCCATACTGGACTTATGTATCATTGACGACTCTAACATTGAATAATTAATCAATGAAATTTTAGAAAGCTTGAAGTTTATGTCATGTAGTTCCATGTACTGCGGATATCGTACCTTTGTTCAGTATCAGTCAATAACAATAAATAAACAGATATGACATATAAACTATTTTGAGTTAAGGTTTGGTGGTAAATTATGTAATTTCTGCAGGATTTGATTGGGTTTCTTTGTCTGCAATTAATTAGGTATGCCTCGCTGTACTGGTGTTAGCTACTTTTACAGAGAAGACAAGTGTGAGTTTGAGAATGACTACATACGATGGAAAAAGGAGCAGTTCAAATCTAAATCATTGTTCGAAACACAGTATGTGCTAAAAGAGATGACGGTAGGCGATCGAATTAACCATATCTTGCTCAGTTCTGATGAGCTAATGACTAGCATTTTTGAGAGGCTCAATCATCAGGACAAACGTAGTATGTCTGAAGTGTGCAGAAAGTGGGCTTCTTGATTTGCAATTGGGAAAGATACATCTAAGATGACAGCTGATTATAAAAGTCAGGTGAATAGAGAAGAGATAAACGGGTTAATTGTCAGATCAAGATGGGGTCGTGTGTTTTCTATCCAGTGTTGATGTCTTGATTTACCAGAAAAAGACGGAAGGTATGTCTACCATTGTTGGATGGAGGGAAACAGAGACATGGATGATCCAACTGTCCATGACGATGGCCCCTTTGATTTATGGTCAGAGGATGAAGCGTATTACGATTAAGAATAGTAAACCCAACACAGTAGGTTTAATGCGACAGTGTTGAATTGTAATCTAAATTAATGTAGACCAGGAACTCTTAGTTAAAGCTTTTATTGAATAACAACAAATAATTAATGGGTATAAACATGTTACATATTATCGTAAATTAAATCATGTCGCAATTTAATATATTCAAATATGCTATACTCGTATTAAATTTATACTCTGCATTTGTTCTTACATTGTGAACTCTTTCCGTTTACGACATATGTAAGGCTAGGTTATTATCTATAATAATTCTTCAAATTAATACGTTCAAAGCAATTGATTAATTTGAATAAGTCAGAGTTCAATAATTAAGAAGGAAGACATTTTAAGATTGTAAACCCACATTTGTTATAAATACAGATTAACCTGGACTATTTGTAGATTACATGTATATCTTACTTATGTTCACATAATTTATACGAGGTACCCGATAGATGTACTATAACATTATAATCAAATATGTATATCTTCTTATTTTTACACACAACAAAAAATATATAAATAGATGATCAATGCAGATAGATATAATACAAAAAAATAGCTGAAATGTATTCAAATTAATAATATCAAAATAATTATGGGTTACGTTCATTGGAAGTCCGCGCGCATCGCGCGCGGAGTAACAACTAGTTATATAAAACAATCCAAATATGACAATCATATTAAATAAAATGCAATATTAAAATATGTATGCACATGCCAATTTCAATGCCAAATCGCCTTTACTAAGAGCAAATATCTCATATTTATTTACGGTTTTACGGATATGCGTGTTTTTAACTCTTAAAATTACCAAAATTACATAAATCTCATTTATGTCCAAGTTAATCATCCTAACACTGTAACACCCCGTAATTTCCTAGTCATTATATATTATTTAAAATATTATTTTAATAATAAGTATGTTCCACAATAAAGAAATTTCAATTTAAAATATATCGTTTTTGACAATAATATTAATATGTCCATCTTAAACTTATACTCCTTAAACTTGTGAAATGCTACTCTGTTCTTGTTACTAATTTTAAGATACTCTAAAGGCATATTTAGCTCTTGCTAATGGAATAAAAGTTGTAGCTCTTTTTCTTAGCTTTCCAACGCCACCGAAAACACCTCAAACCGAGTTCTGTAGAGGAAATTACGCCGACAATACGAAAGGCTGTCGCAGACTATCCGCTAACAAAATCTCGCTCGTTGCTTACTCTTTACTCTTTTCCACATGTCCTTAGGGACACTTGGCTAGGTATAGAACTTTGCCTTGCTGCCCAAGGTCATTCCTTCTACTTCCTTCCTTCTTCTTCATTCCTTTACTTATTTTTTTCAGCTAAAACACCCAAACACAAACACCATTGTTAAACTCATTACCTTCAACCTTAAGACGATCGTAAAATCTTAGTTTCTTATCGGTTTTCGACGATTTTCGCGCCTATCTCTTCCTCTCCTCGCCCTCCATATTTCTAGGTAATAAAAGTATCAAATTTCTTCCTTAATATACTCTGGTCGTGGCCTTTAAGGCACGGTTCTCTTAACTAACCTCGTTTATTTATGTGTAGCTAGTTCGGTTGTCCAAACCGGAGTGGCTTTGAGTCAAAATCATGCTTATTGAAGAACTATAAGTTAACGGTGATGGGTTACTCGACTTATCGTCTATGTTTGCATGTGTTTTATATGCTAGTAATGTTTAGTATACTTGAATTGTGTTTGGTTAAATAGTGACATGATTAAGTTCATAAATCATATGTTTGGATGAATTTCATTTTGCATGGTTGTGTTGGATGATATTCTAGTTGGAAATTCATTAAGAATTGTATTGTCAAATAAGGTTGTGATCTTTGAGGATGATTAGTTTGATAGTTTTTCAAGTTCATAATGCTTGGTTTACTTGGGTTATTTGATAAGTTTCAGCACCTTGACAAATCTGTCCATTGTCTTGTACAATTTATTTCGACATCTTAGAATATCCGTCTTTGAAAATGTTAAAAAGAGACCCCTGTTTATTTTAAGTGCAGAATCTACCTCTAAAATTTTGTATTTCTCTTGCATGTCGTTTGTTCACAATAAATTATTTACGAACATCGCGCTGAAATACTTACAGAATGGACAGTAGCTCAAAGATTGTTTCGAAAACTATTTTTATACTTTGAAACTATTCTGGTCCTTTTCAATAATTAAACTTTGAAGAATTTAGTTTATGTTTGGAGTTTACTTTGCCCCAAAATGTTTTGTTAAACCCGTTGTATGTAGCAATACTTTTAATGCGACGATTTTTGACATACTGTAAAGATCAGATTATAAACCCCTGATAAGTTCAAATTTTGGAAATGGTTATTTCATGAATATTGTAGATAAAGGTCTTATTAATCTGATCCAGTTGGCCTTCTATAATTTTTATTTTATTTGAATTAATTATGAATTTGACGGCAGAGGGCAGCTGAACTATAAAACACTTTTAAGACTTCTGTTTTATTACTCAGTTCCGTTTATTCTTCTCCCGTATGGAATGGACTTAAGTGTTCTCTTATTTATCGATTGTTGGCTCTTGTATGTAAATGAGTTGGTTAACCGTTATGTTAGCTTAAATTGTGTTTTGATGACGGTTATGTTATCTTAAGATGGGTAGGGTGACGGTTATGTTACCTTACTTGTGTTTAGGTGACGGTTATGTCACCCTAAAATGTGTTGGTAACGGTTATGTTGCCTTGCTTGTGAATAGATAGCGGTGATACGATTTGCGTATCACTGTAATGAACAAACGCCGCTCCTGTTATGGGATTTTATCTAACTATGTTCGGGATTGGTCGGTGTCCGTGGTTATGCGGCCCGTTCCCCGTGTGTCGTTCGGTGTAGGCTATTACATCGAGAGTTCTGGCCAGGTCTTAGACATATAGTTGTCGGTTATGCGCTATACATAGTATCCGGATGACGTGGTTATGCGCTCCGGTAGCTAGGGCGCGGTTATACGCTCTAGCCTGTTAGTGGAGCGGTTATACTCCCTGACTGTCAGTTGAAGCGGTTATGCTACCTGACGGCGTTCATTCTATTCTTGTTTGTGTGATTGGACATGCCATCAAGTGTCGGTCTCTGAGTCGATCACCTGGTTGTTTACTTGATTTTGAGTATCATGTTTTGATATTTCTCACATTCACATGTACTACTCCATATACAATATGTTCTTATTGTTATCTATTTGTATTTTGACGGGAAGTGGTCGGGAGAACCCTGAGTTACTCCCCACTGAATGTGGCGTTCATGTTTCATGAATGTAGGTTGGTGCTGTTTGGGGGAGACGTGTGGCTAGCGATCATTGTTGATCATTTGACAATTACCCTTACGCTTAGTTTAGATTTTTTTTTTAATGTTGTTATCGTGGGATACCTTCTCCCTCGTTTATTTAAGTATTCGTGTATATTTTATACTTTATTATTAATTTTAGTCTTCCGCTTGTTGTTTTGATATTCCGCGAAAAAGTTTTAATAAATATGTCGAAAAGTTTTTAAAAGTATCGTATTTCCGCTGCAAATTACTTGTTTATTTTTATGCTATAACGCGGGGTGTCACAAACACACTTTAGGCATCAAAATATAGTCCCCGCTAATTTTGATCATGATTCAACTCGATTTTGCTTTATTGTTCATAAATTATTCGTATTTTTGGAAAAATAAAGGAAAATGGCCAAATGAGTCAATAAAAATTCGAAAATTCAAAATTTAAAATTATTGATCATTCTGGAAATTCCTAAAATTTCAGAGCTTAATAAAATGGCCTCATGCAAAATAAATAATTTATGTCTCAAATAAATCGAAAAATATATGTTTTTATGTCCAAAAATCCAATTTAATTATAAAATCTTGCAATAAATTTGCAATAAATTTTTAGTCATCCTAAAATACCTTTTAGAATCTGTAAATGACCAAAAATTCAGGCCAAACTCGAATTTTTTATTTTATGACTTAAAATTACAATTATTAACAATTATCACATAAAAATTAATAATCATAAAACAAGAAACTTTTTGATATCCAATTTTTTGATCTGATGTACCTATCATATAAGACATCTATGTGTAAGTTTTTATTACATAATTTTAAGATTAACTATTTTTAACACAATTAGTAGATATTTAGTCGATTTTAACCATTAAAATCATAAATCATGCATCACAAGAGAATAAATTCTCGAAAATTTACATACATTCTGTAAATATTGATTGTGACATTAGGTAAAAGTTTTATGGCAAAATTCCAAATCTAACTATTAAAGTCGAATTTAGTCACTATTAATACGATTTTTACTCTAAAAATCCTTAATCATGCAAAAGTAGTCCTAAGAATCTGAAATTTTTTGTAGGTATTGTACATATTGCATGTGATATCTGATAAAATGTTCAAGGTTAGATTCAAAATATAACCTTATATAACCATTTTTACTCATATTATGACATTTTATCTCATAAAATTCATAATCCATGCATAATAACTTAATTTGTTACGAAAATGTTTATACAACATATAAAATATGCATGTGAGAACATATCGAAAATTCTCGGCCAGAAACTAAGTTTCACTATTTTTCCCATTAAATGATGTTTAAAACTGATTTTAACTTCAAAAATATACAAATAAATATAAAATGAACAATAAATATCCATAAAATTATTTTTATGTTCTAAAACCATTTTAGGATCAGAAAATTTAACATGCAAAATTATTTCGTGATCTATCATAATAAAACACAAAAATTTCGAAATGCATGTTAATCTCATTAACACGAACATGAATCCAATCATGCATGCAACAAACGTAATGCTCTGATACCACTTGCCAGAAATCAAATTTCAGATTATAAGCTCATATCTCATATGAGTTTAGTTTGTTTAAGTTTAGACATTAATACTTAACTAGATCTTTTGCATGCATGATGATTACATAAGATGGATGAATATTCTTACATTGGTTTTAGAAGGTTTATACTCAATAACCTATTAATGAGTCTTCAAAAAACCGAAATACCCTTAGCAACGATTTATAGGGAAACCATCTCCAAAAGCTCTTATCAAGGACCCAATCTCAAACTAAAATCAATTTTGTTACTAGATGATTGATATTAGTATATTAGAAATAATAAATAATATTACAATAATATTATTAGTATGGAAATGATTATCCTCACTAGAAAAACTATTTTCTAGGAAAAATAAGGTTGAAAGAGGTTCTAGTGTGAAAAATGAGAAAACATCCAAGCATTCACCACCACTTCATTTTTGTTGTGTGTCTTGCATATATAGAGCAAAAATGAGCTTTCTTGCTCATTTGATAGCCGACCTACACAAGCAAAGGGAGCCAATGCATGCTCACTAGTCTTACACAAAAGCATAAAATATGCCTTACACACTCTTACACACCTACTTTAGGCTTTGTAAGACTAGTTGTGATTTTGTCCATATAAGCACATCATGACCTCATTCACCATGCTCTTACACGGTCCATTTTGGGATAAAATGGACTCCATTTGATCTTTGTCAATTGTGTTAAATTGTAACATGTCACATATGTCTCATAACACATGAACTAATTTGTTAATTATGCAATTTTAACTCTTTAAAATTCATAATTTACAAATTCATAACATTTAAATAATATCATCAATAATTCTCAATTGCTATATTATAAAATGTAATATCATAATTTTAATTACAAATGTTTGTAATTTTCTGATTAACCGTGTTCATTTCCGATATAATTGTTTCTTAAACAATTAATCAAAACCGAGTAATAAAACAAATTTTATTACTTTGACCATTATTATTATAATCCTATTATAAAAATATACGTCATGTAAAATCATTTCTAAATTTCCAGTTATTAATTAATCTATATCCTATACGATTAATTAAATATTTTATTGAGACGGAACACTCTAAAGATATGACCTTAAGGGATCAACTGATCACCACCATCATATGACGATAATGTCAAACTCTAGACAGCCAATCATTATCGGTAAATGTTGATCAGTCGACTTTAAAACAGTAACTTCCCAATTGTGTGTCATTCAAATGAGATTTAAATATGTCAACGCATTATTGTCGATGATACTACCTCCAACATACGGAAGGGATGATAATCTCTAAATTCGACTGATCGTCATTTACCGATAATGATTGACTTTAAATAGTTTGACAGTATCGCCATATGATGGTGGTGATCAGTTGATCCCTTAAGATCACACCTAAAGGATGTTGCCCGAATCATTGAGATTAATAACTCCTATATGATACAAATTGATTAATACCTTAATATGAACGAGATTAATAAGAGGTTCATATCTCGTGATAATTCGATTATATGAGATTCGATTTCAATAAAATAAAACTTTTTTTTTGGTGAAATGTGAGTATATTATAACACTATCAGACATATTACAGGAAGGAATGGAGATCAAGCCCCCTTACAAGCAATTATATCTGAGGAAATCTGCTATGAAACCAATCAATACTTTTCTGATCTCTTTCTGATCCTAATCTGTTCTGCATTCTGCTCTTGATATCCCTTTCAACACCGACAACCACTTTTTCAGGTCTGTGAAGATATTCATTAATTCTGGGTCCATTTCTCTGCATCCAAATATGGTAATGGGATGCATTTAGTACTGCTACTCTTATTTTCCAGATGAAAGACTTCCTGTTTCCTGCACTGATGACTGCAAAAGTTGGGAAATGCCTCCCAAACCAGTGTAGAAGTAATTGTTTCACCTTATTTGTGTACTGACATTCATCAAATAAATGCTCAGTGGTTTCTGAGTGTTCTTGACACATCAAGCATAGGTCACCATTACAATAACCTATCCTGTAGAGTTTGCTATTAGTGTTCATGCCTTCCTGCAATCTGAGCCAAGTAATCATCGAGTTCTTAGGGACATTCCAGTTGTTCTCTAACACCCAAAGAGTATGAGAGGAAATTTGTCCCACATCAGTAGAATGTGAGACTTGTGATATGTTTATAATAACTTCCACCACCAGTTAGTAACAAGCTCTTGTGCTTTTTGGCTTAAGTTGGGACAAATAATAGGCCCAAAAGTGCTCACCCATCTTATTGGGCTTGTGTTACGATGGTGGCGGGACGGGTTGTCACATGTTCCATACTGCAGCAGACCAGACCCGCTTCTGTCAAGTTGGGCAAAGCATTTCATAACCATTTTTGACAGTGTATCCATTAGAATTACTAGTCCATATGCAGTCAGTGAATCCTTCTTTGAGAATGTCTTTTGTTTTACAGATGCTTTTCCACACCCAAGGTAGGGGGAGAGTAGTCATTCAAGATTTGGTTTTGGAGATAAACATCACTTATCCATTTGATCCATAGCTTATCTGCATTACTATATACCCAATTAACAAGCTTTCCCATAGTTGCATTGTTCCACAATTCCGCATTTTTGATACCTAGTCGACCCATATCCTTAGAAGTAGTTACCTTATCCCAAGCTAAAAGAGGCACTCTATGATATTCAGCGGATCCATCCCATAGAAAGTTTCTACAGATGGCTGCAATCCTCTTAATCACACTCTTAGGAATCACAAATAGCTGAGCCTAATAGTTGTGCAAGGTGTTCAAAATAGATTTGATCAGTGTTATTCTGCCTGCATATGAGAGTTTCTTTGCCCCAGGCCCCTGATCATTGCTACCATTTTTTCTGTGAGAGATGCACAATCCTTTTTAGACAGTTTTCCTGGTTGAATAGGCACTCCCAAATATTTGAAAGGAAAGGTCCCTTCAATGAAGCTAGTGACTTGTTTTATGCCATCTATGATAGCCTCAGCTACCCCACTGAAAAAAAATTCAGATTTGGAGTTATTCATGCTTAGTCCAGTGGCATTTGAGAATGAGGAGAAAGCCCTCATTAGGAGCCAAATAGAAGCTGGTTTGCCCTTACAAAAGAGAATCAAGTCATCAGCAACCATCAAGTGAGTGATGTGAAACCCCTCGTCGCAGCGGAAAAATAAAACACACAACATGCCAAAATTTAAGCGGAATTTAAACTTTTTTTTTTGGTGAAAGGTAAAAAATATATTAAGATCACAAAGTTAGAAGGTATCAACCTTCTTACAAAGCCTCATTACATCATCAAGCTACTTATTCAAGCCTTATCCTTGTTAGGGATAAGTCCTCTACATCTGTTCATAATTCTTACTTTCAAATCATTCTGAATGTTCCTGAACACCATCTCTGGTTTCATTAGTCTGAAATCCACTCGAGCCTTATTCCTTTGTATCCATATATGATATATAGTTGCATTCAAGGTACTATTGATCACTCCTCTTTTAAGTTTAGACCCTCTCTTTCTCAATCTCCATTCTGTAATTTGTGCTCTTAGGATAGTTATCTTTAGCCATTCTTGGACACATTTGATAAGCTTCCTGCTGTAAGTGCATTCAAAGAACAAATGCTCAGGCCTTTCAGTAGCACTCCAGCATATGCAACACTGGTCTTCCTATGTGATTCCATACCTCATCAGTTTGTCTTTAGTACATAGACCCTCATGGTGATGCATCCAATTCACAAATATATGCTTAGGGATTGTCCATGAATTCCAGACCAAAGATGTCCAGGGAAGGGGAGGCTGTACTGGCTGCATCAGATCATAGACCTTCATTATACTGTAATGAGTTTGGCTAGCAGAGATGTCATAGGGCAATGCAGTAACCAGTTCCTTCATCTTGCAAATCTATTTTCAAGTCCATGCCACATCTATAGGGTAAGTGTAGTCATCCCAGCTTTGTTCCTTGAGATAAGTGTGATTAACCCATTGAACCCAAAGCTTGTCTGGTTTAGAATGAACCCACCATGCCAGTTTGCCTACAGTTGCTCTATTCCATAGCTGATCATTTTTAATACCCAGTCCTCCTGTTGTGACTGCCCTACACGCCTTCTCCCAAGCCACTGGTGGAACCCTTTTGTAGTCAGGCCCTCCACTCAAGAGGAAGTTTCTACACATGGCTTCTAGGTTATGTATGACTGTAGTAGGTAGAATGAAAATCTGTGCCCAATAATTATGCAAGGTCTTGAGCACAGATTTGATGAGGACCAACCTCCCTGCATATGATAGTTTCTTGGTGCCTATAGCCCTTATCCGTTCCATCACCTTGTCTATTATAGGTTTGCAGTCCTTCACATTAAGCTTGGTGGGTTTAATAGGCACCCCAAGGTACCTAAATGGCTAAGTCCCTTCTACACATCCTGCCACCTGAGTAATGTCAGCTTTCACATCATTTGGCACCCCATTAAAGTACACATTAGTCTTCCCTGGGCTCATCTTCAGACCTGAGGCTGCTGAGAATGTAGCAAAGGTTCTGAGAAGAATCATTATTGATTGAATATCTCCCTTGCTAAACATCAAAAGATCATCTGCAAACATCAAATGTGTCAACTTCATAGGACCACACAATGGATGGTACTTAAAGTGCATATTTTGGGTTGTATGTTGTAGCAGTCTGGACAAGTACTCCATACAAATTTTGAACAACAATGGGGACAAGGGATCTCCTTGTCTCAGACCTCTCCTTCCTTGAAAAAATCCAAAAGTATCACCATTAAGGCACAAAGAAAAAAAAGTGGTGGTTACACATTCCATGATCAATGCAATGAATCTCTTGGGGAATTGAAGTGCTTGCAACATTTGGAGTAAAAATGGCCAATCAATTGTGTCATAAGCCTTTTGTAGGTCTATCTTGAACATACATCTTGATGACACTGTCTTCCTCCCATATAGCCTAATAGGATCCTGGCAAATGAGGATATTCTCCATTATGCTTCGTCCTTGAATGAACCCTCCCTGAGTTGGTGTTATGATATCAGGAAGGACCCTTGCCAGTCTGCTACAAAGTAGCTTAGATATGATCTTGTACACAACATTACAACAAGCTATAGGCCTCAATTGTGTTACATTTTGAGGCTTTCTGAGCTTGGGAATCAAAGTTACATTAGTGGCATTGAGTTGCTTTAGCATCTGCTCATTATCAAAGAATTGATGTATTGTTGCACAAATATCTCCCTCAATAAACTCCCAACTAGCCTTGAAGAATTTGCTTGAGTAACCATCAGGCCCAGGTGCCTTTTCATCTGGTATACTGAATATTATATCCTTAATTTCTGCAAATAGTGATACCTTGTTCGTGTATAACAATATGTTCAATTGTACATGTTTTGCCTTATTGCACAATATGTCTAGCCACAGGTGTAGTCATGTGGTTTTTCCCCAACAGTTTCTTATAAAATGTCAGAAAACTCTCTTGGATTTCCTGAGGTTCTGTATGCTTTTTGCCCTCCCCATCTTCTATTTGATAAATGGTGTTCTGTCTCCTTCTAGCTCTCAACATTCCATGAAAGTAAGCAGTGTTGGCATCCCCTTCCTGGAGCCACTTGACTTTGGCTTTCTGCTGAAGGTAAATGAATGCTTGCTTTTTCAGAAGAGTATACTTATCATGAGCCTCATACTCATTTTGCATCAGACTAGGATCCCCAGGGTTTAAAATCAATTGCTCTTTACACTGTTGCAGTTGAAGTCTGGCCAGTTCAGCTGCTATTTAAATATCTGCAAATTTCTGGTTATTCAGATTTTTCAAAGGCTATTTCATCTCCTTTAATTTATGCACCAAGAGGTACATATGAATAACATACTTCTGAGTCTTCTAGTGCTGCTCTACTACCTGCAGGAAGTCTTTAGTTTCACACCACATGTTTTGGAATTTAAAAGGCTTGTTCTTGTGTCCAGTATCCACCCTACTCTTGATAATGCAAGGATTGTGATCAAAGTATCCTTCAGGGATATAGTTAGCCTGCATATCAGGTAGAATTCTGTCCCAAGTTGCATTAGTAAACACCCTATCCAGCCTGGAATACACCCTTGCTTCTGGTTTTTGTTTGTTAGTCCAGGTATATATAGTAAGCCCCTACTGTTGGACATTCTGCCAGTTCACAGTATGCAATGCAATCTTGAAATTATGTAGCTTCAGCAAGACTGAACCTACCACCTAGTCTCTCCTCAGGTTGCATCACACAATTAAAGTCTCCTCCCACAGCCCAAGCTCCATTCATGCTATCAGCCAATCTATTCAGGCTTACCCACAGATTCTCCCTTTCTGCTAACCCATTATATGCATATACCATTGTCATATGGAATTTAGTTTGACTAGGGATATGCTCCACTGCTAAATGAATAAATTGTGGGTCTTATTCCAAGAAATCTACCCCATAGTCATCAGGATTCCACCCAATCCATATCCTACCCCGTGGATGAGTATGAGCATTCGTGCTAATGCTCCTGTTTTGGAAGATAGTCATAGCTTGATTTTGATTCTTAGGCTTTATCTTAGTTTCTAGTAAAGCAAATAAACCTACTCTATTCTGAAGCAGCAAATTATTTATATCGCGCTGCTTATCTACTTTATTCATACCTCGTACATTCCATATTCCCACAATCATTGCTGACTGGTAGGTGATGGTGGCCTACTGGTTCCTCCTTTCTGCAATTTGGATCCAGTCACAATGTCTGTAAAGGAAGGACTAGAGCTGAAGCCTTCTTTATCTGACATGAATGATCTTGGCATGTCATATGGTGTAGGTTTTATCACTGGTGGGAGGGGTGGTCTAGCACCTGAGGTACCCACCTTCCTCCTCCACACCTGTTGTGGCTTGTTTTGAGTTCCTATCTGTTTCCTGAACCTATTAGCCTAGTGACCAATGTTCTTACAAATGTTGCATCTGGTAGGAGTCCATTCATACTCCACTTTAAGAGCAATAACGACACCCTTCTCATCCTGCACTTTGAAAGTATTTGGGAATTTTTGATCTACTTACACCTCTATCAAGACTCGTGCAAATCCTAATCTAGTTCTTTTTTCTGTATCCTCATCAGTTTTTAAGAATTTGCTTACTCTCCCAACAATCTTGGGTATACAAGCCCCTCATAGCTTAAGAGGCAGTTTGTGAATTCTAACCCATGTTGGCACGTTTTTCACATCTTCCTTTTCCATATCAACATCAGGCATCCATTTATTAATGATGACAGGTTGACTGTCAAGCATATACATTCCCGCTGCTAACACCGCTTCTTGCATCTCCTGTGTTTGGAATCTTACCAAGAAAACTCCATTATGCATAAATGATATGGTCTCTATCTTATGATGTTTCCATATTCGTCTGAGGTACCCTTCAAACAATGGCCAAGGAGGGTTTGATCCTATGACGAAGCTATACACTGCATATTTCCAAAAGTCAATCTCAGGCTGAACGTCCTCCTCTGTTATGGTAATAATGTCATGATCATCATCAACAATGTCCAGAATCTTACGTCCATGTCTGTCAAACAAGTCTCCCATAGCATCATTATCAGGGTTGTTACTTCTCTCTTCAGTCTGCCTTTGTTCAGAAGTATCGGTGAGATCAAAGCGTGGAACCCCTGCAACGGATGCCATACTTCCAAACTTTGCTGCATTGTCCAAGTTCGGTCCTTTCGTCCTCTGTTCCTGAGCATTCCTGTCCTTACTAGCCATAGTCTTCCTATTGGTGATGTTGCGTAGTTGTGATGGTGAAGGGTCCTTAGCCATAGTGCAAAAGGTCTTCAAAAACACAGCCGTCAAATCTCCTCAAATCGCCATGGCTGAGAGCTTGCTGGAATTTAAACTTTAACACGCATAAAAACGAGGGGAATTAAAACTGAAACTGAAACAACTGATATAAACAGAAACATAGATAAGTATAACTGTCTAAGTACTGAAAGTAAATATATACAAACAGCCTGGGATGGCACATCCCTACAGGCACTCAAAACTGAACCAAAAGTCTAGAGTCTAGCTAACGCAAATGTGTAAGTCAAAAATCGATAAATAGGATCGTCGCTCGATAGCTCCATGCAACCCTCTGCCAACCACGTGTCATGTACCTACATACATGTAAACATGTACGCCACAATCAGTGGGGAGTGACTAGAGTTCTCCTAGCCACCTTTTGTAACGACACGTAACACAGAAATACACAACATACTCCAACATGTATAAAACATGTGAAGCATATAAATTTCAATATCTGAATCTGAAGTCAACATTCAAATTCTATGCAAGGCTCTCAACCAACTTCAGAAACTATTTGGAAGGAGAGCCGATTTCCCTTCCGGTTGCCCGGCCGGGGGGTCTTTCAATCAAAACCATTTACGAAACTAGCCAAAGAGTCATCCAATGCATTCCTTGGATGAACAATTCTATAAATCAATACACTATATCCATCAATATCAATTAGCAAGTATACAGGTTCAGGGGTCAACTTAAGACATAACCTAGATACCAAATATTCAGCAAGTATAAAGGTTCAGAGGCGACATCTTTACACATAACCTAGATACCAAGTTCACATTCACAAGCAAGGACTCAGAGGCCAACTCAAGGCATAGACCTGCTACTCAACAAGACACTAGACTCAGAGGTGACATCTCCACGCATGGAATAACATCCAATAAGTAAAGGACTCAGAGGCCAACTTAAGGCATGTCCCTTCACTACATCAAAAGACACTAGACTCAGAGGCCAGCTTAAGGCATGTTCTAGCATCAACATCTGCACTCCGGGCAAGGTATCAACACCCTAGCTACCCCGTTGTGCAGCTGCTGTACTCGTCAGACTCAGAGGCCAACTTAAGGCATGTTCCGACGCGATCACATAAAAACATGTCTGAGCGCAGAGGCGACATCTCAACACATACCCCAGATACGACAAACATACACATATAGGGCTCAGATGCGACATCTCAACGCATACCCCTATATATGACAACTAGCTCACGTATTAACCTCAGAGGCCAGCTTAAGGCATACCTTAATACGCATCACTACAACAGCATCCAAATATAGTAACTAGATCCTTAGTTCTAATCTCTTATATTTCTAAACAACACTTAATTGATCCCGGGAACTATGTTGAGGGACAACCGGTTTCCCTTTCGGTTACCCGACCCGGGGGTCTCTATCCTTTCTCCATTCCCGAACCCAATATAGTGTCGCCCATCCTCCGGGGACCTCAAACACACATAAAGGTACACGGAACGAGTCTCAAACAAATCGGACTAGCCGATCAAAAGATAAAATCAATTTAGTGAGAACAGGGCTCTCAGCCGGTGCTGGACCGTCTGCCGGTCTGCCGGCTGGGAGTCCTTTCCCAATGCAGACTTAACTTTCAAAAACAAGGGAAAGAGATTCTCAGCCGGTGGACCGTCTGCCAGTCTGCCGGCTGGGAGTCCCGTCCCACATTCTTCCTACCATTTTACGAAAAGAGGACATGACTCTTAGCCGGCTGACCGGCCGCCGGCCAACCGTCTAGGAATCATGCCCCAGCCTTCTTTTGAACAAAACGAACATACAAGAAGAGACTTTGAGCCGGTCGACCAGCCGGCTCAGAGTTCTTTCACAATTTCAGAACATTCAGAAATAATAAGGCCTGACTCTGAGCCGGCCGACAGGCTGCCGGTCAGCCTTCCGGCTGTAACACCCAAGAGTATGAGAAGAAAGTTGTCCCACATTGGTAGAATGTGAGGCTTGTGATATGTTTATAATAACTTCCACCCACCACTTAGTAACAAGGCCTTGTGCTTTTGGGCTTAAGTGAGGACAAATAATGGGCCCAAAGGCTTACCTCCCATCTTATTGGGGGTGTGTTATGACCGTGGTGGGTCGGGTTGTTCCAAATGGTATCAGAGCCACCCTGCGACCGTGTGCTGAGCCTGTGGTCGGGAGTACCCGGGTCACACACCTAGCGGGGGAGGATTCTGGCCCTGGTTGTGGTCAAGTTTGAGGCACAACGAGGACGTTGTGTTCTTTAAGTGGGGTGGTTTGTAACACCCAAGAGTATGAGAAGAAAGTTGTCCCACATTGGTAGAATGTGAGGCTTGTGATATGTTTATAATAACTTCCACCCACCACTTAGTAACAAGGCCTTGTGCTTTTGGGCTTAAGTGAGGACAAATAATGGGCCCAAAGGCTTACCTCCCATCTTATTGGGGTGTGTTATGACCGTGGTGGGTCGGGTTGTTCCAAATCCAGCTTAAGGCATACCTTAATACGCATCACTACAACAGCATCCAAATATAGTAACTAGATCCTTAGTTCTAATCTCTTATATTTCTAAACAACACTTAATTGATCCCGGGAACTATGTTGAGGGAGAGCCGGTTTCCCTTTCGGTTACCCGACCCGGGGGTCTCTATCCTTTCTCCATTCCCGAACCCAATATCGTGTCGCCCATCCTCCGGGGACCTCAAACACACATAAAGGTACACGGAACGAGTCTCAAACAAATCGGACTAGCCGATCAAAAGATAAAACCAATTTAGTGAGAACAGGGCCCTCAGCCGGTGTTGGATCGTCTGCCGGTCTGCCGGCTGGGAGTCCTTTCCCAATGCAGACTTAACTTTCAAAAACAAGGGAAAGAGATTCTCAGCCGGTGGACCGTCTGCCAGTCTGCCGGCTGGGAGTCCCTTCCCACATTCTTCCTACGATTTTACGAAAAGAGGACATGACTCTTAGCCGGCTGACCGGCCGCCGGCCAACCGTCTAGGAATCATGCCCCAGCCTTCTTTTGAACAAAACGAACATACAAGAAGAGACTTTGAGCCGGTCGACCGGCGGCCGACCACCCGGCTCAGAGTTCTTTCACAATTTCAGAACATTCAAAAATAATAAGGCCTGACTCTGAGCCGGCCGACAGGCTGCTGGTCAGCCTTCCAGCTGTAACACCCAAGAGTATGAGAAGAAAGTTGTCCCATATTGGTAGAATGTGAGGCTTGTGATATGTTTATAATAACTTCCACCCACCACTTAGTAACAAGGCTTTGTGCTTTTGGGCTTAAGTGAGGACAAATAATGGGCCCAAAGGCTTACCTCCCATCTTATTGGGGGTGTGTTATGACCGTGGCGGGTCGGGTTGTTCCAAATGTTACTAGAGCCACCCTGCGACTGTGTGCTGAGCCTGTGGTCAGGAGTTCCCGGGTCACACACCTAGCGGGGGAGGATTCTGGCCCTGGTTGTGGTCAAGTTTGAGGCACAGCGAGGACGTTGTGTTCTTTAAGTGGGGTGGTTTGTAACACCCAAGAGTATGAGAAGAAAGTTGTCCCACATTGGTAGAATGTGAGGCTTGTGATATGTTTATAATAACTTCCACCCACCACTTAGTAACAAGGCCTTGTGCTTTTGGGCTTAAGTGAGGACAAATAATGGGCCCAAAGGCTTACCTCCCATGTTTTTGGGGTTGTGTTATGACCGTGGTGGGTCGGGTTGTTCCAAATCCAGCTTAAGGCATACCTTAATACGCATCACTACAACAGCATCCAAATATAGTAACTAGATCCTTAGTTCTAATCTCTTATATTTCTAAACAACACTTAATTGATCCCAGGAACTATGTTGAGGGAGAGCCGGTTTCCCTTTTGGTTACCCGACCCGGGGGTCTCTATCCTTTCTCCATTCCCGAACCCAATATAGTGTCGCCCATCCTCCGGGGACCTCAAACACACATAAAGGTACACGGAACGAGTCTCAAACAAATCGGACTAGCCGATCAAAAGATAAAATCAATTTAGTGAGAACAGGGCTCTCAGCCGGTGCTGGACCGTCTGCCGGTCTGCCGGCTGGGAGTCCTTTCCCAATACAGACTTAACTTTCAAAAACAAGGGAATGAGATTCTCAGCCGGTGGACCGTCTGCCAGTCTGCCGGCTGGGAGTCCCTTCCCACAATTCTTCGTACGATTTTACGAAAAGAGGACATGACTCTTAGCCGGCTGACCGTCCGCCGGCCAACCGGCTAGGAATCATGCCCCAGCCTTCTTTTGAACAAAACGAACATACAAGAAGAAACTTTGAGCCGGTCGACCGGCGGCCTACCACCCGGCTCAGAGTTCTTTCACAATTTAAGAACATTCAAAAATAATAAGGCCTGACTCTGAGCCGGCCGACAGGCTGCCGGTCAGCCTTCCGGCTCAGAGTCCTTGCACGAGAAAATGGCAATTTCGCTTATGATTCTAAACTACCAAAATCGATATCAAACCTCCAAAATTGCAACCAACATAGATTACCCAGCATATATACAACATATGTGCATCAATAGCAAGCATTAATTTCCACAACAAAACCACATTAGGATTAAACTTAGTATTCGTCTTAAGGATAAAAAATCTGAAAATGAACATATAATCATATGAATATCAAACTAAGCATATGAACAACATATATGAGTAAACCCTAAAATGTTTCTAAGTCCAAACAACCACAACAACCAATAAATTCAGACACTTTAACAATCAAAATCAAGCAACATGCTATTTTAACAAAAAGGTCGAGTTTCTCATTATTGTCACCTCAAAAGCGTTTTATGCTCCTAGCTCCTCTTCAACAATGAAGCTATCGATCTCAAGATCCTCTAAATCCTCTCCTACAACAAAGAAAACGGTTTTTTGAAGCTAAAAACAGAATTAAGCCAAAACAACCTCTTTTTCAAGTTGAACGAAAATGAAATTGAAACAGATAGATGTCTTGGAAATTTCACAAGGATTCCGAAAATGTATAACATACCTTGATTTGGGATTGGGAAGAGCTCGGAAAGTTGATTTTAAGATTGAAAAGAGAAGGAGAAATGAGAAACTAATGTAATAGTGTTATTATTTTCGGAGAAATGAAGATGTCGACATAAGGGTCTTGGGATTAGGGTTTAAGTAGTCCTTTCTCCTTAAGTGAAACGGGTTATTTATTGTGAACGGGTTTTATGAGTAGGGTTGAAGACTTGCCAAATTATTAAATCTTAAGGACTTAAGGTTTCTTAAGACGGATCTTAACGGAGGATTTAAAAATAACTTGAACAATTTATATTAAAATATTATTTTATTCCGTAAAATAATTTAAAACCCTTAAAATATTATTTACGGAAATACGGGATGTTACAATCACCCCAACTTTCAAAAAGTTTCGTCCTCGAAACTTGAACGAAGATAAATTTTAAGTAACTATACCTTAATCGAAAAGAGACGGATGCGCAACACGCATCGAAGCCTCGGTCTCCCACGTCTGCTCCTCAACGTCGCCACAACGCCAAAGAATCTTTACCATGGGCACCACCTTGCTCCTAAGCTTCCGGTCCTGGCGATCCATAATCTTCACGGGACGCTCCTCAAAAGCAAGACTCCGCTCTAGGTTATCAATCTCTCTATGAAGTACATGACTAGGGTCACTGACGTACTTGCGGAGCTGAGAAACATGAAAGACGCTATGAACCTTGCCCAAACTAGGAGGCAGGTCCAATCGGTAAGCAGCAGCACCAATCCTCTTCACGATCTCGAACGACCCAATATACTTAGGGCTCAATGTGCCCTTGACACCAAATCTCTTGACGCCCTTCATCGGAGAAAGTCGAAGGAAAACTCTGTCACCTACCTCGAACTCAAGAGGCCTTCGACGGACATCAGCATAGGATTTCTGCCGATCCTGTGCGGCCTTCATCCTACCTCTGATAAGCTGAACGTGATCAATCGTCGCAGCCAACTGGTCTGGTCCTAAATCATGCACGTCGCTCGACAGATCCCAACAAATCGGGCTACGGCACTTCCTACCATAGAGCGCCTCATACGGACCCATACCAATAGACAAGTGAAAACTGTTGTTGTACTAAAACTCTACCATCGGTAGACACTGTTGCCAAGAACTCTGGAAGTCAAGTGCACAAGCATAGAGCAAGTCCTCTAAAGTCTGAATCGTCCTCTCGAACTGTCTATCAGTCGCGGCGTGAAATGTTGTACTTATCAGTAGACGGCTACCCATAGCCTCCTGTAGAGCCTTCCAAAATGTGGAACAGAAACGCAGATCTCGATCAGAAACAATCTCTCTCGGGACACCGTGGTAACGGACGATCTCTACAATGTAGGCCCTGGCTAGGCGGTCCATATCCCAAGTCTCACGAATAGGTACAAATCTGGCACACTTGGTCAATCTATCAACCACCACCCAAATAACATCCTTGCCTCCAGCTGTCTTAGGCAAAGCAGTCACGAAATCCATCGAAATACACTCCCATTTCAACTGAGGAACATGGAGCGGCTATAACAAACCTCCTGGTCTCTTGTGCTCTATCTTCACTTGCTGACAAGTCAGGCATCTACTCATATAGTCCAAAATCTCTTTCTTCATCCCTGGCCACCAAAATATGAGTCTAAGGTCCTTGTGAATCTTCTCACTACCCGGATGAACAGAATAAGGCGTCAAATGAGCCTCATCCAACACTCTCTTCCTCAAATCAGGTACATCTAGAACATACATCAAGCCTCCAAACCGAAGAAAACCATCAGAACCAACCACAAAATCCTGAGCCTAACCATTAACAATCTTGGCCTCGAACTTCCTAAAAGCAGCATTTGTAGGCAAACCCTGGCGAATCTCCCAATACAATGTCGGCTCAGCAGTCATAGCAGATAACCAATCAAAACCACTACCAACCATCTCTAATATCAACTTCCTAAACTCGAAACAAGGCTCCTCAGGCAACACACGCGTAACACTCAGCGAATGAGAAGTCTTGCGGCTAAGCGCATCAGCAACAACATTGGCCTTACCCTCATGATACAACAACTCAATATCATAGTCCTTAACGAATTCCAACCAACGACGCTGTCGCATATTAAGGTCTTTCTGTGTGAAAATGTACTTCAAACTGTTATGATCCGTGAAAATGCGACAATGAGAACCAATCAAGTAATGACGCCACATCTTCAAGGCATGAACAACCGCAGCCAACTCAAGATCATGCGTAGGATAGTTCACCTCGTGAACTCGCAGCTATCTGGAAGAATAAGCAATCACCTTACCACTCTGCATCAACACAGATCCAAGCCCTAGCATAGAAGCATCGCAGTAGACATCAAAATCAACACCAATCTCTGGCAAAGTAAGCACTGGAGCAGAAGTCAACGTAGTCTTCAATTCCTGGAATGAGCTCTCACACTTATCTGTCCAAACAAACTTAGCTTCCTTCTTCAGTAACTGGGTCATCCGACGAGCCAATCTTGAAAAATCCTCAACAAACCGACGGTAGTATCCAGCCAAACCGAGGAAACTACAAATGTCTCCCACATCTTTGGGACTCTCCCAATCAATAACAGCCTCAATCTTAGCGGGATCGACCGTAACTCCCTCGCTAGATATCACATGTCCAAGAAATGCAACCCGAGATAACCAAAACTCACACTTCGAAAACTTCTCAAACCACTTATGTCGACGTAAAATCCCAAGTATCAATCGAAGATGTTCGGCATGCTCAGCATCAATCTTCGAATAAATGAGGATATCATCAATAAACACCACAACACAAGTGTCTAAGTACTCACGGAACGTCCGGTTCATCTGATCCATGAATATCGCAGGAGCATTCGTCAAACCAAAAGGCATGACAACAAACTCAAAGTGCCCATATCTTGTAAGAAAGGCAGTCTTCGCAATGTCAGCCTCTCTAACTGGAATCTGATGATAACCAGAACGAAGGTCAATCTTCGAAAATCTGGAAGCACCTTTAAGCTGATCAAACAAGTCATCGATCCTAGGTAAAGGATATATGTTCTTCACCGTAACTCTGTTCAATTCCCTGTAGTTGATGCAAAGTCTCATGGAACCATCCTTCTTCTTGACAAAAAGCACAGAGCACCCCAAGGAGAGGCACTCGGTCTAATAAATCCCTTCTCGAACATCTCCTCTAATTGCTGCTTCAACTTTTTCAACTCAGGTGGAGCCATACGCTAAGGAGCCTTAGATATAGGTCTGGTACCTGGAACAAGCTCGATAGTAAACTCAACATCTCTCTCAGGCGGTATTCCCGACAACTCCTCTGGAAAGACATCTGGAAAATCACGAACAATAGCTACATCCTCAAGCTTCGGTAGCGATGGCTTTGCAGCTGAAACAACACACAGGAAGGTTTGGCAACGCTTCCTTAGAAGATGAGAAGCTTTCATCGATGAGATAACACGAACACCCTTTTTAGGGCGAGTTCCCCTATAGGAAACACGAACTCCTGAAGAACTCCTCAAGCAGATTTTCTGGTCGCGACACTCGAAGCGAGCATGGTATCGCGACAACCAATCCATACCGAGGATAATTTCAAATTCCCCGAGAGGAAATCTCAGTAAATCCGCTGGAAATGTGGCACAACCAATAATAATCGGAACATCCCTATGGGAAGAAGAGCATGAGAAAACGTCTCCCGAAGGCAATGAGATAGAAGTCTCCTCGACAACAGAAGACTCCAGAGTTAGTCTGTCGGTGAACTTGGTCTATATGAACGATAGAGAAGCACCAGTATCAAATAAAATTTGACACTCAGCGCCAAGAACAGAAAAGATACCAGCAACGATGTCAGGATGAGCCTCAGCCTCTGCTCTGGTCATAACAAAGATCTTCCCCTTCGCCTTGCCTCCTCTAGTAGCTACAGCAGGAGTGGCAACCTTGCCAAGTGCGGTGTTCCTCTCGGGACAATCAAAAGACCTATGCCCAAATCCATTACAAGTATAACACTTGTAGGCATTCTTGAAACAGTCAAAACCCGGATGAGACGGTTTACCACAACGGCGGCAAACACTAAAAGCAGTATCCGTGTGAACAATGGTCTTAGCGACCGGTGCAGAGACCCTCTCAAACCGCTTCTTCTGAGAAGAAGTTTCAGAAGTAGATGGAACAAACGACCTCTTCCCCTGGTAGATAGACCTCTGGTGTGACGAAACGCTAGTAGCAGCAGCTCGGGTCTCAGCATCTATAGCCCTGATAGAACTCTCAGCCCAGATAACATCATCATAAACCTCAACAAAGGAAGTCGAGTCTCGACGAACCATACTCTCGATAAGGGGCGCTAACTTCCGTCGATAGAAGTAAACCCTCTCAGCCTCATCTCTATCAAATCTCGAAGCAAAATGTATATGCTAGTTGAATTTGTCGGTGAACTCCTGTACGGACATCCTTCCCTGCTTTAGGTCAATGAACAACTTAAGTCTCTATTATCGGAGCTCCTTAGGATAGAATCTAGTCTCAATCTTCTCCTTAAAAGCTTCCCAGTCAAAAAGTGGATACAGAACGAAAGTCGAACCAGTCAAACTCCACCATCTACCAGCTTCCAAAGTCAAAAAGTTAGTGGCTAGACGCGCCATATCCTCCCTGACTACTGAATACATGGCAAAACTCTACTCCATCTCACGGAACCACTCAGAAAGAGCAACAGGATCAACTTCGCCTCCGTAGGTCTTCGCGTGACTCCTGGACATCTGTGAAGCAATCCAAGAAAAGCCACCAGGTCTGTTGGCATCATTGCCCGGCGGAGGACGAGGAGGAACAGTATTAGCTTGATGTCTCTGGTTCTCAAGCACTTGGAGAAACGCTTGCATTATCGTATTCTCAGCAGCCGTATTCCTCACCATCCTTCAAAACAAAAACAGGTGTTAACTTAGCAATTAGCAATCACAAATAGGCTACAATATAAATCCTTAAATCTACCCCATCTCTCATTCATTATTTGTTTATATGGTCAAGTTAAGGTTGGGCGTTGCATGAGTGCGTCGGGAGCGATAACGCTATGATACCAACTGTAAAACCCCTCGTCGCAGCGGAAAAATAAAACACACAACATGCCAAAATGTAAGCGGAATTTAAACTTTAACATGCATAAAAACGAGGTGAATTAAAACTGAAACTAAAACAACTGATATAAACAGAAACATAGATAAGTATAACTGTCTAAGTACTGAAAGTAAATATATAAAAACAGCCTGTGATGGCATATCCCTACAAGCAGTCAAAACTGAACCAAAAGTCTAGAGTCTAGCTAACGCAAATGTGTAAGTCAAAAATCGATGAATAGGATCATCGCTCGCTAGCTCCATGCAACCCTCTACCAACCACCTGTCATGTACCTACATACATGTAAACATGTACGCCACAATCAGTGGGGACTGACTAGAGTTCTCCGACCCACCTTTTGTAACGACACGTAACACAAAAATAAACAACATACTCCAACATATATAAAAAAAGTGAAACATATAAATTTCAATATCTGAATCTCAAGTCAACATGCAAATACTATGAAAGGCTCTCAACCAACTTCGGAAATTATTTGGAAGGAGAGCCGGTTTCCCTTCTGGTTGCCCGGCCGGGGGGTCTTCCAATCCAAACATTTTACGAAACTAGCCAAAGAGTCATCCAATACCTTGGATGAACAGTTCTATAAATCAATACACTATATCCATCAATATCAATCAACAAGTATAAAGGTTCAACGGTCAACTTAAGACATAACCTAGATACCAAATATTCAGCAAGTATAAAGGTTCAGAGGCGACATCTTAACGCATAACCTAGATACCAAGTTCACATTCACAAGCAAGGACTCAGAGACCAACTCAAGGCATAGACCTGCTACTCAACAAGACACTAGACTCAGAGGCGACATCTCCACGCATGGACTAACATCCAATAAGTAAAGGACTTAGAGGCCAACTTAAGGCATGTCCCTACACTACATCACAAGACACTGACTCAGAGGCCAGCTTAAGGCTTGTTCTAGCATCAACATCTGCACTCCGGGCAAGGTATCAACACCCTAGCTACCCCGTTGTGCAGCTGCTCTACTCGTCAGACTTAGAGGCCACCTTAAGGCATGTTCCGACGCGATCACATAAAAACATGTCTGGGCTCAGAGGCGACATCTCAACGCATACCCCAGATGATACCCATCGTTGACGGTACCAAAGATAAGATTTATAAAACCAAACTAAAACTATAGATAGTGATAGTAAGGGTCGAACTACAGAGAGACAAGGTTAATTTTGTTTGCTAATTTTTAATCTATAAAGTAAAACCAAAGAGGGTGTTTTGAGTTATTTTGGTTTGCACTAAGTCTAACAATTAAAGTAAAGAATAAAACTGAAAATAAGATGTAAAAACAGTGATAAAAGAGATGCTAGGATGTTCGGGTCACTATAGCTATGATGGCAGACGGTCTAGGTCAATATGTATTACAGTCGCGTAAGGGGTATAACAAGTCCTTTCAGTCCGAGTTAACTAATAGATCCTTTCGGTCTATACTATTAGTCCCTAGGTCTCACATATACCGGTTATCAACAATATAGGTGATTCCTAATGTCTAAGTCACATACCCTTCAGTCTTAGTAACTTAGCTGTCTTAAAACGTTAACTAATGTCCTTCCCTTATCTTTTGATCCCCGGGTTGGTCATTATTAAGCATCCTACAAGTCTCCCTTCGGTCTCATTGTAAGATATTTGCAATTAACGAACAAAAACAGGTCTGATCATACACGAAGTCGGTCGACCGACCTGCTAAGCCAGTCGATCGACCAACCTGCTCATTCGACCGACCAGAGAAGTCAGTCGGTCGACTAAGCACTGTTACGGGTTGCCCTAAACTACGCCATCTACGCTATAATTTTCCTACATCCTAACAAGTGAGGGTCTAGCTACTCATGGTATTGATGAAAACAATAACGATAACGATGATAATGATAATAGAAAACATGATTGATGCGATTAACGAAATAACAATTAACAACAATAAGGTTGAGGGATTCTAACTATCGGATACTAATAAAATTATGAATAAACTGAAATAGAGCAACGATTACCGTATAAAGGAAATAGGGCAAAAAGATTAACTTTATTGAATTGAATGGAACAGAATGTTATGCTTGGAGTAAACTGAGAACAACGATTGCAAACTAAAGAGAATTCTAATTCTAATTCTAAAACTAAAATAAGTAAAAAGTATTGGAGAATTTAGAGATTGGAGAACTTGATGATTAGCCTAATGACGGGATTAGGCTTTTATAAGAGTTTTTCAAAGCTTTCTCCCTTGACCTAATCACGTCGTGAGCTTTTGCGAATTTCTGAAGTCTGTACCTTGGTCGACCGACCTATGATGCTGGTCGGTCGACCAACTATCGGTTTTCTGAAATCTCGCGCATCAGGTACCCTGGTCGACCGACCATAGTACCCGGTCGATCGACCATATATCAGATGCAGTACTGCGTTCTGACGAATTCTACAGCGCGCGTCGATCTTAAAACAACTGTCATTTCTTCGTTACTCATCATAATAAGGAGCTTCTAGTGGCGTTGGAAAGCTAAGAAGATAAGCTTTCACCTCCAACTGGAATCACTTCATTATCAGCTCTAGAACTCGAGATATAGCCATTTGAAACAGGCTGCAATATCGTGGATCGATTCTTTGCTTTTTAGAGCTTGTAAACTGTATGCACCTTTGCTTATGCTATATTCAGGCCTTGAAATGTGCTCTAGGCTTTGTTCCTCCTTCGTTCCTTCGTATCCTTAGTCATGCAAATCAGTTGCGGACGGGTTTGAATCGAAATTGCCTTATTTCCGCATAAATCTGCAATAATGCATAAAAATACGAAGGTAGACGAAATAGGAGAAATGATAACCAAAAACTCATAAATGAGGTCTGAAATGCGTGTTAAAATAGATGTAAAACATCATAAAATAGACACGCATCAAATTTCCCAGACGAAAGCCTTGCTTGTCCTCAAGCAAGAACTTGACTCGATCTTAAACTAATGGAACGATTTCAATCTCAGAGCGAAATGAAAATGTAAAGCCTAAACCAATTTAATCCCAAGTCAACAATGAAAGAGTAAATGAATCATGCAAACGAGTTATGAAGTTGTCAAACTTTGCTAATCTATCAACCATAGAGACTTTTCACAATGGACTCTCGCGGGTCGCTCAGTATCGCACAATAAGCAAAGGGTGAGTGTATGTAAAAGATAGAAAGAGGTAATTTGTAAAGACTCTCACCTAATTTCGACCCATGAAAACATGCCTGCAATCTAACATGAAAACAATCTCTACAACCGTGCATATACATACCAATCTAGTGACTTTGACACACACTGAGGTCAAGAAGGGATATGTGAGGTAATGGGTAAGAAAGGTTAGGATGATTTTGGATATGTGGAGTTAGATAGCCAAGCTAGCATAACCGGGATCCAAACAACGAATTTCACAACTTTCAACCCAATGAATTTAAACACAATGCTATTTTTTGTAGCACAAATCTCACAAGTTTTCCAAGGAAATTGACTCCCACAAGATATGAATGAAGTATAGGAGTAGAAAATGCTAAAGAAAGGAATTTTTGAACAAACTGCACTTTTCTATTTCTGTCAGTTGGTCGACCGACCAAGTGATGCGGTCGGTCGACTGACTTGCAGTGTACTTTTTTTTTTGATTTTTTCTTTCTTTTTCTGTTTTCTGTTTTCCTTTTTCTTTTCTTTTTCCTTCTTTTTCTTTTCTTTTTCTTTCTTTTTCTTTTCTTCTTTCTTTCTCAATTGAGAGCATAACAACCAAAAAGACCTAAGACATTCTTGTGACCACAAATACTAGCTCGAATAAGGTGGGCTAAGTATGGGATGTAGCTTATAGGACAAAAAGGTAAATTTGGCTATGTGAAGCTTATGGGTAAGATAAGAAAAAGGGACCTCAATTGCACGTGTCAAACATCACAAAAATCGATAGCATACAGGTATAAAGCAGATTAAATTCATGTTTATGCATATTGATGTAACATGTCTCAGGGGGAGTACTATTCACATCCTAAACAACTGGTCATAGATGACACCAGTAAAAAAGCTCTAGAAAACTCAGAATGTATAGTAGTTTGCCAAAATTCAAAGTTAAGTCTCAAGATTAACAACTAATTTGACAAAAATCTCGAAGCCTATGCATATGATTTTACTACTAAAACATGTTGACAAGCAAGGCTTAGGCATAAACAAATGAAATGCAAAGTAATCATTGAAATACTATCGTTCCGACTCAACCTATATGCTAAAATAAACGTACATTTTTTTGTAATTTTTATTTGTATTTTCTCATTTTTTTTGGATTTTTGTGTATATGCAAGGGAAATGAAAGAAACAATGCAAAACGGAAATGCAATAAACGTGAGACAAAAATGTAATAAAACATGAATGCGACGCAAAACCCTTCCCCAAACCAAATCACACAATGTCCCCATTGTGCAATATCATACATAACGAACATGGGATATGGGAATTTGAGATAAAATAGAACTAAGGAGGAACATGGAAGGAACTCACGAAATATATGCGCGAACGGAATCCTCCCCAAACCAGCGTGAGCTAGGAGGTTTCGGTAGCCAGGAGTGCTACCTTGTAGACCTGAAAAAGAACAAGACTACCTTTTTCGGAAATTAAAAGCATTGGGGTGATAAATAATAATTACAAGGTATGAAAATAAAGGAGAAAATGAAAGCATAAAAGAAAGATAGAGAGAAAGACTCCCTAGGCTTGCTGGTACGTTTCTCGAGGCAAACGAGAACAGGCAGTAGCAGCAGTAGTGGTCGACCGACCAAGGGGTCTAGTCGACCGACCATTGCTCAATGATCAGAAGCGACTGGAATGCAGCCATCGGTCGACCGACTGGTTCATCTGGTCGACCGACCACCTCACCTGTGACAGTGCTCGTTTTTCTTCTTCTAATTAACTCGACGGATTGAGTTAATCTTTCACAAAACCTGTAAAACATAATTAACGCGCCCAAAACTTGCGCCAAACCCAAAACTACCAAGTCTATAGTCTCAAAACAAAGCAACAAAAGCAAAAAGAGTCTAAGTTTAAAAGCAAAAACAAAAGGTAGTCCAACAGAAAACAAAATAGGACACTTGACTAGCACTACGGCTCAGCAGCAAGATACCCCAAAGTAAGGCACTTGGCTAAAAGAGGTCCTTTCAGCAGTATGGACCGCTACTCTGGGCTTCCAAATAACAGGCCTAGCCGGAGGGAGGGTCTCTGGTGTCGCATAAGCTATGACACGCTTCTTTACTTTACCCTGCCTATCTCGCTTAGCAGCTTGCTTAAATTCCGTCTCACTAGTATCACCAGGATCTCCTATGCCCTCTTTGCCATGACCCGCAGCAACAGTAATAACAACATGGTCCTTTAATTTTCTCCCAAGCTCAAGGCCTTTGACGATCTCCAAGATTTTACCGAACTGACGCTCCAACTTCACTTTCTCCAAATGATCCGGATACGGGACCACAACGCTTGTCGCAGGATCAACAAAATTCGGCTTCTTTAACTTCAGAATCTCCGTCAAGTCATTGATATGAGTGGAATCAGATAAATCAGGTGAAGAATCCAGACTCTGCTCAGGTATCGCGGTCGGTCGACTGGGTGTACTGGTCGGTCGACTGATCAGGCTCGGCTCAGAAAGTTTTTGTCTGTCAGAAAATGGAGGGCCATCAGGTACCATGGTCGATCGACCGTGAACATCGGTTGGTCGACCATCATCACTGGCGATGAATTCAGCTACTGCATCAAGAACTTTGGTAGACTTCTCAACCTTTTCCAACTTTTTCTCTTGGCTTCCCGGTCCATCATAGGAGAGACCGCTTCGGAGATTAATGGCATTGATTGTCTCCACGGTACTCTCACACTTGCTCGGAGAGTTAGCAATCTGATTAGCAGCTAAGATTGCTATTTGGCTCTCAAGGTTCTTTTATGATGCAACTTGAGCTTTTTTCATTTTCAGCATTTGACCCATGTGGGTTTGGACAATCGTTCTCAACTCCGCACCTCATTTGTTTCATAAACGGGGGCATTCCCAAGCTTTTCGAAACGGGTGTTAATGGACGCTTCAAGTGCTGCAACATGACTCGTTCCCACGCGAATTCCCATTTTTAACTTTATGAATCGCCATCTCCTCAATAATGTTCCAACCCTCATCATAAGCTACATTATTTCAAAATCTACCATTTGCAGCCGAATCAAGGATGACTCTGTAGTCATCATATAAAGAGTTATAGAATTGGTTGCAAAGGTACCATTCCTCAAAGCCGTGGTGAGGAACAGATCGAACCAACTTCTTAAAACGGGCCCACGCTTCATGAAATTCCTCATCGGGTCCTTGCTGGAAATTTGAAATTTGAACTCTCAAAGCATTGGTTTTCGCAGGTGAAATGTACTGTTTGCAGAAAGCCAATACCAGAGATGTCCAGTCTGTAACTCTAGCTACTACCTTATCAAGGTAGCGAATCCATTGACGCACAAGATCCTTCAAGGAGAAAAGAAACATCTTCTCGTTAACTTCATCTTGCGTCACTCCAGCCGGTACGGGTATGGAACAACAATAATCCGTAAAAAGCTCCAAATGCTTCCAAGGATCCTCATCCGGTAGACCGGCAAACTGATTTTGCTCCACCAATTCGATATAGGAAAGACGAATTTCAAAGGGGAGAGTAAATCCCTGTGGGAGGTCGTGTGCTGTTGGCTGATGATTATCAGATATAGTAGGCATGATCGCCATAGAACTGAGTGTACTCAAGCCTTCCTCTCAAAAATCTTACTTCTAACTCTGCACAAGCAAAACTAGAAGCAAAAGTAAGCAACGGTCTCAAGGAACCAAAGTTCCTTGAGAAAAGGAAGATAAATTAAAAATAAAAACAAAATTATACCGTCTCCCCGGCAACGGCGCCAAAATTTGATACCCGTTGTTGAGGGTACCAAAGATATGATTTATAAAACCAAACTAAAACTATAGATAGTGATAGTAAGGGTCGAACCACAGAGAGACAAGGTTAATTCTGTTTGCTAATTTTTAATCTATAAAGTAACAACAAAGAGGGTGTTTTGAGTTATTTTGGTTTGCACTAAGTCTAAAGATTAAAGTAAAGAATAAAACTGAAAATAAGATGTAAAAACAGTGATAAAAGAGATGCTAGGATGTTCGGGTCACTATAACTATGATGGCAGACGGTCTAGGTCAATATATATTACAGTCGAGTAAGGGGTATAACAAGTCCTTTCGGTCCGAGTTAACTAATAGATCCTTTCGGTCTATACTATTAGTCCCTAGGTCTCACATATACCGGTTGTCAACAATATAGGTGATTCCTAATGTCTAAGACACATACCCTTCGGTCTTAGTAACTTAGTTGTCTTAAAAAGTTAACTAATGTCCTTCCATTATCTTTCGATCCCCGGGTTGGTCATTATTAAGCATCCTACAAGTCTCCCTTCGGTCTCATTGTAAGATATTTGCAATTAACGAACAAAAACAGGTCTGATCATACACGAAGTCGGTCGACCGACCTGCTAAGCCAGTCGATCGACCAACCTGCTCAGTCGACCGACCAGAGAAGTCAGTCGGTCGACTAAGCACTGTTACGGGTTGCCCTAAACTACGCCATCTACGCTATAATTCGCCTACATCCTAACAAGTGAGGGTCTAACTACTCATGGTATTGATGAAAACAATAACGATAACGATGATAACGATAATAGAAAACATAATTGATGCGATTAACGAAATAACAATTAACAACAATAAAGGTTGAGGGATTTTAACTACCGGATACTAATAAAATTATGAATAAACTGAAATAGAGCAACGATTACCGTATAAAGGAAATAGGGCAGAAAGATTAACTTTATTGAATTGAATGGAACAGAATGTTATGCTTGGAGTAAACTGAGAACAACGATTGCAAACTAAAGAGAATTCTAATTCTAATTCTAAAACTGAAATAAGTAAAAAGTATTGGAGAATTTAGAGATTGGAGAACTTGATGATTAGCCTAATGACGGGATTAGGCTTTTATGAGAGTTTTTCAAAGCTTTTTCCCTTGACCTAATCACGTCGTGGGCTTTTGCGAATTTCTGAAGTTTGTACCTTGGTCGACCGACCTATGATGCTGGTCGGTCGACCAACTATCGGGTTTCTGAAATCTTGCTCATCCGGTACCCTGGTCGACCGACCATAGTACCCGGTCGATCGACCATATATCAGATGCAGTACTGCGTTCTGACGAATTCTGCAACGCGCGTCGATCTTAAAAAAGCTGCCGTTTTTTCGTTACTCATGATAATAAGGCGATTATCGTGACGTTGGAAAGCTAAGAGGATAAGCTTTCACCTCAAACTGGAATCACTTCATTATTAGCTCTAGAACTCGAGATATAGCCATTTGAAACAGGCTGCAATATCGTGGATCGATTCTTTGCTTTTTAGAGCTTGTAAACTGTATGCACCTTTGCTTATGCTATCTTCAGGCCTTGAAATGTGCTCTAGGCTTTGTTCCTCCATCGTTCCTTCGTATCCTTAGTCATGCAAATCACTTTAGGACGGGTTTGAATCGAAATTGCCTTATTTCCGCATAAATCTGCAATAATGCATAAAAATACGAAGGTAGACGAAATAGGAGAAATGATAACCAAAAACTCATAAATGAGCTCTCAAATGCGTGTAAAAATAGATGTAAAACATCATAAAATAGACACGCATCACCAGACACGACAAACATACAAATATAGGGCTCAGAGGCGACATCTCAACGCATACCCCTATATATGACAACTAGCTCACGTATTAAGCTCAGAGGCCAGCTTAAGGCATACCTTAATGCGCATCACTACAACAGCATCCAAATATAGTAAATAGATCCTTAGTTCTAATCTCTTATATTTCTAAACAACACTTAATTGATCCCGGGAACTAAGTTGAGGGAGAGCCGATTTCCCTTTCGGTTACCCGACCGGGGGGTCTCTATCCTCTCTCTATTCCCGAACCCAATATAGTGTCGCCCATCCTACGGGGACCTCAAACACACATACAAGGTACACGGAACGAGTCTCAAACAAATCGGACTAGCCGATCAAAAGATAAAACCAATTTAGTGAGAACAGGGCTCTCGGCTGGTGCTGGACCGTCTGCCGGTCTGCCGGCTGGGAGTCCTTTCCCAATGCAGACTTAACTTTCAAAAACAAGGGAAAGAGATTCTCAGCCGGTGGACCGTCTGCCGGTCTGCCGGCTGGGAGTCCCTTCCCACAATTCTTCCTACGATCTTACGAAAAGAGGACATGACTCTTAGCCGGCCGACCGTCCGCCGGCCAACCGACTAGGAATCATGCCCCAGCCTTCTTTTGAACAAAATGAACGTACAAGAAGAGACTCTGAGCCGGTCGACCGGCGGCCGACCACCCGGCTCAGAGTTCTTTCACAATTTCAGAACATTCAAAAATAATACGGCCTGACTCTGAGCCGGCCCACCGGCTGCCGGTGCCTACCGGCTCAGAGTCCCTTCACGAGAAAATGGCAATTTCGCATATGATTCTAAACTACCAAAATCGATATCAAACTTCCAAAATTGCAACCAACATAGATTACCCAGCATATATACAACATATGTGCATCAATAGCAAACATTAATTTCCACAACAAAACCACATTAGGATTAACCTTAGTATTCGTCTTAATGATGAAAAATATGAAAATGAACATATAATCATATGAATATCAAACTATGCATGTGAACGACATATATGAGTAAACCCTAACATGTTTCTAAGTCCAAACAACCACAATAACCAATAAATTCAGAAACTTTAACAATCAAAATCAAGAAACATGCTATTTTAACAAAAAGGCTGAGTTTCTCATTACCGTCACCTCAAAAGCGTTTTATGCTCCTAGCTCCTCTTCAACAATGAAGCTATCGACCTCAAGATCCTCTAAATCCTCTCCTACAACAGAGAAAATGGTTTTTAGAAGCTAAAAACGGAATTAAGCCAAAACAGCCTCTTTTTCAAGTTGAACGAAAATGAAATTGAAAGAGATATATGTCTTGGAAATTTCACAAGGATTCCGAAAATGTATAACATACCTTGATTCGGGATTGGGAAGAGCTCGGAAAGTTGATTTTAAGATTGAAAAGAGAAGGAGAAATGAGAAACTAATGTAACAGTGTTCTTTTTTTTGGAGAAATGAAGATGTCGACATAAGGGTCTTGGGATTAGGGTTTATGTAGTCCTTTCTCCTTAAGTGAAACGGGTTATTTGTTGTGAACGGGTTTTTCGAGTCGGGTTGAAGACTTGCCAAGTTATTACATCTTAAGGACTTAAGGTTTCTTAAGACGGATCTTAATGGAGGATTTAAAAATAACTTAACAATTTATATTAAAATATTATTTTTTTCCGTAAAACAATTTAAAACCCTTAAAATATTATTTACGAAAATACGGGATGTTACAAGTGATTTTCAGATTTTTGCATAGAGGATGGTATTGGAAGGGCCATCTGTCAGTAGCAAACTTGATAATCCTTGAGAGATAGTCCATACATAAGGTAAAAATGAGAGGAGAAATGGGATCTCCCTGTCTGAGCCTTCTCTTCCCTTTAATGCACCCAAACTTGGTTCCATTCAAGGATAACGTGAAGGAGGTAGTCTTGACACATAGCATAACCAGGATGATGTAGTGCCGGGGGAAGTTCATACCATGAAGCATTTGTTCTATGAACTCCCATTCAATAGTATCATATGCTTTTTGGAGGTCAATTTTCAACAAGCAGCTAGGAGTAGCAGATTTCCTTGCATACATGTGGACAATATCCTGACATATATGAACATTCTCAAGAATGGATCTTCCTTTGATAAAGGCACCCTGATTTTCATGAATAATGTGTGACAAGACAGTGGCCATTCTGTTCCATAGGAGTTTAGATATGATCTTGTAGAGTAGATTACAGCAGGCAATAGGTCTGAAGTGGTTCACTGAAGTAGGTCTGTCATTTTTTGGAATGAGAGTTATATTAGTGACATTGATTTGGTGTAGCATTTGGCCATTGGTGAAGAAGTCCATCACAGCATTGCACAGGTCATCCCCCACTACATCCCAAGCATCCTTACAAAATCCACTGGTATATCCATCAGGTCCTAGGGCTTTGTCAATTGGAATAGAGAATACAATCTCCTTAATTTTCTGCTTGGTGACAAGAGCATTGAGTGCTGCAATGTGGGCATCAGAGCAGACTCTCCCTTTCTGTATGACTGCTATATTCACTGCCGCAGTAGGCTTGTTACTCCCTAGTAAATCTTGGTAATACTTCAGGAAAGCATTCTGAATACTGTCTGCGTCAGTACATAAATGTCCATTTTTATCTTCAATTTGGATAATCTTATTTCTCAAGCATCTAATTTTGATGGGCTTATTTTATTCGATAAAGGTTTTTGTTATTTTATCGATAAGGGTTATTGCTTAGTAGTGATCACAATTGAGTTGTGGATCATATTAACGAATGAAACTTGTGTTGCAACCCGATCAAAAGTAAACCTAAGTCAACTAACTAATAGCTAGCGGAAGTAAGGTTGAATCCCACAAGGAGGCAGTGTTTAACTGTTGGTCAATCTATTCGTCACAAGAATGAGGGTTTTTGTTGGTTCAAAAATAACTACTAATAAAGACGTAAAAACAAAGAATAAAAGATGATGATTAAAATTACGAGTCTAAACAATGATAAAGGGATATGCTAGGAATCGGGTTGCCACGGTAATTCATGTCAAACAATTTACTAAGTCAGTCAAATCTTTGATAAGGTGGGTAGCGATTATCTCCTCTCGGTCTCAAATCACCCTAGACTCCCCTAACTGACTCTCGCCCTATTAGGTTACATCTATTGCCCTAAGCAAGCCTTCCCTTCCAATCTCTCGATCTAGGTCGGGTATTAGCTAAAAAAACCAGTCTTATGCGTGCACTCAATCAACTAGGTTTTTGATTAAATTGCTTATAAACAAACCTTATCGCGAAATAGACTAAATATGCGAATCCTACCACATTATTACCACGGTTTCCCTCATCCTAACATATTCAGAAATTAGCTAAGCTTGGCTTTGGGAACTATGCTAACAATTGAGATGCAATTCATAAACAACATGATAACAATAATGAATAAAACTAAAATTAAGATTAAGAATAAATTAAAGAGTAAAACTGGAATTAAAGGGAATAAAAATTACACGAGATCCGAGTAGTAGGCAAGAAATGATAAAGGAAAAACTAAAAGAAATTAATTCCGAAAAGTTATAGTGACATGAAAAGTGATGAAATATAAAAAGTATTAGTGAATGATAGTATGAATGATGGTGAATGTCGGTGAAATGAATGATGTATCCCCCGAATGCCTTAACCTAATCTTCTTTTATAAGGGAGATTAGCTTAAGTTACAATCTGACCTACAGTGAGTTCACGGAATCCGAGGCCCATTAATGGATTACTCGATCGAGCTTTAATTCTACTCGATCGAGTAGTCTTGCCCAATAAATTTGTCGATCGAAGCTTCTGTTTCTTCGATCCAAATGTCTTCAGACTTGCTTCTCTCGATTGAGTAATTGATCAACTCGATCTTGCATTTATTCTAACAAACCTCTCGATCGAGCATTTCCAATACTCGATCGAGTAATCTTCAGCTGATACTAGCTCGATGCTATTCCCGCAGCCTTCATTGCTTGGTTTTCTCAAAGAAATACCTTTCGCCTTAGATAATTTACACTTCTCAAGCTTGTGAGTTCCGTTCTCGAGTTCAATATTCTACAAAGGACGGACTTGGGACTACTTTGGCTTGGGTTTTGCTACTTTTGAGTTCTTTCCTACAAAATAGCAAGACAGGCGCAAAGAAGCAAATTCGAGGCAAAACGAGATAGAGATCATATGTAAATGCCTAGAGATGCGTGCCAAAAGGTGCTAACAAGTGTAGATAAAATGCAGGCATCAAAATTACCTGAACCAAACATTTTCTTGTCCTCAAGAAAACTAAATGCAACTATTACAACTACATGCAACTAACTAAAACCTAGTGGAATGAAGTAGTCTCAGAGCTAGCCATGGATCAATTTGTCAATCCATTTAATTGCAGAAAAAACAACCACCAAGAAGCTAAAAACCAATGGCAACGAAATGATACATGTGATGAAAAACAACTTGGACATTTGACCTTAAAATACTTGTATGTTCGGACTCTCCCGAGTCGCTCTTCTCTCAACAAACAAAGGTAATAATGATATGTGCAACAGAGAAATAAGAGATATCGCCACTCTCCTAAACTGCGACCAATAAAAACATGCAGTGCAACTAGTATGACAAGAGATTCTAATTACCGTACACACGCATTTCAACCTTTCAAAGACTATCACATGCCGAATACTTGCAAAGTTATGGTTAAGTGAGGTAAATGGGTAAGAAAGGGCAAAAAAACGATAAGGAAAAGAGGAGGTAAAATGTCAAGCTAGCTACCTAATCTCAACCAAAAGTACAACCGTCTTTCTTACTCATAGTAAACACGATGCCATGTTTTCGCATAAAGCTCACTAAAACCATGAAACTTGAATTGGAGCAAAAGATGATTAGCTTCTCAAAATTATTCTAATTCTCAAAAGACAAGAGGTAAACACGGGAATACAATTCTTTTTATTTTTCTTCTTTTTTTCTTTTCTTTTCTTTTCTTTGCTTATTTCATGAATCCAATCCAATTCCAAGTTTCGAGCTCCTACTTTCTCAAATATCATCTCCAAAATGAAGGACGAACCAAAACAGATGAATTAATGCATACCACATAGCCAACACTAAACTAGTTCGGCGCAAGGTAGGCTTAGATTTGGGTGTAGTTTATGGGTCAACTGGCAGTTTTTGGCTAAACTAGTTGTTACTCCGCGCGCATATCCCAAGGTACTACGTCGTATCAGTAAAACTTTCAGGATGTAGATATTATCTACTGAATTTTGCGTATTGTATTTATTTAAACCGCTTAGACATCTTATCTTGTGGAACAAATTTGTACGAAATTTCATTATGAATAGTGACGCCATAAAGGATTAGCGTGACCATACATATGTTAGAAATCTAATTCCAGATTTTATACTCATATCTAATGTGAGTTTTGTTTCTTTAAGTTTAGGCTTAAAACTTAATAAGATATTCTGCATGCATGATGATTACATAAGATGGATGAATGTCCTTACATTGGTTTTAGAAGGTTTATACTCAATAATCACCTATTATGTGAGTCTTCAAAAACCGAAATACCCTTATAACGATCTAACACAAAATCGTCTCCAAAAGATGCGTATCAAGGACCCTATCTCAAACCAACACAATTTTTGTTACTAGAAAAATCGTATTAGTGAACTAGAATTAATAATAATCTTACCCTTAATATTATTAGTATGGAAGTAATTGATTTTCCTAGAAAACTATTTTGCTAAGGAAATTTTGGAGAATGAATAAGGTTGTAGTAAGTATGTGAACAAGCATCAACTTATGGTCCATCCATCAAGCATGCTCATGGATGGTGTGTATATATAAGCAACATAGGCTTGATACACAAGCCATATGGCCGGCCAACATGCATGCCCAAGGCCAATGCATGGCCTCTTACACAATGCAAAAAGAAACAAAGATGCCTTACATCTAACTTACACTCTTACACACCTATTCATAGGTTATGTAAGGCTTTCTGTAAAACATACACAACCATACATACTACCATATTCACGGCTGAAATGGGTCTTAATATAGACCCATTTTATCTTTGTCAATTGTGTTAATTTGTAACATGTCACACATGTCTCATAACACATGAACCAATTTGTTAATTATGCAATTTTAACTCTTTAAAGTTCATAATTCACAATTTTATAACATTTAAGTAATCCCCTTAGTAATTCGAAATTACTATCTTATAAAAATGTAATATCATAATTTTATTACAACTATTTGTAATTTTATGATCGACCATATTCATTCTCGATTTAATCGTTTCACAAACGACTAAATAAAACCGAGTAATAAAACAATTTTATTACTTTGACTATTATTATTATAATCTCATTATAATAATATTCGTCACATAAAATCATTTCCAAATTTCTAGTTATTAATTAATTTGCATCTAATACGATATCAATTAATTATTCCATTGAGACGGAATTCCCTAAAGATATGACCTTAAGGGATCAACTGATCACCACCATCATATGACGATAATGTCAAACTCTAGACAGCCAATCATTATCGGTAAATGTTGATCACTCGACTTTTAAAAGAGTAACATTCCCAGTTGTGTTTCATTCAAATGAGTTTTAATTATGTCAACACACTATTGTCGAGGACACTTCCTCCAACAATCTCCCACTTGTCTGAGACAAGTGTGTGTTACCAATTCTCTTGCCCTATTACTATCTCCCACTAAATGCTAGGCGTCCTCTCAGGTCGTGCCCGCAATTGATTTTAATCTAGAGTGGTTTTTCTCGATCTGGAGTTATAACTACTGACCGGAATTATCTATCATATATACCTTCGGAGCGTGGCCACGCATTTCTAGTTATTTTTCTCCTCGAGTGGCCTAGAGATATTTCTCAACCTTGACAAGGGGTGGACAATTCCTAATCGACCTATTCCTTCCGGCTGGCCATAGTCCATCATAACCCAAAATATATCCTTATTAACCCATTTACGAAGGTGTTAGGACATAAATCAAAGTTAATCTGAGAACTATGCCACCTCAAAGAACAGTCTTTAGTCCAAGAACTGACTCATGTGAAACACGATAGATGCTCCCGCCACGACCAGGCAATCTTTTAATAAGAGTACGCCAGAGCTCTATCAGCGGTCATTAGCCCGGCAAATGTATCTTAACATGTCTATGCCTAGGTGATCGACTAGTCATCCCGTATGACTCTATGGTAATTGAACTCGCCATCAATCACATCACACATCTGGTTGCATTGAGACGTCACCTCACTTAAGCAACTAGGGGCGAGGTCATGATAATTCAATTCACTTTAATGGGGTTCAATATGGTCTTACCATCCCATTTGAATATGACATGTCCTGGGGTGAGTTATAATTAACTCAATTGATGAATGCATTATCACATATGTAAAATTGATACCATATCAATTACTACATAATCTATAATTCATACTTGTATAGTATTACACCTCAACTCAATTGAAATGACATGATTTATCATGTTAAGCCTATAAGAAGGCCTTTGGTTAGTAAGCCTTAACAACTTTTGTGCTTCATATAACCATACTATAATTTCCCTTGGTTATGTATAATCTCATTATGCTAACCTTACGAGTACGTGTCTTGATCCATGTCTAGACACAAGCTTTCTAAGAATAGAATAGCTCCCACTGTTTTCACAGTGTCTGAGAGACTCTTCCCTCTATTATATCTCATAGATATAAGTGTACTCATATTTGATGAATACCTTCCATTGTAGTAAAAAAATGGTTCTCTAACCATCCATATGTGTTTAGAACATGGTATTGTGCAACACTTTGCACTTTAAACCAATGAAGTATCCAAACATTTAGCTTCATCCTTTTAGTACTCCTTCAGTATTGTTTGATGAACTATATGGCTATACATAGGGACCTCTCCAAATTCGATTTGTAACATTTCGTCATACTCCAAGTATACGAACTTTAATAATGGTAATACAACTTAGCGCAAACAATTGATCCTGCAGCGGAAGCATGTGAATTCAATTTCTATAGTTCAAAACATTTGAACTTACCCTTATTCTTATCGACATAAGAATATCTACTTATACGCTAATATCCATTAATAGGATATCCTAGTGATGTATTTATTCCTTTCACAAGTCTTTATCATTCTTAATGATCTTTATCATTTATGATGATCAACATGTCACATTACTTTACTCCCACTAAACTTTATGTATAAACATAACTTCTTGACTTTCAAGAAAATGTTTATCACATGATTAAAAACAAAGAATTCAACCTTTTGACATTTCCCTTTTAGGATTGTTGCGATTCTACAAAGCTCATACTCGATGACTTTTAAAATCCAACATGTCAAAATATTTGAACTCGAAGCCATGTTATTGCGTGGAAAACTCTTTGCCACCAATTTATCAAATTCAACTCTTGTCATCATTTCTTAGGATAGTTGTGATTTTCAAAACTCATTGTAGATGATTTTAAAATCTAATAACATTATTTGATCCGATTTTAATATAGATCCATTGTTGCGTGCGAAACCCTTTCCACCAATTAACTGAGCTATTTCGGATTAAGGTAGAGTCGAAACTAAATAAAGCATTTATACAAGTTACAAGTTCGTTCCACAAAGAAGGCAACATGACCCTCGTCGACTTAATTTTCGAATGAAATATCCAATTATCTCAACTAGGAAGAACATTTTCCTATTGCATCATACTGAAATTGTGGCTCTATAATAATTTCTCCCACTCTGTCTAAAAGAAATAATCCTCCTTTCTTTATAGACAGTATCATGAGCCACAAACCTTTTGTTCTCATGATCATATAGGAAAAATTTGTCATTCGAAATAGGCTACAACTTAAGCACCTTTCCTATTCATATCTCATATGACTTGTATGCCCATGCTTTATAACATAGCGGAAAAATAAATGCTCGACAAAATCGGAATTGAAAATAACTCCCACTCAATTGTAAAGATTTAATCATATCTCATATGATTCAGTATTACTTTCTCGCGCGTTTGATGAACGTGCTTACGAAAGTAAACTTGTGATACTTTATCACAATCAATTTGGTGTAAATTACTAGGCTTAGTTAGATCATATCTAATTCCAAGAACATCTTCTTGAGCCAATGCACAACATTCTCAACGTGAATATCTTGCGCGTTAATTTCCTCAATCGAAGAATTAAAATATCTTTCAAGATTTGAAATTTCACTCACCTACACACCTTAAAGTGTTTATAAGGTGAATGACTTGCTTTGAATGCAAGATTCACATAACCCATGAGATTCCTAACCTCAAATGCGACTTTCAATCGAGAAATGATGGAAAAATTTGGGGCACCAACTAGAGTTTTAGGGTACATATGACATTTCCACCTTAGTTTTGGAATATAACCACCTTGATTCGTATGGCCTTGCCATAAACCAATCTTGGTAAGATTGAGTACAACATTTGTTTCAATTACCTGAAGGTAAAACCTTTTACCTTTTATGCAAAACTCAAATTATATTTAGAGATGATGTACATAATAACTATTATTTATGTATTACTCTAAATCCAAAACTTGATTAAGCACAATATAACATGTATATGTCTTACGGATGAAGTGGAAACTACCTTAGTTCCATTCATGTTTATCGTTCTTGACAAATCGTCATACGATTTTCTTCACGTTAGGACGATAGGATTCACAAAAACCCTCGGATTGTGTTATTAACACATCCTCCTCTAAATACCCATTTAGATTAGCGGGTTTTGTCCTTCCTTTACCATATTTCAATCACATGAAAATGGAATTACTAACATGATTCACCAATTTGCACTCATATAAAAATAATGTAGAATGAAAACTTAATGTCATAAGTATTACCTAAGAAATATGTTGGAGTCATACTTCCAACATCCTTAGACTTTACAATTTGGAGTTGTATCTAACTTCGTGTCTTACACGATTTTCTTTCAACCTCGTTCTTTTCTTAACTACTTAAGAAAGATTCGGTCTTCTCATAGCTCCCACTTACTTCAAGAATTATTACTTGAAGAAGACCTTTTCTTCAATTAATTCCAAATTAATTCCTCATAGGAGTTAATATCTATGAAGTGAGGTGGTATTGGTTACAATGATTTTCTTAAATCAATTTACCAATTTATATCAACTTCGTCATGTTCTTAACCCTTAAGTTTTAGACGATAAGTTATTAAATTGAGCAATAAGACTTTAGAACCATGTATGAATAGATGATTTAATCAACACTTTTTGACTAAAATCACTTCCATTTAAGTTTCTTTACAAGAAATCATAATGGTTTAATAGGAATTTTAATATGTTAATCTTTTGTTTGCATAGGACATTCCTATCAAATTCTATGGAATAGAATAATTCCTACGGACCTTGTCCATAACCAAAGACACGGTTTTAAGTGAGGAGAAATAGATTCTATTTGTTGATACAACATAAGATGTTTAGTGGAGATATTGGTTGTGACACCCCGTGATATAGCATAAAAATAAACAAGTAATTTGCAGCGGAAATACGATACTTTTAAAAACTTTTCGACATATTTAATAAAACCTTTTTGCGGAATATCAAAACAACAAGTGGAAGACTAAAACTAATACGAAAGTATAAATTATACACGAATACTTAAATTAACGAGGGATAAGGTATCCCACGGTAACAACATGAATTAAATCTAAACTAAGCGTAAGGGTAATTGTCGAATGATCAACAATGCTCGCTAGCCACACATCTTCCCCAAACAGCACCAACCTACATTAATAAAATATGAACGCCACAGTCAGTGGGGAGTAACTCAGGGTTCTCCCAGCCACTTCACGTCAAAATACAAACAAATAACAATAAGAACATATTGTATATGTAGTAGTACATGTGAACATGAGAAATATCAAAGCATGATACACAAAATCAGGTAAACAACCAGGTGATCGAATCAGAGACCAACACTTGATGGCATGTCCAATCACACAAAGAACAACAACCAAGAATAGAATGAACGCCGTCAGGTAGCATAACCGCTACAACTGACATTTAGGGAGTATAACAGGTTAGGGCGTATAACCGCGCCCTAGCTACCGGAGCGCATAACCACGTCATCCGGATGCTATGTATAGCGCATAACCGACAACTATATGCCTAAGACCTGGCCAGACCTCTCGATGTAATAACCTACACCGAACGACACACGGGGACCGGGCCGCATAACCACGGACACCGACCAATCCCGAACATAGTTAGATAAAATCCCATAACAGGAGTGGCGTTTGTTCATTACAGTGATACACAAATCGTATCACCTCTATCTATTCACAACCAAGGCAACTTAACCGTTACCAACACAATTTAGGGTGACATAACCGTCACCTAAACACAAGCAAGGAAACATAACCGTCACCCTACTCATCTTAAGATAACATAACCGTCATCAAAATACAATTTAAGCTAACATAACCGTTAACAACTCATTTACATACAAGAGCCAACAATCGATAAATAAGACAAAACTTAAGTCCATTCCATACGGGAGAAGAATAAACGGAACTGATTAATAAAACATAAGTCTTAAAAGCGTTTTACATTTCAGCTGTCCTCTGCCGTAAAATTCATAATTAATTCAAATAAAATCGAAATGATACAAGGCCAACTAGGACAGATTAATAAGACTTTTATCTACAATATCTGGCAAATAAACATTTTCAAAATACGAACTTAACAGGGGGTTATTGTCCGATCTTTACAGTGTGTCATAAATCGTCACACAAAATGTATTGCTTCATAAAACGGGTTTAACAAATCATTTTGGGCAAAGCAAACTTCTAACATCATCTAAACTCTTCAAAGTTTAATTATTGAAAAGTACCAGAATAGTTTCAAAGTATAAAAATGATTTTCGAAACAATCTTTGAGCTACTGTCCATTCTGCGAGTATTTCAGCGCAATGTTCGTAAATAAATTATTGTGAACAAACGACATGCAAGAAAATTACGAAATTTTAGAGGTAGACTCTAAACTTAAAATAAACAGGGGTCTATTTTCGATATTTTCAAATATGGATACTCTTAGATGTCGAAATAAATTGTACAAGACAATGGACAGATTTGTCAAGGTGCTGAAACTTTATCAAATAGCCAAAGTAAACCAAGCATTATGAACTTGAAAAACTATCAAATTAATCATCCTCAAAGATCACAACCTCATTTAACAATACAATTCTTAATGAATTTCCAACTAGAATATCATCCAACACAACCATGCAAAATGAAATTCATCCAAACATATGATTTATGAACTTAATCATGTCACTATTTAACCAAACACAATTCTAATATACTAAACATTACTAGCATATAAAACACATGCAAACATAGACAATAAGTCAAGTAACCAATCACCGTTACCTTATAGGTCTTCAATAAGCATGATTTTGACTCAAAGCCACTCCGGTTTGGACAACCGAACTAGCTACACATAAATAAACGAGGTTAGCTAAGAGAACCGTGCCTTAAAGGCCAGGACCAGAGTATATGAAGGAAGAAATTTGATACTTTTATTACCTAGAAAGATGGAGGGCGAGGAGAGGAAGATATAGGCGCGAAAATCGTCGAAAACCGATAAGAAACGAAGATTTTACGATCGTTTTACGGTTGAAGGTAAAGAGTGTAACAATGGTGTTTGTGTTTGGGTGATCTAGCTGAAAAAAAGAACAAAGGAATGAAGAAGAAGGAAGGAAGTAGAAGTAATGACCTTGGGCATCAAGGCAAAGTTCTATACTTAGCCAAGTGTACCTAAGGACATGTGGAAAAGAGTAAAGAGTAAGCAACGAGCGAGTGTCTCGTTTGCGGATGGTCCGTGACAGCCTTTCGTATTTTCGGCATAATTTCCTCCACAGAACTCGTAATAAGGTGTTTTCGGTGGAGTTGGAAAGCTAAGAGAGAGAGATAAAACTTTTATTTTATAAGAAAAATCTAGATATGCCCTTAAAATATCTCAAAATTAGTAACAAGGACAGAGTAGCGTTTCACAAGTTTAAGGAGTATAAGTTTAAGACGGACATATAAATATCATTATCGAAAACGATAAATTTTAAAAGGAATTTTATTTATTGTGGAACATTATTATTACTAAAATTAGATTTTAATAATATATAAATACTTGGAAATTACGGGGTGTTACAATCACCCCATCTTTTAAAAAGTTTCGTCCTCGAAACTTGAAAGTAGAAAAACGGTAAGTTGTAAAGACAAGGTAAACAACCCATGTGTTTTACCCAAAATTTGATATTTCAAAACATACATCTCTTTCAAAGAATTTGAAAAGAATTTCCAAAGGCACCAGTCCTTATCATTGGAGCGTTAGGGTTCTCGTTATGTATTCAAGAACCCGACATTCCAAACAAAGGATAAGTCCAAAAGCTAAATCAAATCAGGCGCTGACGATTGTAATACGAGTTATTAGACGTCTGCAATAACCAACCTTACATCAACTCAACGCTAAAACCAATCAAAATTATAAATTATTTAAAGCTTTTCAAAACACGTCATTTCGAAAGTAAACTTGCATTTTTGAATCCGTGAAATAAGTAAGGTTGTAACAGAAATTAAAGTTTTCAACAACAAAAGTAAGATAACTCATTTCGGTTATAAAGTACATAAATGGAAAATATTTTGAAAGCTACATATCATCAACCAATGAGGGTTGGGTCTGTCCATCAAAGAACTCAAAACACAAAACGTCACAAAGAAGCTAACTAAAACAAGGTATCAAAACCACCATCTTCAAGGCTAACGACGGTACTCAACAAGAGAATAAGGATGCACAAACAACAAAGTAACAGACGCATGAACAAAAGAAGTTTAAGGCTAAGGAGTAAGATAACTCTTCGGATTACGGAAATCAGAAATCATTTCAATCCATAAATGAGTCATCATCATCATGGTTTCTTACACACCTCAAAAGGTAACTCTTCCAATCACACAACTCTCAAGGCTTCCTCAACTCAATTTGGGTCACTCAATTCTCGGTCATCCACGATACAAAGTATCCCACTACCAAAGGAAGTTCACAACTCTCGATTATTACTCAACAACCAACATCCTTCATAGAGCTAGATCCAAAATTACTAACAAGGTTGCATTCATACTCAACTAGCATATGTTACATATCTCCAAACAAGGTGAATCACAAAAACAAGGATCTTAAACCTGGATCCATCGTACTTCCAGACCTATAAACAAATTATTTTTTACGCTCATACCGACAACAAAAGATATGGAAGCGGCACTCTCGGAACTGTACTTACTTTCATACATAGGACTATGAGATAAACATCCAAAGAATTCAGTCCCAAACTAGTCAACTCTCATCGACCCAAATCAAGAAAACATCTCTTAAACCTTGACTACCATAATTACCGTAAAGTGATCATCCCAAAGAAAGTCTCATAAGAGTAAAAACTTTATTTCACCCAAACGGTCTCTAGGTAACCATTAACAATCTCATAGATAACACAAAAATTATTAGCCTCACGGTTGGTATATACCAATCCACAAGAAACACTCATACCTTTAAACCTTTAACTTGAAACCATCAAGATGACACACTACCTAATACTACCCAAATGTCACCAAACGCTAACTCTCTCAACTATGTCCGACAAAACAAGACCAAGGATCCTCTAAGCATATATCTCTAGTCCACAAATGAATTCAACCTCACAACTAAACCAAAAGACAGAGGGCAAGGTTCACAAAGGTAAAGATATGACACAAACTCAGAGAAAAACGCGATACAGGAACTTGAGAGAGAGATACCTAAGATGACGGGCTAAGAGACTCCAGGCTATGGACTCCAACAATAGCGAAGCCACGAGGAGAAGAATGAGCATTAGAGATAAGAAGATATATGACATAAAGAAAGGTCAAGTAAGCTTGGTTATGAAACCATAACACGACATTTGTGTAATACTCCAAGATAAACCATTTATATCCCATTGCTACTTCACCATCTTTATACTCCAGAGATTATCAACTCTCTAACTCCTTCAATTCCCAAAACTTTCATTACTCATCGAGTTACTCTATTCTAATCCCACACAGGGCGTAAATCCTTATAATTCATTAATACCTCAAAACGTGAACACTAAGATCGACTATTAACGTTCTCACACCTTTATATACGAATCCAAATGTCCATTAAACATCGCAGCATCAAAATCTCACAAATCCACAAGTTGCATCTTACGACATCAATCAGACATCCAAAGACATGATCTTCAAGTAACTCCTCAAAGGTTACACCTCTAATCCAATCAAATAACTAAAAGAGTAAACTTCAGCCAGTTCTTCTAAAGTTACCTCGCTAACTCTTTCAATACTCGCCAATCAATATACACGATTCTTATGCTCCAAAAGTAACATCCCAATTAAAGTCAAACCCAATTCCCAAAGTCAAGCATTACTGATTCACTTCATTCAAACATTCATTTTCACTAGCATCCCAAGTATATTTTCCAAATTCATTTTTATGAATTCTAACACCTCATCCATACTCTTAAAGTGACACATATTACCCACTAGTTCTAAATCCCAATTATGATTACCAAGGTTAAGTTCTTCCAAAAGCTCTGTATACCACTCAAACTTTAATCTAGGAATTTCACCAACCAATTCCACCCACCAATTGGGTAAACAACTAAACATTAGGATTACCAAGACATGGGTTACTAAACTCCCTAAACGTTTTCAGTAACATTACTTTTCAATGGCGAGAAATTCTGCCTCTAAAAGTGCTGCTCTGCACAATATCACGATGAGGAAAGGCACTATGACTAGGAAAACGAAAGAAGAATTGGTAGAAAGTGTGCGAAAGAGTCAGGAAAAACCTAATGATGAAGAGGCAGAGAAGCACAAAAGTTTGAATGCTATTACTGGTATCCCTTCCTTTTCTCTGGATGATGACAGTACTGATGATGATAATGAAGAGGAAAAGGAGGAACCTATCATTGATACTGAAGGGGACTGGTTTCAGATTCATGGCAAGAAAATTGTGCAAGTCATAGAAGATGATATGGAAAATTTGATCAAAGTCACAGAAGAAGACGTATCTGGAGAACTCAATTATTGGAAGCAGGCTGTGTATGGTTTCATTCTTGGAGCCAATCCACCATTGACTGTTCTGGAAGGCTATCTACGAAGAATATGGATAAAATATACGATTGATAAGATTGCATTCATGCCCAATGGAGTATTTTTGGTACGTTTTGCCACTAAGGAGATGCATGAATCAGCCCTAAAGGCAGGACACTACTTATTTGATAATAAACCTGTTATTATTAAGCCTTGGACAGAAGATGTAGTTCTTGAAAAAGAATATGTTAAAAGTGTACCTTCATGGATACGTATTCATAATCTGCCATTGAAATTCTGGGGACAGAGCCTACCAAAACTAGCAGGTGCAATAGGCCAGTATATCAAAAGTGACCCTACTACTGATCTTAAGATTAGACTGGGATATGCCCATGTGATGGTAGAGTTGCAAATTGATCAGAAATGCCCTCGCATATTGAAGTTCCTGGATGAAAAAGACTAAGTGATTGAGGTAGAAATAGAATATGAATGGATGCCTCAACTCTGCAAATTGTGCAAAAGTTTTGGTCATGAATCCACTAATTGCACGAAAGTCACTACTAAACAACCTAATCCTAAGAAAGTAGTGCATCAAGTATGGAGGAAAGTAGAGAAGCCAGGACATCAGAATACTATTGCATCACCAGAGAACCCTTGGATTACACCAAGGGTACTTAAAACATTACCAATGGAAGAGCCTATTCTGATGCCAGTGAATGAGTTTATCCAGAGCAACCAACAGTCTCCTCCTGCAACAAAAACTTATGCCAGTTCTTTACATTCAGGGGAGGGATCTGGAGGATCAAAAGGTCACTCAAATGCCCAATCCAATCAATGATGAAATTAGGTTTTTGGAATGTTCGAGGTATGAACAATTGTACAAAGCAGGCTTTTATTTATAATTTCCTTAATAAGCAAGATGTAGGTATCTTTGGTTTGTTAGAGACCAAGATAAAACCACACAAACTGAATAAAACTATGATGTTCTTTAATAAATGGAGCATTTTTACCAACTCTGCATATCACTTAGGGGGGAGAAAATTGTAACAACCCGATCCACCACGGTCGTAACACACCCCCAATAAGATGGGAGGTATGCCTTTGGGCCCATTATTTGTACTCACTTAAGCCCAAAAGCACAAGGCCTTGTTACTAAGTGGTGGGTGGAAGCTATTATTAACATATCACAAGCCTCACATTCTACCGATGTGGGACAACTTTCCTCTCATACTCTTGGGGTGTTACAAACTCCTCCACTTAAGAACACAACGTCCTCGTTGTGCCTCAACTTGACCGTAGCCAAGCCCGGAATCCTACCCCGCCAGGTTGGTGACCCCGGTACTCCCGACCACAGGCTCACCACGCTGTCGCAGGGTCGCTCTGATACCATTTGTAACAACCCGATCCACCACGGTCGTAACACACCCCCAATAACATGGGAGGTATGCCTTTGGGCCCATTATTTGTCCTCACTTGAGCCCAAAAGCACAAGGCCTTGTTACTAAGTGGTGGGTGGAGGCTATTATAAACATATCACAAGCCTCACATTCTTCCGATGTGGGACAACTTTCCTCTCATACTCTTGGGGTGTTACAAATATGGATCCTTTGGCAGCCTCATCTCTATGATGTCCAATTCATTGAGTATGATTCTCAGTACATTCATATGGAGATAGTCAATAAATTAACAACCAAGAAGTTTCAGCAAACCATGGTATATGCTTCCAATGACAGTCATGAGAAGGAACTATTATGGCAGAGCCTTGCTAGATTGGCCACTGGTCTTAGTGGTCCATGGGCTATTGGGGGAGATTTTAATTGTGCAATTGCAGCAAGTGAAAGAGTAGGTGAATCCTTCTCAATTTCTGATGCTGATGCATGCTCTTACAACTTGTATAAACAGTGTGATATTTTGGATAGTCCAGCTCTTGGGGCTCTATACACCTGGAATAACAAAAAAATCCCTACTGCTAGAATTTACAGTAGGCTGGACAGGTTTCTCATCAATCAGGAATGGAATTAGTGTTTCCCTGAGTTGATAGCACATTTTCTACCAGAAGGATATTTTGATCATACTCCTTGCCTAGTCTATCCTCATTCCCCTGATTATGCAAAAAATAGGCCTTTTAAGTTCTTTAATTATTGGAGTAAGTGTCCTCGACAATAAAGTGATCACGTCAATTATATTATTAATTGACAAATCTCTATAAAAGAATATTTGTGGGATGATTCTTTATCATAAGTCAACTGGTCAACATTAATCGGTAATGATTGGCTTGCTAGAGTTTGACATTACTGTCGTAATGACGGTGGTCACCAGTTGATCCCTTTAGGTCACACCTTTTGGACAACTCTCTCAATAATAAATGAAATAACTTTATATTGATACGAGTTAGATCTTTTCTAGATTATGAATAAAATAAGGAGAAAATTTATAATGGGATTATAAATTGTTTTAGTGATCGAAATGTCATCACTATTATTTAAATGTTTATGAAACATAAAGTTGTTTGAATGAATTATTTAAAACTACAATTGTTGTAGTAACAAAATACGATATAAGTGATTAATTGAATTACTTATTAATTTACGATTAAAAGGTTAAAAGTTAAACTCCAATTACGTAAATTAATATGCTCCTATGTAATGTCTCGTATGAGTCCATTGCATGATATGGACCGTGTGTTGTGACACACACACATACAACTTTACATAAAATGTGTTAGGAACATTGTAAGGACATGTATTTATTGTGCAAGTAAGCGTGGGAAACATTTGTGAGGATTGAGAGGCAATCCATTGGGCACTCTACCCATGCCTCACGGCCGAACCATTGAGGAGAACAAAAGAGGTTTTGTTCCCTCATTGCACTATCTCATTCATTCACATTTTTGAATTAGGGTTTTGACACAAAAGAAAGAAAGAAAACTCTCTCTAGTTCTTACCTCAAAAACGTGCACTCTCCTTCTAATCTAGCTATTTTGTATCAAGTTGTTCTAGCAAATAACATACAAAATATTGAGTGTAGTGTGTCTTGGTGTTCATCTTTTGGAGGCCATCTCTTTGAAGGTTCAAGGAGGATCATCCGTGTGATAAGCTCAAGAACACGTGAAGAAGGTGACTTCACTTGTGCCCTAATCTAGCCGAGATTATCATTGTAAGGGAGCTTATTCTTCCTCTTATATCTCGACATATAATTGAGTTAAGCATGCATAAGTTCACTATTATAAGATAATATTAATTAGTATGACTAAGTAGGTATATAAATATTAATGTAATATTTCAGAATGTTTGTGAAAATAAAATCCAAATTTCGAAAATTTTATAATTTGTTTGGATTTAATTCGTAAAAGTTATGTATTTTAAGGCATTATGAACAATATAAACATAATTAAAGGGTTAATTATTATCAAAATTATTTATGACTAATTTTGAATCCTAAAATGTGTTAGGATATTATTTAGAACATAAGTTTGTTTATGTTTTAATTTATGCATTTTTAAAGAGTTAAAATTGCTAAGATCTCATAAAACCGGGTTAAATTTCGACATAATAAGTTAATTAGGGCGATTTGGCATTAAAATGAACATATTCATAACATATATATTGCTGCGTTTTTCTTATGAATGTCATATTATATTGCATTATTTTGAATCTTGTAATTTTCTAGTATGGCCTTAGTTTTTAAATCGGTATTTCCCGTAATGTAAGGGGTTACCGATTGGGTTGTAATTTTATGATCTCGAATCACCCAATTGTAATTTATTTCTATTTTATAATGTATAAAGTAGACTAGAAAAGTTGTAATTCTTGTAATTTCCGGAGAACCTTGAAGACGGTGCCATTCGAAAAGGAGTTCCGAACATGACGGTGTTTGCCTCGATTTGCGTGCCTCGTGAAGTTCAAGGGACCAAAGGAGTTGGTTTACGAATTTGTACTTTTATTATTTCTTTTCTAGAAAAGGCCATACTAGGAATTTATTGTTTGCTTTATTTTGTTTTTATATGTTGCATGCATAGCCAAATCGCCATTAACATGTCATGCATATCGAGTATCGAGTCTTCAACGTATCATTTTATTATCGATAATTCACCTAATTAGTTCACTTAAAAGGTGATAGATAATATTTGATAAGATCTCTTACGTTTAAAATATTGAGACTTAGTCTTACCAAAGAGTATGGAACCATGAATCCCTTCTTCACAAACATGTAGGCTCGGCTAAACCGGGGTAATAAAATTGTCACGTTGGGTAAGTGGGGTAATAAGGATTACACCTTGAAATTTGGTTGATCTCAACGAAAGTATTCGTAACCGTAGTTGCAATAAGTTCGGGCTAAAGATAATTTTAAGAAAATTGTCGACCGAGAGTTCTAAGGTAGAACCGATTAAAGAGTTAATCCACCAAATTATACCTATACGGGTTGAATCGGCTATACCGTGACCGGATTTGTATGGGTTTGGGTCTCGGGATTATTTACTTAATTGTGTAAGAGATCGTTAAGTAAATACTTAACTTGTTTAAAATGTTTAACAAGTATTAAAATGAAGAACGTTAATTTTTCCTTCGTTTCCGTTTTTGTAGTTATTTTATCGCAATGGATTCATTCAACCCTATCACTATTGATTCTTGTCACATTGATTTCGACGATATTTGCAACCAAAACAACATTGATACTACTTGTAACACCCCCATTTATTTAAGAGCCTTTAGCAAGACATTCTCAAATAAATAAAGCTGTTACCATCTCGGAATATCCGAGGTAGTGAATAGCAAAGTAAGCAAACCAAAGAACTTTATATAAAAACTGATTAAATTTAAACTTGATCTTACAACATCTACGAGTCCAAACTTTGATAAAATAAAAGTACAACTGAAGATATCTAAGTGTGATCTAACTCTAAGTAGGTCCAAGCCATGTCTCTCTCCATGCCCAAGCTCCCTAATCCATCTGTCACTGACCTGTAAAATCTACTCCCCATTCCGGATCATCGTAGGTGTCACACGAATACACAGGGTCAACCGCGAGGTTGAGTAGGTAAAACAGATAAAGCATAAATAACAATAGAACTGTATCCTCCTCCATCTCCATATCATTCAATCATCCACCACACCTCCATCACACCACACCTCCCATCACATCACACCTCCCATCACATCACACCTCCCATGGCCATATCACAAGTCCCATATCACAAGACCCATATCACAAGACCCATTTCACATCTCCGTTCTCCACAATAAGCAGTAATAAGCAATCAATCACAATATATCACAATTAAATATATCAATCAGATACTGAGTGTCCTCATGTCAGAACACAATCACAGTCAAAGATATTCCCCTACCTCAATTGCGGATTGACAACCGAACAGCTGCTAGACATGTTCCACCTTGAACAACCGAACCAGTTCCTATAATTAGTATTGAATATCAATTTCTACCCATACAATCGCATTACTAAAAATACTTGCCCCTATTCATACTCATATCAATTATTATGAACTCCTCATTCATATCAATCATCACTAATCAATTAACTTACTAATTATAGACTTACTATATATAGACAGTAACAATCATAACTAGTATATATCATACAACTATAACCCATGGTAAAATAATAACAACACCACTACTCTTAACAAAATAATTGTGAATAATGATAATGATAAAACAATATGGAATAATAATAATAATGTCACATGAAACACAACCATAACATTTGATAAGATATTATTATTGATAATACTAGTAACAATATTAGCAACAATATCAACCACAACAATTACTAATAACATGATGAGTAATAATAACAATAATAAGAACTTAAATCTTATTAAGCATGATATACAATTATAACATTTTCCCATAATATACTTAATAATAATAATACTAATATGAATAACATTATTATCCTATAATTGTAAAATCACCTTAATAATAATTGACCAATAATAATGATAATAATAATATGAGTAAAACAACAACAACAACAACAACAACAACAACAACAATAATAATAATAATAATAATAATAATAATAATAATAATAATAATAATAATAATAATAATAATAATAATAATAATAATAATAATAATAATAATAATAATAATAATAATAATAATAATAATAATAATAATAATAATAATAATAATAATAATAATAATAATAATAATAAAAATAATAATAATAATAATAATAATAATAATAATAATAATAATAATAATAATAATAATAATAATAATAATAATAATAATAATAATAATAATAATAATAATAATAATTCATGAAAACAAGCCCAAATTAGAACTGACCCACGAAACATGAAGAGCACCAACGCGAAAACCCGAAACAATAACAGCCCCCACCGTGACCAACGACCCCCACAAACACCATCCTCGTCGCCACTTGCAGCCCCTGGCTTCCCCACCAGCGCCACCATGCTCGCCCCTGAGCCGTGGTGGTTCCAGGGAGGGAGCCAATGGTCGCCGTCAACCACCCGAGACACCAACCACCGCAAACAAACACAGCACCAAACCAAAACTCTGTTTTAAACGTTCCAGGAAACCAAAACGAATCCCCCCATAAGAGCAACACCCACCACCAAGACCCGCCATGAAAACCACCCCCAAACACCCTGACTACCGCCTATCTAAAAACCTTATAACCCAGGTCTAACGTACCCAGTGGCTTATTCGAATTAAGACACAAAATACTTGGACTGAATACGGTTCTGAAGACGCATTATTTTAATTCCTGACACGACAACAAACAGCCATAGACAGTGGTCAACGGTGGTCAAAGACGCCTATACTATGGTCCATACACGACTATTGAACACCCTAGATCACCATTACAACGAAAGCAGGATCAAAGAACATTGTTATACGATTATAAATTGTGAATTAAAATGGTTGCATACAGCGAAAAAAGGGGAAAAAAACGACAGTCTGATGAACGTACCCACTTTATGGTGTAATCGAACCACCGTCGACCACCCCTAAACCACCGTGGGCCCCTTCTCCTTACTCCCTGATGTGGCGGCAGCAAAACAAAGTGAGGATTGAGAGGTGTTGATGCTAGGGTTAGGTTTTTGAGATAGGTTTATATATGGTGGCTGATAGAAATATGTTGAGTTCCTCTTATTTTGAGCGTGTAAGGGGTTGGTGTCAAGTTGGGCTATTCAGTCCAAGGCACGCATCTCGAGGCCCATACATCATTAACACGCATAACGATAACTAATTACCCGTTCCCATACCTATTTAGCATACATATATATAATAACTTATTCGATAAAACAATTGTCGAATTTAAACGTTCAAAACAAATCTTTCAACACGTCAGATTAAATTAAAATAAAACGTACTAAATTACGGAGTATTACAGTCTTTCCTCCTTAAAATGAACTTCGTCCCGAAGTTCACCATCCCATGGTCAATAACAAACTGGTCACAAGGCACGTAACGAGCACTTAATGTGACACCACATAACATCAAATGCTAATAAAAGTACTTCAAAACACGAGTTGTCACATTCTACCCTCCTTAAGAAAACTTTGTCCCCAAAGTTTAATGTATAACTAAGTTAAAGGATACCTCACGGAACACAATTAAACTAAAATTGCACAACAGAAGTAATCAGGATTATCAAATGTATTCAACAATCACAACATACCAAATAACCATGTCATAACAACAAGCCATACCATAAAATCATTAAGATTTTACAATCCTATCCTCCTTAAAACATGGTTACGTCCCCGTAACCTCAGTATAAAGTTTCTAGCCCTTACACCGTCTTACTCGTTACTCTATCTCCTAAAACCGCAAATCAATATATCCATCTCAATATCTATTTCAACTTAGAACAGAACTCAACAACCAAGGTCATACTAGACCGTAGACACAATGTGGCACAACGGCCGAATAACTCATAACTCAAACCAGCAACCAATTCTCATCCCAATCTCGATATCAATATTGTCAAATATTCCATTTAAGAAACTGCTATACCAAACCGACCTTATCAACTCAATCTCATCAGTACTTACCTTCAAAGTTCATTGACATACTTGTATATATACTCATCATTTCACTATTCATAAAATACGAACGTGTACGCCATAAAATAAGAACTTGTACATAACTCAGACTAATCAATTACTAAAAGTTTTTCCATCTCACAACCAAAAGAATTATCACATCAATAGAAAATTTTAACTATCAGAATAAAAGGACAACTACTAATATTCAACTCAAATCAGTACTCAAAAGAGGCTCATATCAACTATCATATAACATATAACCTCGAACAATAATATTAATAATAGGATCGGTAGAATCGTGTTTTGCAGTAAAACAGATTCGGAATAGATAACACTTACACACCCATGAAATTTCAACGCAAGCTAGTATTTACAACTACATAAATAATCAAGAAAACTCATAGTTCATAATTGACAATTTAAAACGTTTCATGTTCATAACCATATTTAGGAAAAGACATAGCACAAAATTAATTAACGTAATTAAACATGGAACATGGACATGCCTCACAAGATATTCATAACTCATAGACTTCGCAAGATCGTTTAACATTCCCAGATATCAATTAGTTAGTATATTTCACTTAGGTACATTCCCCGTCCACTCATATTACATCATTTATCATGGAGCTATTATTATATATGATTTGCACAATAAGAGATCTATACGATGCGCAACAATTAAACATTCAAGCTGGTTTTCATCTCCACATAGCTACAGGATCGTCATTTGCATACAATCATCATAATTATCAAATATCAAACTTCTTCCTTGTTTGTCACCTTGAAAATATTTTGAAATGTCTGAGGCAATAAAAGGTAGTTTATGACAGTTATAAACTCAATTCAGGACAATCTTACCATCTACAACTCAGATTTAAGACTACATGGAGGCATTTTGATTCTTCTTTTCTAACATTGTTCTTTTAGGTCATGGACTATGAAAGTTTTAGCGATAAAAGTAAACGAATTCATCAGACTAGTACTTCCATAAATCACATGTCAACCAGTTAGCATTTCAACACATCGTGATCAGATTCTAAATATAACAATATGCAATTCACTGTATGGTATAGAAATACACTTGAAAAGTTATGAAGATCATAATCACAGGGAACTAGACAGAGATAACCATTAATATACGAAAGAACATCCACAAGACTCACTTTGTTCAAATAATTACAATTACGTATAACCATTAGGTTGCTATATCATACCAATAAGCTTGCCAGTTAAATTTCCTTCTGCCACTTGGCAGGACTCTTCTCGGATAAACATGCTTTTTGACATCACATATGAGCAGCACATCTTTAAAATTTAGACATATAATTGAAATGATTTTATATTAAATTTGACGAGATAAACAAGATTACGCCCCATATAGTGGGGTTAATACTCATACCATATGCCTGCTATTCATGTTACTAAGGCCATATCAGGATATCACGTGGTCACATCTCATAATTCACATTTGATTAAGTTTTTATACGAAACTTACATACCTCACAACTTCACCACGTTATGCAACAACTTACAAAAATCATAATTAAATAACAACTTAGCTAACGTGCGAGCAAACATAATCTTTTAGTGAATGTAAGGAATTAGTTAAGCAGAGGGAAAAAAAAAAATATCGAATGTATACCTCAAGGAAATTATTTAATACAATGTTTACAACTCGAACGATGTGAACAATAACTTTACAGCATCTCAACAAAAATTTTAGGCATCTTGCAGGAATCACAATTGAATAACAACTCGTTAAGATTTCATATCGCGTAACATTTTGAAAACGTGAACGAACATTCTGAACAGTGGAGTTGGAACAATGCACAAGCAATAACCAAGTTTTAAATAATTTATGTTACGAAAAGATAGGTCAAAACAGAACTATGCAGTAACAGTCTGACTACTGTCAAATAAAAGATTTATTTCTCCCAAAGACATAACTCATGTCAAGATAAAACACTAGCATTGTAAACCCAACTCAGAAGGTTATCATACATAAAATTTTCATCCTCAATTATGAAACACGTATAAAGTGACAGCCCGTACAAACCAGGTAACATTCTGAAAATTTATTAAAATTTTGGTCCCTTGCAACTACACATTACTACATCCACACTCAACCTTTCTTATTCTAAACATTGAGTATTATTTGAAGCATAGACATCACTCTGTACCATATTAACATTCATTCCTTATCTCAATTGTAGTTGGCATCAAAATATAGTAAAGGTTTCGAAACTGGAAATAAAATCAATTAAATAACTTGATAGTTATACAGGTGTATCCAAGTACGGAAGCCGCATGCATATCATCATATAATTAATAATTCACAACTCGTGCCATTCATACACTAAAATTTCCCTCAATTATACAAATAAGTTAGCATGCCAATATCAACCATATATAATCGTTAACCATGTATCACATCATGACTAACCTCATTCCACCCCTGCAAAACTGTTAGTACAAGATAACTAGGTCACTATATAATCTACCCCACTCTTCAATTACTCTCTTCGGGTTCCCGAGACAGAACAGAAAGGGCCCAGGTTTGGTGTGAGGGGGCCCCTAACTCATCCCGTTCCTTTTTGGGGCTCCTATCAGTTTCATCTCGGGGTTCATTTTATTTGACTCGTCCTACGTTCATTATTATTCATTTAGTTTAGGCCTGAGGATCGATCGCTCTGATACCACTTTGTAACACCCCCATTTATTTAAGAGCCTTTAGCAAGACATTCTCAAATAAATAAAGCTGTTACCATCTCGGAATATCCGAGGTAGTGAATAGCAAAGTAAGCAAACCAAAGAACTTTATATAAAAACTGATTAAATTTAAACTTGATCTTACAACATCTACGAGTCCAAACTTTGATAAAATAAAAGTACAACTGAAGATATCTAAGTGTGATCTAACTCTAAGTAGGTCCAAGCCATGTCTCTCTCCATGCCCAAGCTCCCTAATCCATCTGTCACTGACCTGTAAAATCTACTCCCCATTCCGGATCATCGTAGGTGTCACACGAATACACAGGGTCAACCGCGAGGTTGAGTAGGTAAAACAGATAAAGCATAAATAACAATAGAACTGTATCCTCCTCCATCTCCATATCATTCAATCATCCACCACACCTCCATCACACCACACCTCCCATCACATCACACCTCCCATCACATCACACCTCCCATGGCCATATCACAAGTCCCATATCACAAGACCCATATCACAAGACCCATTTCACATCTCCGTTCTCCACAATAAGCAGTAATAAGCAATCAATCACAATATATCACAATTAAATATATCAATCAGATACTGAGTGTCCTCATGTCAGAACACAATCACAGTCAAAGATATTCCCCTACCTCAATTGCGGATTGACAACCGAACAGCTGCTAGACATGTTCCACCTTGAACAACCGAACCAGTTCCTATAATTAGTATTGAATATCAATTTCTACCCATACAATCGCATTACTAAAAATACTTGCCCCTATTCATACTCATATCAATTATTATGAACTCCTCATTCATATCAATCATCACTAATCAATTAACTTACTAATTATAGACTTACTATATATAGACAGTAACAATCATAACTAGTATATATCATACAACTATAACCCATGGTAAAATAATAACAACACCACTACTCTTAACAAAATAATTGTGAATAATGATAATGATAAAACAATATGGAATAATAATAATAATGTCACATGAAACACAACCATAACATTTGATAAGATATTATTATTGATAATACTAGTAACAATATTAGCAACAATATCAACCACAACAATTACTAATAACATGATGAGTAATAATAACAATAATAAGAACTTAAATCTTATTAAGCATGATATACAATTATAACATTTTCCCATAATATACTTAATAATAATAATACTAATATGAATAACATTATTATCCTATAATTGTAAAATCACCTTAATAATAATTGACCAATAATAATGATAATAATAATATGAGTAAAACAACAACAACAACAACAACAACAACAATAATAATAATAATAATAATAATAATAATAATAATAATAATAATAATAATAATAATAATAATAATAATAATAATAATAATAATAATAATAATAATAATAATAATAATAATAATAATAATAATAATAATAATAATAATAATAATAATAATAATAATAATAATAATAATAATAATAATAATAATAATAATAATAATAATAATAATAATAATAATAATAATAATAATAATAATAATAATAATAATAATAATAATAATAATAATAATAATAATAATAATAATAATAATAATAATAATAATAATAATAATAATAATAATAATAATAATAATTCATGAAAACAAGCCCAAATTAGAACTGACCCACGAAACATGAAGAGCACCAAAGCGAAAACCCGAAACAATAACAGCCCCCACCGTGACCAACGACCCCCACAAACACCATCCTCGTCGCCACTTGCAGCCCCTGGCTTCCCCACCAGCGCCACCATGCTCGCCCCTGAGCCGTGGTGGTTCCAGGGAGGGAGCCAATGGTCGCCGTCAACCACCCGAGACACCAACCACCGCAAACAAACACAGCACCAAACCAAAACTCTGTTTTAAACGTTCCAGGAAACCAAAACGAATCCCCCCATAAGAGCAACACCCACCACCAAGATCCGCCATGAAAACCACCCCCAAACACCCTGACTACCGCCTATCTAAAAACCTTATAACCCAGGTCTAACGTACCCAGTGGCTTATTCGAATTAAGACACAAAATACTTGGACTGAATACGGTTCTGAAGACGCATTATTTTAATTCCTGACACGACAACAAACAGCCATAGACAGTGGTCAACGGTTGTCAAAGACGCCTATACTATGGTCCATACACGACTATTGAACACACTAGATCACCATTACAACGAAAGCAGGATCAAAGAACATTGTTATACGATTATAAATTGTGAATTAAAATGGTTGCATACAGCGAAAACAGGGGAAAAAAACGACAGTCTAATGAACGTACCCACTTTATGGTGTAATCGAACCACCGTCGACCACCCCTAAACCACCGTGGGCCCCTTCTCCTTACTCCCTGATGTGGCGGCAGCAAAACAAAGTGAGGATTGAGAGGTGTTGATGCTAGGGTTAGGTTTTTGAGATAGGTTTATATATGGTGGCTGATAGAAATATGTTGAGTTCCTCTTATTTTGAGCGTGTAAGGGGTTGGTGTCGAGTTGGGCTATTCAGTCCAAGGCACGCATCTCGAGGCCCATACATCATTAACACGCATAACGATAACTAATTACCCGTTCCCATACCTATTTAGCATACATATATATAATAACTTATTCGATAAAACAATTGTCGAATTTAAACGTTCAAAACAAATCTTTCAACACGTCAGATTAAATTAAAATAAAACGTACTAAATTACGGAGTATTACAGTCTTTCCTCCTTAAAATGAACTTCGTCCCGAAGTTCACCATCCCATGGTCAATAACAAACTGGTCACAAGGCACGTAACGAGCACTTAATGTGACACCACATAACATCAAATGCTAATAAAAGTACTTCAAAACACGAGTTGTCACACTACTAGAGAAGTTCATTTCGGAACGGGTCCGGATGGCAATGTTAACTTTATTACTTCCACTACTACAAAAAAGGCCAAAGAAACATGTTGAAAAAGGCCTTAGACACCTGTTTATAAGAGGTATCTAGGTCATAGGTGTCTTTGGTTAAGAAACCTGTTGGAGGAACTGGTGTCTTATCTAACAATTAAAGAGACTTGTTTTCATTAATAACTGGTGTCTTTGACTTACACCTGTTATCAATTATGTCCGGTGTCTTTGACATATATCTATGACACCACTCTCATCTACACCCGGTGTCTTTGGCATATATCTATGACACCACTCTTATCTACACTCGGTGTCTTTGATATATAAACAACGTGTCTTTGTATATAACTATGAGACCACGCCCATTTACAACTGGTGTATTTGCTTTTGGCGTTTTTGCCGGGTTTTTTTTATTAAATACTACTACATACAGCACCTGCTACTACGTACCTATTACGTTTATGAAAATACATACAAAATACATACAGCTGCACCTCATAATCATTCTTTTTATTCAAAATCAAAATAAGCTGAGTTGTTACAAATTCAATATATATCCAATCTTCTGACCAAAACAACAATTGTTTCCACCAATAATAAAGAAATAATCGCAACATAGTTCATATTTTTCAACTAAGAAAGTTAGACAAAAGCACACTAGCTACTAGCTAATAAACTAATAAATTTAACAAATTGGACAAGTAATATAATCCATTCACACTTGACGAGCACACATCTTGTCAATATCATCGTTGTCCTCTTCTTCGTCATCTTCAATTTGGCTGAAGAAATATTCCGCCCATATATCTTTTAACTCGTCAATTGACTCTTGTGAATAAGTGGTAGGAGTTCCAAGCAAATACTACAATACAAATCAATGTCAAATAATATTAGTGTGTGCAAACTGATTATGAACATACGTACACATACGAAGATGATGAAGTATTACGGAATCCAAATAAATACTCCAGTACAAATCAACAAGTATTACAGAATCCAAATAAACAGAAAAAAGTTTATATACTCTGTACTGTAGAAAGTCAAGTAATGCTCTAATAAAAATGCAAGCAATTTAGTAGTTAGATAAGCCTCATTCATTGATGTAGATAACACGCAACTACCTGCTTCTAGTGCGGCAGAGAATGCAATCAGAAAAATCCCCTCCCTTTTCTCTTTTGGATGTTCCTGATGTTTGTTATAATTGTGGGGGTGCACTTGAGACTCATGATCACCTATTCACATATTGTTATTATACTCAGAGGTGTTATTCAGCTATTTCTAGCTGGATAGAGCTGATTGATCCTCACACTAATTTCAGTGCAAGTAATCCAGACTAAGCAATTTCAACCGTCTCTATATCCTTATGATATTGACCTATGGCAAGCAAAGGAACCGTAAACATAACATAAGGAGGGAGACGGAACGAAGGTTACCTGATCAGGAACAATTGGTCGTCTAGTTTCGATAATCTCAATTATGTAGAGAAATCAAAGCAGAATGAACGACAAATTACTTAGACCAGAATATGTGGGGCAGCCAGCAGCATTGGTGGGGCAAATTAGTTCTAGTATCAAAATAGGTACCATGAATTGATATACATATCAAAACAGACCAAATTTTTATATTCAGGCTCGTGAACTGATGTACAGACCAAATTTTTGTATCAAAACAGAATATGTGGGGTAGCCAGCAGTATTGGTAGGAAGTCTGCCTAGTTACTAAGTAGTAGTAACAACATACTGATAATATTAGACGATTACTTGGCTTCTATGCCCAGGAAGGGATGAAAACGAAAGATAAGTTGTTTCAATATGGATGCAGTACAGATGATCATTGCTGCATGTGTCATAAGACTATGGAATATGTGAATCACATAGTACAGGGGTGTGTGTATAGCACAAAAATAGCAAAGCAATTGGAAGAATGGATTGGGATTGCCCTGCCACTATTACCAGACTTGCAGTGGACTGGGCAAAACAAAAAGGACAAGGATATTCATGCTATGGTCTATACTGCCTACTGCTACACCATCTGGCAGAAAAGAAACCAAGCTCGACTGGAAAATGTGATCACTAGACCTGAAAGAGTGGTGTAGGAGATCAAGGAAACGGTTAGGATGAAAGTTAATGTTCGCATAAAAGGCCATGACAAGCCCAAATCCTAGATATCATCATAGATCATATGTTACTGTAATGGAGTACTAGTCTTTGACTAGTCGTTTTCTCTGTGCCCCCTGTATATTTTTATCAGATGATATATACTACTCACATTTACACAAAAAAAAACTTCTTGTTCATACCTTAGGCAGATCATGCTCACTAATAGGAGTCTCATCGTCCATTACTAATAGGATTCTCATGTAAATCATCCGTAATACTTCTCTATAACATTGTTTCAAACGTAGCCGGATTTTCATCGAATTTATCTTAAGGAAAATTCAAACATACCGATTGTACTCATTATCCGACTACGTTTGAAGTACTTAAGGAAAGGAAAATTCAAACATACCGACTGTACTCATTGTACACAAGACCTCCCCTGTCTATAACATTCTTTGCCTCATCATTCATACATACCACAACACTCTGCATAACTAACTGTTTCTTCTATTCAATAACTAAATCTTGCCTATAACAAAGACAACCACATAGGTTTCTCTCCAGGGTTTTCATGTGTGAAACTAAATGATAAATAACCTAGGATTCTCCCAAACAATTGACTGCACAATGGGGTCTCATCAGACTACAAGTTTACAAACGCATGCAACTCACAACAATCATTTACCTGTTGGAGCCTTGTGTCCTCCACATGTAGTGTGATAACGTCATTGCACATACCCTTGTACGGACAAGTGGGAGATTGTTGGAGCTGGTGTCCTTTAAAATTAAGTACAATGACTTATTAAATCTCTTTAAGGATCACAAAGGCATACTTCAGTATTATTACCAGTTGATCCACGTTTGTCAATAACGATTGGCTTGCGAGATAAGTTTGACTTTATTGTCATACGGATGGCGGTGATCAACTGGTCCCTATACGTCACACCTATAGGACACGTTTGAGGGATGTGAAGGTATGAAAATACAATCACATTTATGCCGGATACGACTAAACAGTTAGTCAGAGGTATTGACTATTAAATTAGTCAATAAGATGTTGAGATTATTATTTAATACGGATTAAATAATTTTAGCTAATACGGATTACATGTTTAATTCGTAAATTAAATATAAGCAGTTATATTTAATTAAATATTAATTTCGCGTATTAATATAAACAGTTATATTAATTTGGGTAATTATACAGTATCGTAATTTTATCAGACCATTATTAATACATCGACTGCATTAATATCTGATAACACGTATGCGATTTATAATATAAATCCCGCAAATAATATTTAGCAAAACGGGTCGAATCATGCAAAGGAATAAGGTAAGAGTGGAGAAAGCCCACTCTTACCCTAATTCGGCCGACCCACCCATATGTGCTACATAAGGAGAGTCCTTCTCCTTATGTCAGTAACTGTTGAATCATAATTCTCACAATTAAGGTTTTGAGAGCATTCTTCTTCCAAAACTCATATCTCACATCTAAAACCTCAATAACTCTCCCCATATTGCAAGGCAATTGGAGAGCCTTTCTAGCACACGCGACATCGTCTCAAACAAAGTCTTGGGTGCAAGTTATAGGAGGGAATTTACTTTAATTCCTGTTCTTAGGCCTATTCAAGCAAGGACCCAAGGTTGTATTCTTTTTCATGTTTTTAAAACTTTATGAAAAACACAAAAGTAAAATTTCATGGCCTGGCTCTGATACCACTTGTGGGGAATAAAGCATGTATTTGCCATAAACTTGCAGGATTATAATGAAAATTACAGTTGTGATTATTGTCATAAGATAAATAAAAACATGAAAAAGAAAACAACCTTGGGTCCTTGCTTGAATAGGCCTAAGAACAGGAATTAAAGTAGTTTCCCTCCTATAACTTGCACCCAAGACTTTGTTTGAGACGATGCCGCGTGTGCTAGAAAGGCTCACCAATTGCCTTGCAATATGGGGAGAGTTATTGAGGTTTTGGATGTGAGATCTGAGTTTTGGGAGAAGAATGCTCTCAAAACCCTAATTGTGAGAATTATGATTCAACAGTTACTGACATAAGGAGAAGGACTCTCTTTATGTAGCACTTATGGGTGGGTCGGCCGAATTAGGGTAAGAGTGGGCTTTCTCCACTCTTACCTTATTCCTTTGCATGATTCGACCCGTTTTGCTAAATATTATTTGCGGGATTTTTATTATAAATCGCATACGTGTTATCAGATATTAATGCAGTCGATGTATTAATAATGGTCTGATAAAATTACGATATTGTATAATTACCCAAATTAATATAACTGTTTATATTAATACGCGAAATTAATATTTAATTAAATATAACTGCTTATATTTAATTTACGAATTAAACATGTAATTCGTATTAGCTAAAATTATTTAATCCGTATTAAATAATAATCTCAACATCTTATTGACTAATTTAATAGTCAATACCTCTGACTAACTGTTTAGTCGTATCCGGCATAAATGTGATTATATTTTTATACCTTCACATCTCTCAAACGTGTCCTATAGGTGTGACGTATATGGACCAGTTGATCACCGCCATCCGTATGACAATAACGTCAAACTTATCTGGCAAGCCAACCGTTATTGATAAACGTGGATCAACTGGTAATAATACTGAAGTATGCCCTTGTGATCCTTAAAGAGATTTAATAAGTCATTGTACTTAATTGTCAAGGACACCAGCCCCAACAATTACCGTAATGATGGGACACAGTCTTGCTTGTAATTTTGAGATCTTGTAACTCCGTTTTGGGTTTTTGCCATGTAATTACTTTTGTATTTAAATTAGAATGTAAATAGGATTATATCTGTAATTTAAATTAGTAATTTTGTGAAGAGCAAAGACGGAGACCGGATGCTCACTCCCGCTGCAAGGACCAAGATGGAACATCAAGACAATCTTGCTCCCACTCGACTTGATATAGAGACAAGGTTCCTCGACTGATCGAATGAACCCATTCTCTTTTATCACTTGGTCGAAGCGATGATTCCAACTCCGCGATGCTTGCTTAAGTCCATAGATGGAACGCTTAAGCTTGCAAACTTTCTTAGGATGTGCTGGATCGATAAAACCCTCGGGTTGTACCATGTACAACTCTTCCTCCAAATAACCGTTTAAGAAGGCGGTTTTAACGTCCATTTGCCATATTTCATAATCATGAAATGCGGCGATCGCTACGATAATCTGAATGGAACGTAGCATGACTACGGGTGCAAAGATCTCATCATAGTGCAAGCCTGGCACTTGAGTGAAACCTTTAGCAACTAGTCTAGCCTTGTGGATATCTTGTTGTCCTTCCACGGCATGCTTTATTTTGTAAAGCCATTTGCATTGAAAGGGACGTACGTTTGCAGGTAGGTCCACAAGATCCCACACATTGTTCTCATACATGGAGTCCATCTCGGATTGCATGGCTTCTAGCCATAGCTTTGAGTCAGAACTGGTCATGGCACCTTTATAGGTTGTGGGTTCATTACCCTCTAGGAGTAAGACGTCATCTGTATCGTGTTCCTCGACCATACCAATGTATCTGTCCGGAGGAATAGAGACTCTTCCTGACCTCCTAGGTTCCTCAGGGATATCTACCGCAGCCTCGGTTGAAGGAACTATTTCCTCCAATGGTTGCTCGATAGTTGGTTCTTGAACCTCCGATAACTCGAAGGTTCTATTACTCGACTTGTTTTCGAGAAATTCTTTCTCTAAGAACGTCGCACTAGCCGCAACAAAAACACGTTGTTTAGTTGGCGAGTAGAAGTAATGACCAAAAGTTCCCTTTGGATAGCCTATAAAGTATGTCTTGACCGATCGCGGGCCGAGCTTATCCTCGTGTCTCCACTTGACATAAGCCTCGCAGCCCCAAACCCGAATAAAGGACAAGTTAGGGACCGTTCCCTTCCATAATTCGTATGGAGTCTTGTCAACAACTTTAGACGAACTTCGGTTAAGTATTAGAGCGGCCGACAAAAGAGCATAGCCCCACAATGAATCAGGCACAACGGTGTGACTCATCATGGATCGAACCATATCGAGTAAAGTTCGATTTCTCCGTTCGGACACACCATTTAATTGTGGTGTTCCAGGTGGAGTCAACTGTAGCACGATGCCACAGTCTTTAAGGTGTTGATCAAACTCGTGTGAAAGATACTCACCACCACGATCCGAACGTAGTGCTTTAATCTTTCTACCCAGCTGGTTCTGTACCCGATTCTGGTATTCTTTGAACTTGTCAAAGGATTCACTTTTATGTTTCATCAAGTAGACATAGCCATATCTACTCAAATCATCCGTGAAAGTGATGAAATACCTATAGCCTTCTCGTGCGTTGATCGACATAGGGCCACATACGTCTGTATGTATGAGTCCTAATAGGTCGGCAGCGCGCATTCCAACACCTTTGAAGGAAATACGAGTCATTTTGCCAATGAGACATGATTCACACGTGCCATATGATTCGAAATCAAAGGGCGATATAGCTCCATTCTGTATGAGCTGTTTTACGCGTTTCTCATTTATGTGTCCCATACGACAATGCCATAGGTAAGTTTGATCTTTGTCACCTACCTTGAATCTCTTGTTATTCACATGTAATATCTCGGTAGTTTGATCTAAAACATAAATTCCATTCATGGAAACTGCCTTGCCATAAATCATATTGTGTAAGGAGAAAATACAGCTATTATTCTCTATTACAAATGAAAAGCCGAGTTTGTCAAGTGCAGAAACTGAAATAATGTTTTTGGACAAACTAGGAACATAATAACAGTTATATAAAAATAACTCGAATCCACTTGGAAGCTGGATCACGTATGTTCCCTTCGAGACTGCAGCAACGCGTGCTCCATTCCCGACACGCAGGTCCACCTCACCCTTGATAAGGGGTTCTTGGTTTCGGAGGCCCTGCACATGATTACATAGATGAGAACCACAACCAGTATCAAGTACCCAAGTTCCGCAACTTGTATGGTTAATCTCAATCATGTGAATAAAAGAAGAAGAAGACATACCAACAGGAGTAACACGGCCTGCCTTAATGTCCTCGCGATACACGGGGCATAAGCGCCTCCAATGCCCAGTCTTGTGGCAATGGTGACATTCCATGCTTGTATCCTTGCTCTTTATCTTGCCCTGTGAGTTGCTCGACTCACCTGGCCCACTCTTAGTAAATCCTGGTTTCTTGAACCTGGGCTTACCTACTGCTAGGTCGCCCTGAGCTTTAGCCTTCCCTTTACACTTTCCCTTACTGGAGATCATGAGAACATCCTGCTTCATGCTCACACTTAATTTCAGATCCTTCTCGGTCTGTACGAGAAGGGAGTGGAGCTCATGAGGAGTCTTCTTCATGTCGTTCATGTAATAGTTGGCCCTAAAGAGGGCGAACCCATCATGAAGCGAATGAAGCATACGATCAACGATTATGTTCTCACTGATCTTCCAGTTCAGGGTCTCCAGTTTCTCGATATTCTCAATCATGTTGAGAATATGTGGGCTAATAGCTTGGCCCTTCTGGAGTTTCGCCTCAAAGAAGCGACAGGTATGCTCATAAGAAACGATTCTCGGAGCCTTGGAGAATTCGTTAGAGAGCGTGGTGAAAATCTTGTTTGCACCATGGGATATGAAGCGTCTTTGCAAATTTGATTCCATTGCATAGATGAGTACGTTCTTTATCGCACCCGCTTCCATAACGAAATCGCTATGAGCGCGAATTTCGTTGGCTCTAGCTCCAGTTCCTGGGTGTGCCGGAATGGGCTCAGTTAAATACTTAAGCTTTCCGTCAGCAATGGCAGCATTCCGTAGTGCTGCCTCCCAGTCAGAGAAGTTTGACCCATCATTCCTTAGTCTAGTGGACTGATTCATGGAGTCCATGAAGGCCTTTAGCCAGGATTCACGTGCTAGCTTGGCACTTGGCATTGGGTCTTCACCAGCCATTTTAGTTATACTGCAGTTTTAATGAACGTGTTCTACACTGAAAAAGAAGATAAAACAAAACCATATAAGCAACTCATTGTTGTGATTGAAGTCTATATTAAATTGAATTTAAACTCGTAGACTCATGCATTTATATAATTGATCTCCCTCAAGAATTATATAAACGATCCCAAGACTCAATTTCCGTATATTGATAAGCCCACAGTTTGGCTAATTCCAATCGTTGGAACTCTTGGTCGATAGATTTCCGTATATCCTATCTATTAGTCCATCTCAGTCACTAGATATTATCGAGTGACCATGATGTTGAGATAAAATAAATCATCTGTTCCCACTTACCCGACGTAGAAGGGGTCATATTATGCTTACCGACGAAGAAGGGATTCATGGGAGGCTGATTTATAAAGACTAATCTCAATTTTTGGTTATACGAGGAAGACCCCATCAACTTTTATTTAACCATATTTAAGTGAACTAAAAACTAGCATTTGCGTGAATGAATTAAATAAAGTGATGGCTTAGCAATTGACATGTGACATCTGTATTGTCACAGAAAACTAACGCGTGACCTCTACATGAGTCAGTTTTCAGGCATGATATAGGTGGTTTGGTTTTTAGGCGGAATATGATGCAAGCTATTATCGATGAAAGCATAAAGATAAATGCAATAAACGTAAATAAAAGTCCTAGTGTGGCCTATCCTACCAAAATAAACATAAAACAACTTGGAATCCACCGTTGGACCCTAGAAGCTTGTCTTGATGTTCCATCTTGGTCCTTGCAGCGGGAGTGAGCATCCGGTCTCCGTCTTGTCTTTGGTCTTCACAAAATTACTGATTTAAATTACAAAAGTAGTCCTAGATACATTCTAATTTAAATACAAAAGTAATTACATGGCAAAAACCCAAAACGGAGATTCAAGATCTAAAATTACAAGCAAGACTGTGTCCCATCATTACGGTAACACAATCTTCTAAGGCCACACTAAGTTACAACCGTTTGCAAAAATTAAATACGTTATTGAAAGCATTCAAGGCATTCACAAGACGATAAATAAAATGCATCAACTAAAATAAAATTCATACATGACATAATACTGTTATTATGATTAATAAATTTTTACCAAACCACCATTTAAGATTAAAATTATGTGACTATACCGCTTTAATCACCAATTTTAATAGACATATAATCCATTATTTTAAACTGTTTTAAAACAATATGTATCAAACGAGGGTGAACCGTTTCACTAAATAATATACTATTTCCCTATACAGTATATTATTTTAAGCCATGTGAAAATAAGAAAACAAGTTATTTTCGAAAAAGATAGCCTGAATGAAAAGCACTCGACCGAGCAACAGAGGCACTCGATCGAGTGGCAGTGTCACTCGATCGAGTGCAGCAGGGGCTCGATCGAGTGACTCGTTAAAACGCAAACGCTCCACTTTAAATCTAAACAAGGTTTTATCTTTTGATATAAAACATGAAAATCAAAAATAAAAACAACAAAAGATCCACATATTGCTAAAAATATCGATTAAATAACAATATGCGAATTAGAATCGAAAACAAGATCGATTACAACACAAAAGCACACACGCGAGGCCTGGTACAAGGGCACTCGATCGAGTGCAATAGAGACTCGATCGAGTGCCAAGGCAGAGTGCACGGTTTTCTAAAAATTTTTAAAACTTATGAAAGACACAATTGTAAAATTTCATGGCCTAAGGCTCTGATACCACTTGTGGGGAATATAACGTGTATTCGCCCTAAACATGCAGGATTATAATGAAAATTACAGTCGTGAATATCGTCATAAGATAAAAAGGATAAGAAAAGAAGTACAACCTTTGGTCCTTGTGCGAAAGGCCTAAGAACAGGAATTAACACAAATTCCCTCCTATAACTTGCACCCAAGACTTAGAATGAGACGTGGCCGCGTGTGCTAGAAATCCTCTCCAACTGCCTTGCAATATTGGGAGAGCTATTTAGGTTTTAGATGTGAGATCTGAGGTTTTGGGAGAAGAAAGCTCTCAAAACCCTAATTTTACCTTGAGATTATATTAATCAGTGCAACAATGCAAGAGTGTTTTGCATAAGGAGAAGTCATCTCCTTATATACTACACTTGGCCGAAATATCCAATAGGGTAGGAGTGGGCTTTCCACTCTTACCTTATTCTAATTCGTGATTCGACCCATTTAGCTATAATTTATTCGCGGGTTTTATTTATAAATCGCAACATGTTATCAGTTATTAATACTGTCGATATATTAATAACGGTCTGATAAAATACGATATTGTATAATTACCCAAATTAATATAACTGTTTATATTAATTCGCGAATACAATATTTAATTAAATATAACCGTTTATATTTAATTTACGAATTAATCATGTAATCCGTATTAGCTAAAATTATTTAATCTGTATTAAATAATAATCTCAACATCTTATTGACTAATTTAGTAGTCAATACCTCTGACTAACTGTTTAGTCACATCCGGCAAAATGTGACTGTATTTTCATACCTTCACATCTCTCAAACGTGTCCTATAGGTGTGACGTATAGGGACCAGTTGATCACTGCCATCCGTATGACAATAACGTCAAACTTATCTAGCAAGCCAACCGTTATTGATAAACGTGGATCAACTGGTAATAATACAAAAGTATGCCCTTGTGATCTCTAAAGAGATTTAATAAGTCATTGTACTTAATTGTCAAGGACACCAGCCCCAACACAACGGTGGATTCCAAGTTGTTTTATGTTTATTTTGGTAGGATAGGCCACACTAGGACTTTTATTTACGTTTATCGCATTTATCTTATGCTTTCATCGATAATAGCTTGCATCATATTCCGCCTAAAACCAAACCACATATAACATGCCTGAAAACTGACTCGTGTAGAGGTTACGCGTTAGTTTTCTGTGACAATACAGATGTCACATGTCAATTGCAAAGCCATCACTTTATTTCATTCATTCCTGCATATGCTAGATATTAGTTCACTTAAAATGGATAAATATAAGTTGATGGGGTCTTCCTCGTATAACCAAAAATTGAGACTAGTCTTTATAAATCAGACTCCCATGAATCCCTTCTTCGTCAGTAGGCATAATATGACCCCTTCTACGTCGGGTAAGTGGGAACAGATGATTTATTTTATCTCAACATCATGGTGACTCGATACTATCTAGCGACTGAGATGGACTAATAGATAGGATTTACGGAAATCTATCGACCAAGAGTTCCAACGGTGGAATTAGCCAAACTGTGGGCTTATCAATATACGGAAATTGAGTCTTGGGATCGTTTATATAATTCTTGAGGGAGATCAATTATATAAACGCATGAGTCTACAAGTTGAAATACAATTTAATATAGACTTAAATCACAACAATGAGTTGCTTATATGGTTTTGTTTTATCTTCTTTTCAGTGTAGAACACGTTCATTTAAACTATTGTATAACTAATGGTTGGTGAAGACCCAATGCCAAGTGCCAAGCTAGCACGTGAATCCTGGCTAAAAGCCTTCATGGACTCCATGAATCAGTCTACTAGACTGAGGAATGATGGGTCAAACTTCTCTGACTGGGAGGCAGCACTACGGAATGCTGCCATTGCTGACGGAAAGCTTAAGTACTTAATTGAGCCAATTCCGGCACACCCAGGAACTGGAGCTAGAGCTAACGAAGTTCGCGCTCATAGCGACTTCGTCATGGAAGCGGGTGCGATAAAGAACGTACTCATATATGCAATGGAATCAAATTTGCAAAGACGCTTCATAGCCCATGATGCAAACAACATTTTCACCACGCTCATTAACGAATTCTCAAAAGCTTCGAGGATCGTTTCTTATGAGCATACCCGTCGCTTCTTTGAGGCGAAACTCCAGAAGGGCCAAGCAGTTAGCCCACATATTCTTCACATGATTGAGAATATCGAGAAACTGGAGGCCATAAACTGCTAGATCAGTGAGAACATAATCGTTGATCGAATGCTTCATTCGCTTCATGATGGGTTCGCCCTCTTTAAGGCCAACTATTACATGAACGACATGAATAAGACTCCTCATGAGCTCCACTCCCTTCTCGTACAGACCGAGAAGGATCTGAAATTAAGTGGGAGCGTGAAGCAAGATGTTCTCATGATTTCCAGTAAGGGTAAGGGTAAGGGTAAAGGGCGACCTAACAGTAGGCAAGCCCAAGTTTAAGAAGTCAGGATTTACTAAGAGTGGGCCAGGTGAGTCAAGCAACTCACAGGGCATAACAAAGAGCAAGGATACTAGCATGGAATGTCGCCATTGCCCTAAGACTGGGCATTGGAGGCGCTCATGCCCCGTGTATCGTGAGGACATTAAGGCAGGCCGCGTTACTCCTGTTGGTATGTCTTCTTCTTCTTTTATTCACATGATTGAGATTAACCATGCAAGTTACGGAACTTGGGTACTAGATACTGGTTGTGGTTCTCATCTATGTAATCATGTACAGGGCCTCCGAAACCAAGAACCCCTAATCAAGGGTGAGGTTGACCTGCGTGTCGGGAATGGAGCACGTGTTGCTGCAATCTCGAGGGGAACATACGTGATCCAGCTTCCAACAGGATTCGAGTTATCTTTATATAACTGTTATTATGTTCCTTGTTTGTCCAAAAACATTATTTCAGTTTCTGCGCTTGACAAACTCGGTTTTTCATTTGTAATAGAGAATAATAGCTGTATTTTCTCCTTACACAATATGATTTATGGCAAGGCAGTTTCCATGAATGGAATTTATGTTTTAGATCAAACCACCGAGATATTACATGTGAATAACAAGAGATTAAAGGTAGGTGACAAAGATCAAACTTACCTATGGCATTGTCGTATGGGACACATAAATGAGAAACGCGTGAAACAGCTCATACAGAATGGAGCTATCTCGCCCTTTGATTTCGAATCATATGGCACGTGTGAATCATGTCTCATCGGTAAGATGACTCGTATTTACTTCAAAGGTGTTGGAATGCGCGCTGCCGACCTATTAGGACTCATACATACGGACGTATGTGGCCCTATGTCGATCAACGCACGAGAAGGCTATAGGTATTTCATCACTTTCACGGATGATTTGAGTAGATATGGCTATGTCTACTTAATGAAGCACAAAAGTGAATCCTTTGACAAGTTCAAAGAATACCATAATCGGGTACAGAACCAGCTGGGTAGAAAGATTAAAGCACTACGTTCTGATCGTGGTGGTGAGTATCTTTCACACGAGTTTGATTAACACCTTAAAGACTGTGGCATCGTGCTACAGTTGACTCCACCTGGAACACCACAATTAAATGGTGTGTCCGAACGGAGAAATCGAACTCTACTCGATATGGTTCGATCCATGATGAGTCACACCGTCGTGCCTGATTCATTGTGGGGCTATGCTCTTTTGTCGGCCGCTGTAATACTTAAACCGAATTCCGTCTAAAGCTGTTGACAAGACTCCATTCGAATTATGGAAGGGAACGGTCCCTAACTTGTCCTTTATTCGGGTTTGGGGCTGCGAGGCTTATGTCAAGTGGAGACACGAGGATAAGCTCGGCCCGCGATCGGTCAAGACATACTTTATAGGCTATCCAAAGGGAACTTTTGGTCATTACTTCTACTCGCCAACCGAACAACGTGTTTTTGTTGCGGCTAGTGCGACGTTCTTAGAGAAAGAATTTCTCGAGAACAAGTCGAGTAGTAGAACCTTCGATTTATCGGAGGTTCAAGAACCAACTACCCGTGTATTATCTTAATGATGAAGGAGAGGAAGTTGCTGAACCTTTTTCTTGGGAGGCTTTTAAGAAAGCGTTGAGAGCTGAGTTCTTTCCCGAACACCTTCGAAGGGCAAAAAGGAGAGAATTTGACAACCTCAAGCAAGGATCAATGACTGTTCAGGAATACTATCAAATGTTTCAAGAGCTGTCTCGTTTCGCGACAAACTTAGTTCCCGACGAAGCTTCCAAAGCAGATAAGTTCGAGCGAAACCTCGAGCTCAGCATTAGAGACCGTCTAGGAGGACAAGAGTTCGCCACTCTAGCCGCAGTTTACTGTCGAGCCAGCAACATTGAGAAAGTCTTGGAGGAAAAGAAAATCGCTGCCGGAGAGAAACGAAAGGGCACACAATCTGATGTGGGCCAAGGGTCCCACAAGAAGGGAAACTTTGCCAATCTGCCGCCCAGACCGAAATCTTTTGGGAACCCTGGAAAAAGCCTAGTCACAAATTTTCAAGGGAATCAGTTCGTGAGGCACTACTTCTGTAAACAATGTCGTCAAGATCACCCTGGAAAGGATTGCAATGGCAACCCTGTTCGCTGCAACTCCTGCAACAAAATGGGGCACCGGGCTTATGAGTGCTATTCCAAGGAGCGACAGTCTCAGCAAGGGAACCAAGCTCGCCAAGGAGGAATGCCTGTTAGGACTAATGGGAGCTATGCCAATTCTAATCGTGCTCAACCTGCCACTCGACCCCAAGGGAACCCCAATAACCAAGGCACCAGCAGAGCGCCAACCAATGGAGGCAATACCCAAGCTGCTTCAACCAGCACCGTTCAAGGAGGAAACGGAAATCGAACTGGGAGACTCTTTGCCATTGGCCGAGATGAAGCTGAAAAGACTAAGAACGTCGTGACCGGTACTTTCCTAATCAATTCTAAACTCTCTTATGTTCTATTTGATTCAGGAGCATCTCATTCTTTCATAGCCAGTTCTTTTGCACCCAATCTCGACCTTAGGCAATATGAAGTTATAAAAAGCAATTTTGTGCAACCATCGGGAGAGGTGGTGAGATGCACACGAATCTATAAGGATGTTTCTATAACCATCATGGGGACCGATTTTCTTGCTGACCTCATCGAGTTTCCACTAGGAAATTTTGATGTAATACTAGGGATGGATTGGTTAAATAGACATAAAGCTAAGATTGATTGTTGGCAACAAAAATTTTCGATAAGAGGACCCAAAGGAGTCCGAGTATCATACAAAGGCATCATAGTCAAACCCAAAGTAAAACTTATTTCTGTCCTTACCTTAAAATCATACCTAAGGAAAGGGTGTCCATTCATTTTGTGCCATGTCCATGACGTATCTATTGAGGGCCCGAAAGTTGAAGATGTGGAGATTGTTCGGGAATTTGCGGATGTCTTTCCTGACGAGATTCCCGGCATGCCTCCGCAAAGGGAAGTTGAATTTCGAATTGACCTAGTTCCGGGATCAGGCCCAATCTCGAAAGCACCCTATAGGATGGCACCGAAGGAATTAGCTGAGTTAAAGACTCAATTAGAAGAGCTACTTGAAAAGGGTTACATCCGCCCAAGTGTGTCGCCATGGGGAGCACCCGTCTTGTTTGTGAGAAAGAAAGATGGAAGTTTAAGGTTGTGCATCGACTATCGTGAGCTGAACAATGTGACGGTGAAGAACCGATATCCTTTACCCCGAATGGACGACCTCTTCGACCAATTGCGCGGAGCGGGAGTTTTCTCAAAGATAGACCTCAGATCTGGATACCATCAATTAAGAATAGCTGGAGAAGATATACCAAAGACTGCCTTCCGAACCAGATATGGTCACTATGAGTTCACCGTAATGCCATTTGTCTTACAAATGCACCTGCTGTGTTCATGGACCTAATGAACCGAGTATTCCGACCATTCTTGGATAATTTCGTAGTCGTCTTCATCGATGATATCTTGGTATACTCAAAGAACCAACAAGATCACAAGGAACACCTGAGACTAATTCTTGAAACACTGAGAGACAATCAACTATATGCTAAGATGTCGAAATGCGAGTTTTGGCTAGAAAAAGTATCATTTTTGGGTCATGTTATCTCGAGAGAGGGAGTTTCAGTTGACCTCAGCAAGGTAGAAGCCGTCTCAAATTGGTCAACTCCGAAGAATGTGACCGAGATCCGTAGCTTTCTAGGCTTGGCCGGTTACTATAGGCGCTTTGTAAAGGATTTCTCCAAGATTGCCCGACCGATGACTTCACTTATGAAAAAGGCTAACAAGTTCCAATGGGATGACAACTGTGAGAAAGCATTCCAAACTCTCAAGGAGCGATTAACAACCGCCCCAGTCCTAGCGTTATCAAGTGGGAATGAAAATTTTGAGGTGTATACGGACGCATCGAAAAATGGCCTAGGATGCGTACTGATGCAGAAACGTCGAGTAATCGCTTATGCATCCAGACACATGAAGTCAACTACCCAACCCATGATTTGGAATTAGCTGCCGTTGTCTTTGCCCTCAAGATATGGCGTCATTAACTTTATGGTATAACCTTCAAGATCTTTTCCGATCACAAGAGCCTAAAGTACATTTTCACTCAAAAGGAGCTGAACATGAGACAAAGGAGATGGTTGGAGTTAATTAAAGACTATGACATGGAGATCCAATACCACGAAGGAAAAGCAAATGTGGTGGCTGACGCACTCAGTCGGAAATGTGTGCACTCGCTATGTGGAGCTATCTCACAAAGAAAGCTAAGGGATGAGATACAGAACATGGGTATCAACGTAATCTCTCATGGTGGGAGCATGAACGATTTCACCCTATCGCCCGACCTATATGAGGAGATCCGAAAGGAACAAGATGAAGATGAAATGATTAAGATAAAGAAAGCAAAGATTGGAACCCCGAGTGGAGAAGGTTTCGCTATCGGGAATGATAGGAGCCTTCACTACAAGGAAAGATGGTGTGTACCCCAAAATTCCGAGCTGAAAAGGAGAATCATGGAGGAAGCACACAATACACCCTATTCAGTACATCCAGGAGGAGACAAACTATATAAGGACTTGAAAAAGACCTTCTGGTGGCCAAACATGAAGAGAGAAGTAGCAGAATTCGTATCACGATGCCTAACCTGTCAAAAGGTAAAGATCGAACATAGAAGACCGCAAGGGCTACTACAACCGTTGGACATTCCAGAATGGAAATGGGATTCAATTTCCATGGATTTCATTACTACCTTACCAAGGACCAAGAAGGAAAATAACATGATTTGGGTAATTGTGGACCGTTTGACAAAGGCTGCACATTTCATACCAATGAAGCATACTTGGAACAAGAGAGAACTCGCCATAGCTTATAGGAAGCATGTGCTGACATTACACGGTGTTCCGAAGAGCATCATTTCGGATAGAGACTTGATATTCATTTCCCGATTTTGGCAAGAATTGCAAGAGTCCTTAGGAACCAAGTTGAAGATGAGTACCGCTTTCCATCCTGCAACCGATGGTCAAACCGAGAGAACAATCCAGACATTAGAAGACATGCTTAGAGCTTACGCTCTGGAATTCAAAGGTTCATGAGAGGACATGCTTGATCTTATCGAATTCTCATATAACAACAGTTATCACGCTAGCATCAAGATGGCACCTTTCGAAGCCCTTTACGGAAGAAAATGTAGAAGCCATGTCTGCTGGGACGATCTCACAGATAGCATTGTACTTTGACCACAGATGATTCAAGAAATGATCCAACAAATCCATGTGATCCGTCAAAAGATGAAAGCATCCCAAGACAGACAAAAAAGTTATGCCGACCTTCACAGAAGAAGTGTTGAATTCGAAGTTGGGGATAAAGTCTTGTTGCGAGTGTCACCAATGAAAGGAGTAATGCGATTCGGTAAGAAAGGGAAGTTAAGCCCCAAGTACATAGGCCCGTATGAGATTTAAGAACGTGATGGAGAGGTAGCCTACCGCCCAGCATTACCGCCATCCTTGGATCGCGTCCATAACGTTTTCCATGTTTCCCAACTCCGCAAGTATTTGAGTGACCCGTCGCACATCATAGAACCCGAGGTGCTAGAACTCGATGACTCACTATCTTATGAGGAGCAACCCGTTAAGATCTTGGATAGTAAAGTTCGAAGGACTCGGAATAAAGAGACTCGTATTATCAAAGTGTTATGGTCAAACCACGACACCGAGGAGGCCACTTGGGAAGCCGAGGAGGCCATGAGACTTAAATATCCACAACTTTTCGAGGTAATTACCTAGTTACGAGGACGTAACAATCCTTAAGCGAGGTAGGATGTAATACCTACATTTTTTGCATTTCCTTATTCTTTTCTTTGCTTGATTTGGGATCTTTTTAATAATGGCATTAGCTTGCGCGTAGAGGGTAGTTTTAAACTTCGAGGACGAAGTTCGTTTTTAAGGTGGGTAGATTATAATACCCGCAATATCCGTATTAATTTTTAACGGATAATTTAATTTAAGCTCGAGTATTAATTAAATCCGGGTACGATTTAATTAAAACCGAGAATTACGTACGTAAAACCGTCACACGAAAAACCGTAAACGACAAAAAAAAACTGGTACGTTTACACATGCATGGGAAAGAGGAAAAGAAGAAAACATCTCCCCTTCCCCATGCATTGAGTCGTCACTCCTCCCCCCTTCCCCATACCTTTGTTTGTTTTTTTCTTACCTCTTTAAGACACTTAAGCACCAGCCATTTCCCCACACAAACACACACAACAACAACAAAAAAAAATAAGAGAGAAGGAGAGGAAGATGTGAGGGAGAAGAAAAAAGAACAAGAGGAGGATCTTGCATATACTTGAAGTTCTACACTAAGTAAGCTAATGAACTCTTCAAATCTGATTTTTATAACCTTTTAACATGCATTCACATATCACTTAACATCTAAACTTGAACATATGAATCTACAACCATGCATGCAAAGGATTGAACATAGTAAAAAACCGTTATTTTGTCAAAAACGTAACATGCATGTAGTAGATCTGAAATCACATGTTAAAATGAGTATTATCAGAAAATAAAAATTTGGGACTTTCCTTAAGTTGTTATAAAATCACTCACCAAAAATTAGGACGTTTGCATGTACCGTTCAGAAATGAAAAATCATATACTACAGCATGTTTTCTGTTTATCCGAATCACTAGATCTCACTTAAAGAGTTATCAAACCATATTTACAAAAAGAATCAGTGTCTCATCGTTTCGATTTTTTAAGAGGGATTTATCATGTAAAACTTTTCATGACTTATTTTCTGACCACTGTTTTTAAAACGCGTTTTTAGATCTGATAAACCCATTTTTGAGACAACATGCATGGCTAACCATATGTTGTAGACACATAATAGAATCCAATAAAGCCAACCATGCACGAAAATATGACGTTTTGGATTTTATATGAGTTTTACAAGTTTCGGTTGTATTCTGGAAAAATGTTCTAATTAGTCATACTTGTTAAAAGCTTGCATTTCCATAAAAGGGTAATTTAGTCATACATATAAATATAATCAGTGACCCATCTCTTCACATGTTAAAGTTTAATGAATTTAAAGTGTAGTAGGCTTTCGTTTCGACGAGTCTCGACATGTTAAGAGTATTTACCACCCCGTAACTTTTTAAGACTCACTTTTGGACCAACTTTGGTAGACTGTAACTTTGGACCCCTTAAACACGTTTTCAGATTCTGACCACAGAGACGTTAAAGATGGAAGACTCGCTAAGGAACCAAACCCCACTGGTCTCGCCTCCAAATATTTAGTAACGAAGGAGATATGACGATTTAAAGTTTCTGTTTTGAATCTGTAAAAACCGAGAAAGTATAGCTATCGCATAATTTACTACAAGTAGCTTAGTAATGGTCGTTCATATAAGTGACTATTATTTTAAACATTATGTAGAGTCAGGATTCGTAGAAGAGGCTCTCTAACCTTTAACCGCTTGCAAGGTAAGGGAAAACACCTTTTGCGTACCCTATTGATAACCCGTTTGAATTATTGTCTATCTTGTATATTGATATCTTTTGTTATATTAAGTATCTATATTGTTTGAACTTACCTTACAAATGATTATGGACAAGGATTTATTTGTTTTAAATCTCTGGAAAGGATATTGTATTTGATAAGAAATAAGTAATTATGTTTTTCGGAAATCCAAAACCGTTTTGCTTTCTACAAGTTTGCAACGACTTATCAAATGTTGAGGAAATGGTTTTTTGTTTTGGAAATGGAATTTCATATTGGTTGAAACGGTTTTGGTAGAGGGGTAGGTTATCCCTAGTGAAAGTGATTTCCTATACAGAGCTTTTGATGGGGGTTAGTTGATCGAGACCCTGTCCTCTTATCTTCCTCTTTGGGGTTGGCCAATAGAGGGGTGTGCACACTCGGGATGTTAGGACAGTTTTAGTACATGATTTGGTGACTCTCGTCTTATCCTGTTTGGGGCGAGTGTATCCACTTCATACGGCCTCTATCCAAAGTTATACCGATGTTGAAATAATTGGAAAAGAAAGGTTTTCTTGAAATAGAACTATCTTGAAGGATTAGTTTGAGTTTGAGTACTGTGGTATACTGATGTTAATCTTACCGTTTAAAATTATTGTTTCCTTTGATTTAATGTTGGCAAATCTTATATCATGATCTTCAATTATTCGAAGTAATTTGATATGTATTATTATTTTATAAAATACCTTCCAAGTTATTCTTTCTTAATTCATTTACATTCTTTTCAAATTGTTTACCTTACTCAACAATAATCACTAGTAGAAAAATAGCCTTTTGCGGCTATCTATTTGAGGCGTTTTATCCCAATAGCAGCAAATAGTTTTTTTTTTAAATTAAAATTATTTAGTGATTTGCGGCGTTATTTTGAAAAACGCCTCAAATAGGGTTATTGCGGCGTTATATCGAGAAACGCAGCAAATAAGTAGTTATAATTGCGGCGTTAAATAGTTTAATTGAGGCGTTATTAAAAAACGCAGCAAATGATTAGGGAATGAATAGAATAATGATGCGCACGCCAGCCTTATTCAAACTTTACCAATTTCTATTCTTCATTCATCAGAAATAACCACCGACGACGCCCTCTTCTTTCTCACTTTACCAAGTTCAATAATTCAATCCGCCTGCCTACGCCACCACCACCGCGTCCTCCACCAAATAACCACCGCTGCAAACTTACTCACAACCACCGCGTGCTCCACCACCACCGCGTGCCCCACCTTCACCACCGCGCACCTCGCCTTCCGTATGTTGTTTGGATATTAGGTATGTAAATTTGGGGTTCATTGTTTATGTTTATGGTTAAATTCAGTGTTATTATTGTTAGGGATTATATTTTGTTTTTGGATTAATAATTTTTGGAGTGTTTATGTTTTTGGATTAATAATTTTTGGAGTGTTTATGTTTAGGATTAATAATTTTTTGGATTAATGTATGTATAATTGTTGGTAATACGGAGTATACCGTAGCTATTAATAAACCATGGTTAAATGAATACGTTGATTTCAAACAAATTTTCCTAGGAGGAGAAAGCTCCGGGGCTAACATTGCACCTCATATCGCTCTTCGAGCTAGTGAACCAGACAGTGAGGTGAATGCTTTGAAGATAATCGGGTTATCCTTAGTACATCCTTATTTCGGGGTTATGGACCCCGATAAACTATACCGATACTTGTCACCTAGTAGTACCGGATCATTTGATGACCGAATGTTGAACCCGGCCGTGGATCCGAATTTGGGGAAGCTGGCTTGTGACAGGGTACTGGTTTGTGTTGCTGGTAAAGACATGCTGAAAGGCAGGGGAATTGAGTCGGGATTCTCGGGGAGAAGGCCATTGTTTTCATTTGCTTAATTCAAGTCACAATAATCTTCCATTTCTAAAGAAATTAGCTTCTTTTATAAGTGGGGATTCTTAAAAGACTTAATTTTATGTAAGACGGTTTTAACTAATATAATTGTAAAATGGTTTCAAACGTAATTCTATTTAGTAGATAAAACATAAAAAAAATGATTACTTAAAAGGCAGGGGAATTGAGTGGGGATTCTCGGGAGAAGGCCATTGTTTTCATTTGCTTAATTCAAGTCACAATAATCTTCCATTTCTAAAGAAATTAGCTTCTTTTATAAGTGGGGATTCTTAAAAGACTTAATTTTATGTAAGACGGTTTTAACTAATATAATTGTAAAATGGTTTGAAACGTAATTCTATTTAGTAGATAAAACATAAAAAAATGATTACTCAAATATTTGTGTTTTTCGAAATCTATCATTTGTTAACTTCTTCGCAATATTACTTAATTGATGTTCGTGTAAATATGTACTAATATGATTATTCAGTAGACATTCAACGCTATATATATTTTCCTTGTCTTCATACTATTCTTACCGTTCCATATACTTCTCCTTAAGGGAGGTTCATAGTTATTTATTTAATTTTCCTTATATTTACTAGGTTTTTCATAAGATGGATCGAAGTTGGATGGCGAAATAAAGGTAATTGACACATTTTCAGAATAAATGTCGGGTGGCGAAATAAAGGTGAAAAGGAAAGAGCCATTGTGGAAATCTATTAAGGTAATTGACACATTTTCAGAATACATTAAGCGTATTTTATATCATGACCGCGTATTTCAATTACGACTATCATCATTTTTTTAATATAATGTACTAGTGCCCTCAACAAAACGGGAGCGTGGAGTCTGGCTATTTCGTGATGCGTTTCATGCATGACATAGTGAAGAGTTGCACAACTATAACTGATTTGGAGAAGGTATGTCCCATTGTCTTCCATAATCTTCTCCTGTATGAAATAGTCAAGCCTACGTGTGGTCCTAAGATACCGAAACAAAAGGAGGTTAAGTGTAAGGACAACAAAGCGTATAAATTAAGCTTGTAGTAAAATCAAACATTTGTGTCCTATTTCTTGTCCTATTTACTACCACAAAACAGGAGGCTACCAGAACAGTAGGAAAGATTAATACAAAGTAAGAGTAGCTAGATGCTCTATAAATGGGAAGGCTCTACAAGACAGTCAAGGAAGCAGTTATTGCCACTGCTATTTCTGATCTGCACTAAGGCCACTGCTATTTCTGATCTGCCGCCAAATCTACCAGTAAAGTAGCTTTTTTTTTAAAACAAGGATCTCCCCAATCGTGAGGCATATTCCTGTAAATGCTATAAATGCTATTCCTGTATCGGAAATGCTATAAATGCTATACTAGGGTGTCAAGCCATTCCTGTATCGGAAAGTGGAAATCTTAAGGTTGTAGTTATATAATACGCAGGGCCCTTCTTCCCATGATCCATGATCCATGATCGGTTAAAGCTGCTTCTGGATTAGCGTAGTCTTCCTGAACCGATGCTATCACATCTTCCTTGCTCTTTCCTCTATCCCTATATCTGTACTTTAGGAATCCATTCCCTTCTCTTCTAATGCAGCTGCTTCCTGTCGAGGTCTTTATCCACTGTAGTATAGCAGTATAGAGCCTCTACTATATATACATGTTTTTCTTATTCTTTACTACCACTGTTATATCTGATCTGCACTAAGACTCACACTGCTCTTTCCCGTGTATCTGCATTCACGACTATTCTCTGCTGCCTGTTCAGTCCACTGTTGTGTGCGTCTGTGTCATCACTTCCTGCTGGCCTGGTTTTCTGTTGTAGGGGTTCGGGCACTTTGCTGTATACTCTGATGTTATTAGCTTTACTTCTCTGCCTTCCTATGGTCTGTGCTGATCATACCATACTCCTGCTCTATTACGTTTGTCAATGCACACGATACTTGCTGCCACCTTCTACTCATAGATGCTACTACTCTACTGTACTCTGCCACTGCACTATAGCTGCCACTGCACTCTTTATAAACCATTGTTCACTACCATTGTCACTCACACACGCACACTTCTACTTACTACAGCGCGTTTACTTTGGTCTGTGTATGGGTCTGCGGTCTTCTGCTTACTATTACTGCTGCTGCTGTCACATACTACGTTGCGAGCAAAAGCGAGTTTGAAGCACTGTATGAGTTTGTTGTTTTGTTGAATTTTTGCCAACTGAATTTTTCACACATCAATATTTATGCCTGGTTACTGTTGGAGTAAGCTTTTGTCTGAGATTATTAGTTGTTTTGGTCTGGGGCTTTGGTAATAGTGCACTGTATCAGTTTTGTTGTTTTGGTCTGCGGTCTTTGGTAATAGTGCATTTGTTTGAATTCTACTCCATATAGCAAGGATATCGATTTTGTGAAAGATACAGAATGAATCACTAGTGTGATTTTTTGATGATTTTAAGCTAATAACTTGCTTGTGTTATGTTATATTTAGGTTTTCTACTCATCACAAGGAGAAGATCAGTCATACACGAATGGTGAGATAAATGAAGTGCGGGACAAGTGGGCTACGTACTTCACCAACCGATGTGTTAATTAGACGTTAACTCGTATGTACCGATTTTAATTTCTACCTAAACGATTAGAGAGAACATATTCCCGATTTTTATGGCTTCTTAATGTTAGTTGTGAAGAATGTTGATGGTAATAGCTAGTATGGTAGTAGTTGTAATATAATGAAGTGTATGTATTGGATGATTAGCTTTGGTTATATATGCAATGACATTATTCCGGTTGACATACATGCATTGAGCAAAACGACATTGGAGCAAAATATTTGTGGCTGGTAGAAATTGTGCTATTGCAGGAATCAAATGAATTGTGCCCAAATAATTATTAAAAAATATTTTTAAATTCATAAAATCTATTTGCGGCATCAAAGAAATACGCCTCAAACAATGTCCCTCATTTGCGGCGTTTTGGGAAAAAAACGCCTCAACCACAAGTCAGCTATTTGCGGCGTTTGTAGCAAAAACGCCTCAAAAAGAAGTCAGCTATTTGCGGCGTTTGGGCCAGAAAACGCCTCAAATAGCCCCATTATTTGCGGCGTTTTTTTTCGCCTCAAATAACAATTTCTATTTGCGGCCCCCTTATTTGCTGCTACACAAAAAACGCCGCAAATGGCCTCATTTTTGACGCCTCAAATAGGTATTTTTCTACTAGTGAATGTTGACCCCTTTTATTTGTTTTGTCCTTGCTTGACCTGCGGTGATCACAAAATGTGTGAGCAGATCGTGTGACAGGTACCCGTGGGAATTAGTCGTGGGATGCACAAGAGAGGGCGCTTAATATTTCAGTCAAAGACAAATGCTTTGACTCTTTATCTTCTTTTGGATCAATGAACTTTAATTTCGCTTCCGCAAACTTCAAATTTGGTTGTAATCGTATTTTATCCTTTGGATTTTAAATTATTAGACAACTACCTATTTTACTTCATGGTTAGGTACTACTACCACATTTGGTTAAATTGTGACACACCCATTATCTGAATTTTACTTGAAAGCCCTATTTACTAATGAATAGGATGATGGGGGTGTTACATTATATATGTTGGAGTATTCTGTTTGTATTGCTTGTTACGTGTCGTTACAAAAGGTGGCTAGGAGAACTCTAGTCACTCCCCACTGATTATGGCGTACATGTTTTCATGTATGTAGGTACATGCAGGTTGGACAGGGTTCACTTGAGAGCTAGCGAGTGATGATCCTTTCATCATATGACTTACACTTCACCGATTAGCTAGACTCTTAGTTTTTGATACAGTTCATGTTTTGGTGCCTGTAGGGATGTTCCATCCCAGGCTTTGTATATATTTGATTTCCGTACTTAGAACTGTTATACTTATCTATTTTGTTTATATCAGTTTCAGTTTTCAGTTTCAGTTTTAATTCACCTCGCATTATGTTATGTTTAAAAAGTTTAAATTCCGCTGCATTTTTAGTACTTTGTGTGTTTTATATTTCCGCTTTCACGAGGGGTTTTACAGGGTTGACTCGTAGAGGCGTCCGGGAAAAAAGAAACGAACAATTACATATGTAAACAGAAGACTAAGATGTTGTCTTCTACTAACTGCTTGGAATTCTTTAAAGAAACAAATGTAAAATATGCATGCCTTAGCAAGATATAGACCCTCAACAAGACATTAGGAAATGACGACGACCAGTAAAAAGAAGACGGGAATTAGAAAAACGGGGACATATATGTATATAACAGATTCAGTATTTATCGCATGAACAATGCTCAAAAGAACTTCAGTTGAAGCCTGGCTAGTAATGACCGTTTTGAGAGCATCAGAGATCAATGGAAAAAGAGTTGCCACAAATTATTACCCCGAGTCGTAAGCAGGGTACAACCAGACTACAATTCAAAGACTGAATTTGTGAGCGCGAGTTAAAATGCAACAAAATCACACTTAAAATAAAAGTTGGCTCTGGTAGTTCAACAACCTTGTGATATGACTTATATCCAGTGTGCCTCACTCGTACTTGGACACAAAGCACAAAGTGTCACCAGTCAAAATGCCCCGGGAGTCGGGGACATATTTGCAGTCACATCGCACAAAAAGCCTATAACATGCATCGCAGAGTATTATTATGGATTGGAAATGGCTATCAATTTGCATTCGTCAGTCGCAAACAAGGGGAAATTTTCTCTCTCCCCCTCTATATCTCTCTCTCAAAGAAAGCTGAATTGGCAAACCCAAATAGACGAGTAATAAGGATTTCCGTGATAAACTCCATAAAAGCAATACGAATAGAATGATGATAGTCACCAAGCAAGGATTTTCCTCAAGCAATGCACATAGGTTATTTATAAGATAGAGGAGGTCTAGTGATATTCTCTTAAATAATTTCATGCCAAAAGCACAAATCCAAGAAGAAACCCGGTGATGTACCCGCCAATATAAGCAAAGTTATCCGCATGAGGAAGAATTCCCACAGAGAGATTTTTAATGATTTTCAGTGTTGGAGTAAGTGTCCTCCGCAATAGTGCGATCACGTCAATGGTAAGAATCATTGAAAAATCTATATTAAGAATATTCAGGGGATGCTTCTTCGTAATATAGTCAACTTGTCAACATTAATTAGTAATGATTGGCTTGCTAGAGTTTGACATTACTGTCGTATGACGGTGGTGACCAGTTGATCCTTTAGGTCACACCTATAGGACAACTCTCTTAATAAAGGAAATGACTGTATAATGATACGTGCCAGTTCAATCCTAGTTTGTGAAATGTATAAGGAAGATTTTATAATGAGATTATAAATAATAAAGTTTTAGTAATCGAAATGTCGTTATTAAAACTTAGTTGTTAATGAAACAATTTCAGAATGAATTAATTTTACAAATGTTGTAGTATCATATTGATATGGGAAAATACTAACTAGATGTTAGTAATTACGAATTACTACAAATTCTATGAATAAATGTTTAAATTAGTTAAACTAATAATTTCATAACATTAAATAAAATGTTCGATGTAATTGTTACATATCAAATTAACGTAAATTGTATGTGCGTCCATTTAGTGAAATGGACCGTGTGACATACACATACACACACATATTATACACTTTAACACATTATCATATCTTGTGTTAAGTGGGAAACATCTAGTTAATGCTTGGTCAAGAATGGGAGACATTGTATGAATTGAGGTGCCCATGTAATGGGCACCCTACCCAAACCACATTAGGGTTTTGTAGAGTAAGAAAAATAGCTCTCTTATTTTTCTCTCCCAAAACCTTGTCACCCATATCATCTAGCAAGATCCATCTCAATAATATTATACTAAGATAGTGATAATATTAGTTGTATGAACTAGGTCATTTGTCTTTTAATGTAACACCCCCATTTATTTAAGAGCCTTTAGCAAGACATTCTCAAATAAATAGAGTTGTTACCATCTCGGAATGCCCGAGGTAGTGAATAACAAAGTAAAACAAACCAAAGTACTTTATATAAAACTGATTAAATTTGAATTTTTGATATTACAACTATCACGCAAAGAATAAAAGTACAACTGATAACATCTAAGTATGTGATCTAATTCTAAGTAGGTCCAAGCCATGTCTCTCTCCATGCCCAAGCTCCTAATCCATCTGTCTCTGACCTGTAGAATCTACTCCCCATTCCGGATCATCGTAGGTGTACACGAATACACTTTCAACCTCGCGGTTGAGCAGGATAACACAAAAATAGATAATGCAACAATAATGATATGCAAATGCAATGATATGCTCGAGCTCAATCTCAATCTCAATCACAATCTCAAACCCGTAACTCCCAGCCATACCGAACCTCCCGGCAGACTATAATCGGCCGTCGCCGAACACCAGCATAACAGCTGAGGTCACCAGGTCTAGTCCTGCAGAACTAGCCTGGGCCCAATAATATCTCATCATCTCAAATCCGTATCCGATGCATATGCCATGCTCATGAATGCAACAATAATAGTAACCATACTTATGAACACAACAGTAATAATAATTACTCATAATCATATACCATCTTCATATCATTCATGCTCATCCTTCATATCATACACCAAATATCCATTCATAACACATAACAATAGTAGTGTAACCTACCTGTAATAGCAAATCCGAAGCAACCAACACCGTCTAGTAAGGTTCCGCTTCAAATTTCGTTCCTATAAATATTACTTTTATCAAATTCTATTCACGCACTAAATCTACTAAAACTACAAGTTCATAACTGACTTCCGTAACACCTCAGGTACATATAGCTATATATGGACCAATTCATCGATTACTTAGCAACTTATTAAATTTAGACCAACTATATATATATACTTACTAAAATAGCCTAAGGTTAAATAAACGATTATGATTAAATCGACAATAATAATACTATAGGCAATAATCATATTACTCATTAGCGCTAATAACCGTCATCACTGCGAGTATTATCTTTTGTAATTATATTAAACACTACCACCATATCAAATTTAACAATAATTATTAATACTATTAAACATAAATAACATTTAAAGTAAAATATGCAAATGCTAACTAAATAATAAAATAAAAGGGAAAAAAGGAAAAAGAAAAAGAAAACTACTAACAAACAACAAAGTCGTGACCACGACCCTCAAAACCGTGATAACAGCCTTTCCCGAACTACGAACACCACGACAACACAGCCCTCCAAACACCAACGATAACCCCTAGCCTCCCCTCTGGCACCACCAGGCTCGCCACTGAGCCACGGTGGTTCCAGGGAGGAGGCAAGTGACCGGCGAGAACCACCCACGACACCGAGCAACTGAACCGAAAAGCTTACACCCAAACAGCTACCCTGTTTCACGGTCTGCACTACCACTTGTCACGTATTTTAATTACCCCCATAGCCACCACGAACCACCGTGACAGCCACCAACACAAACCCTATACTACCCCCTAACAATCTACCCAAACACCCATCTCAAAAGTATAAGACACCGCATACGAAAACTCACACGAAAGTCCCTGCCCAGATTTGTTATTCTGAAAAAAACACAACACTTAACAACCTTCGTCCCCAAAACGAATCATTAAAAATACACCCCCACGACGCACCCCCTGCCACGGTGACAACCACCACCCTGACTCCGTGACAACCAGCAACTAACTATGCTAAAACACGAACCAAACGTTAACTAAAACAGAAACGAAAGCCAATACAAATATACATGTTATCACTCTGTTTTAAAGAAAATAAGAGCAAATAGTTGGCCGTGGGTTAAAACGACTTCAGTCCGGTGACTCTCGGTGGTCAGAGCCGACCTGTCACAGGCAAAAACGCGACTACCCATATCATAGAGTTCTACTGTACCCAATTTAGATCTCAAAACACAATAAACATGCTTGATTATACGCACAAAAGAGGAAGAACAAAACCGCGAAACCGAGTTATGGTGAACGTACCTACTTGCCCTAGCAAACGAACCACCCTAGCAGATCTTACCCACCGTGGAAAACTCTCTTTCTCAGACTCGGTTGTGGCGGCAGAACATAGGCAGTGACAACAGTGTTTCGATTGGCTAGGGTGATCTAGGGTAAACGTGATCTAGGGTAAACGTGGTTTTTCTTTTGAAAAGTTGATGCTTGTCGATTATGGGCCTTATGGTCTCACGCATCCCAAGGTCCAATTCATGCTCTGACTCGGTTTTATTGTCAATTCACGACCTCTTACTTAACATATAAACCCGACAATTAAATTATCGAAAAGCATATGTAAAAAGGATATTAAAGATATGTTATAAAAAAAAACGGACATATAAATAAGCGAGACATATAAATAATTACATTAACAAATTATGTAAATATTAATTAAATTAATTATGAGGATATAAAATTATTAGTAATTACAGGACGAGAAATGAATATAAATTAGGAAATATATATAATTATAAATATATTATTAAAATTAAAGAAGTGCGAATGAAACGTCATTTTATGAAATAATAATCAATATCAAATGATTATGAAATACGAAATAATCGTAGAAATACGATTTATAAAACAATAACAATTCTCGTAAAATACTTTATAAACATTCCGTTTGAAATACATTTATAAAACACGGTTTGACAGTTGTTGACCGATGCTATAATACGGGGTATTACAGTCTTCCCTCCTTAAAATGAACTTCGTCCCGAAGTTCACCACCCCGTAACGGTAACGAAACATATAACAACATGAACGCCCTTAAGTAGCACTTATATAGGCCTCAAAACGCGAGATGTCACATTCTACCCTCATTAAGAAAACTTTGTCCCCAAAGTTTAACGCATAACCAATTTAAAGGATACTTCGTGATCCACATTATAATGCCTAACAAAAGTAAACGGGATTATCAGGTATATTCAAACAATCACGACATACCAATTTTACATGCTATAGCTAGTCATATCATAAACCATTAAAATTTTACAATCCTACCCTTCTTAACGCATGGTTACGTCCCGTAACCTCATTATAAATATTCCACATCCAACGCTCAAGAAGATTACTCAAAACATCAATCACAAATCATATGGTAAATTACTTACTCTATACTGGGCAACTAGCATCCGGCTTTTAAAGCAACAAAACACATTTGTCCATTATATTTCATGTTACGCATTTAAACAAAATTAGGTAACTAACACTTATATACCCAAAAAAAATTACACCAATGTAGACAAACATCTAACTCGTAGTTCAAAATCGATAAATCAAAACATTTCATGCTCATACTCGTATTATAGAAGCAAAAAAAATAATGTTTATGCACACAAGTTTTAGAAAGACAATAGGCAACTATTTAATTACTGTAATTAAACACGGGGCAATCACATATTCCACGAGATGTACACCAATCATAGACTAGTAAGTCAGCTTAGCATTTCTAGGTACAATTAAGTTAAAATCACATAGGTACACTTCACATCAAATCATATTACATAATTTATCATGAAATCGGTAACAAATATAACTTGCAAAATAAGAGGTTTGTTATCGTATAATAAGTTCATGTTCATATCATATATCTTTCGTGCATACTACTAATGATATACCAGAATATCACATGGTTACATCACATAATTCATATTTGATTAAACTTTATATGAACCTACACAAATCACAATTACAACAATCAAACTTCATGCGGGAACTTTCAAAAATCATAATTAAATAACCGCTCAGACATTTTGTGAGATATTATAATTTTTTTTTTTTTTTTTTTTTACGAAAATATAAAGAATTAGTTAATCAAAGGAAAAAGAACCACTTGCAAAGCTTAAGAGATATTATTTATAACAAATTTTACAATTTTGGTTCGAAAAAAAATTTTGCCTCACATTGTCACATTTAAACACAACCATTCCTTCTCTAAAACATGTTGACATATCATCTGAAACATTGAAATCACATTGCACCATATTAACATGTAATTGCCATCTAGAAAACGGTAAGAATTGTGAAACCGAAAATAAAATCAACTAAATAACTCAATAATCATGTATGTATGGACAATGCATTAGTCTCTACCATCGTAACAATCACAACTTATTTAAATACGAAAAAAATATATCCTAGAGATCACTAAGATGCCAATTATTGAATACTTACCTTATAACTAGATTAAATGTATATGATTAGACGTTAAAAAAAAAATCGGCATAAAATTTTCAACACCTCATCATATAACATTCATGGCTTAAGACAACACATTCCGCATATCACTAGACATGGATTGCCAAGGCAATTAGTGAAATAATAAAAATCTTAAATCTCAAAATCCGATCACGTTTGTCTAGCAAGCCAAACAGGAAATTCTTGCAAAGAATAAAGCATTCACATAAGAAGTATATAAACACTCAGAAGAACAACAAAACAATTATCAACAGACACGACATCTGTTTCGGTCTACTAGCTTTATACACAGGACTTAACTTGATTCCGCATCCTGTAACAACATTGTCTGGCTGGCTCTATCAAGCATTCCAGTCAATCATGGCCATATCTCTACTACATCTAACCTCCTAGGTAGCTATAACTTATGGTGCTTCCATCATTAACTCATTACTCACATCATTATACTATATCTCTACCTAAGGGTTCAGGGATCATATAGCCGCATGCATATCACTATACAAGTCAAACTCATATTTCAACTCATATACTCATACTCATATTCCCAAAACTTGGAAGTCATATATCTCAACCAATCATTGAATATCATCATCATGCTTTACAATACAGATCTCCAACCATGATTCACATCATAACTTACCTCACTCCGCTCCTGCAAAGCTGTTAGTACAATATAGGCAATATAGGCAAGGTCTGATCTTTTATCTTGTTACTACCCACTCTCTACATCACTCAAGGGTTACAAGGTTAGACTGAAAGGGCCAGTGGCTTGGTTTGAGGGGGCCCCTAACTCATCCCAATCATGGGGCTCCTGACAGTTACTAACCTGGGGTTCATTTTGTTAGACTCTTCCTAGTTTCATTATTATTCATTTGGTTTAGGCCTGAGGATCGTTTGCTCTGATACCACTTTGTAACACCCCCATTTATTTAAGAGCCTTTAGCAAGACATTCTCAAATAAATAGAGTTGTTACCATCTCGGAATGCCCGAGGTAGTGAATAACAAAGTAAAACAAACCAAAGTACTTTATATAAAACTGATTAAATTTGAACTTTTGATATTACAACTATCACGCAAAGAATAAAAGTACAACTGATAACATCTATGTATGTGATCTAATTCTAAGTAGGTCCAAGCCATGTCTCTCTCCATGCCCAAGCTCCTAATCCATCTGTCTCTGACCTGTAGAATCTACTCCCCATTCCGGATCATCGTAGGTGTACACGAATACACTGTCAACCTCGCGGTTGAGCAGGATAACACAAAAATAGATAATGCAACAATAATGATATGCAAATGCAATGATATGCTCGAGCTCAATCTCAATCTCAATCACAATCGCAAACCCGTAACTCCCAGCCATACCGAACCTCCCGGCAGACTATAATCGGCCGTCGCCGAACACCAGCATAACAGCTGAGGTCACCAGGTCTAGTCCTGCAGAACTAGCCTGGGCCCAATAATATCTCATCATCTCAAATCCGTATCCGATGCATATGCCATGCTCATGAATGCAACAATAATAGTAACCATACTTATGAACACAACAGTAATAATAATTACTCATAATCATATACCATCTTCATATCATTCATGCTCATCCTTCATATCATACACCAAATATCCATTCATAACACATAACAATAGTAGTGTAACCTACCTGTAATAGCAAATCCGAAGCAACCAACACCGTCTAGTAAGGTTCCGCTTCAAATTTCGTTCCTATAAATATTACTTTTATCAAATTCTATTCACGCACTAAATCTACTAAAACTACAAGTTCATAACTGACTTCCGTAACACCTCAGGTACATATAGCTATATATGGACCAATTCATCGATTACTTAGCAACTTATTAAATTTAGACCAACTATATATATATACTTACTAAAATAGCCTAAGGTTAAATAAACGATTATGATTAAATCGACAATAATAATACTATAGGCAATAATCATATTACTCATTAGCGCTAATAACCGTCATCACTGCGAGTATTATCTTTTGTAATTATATTAAACACTACCACCATATCAAATTTAACAATAATTATTAATACTATTAAACATAAATAACATTTAAAGTAAAATATGCAAATGCTAACTAAATAATAAAATAAAAAGGAAAAAGGAAAAAGGAAAAAGAAAAAGAAAACTACTAACAAACAACAAAGCCGTGACCACGACCCTCAAAACCGTGATAACAACCTTTCCCGAACTACGAACACCACGACAACACAGCCCTCCAAACAGCAACGATAACCCCTGGCCTCCCCTCTAGCACCACCAGGCTCGCCACTGAGCCACGGTGGTTCCAGGGAGGAGGCAAGTGACCGGCGAGAACCACCCACGACACCGAGCAACTGAACCGAAAAGCTTACACCCAAACAGCTACCCTGTTTCACGGTCTGCACTACCACTTGTCACGTATTTTAATTACCCCCATAGCCACCACGAACCACCGTGACAGCCACCAACACAAACCCTATACTACCCCCTAACAATCTACCCAAACACCCATCTCAAAAGTATAAGACACCGCATACGAAAACTCACACGAAAGTCCCTGCCCAGATTTGTTATTCTGAAAAAAACACAACACTTAACAACCTTCGTCCCCAAAACGAATCATTAAAAATACACCCCCACGACGCACCCCCTGCCACGGTGACAACCACCACCCAGACTCCGTGACAACCAGCAACTAACTATGCTAAAACACGAACCAAACGTTAACTAAAACAGAAACGAAAGCCAATACAAATATACATGTTATCACTCTGTTTTAAAGAAAATAAGAGCAAATAGTTGGCCGTGGGTTAAAACGACTTCAGTCCGGTGACTCTCGGTGGTCAGAGCCGACTTGTCACAGGCAAAAACGCGACTACCCATATCATAGAGTTCTACTGTACCCAATTTAGATCTCAAAACACAATAAACATGCTTGATTATACGCACAAAAGAGGAAGAACAAAACCGTGAAACCGAGTTATGGTGAACGTACCTACTTGCCCTAGCAAACGAACCACCCTAGCAGATCTTACCCACCGTGGAAAACTCTCTTTCTCAGACTCGGTTGTGGCGGCAGAACATAGGCAGTGACAACAGTGTTTCGATTGGCTAGGGTTAGGGTTTATTTTTGAAGTATATATGATGGTAAGGTGATCAAGGGTAAACGTGATCTAGGGTAAACGTGGTTTTTCTTTTGAAAAGTTGATGCTTGTCGATTATGGGCCTTATGGTCTCACGCATCCCAAGGTCCAATTCATGCTCTGACTCGGTTTCATTGTCAATTCACGACCTCTTACTTAACATATAAACCCGACAATTAAATTATCGAAAAGCATATGTAAAAAGGATATTAAAGATATGTTATAAAAAAAACGCACATATAAATAAGCGAGACATATAAATAATTACATTAACAAATTATGTAAATATTAATTAAATTAATTATGAGGATATAAAATTATTAGTAATTACAGGACGAGAAATGAATATAAATTAGGAAATATATATAATTATAAATATATTATTAAAATTAAATAAGTGCGAATGAAACGTCATTTTATGAAATAATAATCAATATCAAATGATTATGAAATACGAAATAATCGTAGAAATACGATTTATAAAACAATAACAATTCTCGTAAAATACTTTATAAACATTCCGTTTGAAATACATTTATAAAACACGGTTTCACAGTTGTTGACCGATGCTATAATACGGGGTATTACATTTAATTTCTAGCAAAATAATCACAAATCTTAAGGGAGTGTGTCTTGGTGCATCACTATAGGAGGTCTTCTATTTTGAGGGCTAATAGGAGGATCATTTCCATACCTTAAGCACAAGAACTAGTGAAGAAGGAGTCTTCACTAGTGCCCTAAAACCGAGACTCTCATTGTAAGATTAAAAACGTTTTCTTCTTAATCTCGTTTTTAAAGTTATGCATGCATAAGATCACATGATTTATAAGATAATATAAATAGTATGACTATAAATAAGGTTAAGAACCTAACAATTGGTATCAGAGCAAAGGTTGTTTGCATGCATAATCGGTTATTGTTTTTCCGATTTATTGTAACTTAAATAAAACTTTAAAATATGTGATCTATAAGATATATCACTCGAAAATTTTGCATGTTTTATAATCTGGTCCTAAATTTAATTTAGGTTATTTTGATAATTTATGGGATTTTATTGTTCATATATATGATTTTTGGTCCTTTTATGCGTTTTTAAGGGTTAAAATCGTCTAAAATGAACTAAAAATAGATAGAAAGGGTTTCTAACCTTGAATTTTTAATATGACCTTACATGCATATTTTACTTATAGTATGTAAAATTTGGTACAAATTTGAGTTGTTGTAATACCTCGTATTTTTTAGTATGACATTTATTGTTGAAGTTTAGTATTCGATAATTAATTTATCGAATATGTAACGCCTTACTTTTTTTCAAGACTCGGGTTTGACATAATAGATTAACCCAAGATTTAATTGTATAGGTTCAATATATAATTTTATCGTACTATACAAATCGCTATCGTAAGTATATCGACTAAGCTAATAATGTTACGTGTTATATTTATATTATCGCGTTGAAACTAGTTCGTATTTTTTAAAGACGAAGCTCCTTGTAATGGGTCAAGCCCACGACTTACTCCATACGCAAAACACAAACCCTGCCTTGCTTCTTTACGTTATAACCTACCACCCAACTAAACCCTAAACATAAAATATTAAAAATAAGAAACTACTCTTTGTTCCTCATCCTTGTGGCGGCTGCATCTGAACGAAAGTGGGAGAGGGTGACGGCAGTAGTCTAGGGCGTTTACGGTGGTGCTCAAACCTAGCTAGGCGAGTGAAAGGTGAGTCTCTCGTTCACGTTAGGGTTTTATTTTTATTTATAGATTTCCTGTCGTGGTTAGGGTGTCGCCGGAGTCAAGTCGACTTGGTGGCTGCGGAGTTGCGAGTGTGAGGGAGAGGGTGTTGGCGTGGGTTGAGTGTCAGCGGTGGTCGTCGGTGTCGGCGAAGGTTATCGTTCTTTTTTGTCTGTTTCGGGTATAAGGTTGGGGTGGTGCCACCGTTGACTCGGGGGAGGTCGACACGGTGGTACCACGGTTGTCGTCTGGTGTCAGGAGTCGTGGTAGTGGTAGTTCTGGTCGTTGTCGAGTTGCGAGGGTTGTCTACGGCGTTCGGCAGTAGACAAGTCACGGTAGTCAGGTGGCTAACCGGGCTTGGTTACGGCTGTGGTGGCACACGCGTGTTGAGGTGAGTACGGTTGGTGGTGGTTACGACAATGGTGGTGTCGGCAGTAGTCGGATGGTGGGGTTTTTCGCGGACGGGTAAAGACGTAGGTAGGGAGCGTGTATGGATGTATGGTGTGTATATTATTATTATTAAATTAGTATTTCTTATTACATTATTATTATTATATTATTATTATTATTTCTTATTATATTATTTGTTATATTGTTTTGTCAATATATTGTTGTTAGTAGTTTTAAGTTATTGGTTGTTTTATTTTAAGGCGGTATGAGTCGGGAAAGTTTCCCTTTAAAGAAAGTTGTTATTTCGGGAAAGTTACTAATTTAGGAAACTTTCCACTTGTAGAAGGTTACTATTTATAGAAAGTATAAGTTGACTTATGGGGGTTCGGGAAGTTTATTAATTCGTTACGTATACGTGTTTAGGTAACGGTTTTCGCATGGAACATTTTTAGCGAGCTTGTGACTGACTGCACTTCTGCAATTTGAGGTAGGGGAATACTGTGTACATGGTGATGAGTAATCTGTTTATTATTTGATGTTAACTATATTCATCTTATTAACATATGATTGGTATATTGTGTTTATTTGACTGCATAATTCTGTGATACGGGACATGTGATATGGAGCGGAGTATATTGGGTCTTGTGATATGGAGCAGAGTATATTGGGTCTTGTGATTGGTGCGGAGTATATTGGGTCTTGTGAATTGTGTGGAGATAATGGATCTTGTGATTGGTGCGGAGAATAATGGGTCTTGTGATTGGTGCGGAGAATAATGGGTCTTGTGATTCGGAATGGAGATGATTGACTTTCTATTTATAGTAATGCGTGATTGTTTATTTTTCCTCTACTCAACGTTGTGGTTGACCTTGTGTATTCGTGATCACCTATGATGAACCAATTGATTGGGGAGCAGATTGACAGGTACTTGAGTTTACGGGAACTAATAGGAGTGAGCTTGGATCCGAACCAGACCAGACAGTGTCTAGATCACTATAGTAGTTCTATCATGAGTTTCAGAATTTCTTTTATCTTTTGAGACAGTTGTGGAAACAGTTGTAGAACTTGTTTTTGAGTTTAACATTTAATAATAAAATACTGTGTTCTTTCCTTTGTATCTACTGCCTCGGGAAATCGAGATGGTAACACCCTTATTTATCTGGGGAGTCCTAGTACAGGCCCTTAAATAAATGGGGGTGTTACAAAGTGGTATCAGAGCGAACGATCCTCAGGCCTAACCTAATGAACCCAATGAATGTAGGATGAATGAGTCTAAATACATATTAACCCCGGGATAGGACTGTTAGGAGCACACTAAAGGGAAAGTATGAGTCTGGGGCCCCCTCACACCGAACCATTGGCCCTCTCAGTTTTACCCGGGAACCCAGAGTGTATACGAGAGAAAAGGGTAGAATAAGAAGAGATGGAAGTAATGGTGAATTGTGATAGAAAGTATTATAAGAACTCTTCTTACATGTGAATGATCGGGATAAGCCAGTAAAGAGTATGTGTATGAAGGGATTTCGTACGTGTGAATACATAAAATGTATGATATTGTGGATGCATGAAGTGATTGGAATCATATCAGTAATTTTATCATGTCTAGCGAAATGCGGTTATGTGTTCCCTGAGCCATGTTATAGATAGTATTACTCAGTATGTAGTTGTTTATGAACTCTGATGCTTAGGGAATATAGCCCTAATCCAAGTGAGTGCCCACTTGAGCCGGGACTCATTTCTTTTCTTTGTATTATAGTGATGCCTCCGAGAAGAAATAATGTCGCTAACATCACTCAAGAGGAGTTAGACCGTTTGATAGTTGAGAATGAGGCCCTAAAGGCCAAACGCATGGATTCCGCGAAGATGAGCAGGATCATTGCGAGGCATAACCCTACCCAATTCACTGGGGAGGGGGAACCTCATTTGCTAGGAGCATGGTGCCGGGAATTCAGTAACTTGTTCGAACTGGTGGATTGCCCCGAAGAATTGAGGGTTGACCAAGCAGCCCACTATCTTAGGGGTATGGCCGGTGACTGGTGGACCGGAAACAAAGGAGAAATTCGTGAAGCAGCTAGAGAGGATAGGACCGAGTTTGTCGCCTGGATCGCGTTCAAGAGGATCCTATATGAAGTGTTTCTACCAGAATTTCAGAAAAGTAAGTTGAGAGAGGAGTTTGATACTTTCAGGATGACGGAAGATATGACGGTGGAGGCCTATTATAGGAAGTTCATCCAGTTGCTGAGCTATGTGGGGGAAATGGGTTTTAATGATTCGATGCTGGCAATGAAGTTTGAGAGGGGGTTGACAATAAATATCAAGAAGAGGCTTATTGTGGCTCCGCCCACCACAGTCCGGGACATCTACTTAAGGGCTGGGGCGGCGGAGAGGCTCTCGGAAATGATTAAGGAGGACAAGAAGACTAAGTTTGAGAAGAGAAAGCTGCAGTGGTGAATGAAAGTTCAGGGTCGAAGAAGCAAAGCCCCAATAAGTATAGTGGGTACTTCAACAACAGTGCCTCAGGTGGTGTGAAGAATCAAAATGGGAGTAACTACAAGAGTGGGGGTTCTGGTAGTGGTTCGATTGGAATAGTTTGCTTTGGCTGTGGAAAGACGGGGCACAAGCAGGCGGTATGTCGCTCATCAGGGGAAACCAGTCCGGAGGTTATCGTACGCCGACATCAGGATACCAAGGATCACGCACTCAGTCTTATGGTAGCAGTGGGTATCGTACACCCATGTCAAGCTATGGTGGGGGTGCGAAGTCTGGAGGCAGCATCAATTATCAGAAGAACTATAGCAATTACCAAAACCGTTCGTATCAGAATCAGTACAATGGAGGTGGAAGCAACCAGAAGACGGGAGCGGAAGGAAATCAGCAGACTGGGACATCTACTTCCAGTCAGAGTGGGGCTAAGTCCAGTGGCAAGCTTTTTGCCATGGGAAAGAAGGCAGCTAAAGATGATGCCCATGTTGTGACCGGTACTTTTCTCGTGAACTCTAAACCTACTTTTGTACTTTTCGATTCCGGGGCTACCCATTATTTTGTGTTTAGAGAGCATGTTAGGGTCTTGGAACTTGAGAGGTTTAATTTGGTCGCGGACTCAGTGACCATACCTTCAGGAGAGTCGATAACTTATGATAGAGTTTATAGAAAAGTACCCATCAAAATCGGGGAAGCAATTTTCTATTATGACCTCATAGAATTTCCACTGGGGGTTTTGAGGTGATTCTGGGGATGGACTGGCTGGGGAAGTACCGAGCTTTTATCGACTATCATCAAAAGAAGATTTCCTTGAGGGGACCTAAGGGAGTGAGGGTGTGAGGGTGTCTTACAAGGGATATCTAGTCAAACCTAAAGTCAAATTCATTTTCGTCAATACCCTTAAGTTTAGCTTGAGGAAAGGAGATAGTCTGATCTTATGCCAGATGTGGAATTTTGAGGCTGAGACCCCTAAGACTAGTGAGATACCTGTGGTGCGGGAGTTTGAGGGAGTATTCCGAGATGACGTTCCAGGGTTGCCGCCAAGGAGGGAGGTGGAATTTTCCATTGACCTGAAACCAATGGCAGGACCAATATCTAAATCACCGTACTGTATGGGACCGAAGGAGATGGAGGAGTTGAAGAAGAAGTTGGATGAACTAGCTGAGAAAGGATTTATCTGACCCAGTGTGTCACCCTGGGGAGCACCCGTATTGTTTGTGAAAAAAAAAAGATGGGAGTTTGAGGCTTTGTGTTGACTATCGAGAGCTGAATAATGTAACCATCAAGAATCGATATCCTTTGCCCAGGATTGACGACATGTTTCATCAGTTAAGTGGAGCTGGGGTTTTCTCTAAGATTGACTTGAGATCAGGGTATCATCAGTTGAGAATCAAAGATGAATATATTCCAAAGACCGCTTTCAGAACGAGGTATTGCCACTACGAATTTGTGGTTATGCCATTCGGATTGACTAATGCTCCAGCTGTGTTCATGGATTTGATGAACCGAGTCTTTAGCCCATATCTGGATAAGTTCGTGGTTTTATTCATTGATGATATCCCAGTGTATTCCAAGAATGAGGAAGAGCACGAGGATCATTGAGGAGAGTACTTAAGACCCTGGAGGAGCATAAGCTCAATGCTAAGCTGAGCAAATGTGAGTTCTGGCTGGAAAAAGTCGCGGTTCTGGGGCATGTCATCTCCAAGGAGGGGGTGTCTGTCGACCCTAGTAAGATCGAGGCTGTGACTAAGTGGCAAAGTCCAAAGAATGTGAGTGAGATTCGAAGCTTCCTGGGATTGGCTGGTTATTATCGGAGGTTTGTCAAGGATTTTTCGAAGATAGCAAAGCCCTTGACGTCGTTAATGAGGAAGGAGAACCGTTTCATCTGGGACGAGAGTTGTGAGAAGGCATTCCTGACTCTTAAGGAACGTCTAACAGCAGCTCCTATCCTCGCTTTGCCTGTCGGGAGTGATAATTTTGAAGTTTATACTGACGCTTCGAAGCATGGATTGGGTTGTGTGCTAATGCAGAATGGGAGAGTGATCGCGTATGCTTCTCCCCAATTCAAGACCTATGAGGAAAATTATCCGACTCATGATTTGGAATTGGGAGCAGTGGTCTTTGCACTTAAATTGTGGCGCCATTACCTTTATGGAGCCACTTTTAAGATGTTTTCTGATCACAAGAGTTTGAAGTATATCTACACCCAGCGAGAGTTGAACATGAGACAGAGAAGGTGGATAGAGTTGATTGGAGACTACGATATGTAGATTGTCTACCACGAATGCAAGGCAAATGTGGTAGCAGATGCCCTAAGTAGGAAGTCTGTTCATGCTTTGAGTTGTGTCGGGTCGAGAGTGAGGTTGCATGGCGAACTAAGGGAGATGGGAATTTTCTTGATCCGGAAAGGGGATGCTCTTAGTGATTTGACTGTCGAGCCTGAGTTGTATGGGGAGATTCGGGAGTTACAAAAGAATGATGCGAGGATCCAGAAGTGGCGCAAGATGGTTGAGAGTGAGGGTGGCGAGGCTGCATCCAAGTTCAGTATTCATACCGACGGTACTTTGAGGTTCGGTGGACGATGGTGTGTTCCGGATATTGAGGAGCTAAAGAAGAAAATCCTAATTGAAGCTCATGCTACGCCATATTCCGTTCACCCAGGGGGTGATAATTTGTATAAAGACCATAAGAAGACGTTCTGGTGGCCAAATATGAAGAAGGAAGTCGCAGAGTTTGTGTCGAGGTGTTTGACATGTTAAAGGGTGAAAGGGGAGCATAAGAGACCTCAAGGAAAAATTCAGCCTCTAGATGTGCCAGAGTGGAAGTGAGAAAATATCTCTATGGACTTCATTGTGGGGTTGCCTCGGACTCAGAGGGGCAACAACATGATTTGGGTAATTGTAGATCGACTGACTAAGTCTGATCACTTTATTCCGATGAAAGATACCTGGAGTAAAGCCGAGTTGGCTAAGTCTTATGTGCAGAATGTGGTCAAATTGCATGGTGTACCCAAGGACATTGTTTCAGATCGGGACTCGAGGTTCATATCTAGATTTTGGCAGGAGTTGCAAGCCACTTTGGGTACCCAATTGAAGATGAGTACAGCTTTCCACCCAGCTACCGACGGCCAGACTGAGAAGACGATTCAGACCCTTGAGGATATGTTGAGAGCTTGCGTACTCGAGTTCGGAGAATCTTGGGAGGATCGACTGGAATTGATAGAGTTCTCATATAACAACAGCTATCATGCCTGTATAAGGATGACCCCTTTTGAGGCTTTGTATGGGAGGAGTGTCGGAGCCCTGTGTGTTGGGATGATCGGGCCGATGTTGTGGTTTTAGGGCCAGATATGATCCAGGAAATGGTGGAACAGGTACAAATCATTCGACAGAAATGAGGGCCGCCCAGGATAGACAGAAGAGCTATGCATACCTAAAGAGGAGCGATATTTCATTCGATGTAGGAGAGAAGGTGTTGCTGAAGGTATCTCCAATGAAGGGTGTGATGAGGTTCGGGGAGCGTGGCAAGCTGAGCCAGAATTTTATTGGATCATTTGAGATTTTGGACAGAGTTGGAGAGATGGCATACCGATTAGCTTTACCTCCAGCCCTATCCAAAGTCCATAATGTGTTCCATGTGTCTCAATTAAGAAAGTATGTGAGTGATCCATTGCATGTTTTACGCCACGAGGTGATTGAGGTAGATGAGCAGTTGTCCTACGTTGAGACTCCGAAAGAGATTCTGGACAGGAAGGTACGAAAAACTCGGAATGGGGAAACTGCCTTGGTGAAAGTTCTGTGGACCAACCATAATCTGGAAGAAGCTACTTGTGAGGCCGAGGCATCTATGAGGGAGCGTTACCCACATCTGTTTGATTGAGGTAAGTTACGGGGACGTAACTCTTCTTTAAGGGGGGTGGAATGTAACGTTCTGTGCTTTAATTAATGTTTTGTGTTCCCAGTTCGAATGAGTAGGTTGGTTGTCGCATGAGTATGGTTGAACTTCGGGACGAAGTTCATTTTAAGGGGGGGAAGACTGTAATACCTCGTATTTTTTAGTATGACATTTATTGTTGAAGCTAGTATTCGATAATTAATTTATAGAATATGTAACGCCTCACTTTTTGTCAAGACTCGGGTTTGACATAATAGGTTAACCCAAGAGTTAATTTTATAGGTTCTATATATAATTTTATCGTACTATACAAATCGCTATCGTAAGTATATCGACTAAGCTAATAATGTTACGTGTTATATTTATATTATCGCGTTGAAACTAGTTCGTATTATTTGTAAGACGAAGCTCCTTGTAATGGGTCAAGCCCACGACTTATTCCATACGCAAAACGCAAACCCTACCTTCCTTCTTTACGTTATAAACTACACCCAACTAAACCCTAAACGTAAAATATTAAAAATAAGAAACTACTCCTTGTTCCTCATCCTTGTGGCGGCTGCATCTGAACGAAAGTGGGAGAGGATGACGGCGGTAGTCTAGGGCGTTTTCGGTGGTGGTCAAACCTAGCCAGGCGAGTGATAGGTGAGTCTCTCGTTCACGTTAGGGTTTTTTTTTATTTATAGAGTTCCTGTCGTGGTTAGGGTGTCGCCGGAGTTAAGTCGACTTGGTGGCTGCGGAGTTACGAGTGTGAGGGAGAGGGTGTTGGCGTGGGTTGAGTGTCAGCGATGGTCGTCGGTGTCGGCGAAGGTTATCGTTCTTTTTGGTCTGTTTCGGGTATAAGGTTAGGGTGGTGTCACCGTTGACTCAGGGGAGGTCGACACGGTGGTACCACGGTTGTCGTCTGGTGTCAGGAGTCGTGTTAGTGGTAGTTCTGGTCGTTGTCGAGTTGCGAGGGGTGTCTGCGGCGTTCGGCAGTAAACAAGTCACGGTAGTCAGGTGGCTAACCGGGCTTGGTTACGGCTGTGGTGGCACACGCGTGTTGAGGTGAGTACGGTTGGTGGTGGTTACGACAATGGTGGTGTCGACAGTAGTCGGATGGTGGGGTTTTTCGCGGACAGGTAAAGACGTAGGTAGGGGGCGTGTATGGATGTATGGTGTGTATATTATTATTATTAAATTATTATTTCTTATTAAAATAATATTATTATTTCTTATTATATTATTTGTTATATTGTTTTGTCAATATATTGTTGTTAGTAGTTTTAAGTTATTGGTTGTTTTAGTTTAAGGCGGTATGAGTCGGGAAAGTTTCCCTTTAAAGAAAGTTGTTATTTTGGGAAAGTTACTAATTTAGGAAACTGTCCACTTGTAAAAGGTTACTATTTATAGAAATTATACGTTGACTTATGGGGGTTCGGGAAGTTTATTAATTCGTTACGTATACGTGTTTAGGTAACGGTTTTCGCGTGGAACATTTCTAGCGAGCTTGTGATTGACTGCACTTCTGCAATTTGAGGTAGGGGAATACTGTGTACATGGTGATGAGTAATCTGTTTATTATTTGATGTTAACTATATATATTCATCTTATTATCATATAATTGGTATATTTTGTTTATTTGACTGCATAATTCTGTGATTCGGGACTTGTGATATGGAGCGGAGTATATTGGGTCTTGTGATATGGAGCGGAGTATATTGGGTCTTGTGATTGGTGCGGAGTATATTGGGTCTTGAGATTGGTGTGGAGATAATGGGTCTTGTGATTGGTGTGGAGAATAATGGGTCTTGTGATTGGTACGGAGAATAATGGGTCTTGTGATTCGGAGTGGAGATGATGACTTTCTATTTATAGTAATGCATGATTGTTTATTTTTCCTCTACTCAACCTTGTGGTTGACTCTGTGTATTCGTGATCACCTGTGATGAACCAATTGATTGGGGATGAGATTGAAAGGTACTTGAGTTTACGGGAGCTAATGGGAGTGAGCTTGGATCCGGACCAGACCAGACATTGTTTAGATCACTATAGTAGTTCTATCATGAGTTGTAGAATTTCTTTTATCATTTGAGACAGTTGTGGAAATAGTTGTAGAACTTGTTTTTGAGTTTAACATTTAATAATAAAGTACTGTGTTCTTTCCTTTGTATCTACTGCCTCGGGAAACCGAGATGGTAACATCCTTATTTATCTGGGGAGTCCTAGTACAGGCCCTTAAATAAATGGGGGTGTTATTGATGTGTAGCATGTTTTACGATTTTATATGATTAATAACGTAAATAGAGGCATTTTTGGTTAAACTAAGTTAGATTTATCGAAATACGTTCGAAAATTTTAACCATAATTTTTGACATTATAAATATTAATGTCATATTTCAGAATGTTCAAGAATTCGAAATTCAAATTTCGAAAAGTTATGTAATTCAAGGCCTAAAATGAACAATTTGTTTAATTACAAGTTAATTATAATAAAAAAATAGTAATGACTATTTTTGAGTCCTAAAATGTATTAGGAAAATGAATTAGAACGTAAATTTGATTTATGTTTTATTTTAGCATTTTTAAAAGTTAAAATTGCTATATCCCGTAAAACCAGTTCATTAAAATGTTGCGTTTTTAATTATGAATGTCATAGTTTATATTGTATAATTTTGAATTATGTAATTTGTCTTAGTATAGCCTTAGTTAATCGGTAATGCCCGTAATGTAAGGGGTTATTGATTCGGATGTAATTAATGTGATCTCGTATCACTTTATTGTTTTTATTCTATTTTATAATGTATAAAGTAGATAGAAAAATAGAAAAGTTTTAATTATTGTAATTCTGTAGTTCCCGAAGGCCTTGCATCCATGGAAGGAGTCCATGACGGTGTTCCTCAAGTTGTCTGCCGAGAAGCCCTAGGGACCAAGGAGTTGGTTTCCGAATTGTAATTTTAATTAGCATTTTTCTATTTTAGGAAAGGTCATACTAGGAATTTATTTATTTCGCTTTGTATTTGTTTAATATGTTGCATGCATTGCCAAATCGCCATTAACATGACATGCATATCGAGTTTCGAGTCCTTACCGTGTCAATTAATTATCGATAATTTACCGACTTAGTTCACTTTTAAGGAGATAGAAAAAAATAGATAAGATCTCTTACGTATTTAATATTGAGGCTTAGCCTTACCAAAGAAGAGGAACCCATGAATCCCGTCTTCACAAGGAAGTGGGCTCGGCTACACCGTGGTGCTAAACTTGTTACGTTGGGTAAGTGGGGTAATATGATTACACTCTTGATATTTGGTTGATCTCAACGAAGGTATTCGTAACCGTAATTGCAATAAGTTCGGGCTAAAGATAATAATTAATGTAATTTTATCAACCGGCGGGAATTCTAATGTAGAATCGATTAAATGTTAATCCACCGAATTATATTAACAAGGGATGAATCGGCTACACCGTGCCCGAGTTGATATTAATTTGGGTCTCGGGATCATTTGCTTAATTGTGTAAGGGATCATTAACTAGATGCTTAACTTGTTTAAAATGTTTAACAAGTATTTAAATATCATGAACGTTAAATTGATTTCCTTCATTTCCGTTTTGTAGTTTCTAAATCGCAATGGACTCATTCAACCCTATCACAATTGATTCTTGTCACAATGTTTTTGACGAAATTTGCAACCAAAACAATATTGATACTACTAAAGAAGTACATTTTGGAACGGGTCCGGATGGCAATGTTAACTTTATCACTTCTCTCCCACCTCCCAAAGGCCCAATTCTTGACACGGCTTATATTGATGAGCTAAACAAAGACTTGGATGCCTTATACTTGAAAGAAAAAACATATGATAAAACTAGTGGGAATTCAAGCAAGAACGGTCTTGCAAAGATAAGAAAGAAGGGAAGAAAGTTACAAAAAGGGCGATGCCACTATTGTAGTGTCATGGGCCATTAGAAGAGGAATTGTCCAAAGTATTTACGGCATATTCAAGAGGGTCTTGTTATTCCGTTTGGTAATTCCAAATCTAAAATTTTGTTATTGACATAAATTATGCTTCCAACTCAACATGGGTATTAGATACTGGTTGGGGTTCTCACATCTGTAATCGTCGACAGGGTATAAGAGAAGTGGAGAAGCTCAACAAGGGTGATGTCGATCTCCGACTTGGAAATGTAGCCCGGGTAACGGGCACTTCAAATGGGATTTGCACTCTCGCCTTATCAAGTGGATATGAGCTACATTTGAATAATTGTTATTATGTACCGTCACTTTCCAAAAACATTATTTCCGTTGCAATGTTGGACCTTGAAGGATTTAGTTTTTCCATTAAGAACAATTGTTGTGTTATTTCTAAAAATGACATGGTCATTGGCCATGCTTCATCGATTAATGGAATTTATGTTTTGGAAATTTCAAACTCATCCCACAATGTCTATAACATTCAATCTAAAAGGCTAAAAACAAGTGACCCAAATGAATCGTATGTTTGGCATTGTCGACATGGTCACATAGACAAAAATCGCATTAAAAGATTGGTAAAGACCAATGTAATTAAACCATTTTATTACGAATCGTATGGTACATGCGAGGCTTGTCTCCTAGGTAAAATGACTCGCAATCACTTTAGTGGTAAAGGGACACGAGCTAGTGAATTGTTGGGACTTATACATACTGATGTATGTGGTCCACTAACAATCACTGCTAGGGAAAATTATGATTAATTCATTACCTTCACTGATGATTTAAGTAGATATGGGTATATCTATTTGATGAAATAAAAAAGTGAAGCATTTAAGAAATTTAAAGAATTTTAAAATGAGGTAGAAAACCAACTCGACAGGAAGATTAAGGCACTACGATCTGATCGTGGTGGTGAATATCTGAGTAACGAATTTGATTCGCATCTGAAAGATTGTGGCATTTTATCACAACTTTCCCCTTCAGGGACGCCACAACTTAATGGTGTGGCGGAAAGAAGGAATCGAACCTTGTTAGATATGGTCCGATCGATGATGAGCCAAACCAACTACCTGATTCATTTTGGGGATTTGCGATCCTCATCGCGATCAAATCGTTGAACAATAGTCCAACGAAAGCGACCGAAAAGACTCCATATGAGATGTGGAAAGGAAAGGTTCCTAACTTATCCTATATGAAGATATGAGGATGTGAAGCTTATGTCAGGGTAAAAACCGATGACAAACTTTCTCCACGATCCGAAAATTGCATTTTTGTTGGTTATCCAACCACCTCACGTGGCTACCACTTCTATAAACCTCAGGAAAACAAACCGTTTCTGTCTTCAGAGGCTGTCTTTCTAGAAAAGAAGTTTATTTCTATAAGACAGAGTGGGAGAAATTTTGAACTTGATGAAATTCGGGAAGTTCAAGAGCCACAAACTGAAACAGAGACGAACGAAGATGTTCCTTCATCATCTGCTTCGGTACCTATTCAACCTAGGTGGTCGAGTAGGGTTCCACATCAACCTGATAGGTATGTTGGACTAATTGAAGAAGATGGTAGTCTTGACCAGGGGCGGAGCTAGCCTTTGGGCTGTATGGGCTTTAGCCCTATAAGAATTTAGAAATAAATAAAATTTGGTATTAATCTAATTAAGCATATTATTACAGTAGCACATATGGTTGTGGGGATGCAATAAGAGTTTTGTACATCTAAAAGGTCATGTGTTCGAGTCCTACATTCAATAAATTTTTTCAATTCTTTTTCTTTTAAGATTCATTAAGACTAGTCATAAAAATCAAGATTATTTAAATTTTAGACTAGTATATAAATTTCACTTTGACAAAAATTTAAATCAATACTCCTTTCATATTTTTATATATGACGTCTTTCTTTTTCGAGATGAATATATATTTGACTTTGATTTTACAGAAATACAAAAGTCGGGAAAGTATATAATTTCTATAAAGGAATTCAGTTACAACGAGCGATCTTACAACAAAACATATAGTTTTTTTTATGAAGCAGATGAATATTTTTTTGGCAATTTCAAAATATTTAGTAAGTAATATATCTTTTAATTTGGGAAATATGTTAATTTTTTTTTTAAAAGTACTCCTATTATATTAATTTTTTTTTAGCATATATTAATGGATGGTAGAACGTAACAAGAGATCCTTGTCAATCGGAAACTACTTCTTTTCGAATAAATAAATATTTTACTTGTAGACGGAATTGAATACATTATCATTTTGACCAGTAATATAATATTGTTGGGAAATGTGTCCTCAACTATAGTGCGATCACATAATTAAATCTCATGACGAGAATGCGCAAGGAATGATTCGAAATGATATAGTCAACTGACCAATATGACGGTGGTGGTTAGTTGATCCCTTTAGGTCACACCTATAGGACAATTCCCTTAATTGATAAACTGATCAAAAGTATAATGATACGAGTTGATCAGATTCCTTAAATAGAATATTGATAAATCAGAGGTTAAATTTTAAAGTAAGATTTATGTTTGAAATTGAAACATGTCAATTGTCAAACATTAATCGATATTTATGAAATGTCGAAATTAGAATGAATCGGGTAGTATATTATTACAAGTGTTGTAAATCGTATTGACGATTAATGAAATGACCATTTTAAAGTAATTATGAATTACTAGTCAAATTGTTAAATATGATTTATTTAATTTATGATATTTATTTGATAAATATGCATTTTAAATTAAAACAATTATATTATGTTGTGACATGTTGCATTTCACACATAAGTATACAAATTGTACAAACGACATTTTATAAAATGAAGGTCCATTTTAAGTTTATGGGTGCCGGTTTTTGGAATATGTTTTAGGGAGTTTTATTTGATAAATTATTCCCTTAAAAACATAATCATGAGGTAGCCTTAAAACCTAATTATAGGCATGCAAGCTTATTTCATGGGTTAGAGAAAAAGAACTACCTATTGCCTTCCCCATAGAGCATCTCACGGCACCCCAAACCCAAAAAAAACCCATCTAAATGTGAATTGTTCACATCTTGATAATTCATTCTAACCTTGAGCATATTTTTCATAGTGTGAGAAAAACTATAAAAACCTCTAAAAATATTATCTCATACATATTAATATAATAGGATTATATTATCAATACTACAATAGTTGTAGTATTCTTATATTATTTACTAGTTTAGGACCCGTGTAAAAATGCACGGGAATGTATAAATAACATGTATAATTAAACTTTTAAAAATAAATATTGTATGCAATTAATTTAGTTTGAATTTAAAATTTATATAAACAATCAATATTTTCACACAAAAAATAACCTAAATAAAATGTCAAATATTAGGTACAATTAACAATTATAAGTCGTTAATATACGTTCGTCTAGAGCACATAATTTACTCTAATCATTTCGAATGATTAATATTAATATCTTTATATTTTCTTTACGCTTCTAAACTTTCTTCTCGCTTGAAAAGTACAAGAAAATTATTAAAAAACAAAGGGAGTAGTTAAGTGAATATACTATGTTTTTACTCTTTTGAAGTTGCTACCGGTAATCGTGAACGCATACTCCATTACTTAAATTATTGATATATGTCTTATATATTACCAATGCCATCAATTTTAATTGTTAGACTTTTGTCGGCCAATTATAATGCTCTCCAGGTAATTAAATAATAAAATTATTTTGGATTTTGGTCGTTACATACTCTAGTGACAAAAAAAATCACAAAGTATTATGTACTCTATGATGTCTTGCAATCATATTGGTGTTTGCTTCCTTTCGAGACAAATATTTACAAAATTATCTTCCTCAATCAATAATAAGCATTACGAAAAATCTCTATAAACATACAAATTGTATACTGATTTGACAAAATTATTGAAAGAGTACCTAAAAATGTAGATAATTATTTAATTTGGAAAGTATAAAGATTAATGAGGGTGTTAAAAAAACACAAATTTCTCTTTATATAATTGTCAAAATATGGTTTCTCAACTATTTATACACAACTGAATAATTCATAAGTCTCAGTGGGCCGCAATTGGCTTATGAATATGTGTTAATAAATTAGGATTGTTAGTCAACATAAAAAGGTACGCATAGTTTCTTAGCGGACATCCGGCCGTTAATAAATAAATAAAAAAAGTGAAGACGGTTTACTATGATATACCAGACACCCTCCTTTGATTTTATATACTCCTTCCATCCCTGTCATTTGTTTATTTATTCTATTTTTGGGTGTCTCGATCAATTGTTTAAATACCTATTTTGACAATCTTTTAACGAACAATTTAATCCCGCACACTTAATTTGATTAATTTGGCATCAAATAAATATCTCTCTCCTCTTCCCTTGATTTTTTTGCCAAAATCAAAGGTAAAAAAATGTTCGGAACCGATGAAGTATATCATTATTAATTTTTATATTTAAAGACAATTACATATTTCTTTTTATTATTTCAAAATATAAACATTATAATATGTCTACTCTTATAAAAAATTGTTATGAATTTCTAATTGTTTAATAATGTTTTAAAAATATTTTAGCAAAACTTAAAGTCAAAAATTCAATTTAAGAATAAAAAACGTCACATAAAAACACAAAGTCAGTATAGTGCTACTATTATTTTTTAAAAATGACTTTTATATGGTAATTTTGCCGCAAAATAAAATGACAACAAATTACATGGTGCATACTCAGAATAATAATATTGCTATTTGTGATTTAAATAAGTGGAAAGTTAGAAATAAAAAAATAAATGCTAAAATAAAATTGACCTATGAGATATGATTTATTTTTGTAAAGATAATGCAATATTTATGCCATTAATATTGTGTACAATTCTTTGTATAATTGTTTTTAGTGGGTTTTCCTTATTGATTTGATTCGCTTAATAATTAAAATAATAGAGTATATTATACATTCCTTAAATAACTGTACATATTTAGTATTAGGAAAAATGTTGGCGGGAAAACATTAAACGTGGGATTGCCACGTGGACAATGGTTCTTCTTTTATACTATTATATAGATTCTAATTAGATTAGAATATAGAGTTTAAGGAAAAACCGTTTTAAACACCTAGCTCGTGTAAATCTCGGTTTAAGGGGTTGGTTTGGGTGTATCACAAAGGAGGTAATCTACCTTGATTACTAGGTTAGGAGGATCATCCTAGCACCGTTTCCGTCGGACTGTAAGCATTCGACATCTTATTTCCTCATATTTATTTAGCATGCATAAGATCTTGAAACCCTAATTAAACGAGTTAATTAGGATATGATAATTAGTAAGACTAATTATTTGGGGCGTGTAAGACATGGACCAAACAATTGGTATCAGAGCAAAATGGTTGCTTGCATGCTTTTCGTTATAATTTTTACGAAGTTATTTGAAAAAAAAAAAATTTGAAATTTTAAAACCATATTTGATATGGCCGAAAAATTTTAATGCATGAATATCTACTGGTCCTAAAAGTGTTTTAGGATATTTGGAATGATTTGTGGATATATATTGTTCATATGTATAATTAATTCGGTTTTTGTCATTTTAAATCGGTTAAAATGAATTATATTTGGGAAAAATAGCTATTCATACTTTCTGGCTGAGATTTTTAGTATGGTCTCACATGTATTTCCTATGTTATGAATATAATTTTTCGTAAATATTGGAGTTAAAATGCGGGGTTTATGAATTTTAAATGTTAAAATGACATAAAATGAGAATAAATGGGTTTTATATAGTTATATTGCGAATTTAACTATGAAAATTTTTGAGTATGTCACATGCAATATTTAAAATGCACCTTAAACTTTCCAGAAGTTTTTATCAAATATTGCATGATTATTGATTTTTAGTGTAAAAATCGGATAATAGTGACATAATTTCGACTTAAATAGTTTGAGTTGGAATTTGGCCATAAAATTTTTACACAATGTCATATACTCCCTCCTATTCCATATTTTCTTCCCTATTTCCTAAAACGGATTATTCAGGTTTTCTTCCCATTTCCTATTTTGGAAACTTATATTCTTATTTTATTCATTTCTCTCTCCTATTACCAAACCCCACCAACTCTTTTTACTCCTATTTTATTACTTTTTTAATATTTATGGCCCACAAATTCTTATTTAATTCCTAATTATTCATCCCTCTCTCTTATCACCAAACCCCACCCAATTTTTTAAACTTATTTTATTCCTCACCTTAATCCTCGTGCCCAACCCAAAGGGGAACAAAATATGGAATAGGAGGGAGTATATTATTTCCAGCATGTATAAAAATTTCGAGATTTTTATTTCATGTTTTGCTTGTGAAATGATTTTAATGGTTAAAATCGTACTTATATGACATAAATTGTTAAATATAGCAAAAGTTGTTAAAATGGCCAAAAAGTTTAACCCATGTAAGTCATATTTGATATGTTCATCACCATATTTTTCTTGGGAGCCAAAAGTTTCTGCATATTTAATTTTTAATTGTTAATTGTTAAAGTTAAAAATTGAATTGTAAAAGCTCATAAAATGCTTTTCAGCCCTTGGGCAGTGTATTAGCTGTAATTTTCTGTCCATATCAGTTCCCTAAGTGTTATGGAATATGTAAAAATAATATTAGTATTTTAATGCATGCTTTTAAAGTGAATTTTGAATTTGCGGCTTAAAAATGCGTGTTTTATGTTTTATTTATGAAATAAATTAATAATTTTTTTAATACTAATATTTTTAAAGTTCTGAATTTTTAAGAAAATTCTATAATATTCAAAATTTGAATTTTGAATTTTTCGAAATTTATGACTCTTTTAGAATTTTATACTCCCTCCGAGTCGGAGTAATGGTTCTCACTTCCTTCTTGGTGCGAGTTTAGTGATGGTTCCTCTTTCCATTTTTAGTAACTTTTTTGTGGTCCAAAATCAATTCAGTGTGGGTTAGGGTGTTTTGTGTGGTTTAGAATCATTTCCTTATTTTTTGTGCATAAAGGTAAAGGAACCATTACTATGACTCGGAGGGAGTATTATTTTTCCCGCAACACCGATTAATTCCGAACAATATTTTAAAAATAAGTTAAGTCATGTTAAAAATTTGAGTAAGACTTAATTTTGAAACCTAAACGAGTTAGGATGATTAACTTAAGTGTGAATATCGATTCACGTGATGCCAAATGATTTTAAACGTTAAAATCACGCAATTCCATAAAACCAAGTTATACGATAACTAAATATATTTTAATGATGTTAAATAAGACGATTTGGCTTAGGGTTTGCATGTTAGTTCATATACATAAGCATTGCATATTTTATTATGATTGTCATAATTTTATTTACGTAATTTGGGAATTATGTAATTTTGTTTAGTATGGCCTTAGTTTTAATCGATAATTCCCGTAATGAAAGGGGTTATCGATTCGGGTGTAATTAATGTGATCTCGTATCACTGTATTTATTGTTTTCTATTTTATAATGTATAAAGTAGATAGAAAATTTGTAATTTATGTCATTCCGGAGAACCTTGAAGACGGTGCCTTTCGGAAAGGAGTTCCGATCAAGACGATATTTGCCTTGGGATGCGTGCCTCGTGAGAAGTTCAAGGGACCAAGGAGTTTGTTTCCGAATTTGTACTTTATTACTTTTCTTTTTAGGAAGGTCATACTAGGATTTTATTTATGCTTTAAGTTTTATGCTTTTATTTTGTTTTATGTGTTTGCATGCATAGCCAAATCGTCATATCATGTCATGCATTTTTATCGAGTTTATCGACCAAGTCAATTAAATTTATCGATAATTCACCGACTTAGTTCACTTAAAGGAGATAGATAATAAAATTGACTAGATCTCTTACAATATAAATATTGAGACTTAGCCTTACCAAAGAGTAAAGACCCATGACTCCCTTCTTCATAAGGAAGTAGGCTCGGCTACACCGGGGTGCTAAACTTGTTACGTTGGGTAAGTGGGGGTAATATGATTACACCTTGAAATTTGGTCGATCTCAACGAAGGTATTCGTAACCGTAGTTGCAATAAGTTCGGGCTAAAGACAATTTAAAGTAAATTGTCGACCGAGAGTTCTAAGGTAGAACCGATTAAAGAGTTAATCCACTGAATTGTATTAATAAGGGATGAATCGGCTACACCGTGCCCGAATTAATATGGATTTGGGTCTCGGAATCGTTTACTTAATAAGGTAAGAGATCATTAAGTAAATGCTAAACTTGTTTAATATATTTACGAGTTTTAAAAGATAAACGACGTTGTTTTTATTTCCTTCACTTTTATTTGTAGTTTAATTTTCAAACATCATCAATGGCCACCAACGCTCCACCTCTCACTAACGTATCATGGCTTCGATCATTCATGGATCGTTGCAAACTCGATACGCATGGTTCCAATATTAAGGATTGGGATACGCAATTGCTTTTGGCCGCTCAAGGTGACGATAAGACTCGTTACCTTTTTGAGGCCGCTCCGACTCGTGAGGCCTGTACATGAAAGAGTCTTCTGCTCTCAAGAACGTGCTTATCTTCTCCATGGAGCCGGATCTCCAAAGGAGTATGATTAAGCTAAGTACGTCGTATGAGATTTACACCAAGCTTGCGACAATGTCTTTGCAAACTCCGAGGGTAATTCAATATGAGGCGGCCTCCGCCTTCTTCGACATTTGTTTGAAGGAAGGGCAAAAGGTTAGCCCTCGCGTACTCAAGTTGGTTGAGTTAGCTGAAACCCCCAAGGTGCAAGGATTTGATGTTCCCGACTCCCTCATCATTGACCGAGTTCTTCACTCCCTTAATAAGGTGAAATCGTATGCTCAGTTCCGCGTGAACTTTAACATGCGAAATCAAGAATCCACGTTTGGCGAATTGCATATGATGCTCGTCCAAACGGAAAGGGACATGAGACTTAATGATAATTCCACAAATGATGTTTTGAACATCGAGAAGAAGGGAAAGGGGAAGTTCAAGAGAAGTGCCTTCAAAGGCAAAGGCAACAAAACTTCCAAATCCAAACCTTCAAAAGAGAAGACCTTTTGGAAAGCTCTTTCCACCTCATCTTCAAAGGTTGAAGACAAGTGCCATTATTGCACAAGGTTAGGTCATTGGAAACGGAATTGCCCTAAATACTTAACCAACATCAAAGCTGGAAAGGTTCTTGCAGTAGGTTATAATTCTCGTTTAAATTGATGTTATTTTGTCAACTTTTGTATGTCGATATAAGTTGTTGACTCTCACCCCTTTTAATTGTTTTAAAGGGGCACCTTATAAAGATAAGGGCAAGGAAAAGGAAGCTTGAAGTTCCTTACATGGATGGCTATGGTAGCATCTAGTGATTGAAGACATGAAGAGCATGGCTCTAATTTTCATTATCGTCTTCTTTCAATATGCATTTAATTTTAGAGAACAATGTCTTTTCTTGTATGACAAGGATTCAAATCCTAAACAATGGTTGTATTTTCGATATTGGTAACTTGGTTTTCAACCCAAGTAACTCCTTTTGTTCTAAATCAAATCGTTGATTCCTAAAATAAATTGCATACCTTATAACATGACTTAATGTGATCTTAATAAATCACTAAAGAAGTAGCCTGAAATGGTCATTGTACAATAAGATTGATACGATCAAAAGAAAGAATCAAAGTGATGATTAATTTAAACGGAGAACTACACCTCAAGAGAAACCCTCAATCAAAATGAGATATAATTAGTTCATTATAAGATGATCATTTTAAGTGAAAATGAGAACTAATATCTCACCCCTAATTATATTTACCATTCAAAACATTGGTTATGGGGAAATTGTTATCCTTGTGTAAATAAAGGTTATTTTAAAGGATAGAGTAGGAGAGAATATTTCCCCTGCAAACCAATGATTTAAATGTGGGAAATTAGAGAAGAATCCTACATGGGATTCTTAAGAAGAACCCTAAATGAATGGATAGAAGAAACTACGAGAGGACACAGAAGAAACTACGGGAGGACACGGAAGGAAATGTTCCTCATGTCGTTGTTTCTTAGAGAGGATAAAAAAAATCCCGTATTAAATCGGAAGGAAAACGGTTCCTTAATAATGATGTTTCTCAAAATTATAAGATAATAAAGGAGAAATCATCTATGTTCTCTCGATGGTAGTATCTTTGAAATCGAAAAGAGTAATTAGGTAATATCACAAGAAATGAAGAATTCGTTTAAGAAGTGATATTAATTGAGTGAAAGTAGATCACTATAGGGATAGTGATACTTGTTCAAGTGGAAGCAAAAGAATATCATGTCATGTTTCGTTTCGAGGAAACGAGGACGAGAAATGAAAAGTTCATTTAAGAAATGATATTAATTGAGTAAAAGAGGATCACTATAGAGAGAGTGATATTGGTTTTAGTGGGAGCAATATTCATTAGAGAATTGAACCTACCATTTTGAAAGAGCGGCGATTCTATAGAGTGTAAAGAATAAGAGGCTTTCAATTCTAGATGAATAAAATATTGAACATCATAGGATGATGGAGCTTCACGAGAAAGTTTATTATATTGATAATAAAAAGTCACCCATTAGAAATCAAAAGGGTTGGATAAATTATTCATATTGATGAATATATAATCTCGTGGTGATTCATACAACCTAAAACATTTGATTAATAGCCAAGATAATTGAAAATTAAATGATGAGTTCTCGAGGAGAACTAGTAATGAAAACACGAATAACTACAAAATAAATTTTAGTACAAGAGTGACTAGGTACTTTAGAGCGAGAAGTTGATCCCTATGATATACCAATACGTCACTAGTTATAAGATAACAGTGGGAGCTTCTTTCAGGGAAGGAACTCAATATCTAGAATGAGTTCTAGACATGTACTAAAATAAGATCATATTATACGAGATAATATGAGTCGGAAAGAGACTGAAATTTCTAGGTTTTGGAAGAATATGAATAAAAGGTTTATTCACAAATTCAAACCACTAATACAAATTGAAGAATGTGCATCAAATGCTGTGGAGCAGTAATATTGTATTGAATGTCCATACATGACAATATCGTTTGAGTTATAATTAACTCACAATTGAAAGATACTTTATCAAATCCAAATGGGTTGTAAGAGACAACTTTGAACCCCATAATGTGAACTGGATTGACTTAGTATAGCCCCTAGCCGCTTGTATGAGGTGATATTTCGAAGCGACTAGGGTGTGAAGCGATTGATGGCAAGTTCAAATGTCATAGAGTCATATGGGATGACTAGTCGATCACATAGGCAGACTGTGGGAGACACTCCGTCGGGCAAAGTGACCGCTTATAGAGTTCTAGAAATTTTATAATAGCCTGGTCGTGGCAAGAGCTGCAATAGTATTCTTATGAGTCAATTCTTAGACTAAAGACTACTCGCCCGAGATGGCACAGTTTTGGCATAGCTTTGATCCATTCTCTACGAATTTTCGTAACTGGAGTCAAATGGGATTGTTTTTGGTTATGTTAGGCTGTGGCTAGTTGAAGGGAGTTGTGCGATAAGAATTGTCCACCCCTTTGTCCGGGTAGTTCAAATCTCGAGGCCACTCGAGGAGAAGTTAACTGGAAATGCGTGGCCACGCTCGAAATGTATCTATGGTAGATAATTCCGGTCAAGCAGTTAATCTCCATATCGAGGAAACCACTCACGATATGATCAAATGCAAGTAAGACCTGAGAGACACCTTGCATTGAGTGGGAGATTGTAATAGGACAAGAGAATTGGTGATGCACACTTGTCGAGGACAAGTGGGAGATTGTTGGGAAATGTGTCCTCAACTATAGTGCGATCACATAAATAAATCTCATGACGAGAATGCGCAAGGGATGATCCGAAATTATATAGTCAACTAACCAACATTAATCGGTAATGATTGGATAGCTAAAGTTTGACATTACTGTCGTATGACGGTGGTGGTTAGTTGATCCCTTTAGGTCACACCTATAGGACAATTCCCTTAATTGATAAACTGATCAAATGTATATTGATACGAGTTGATCAGATTCCTTAAATAGATATCGAGAAATCAGAGGTTAAATCTTAAAGTAAGATTTATGTTTGAAATTGAAACGTGTCAATTGTCAAACATTACTCGATATTTATGAAATGTCGAAATTAGAATGAATCGGGTTGTATATTATTACAAGTGTTGTAAATCGTATTTACGATTAATGAAATGACCATTTTAAAGTAATTATGAATCACTAGTCAAATTGTTAAATATGATTTATTTAATTTATAAATGATATTTATTTGATAAATATGCATTTTAAATTAAAACAATTATATTATGTTGTGACATGTTGCATTTCACACATAAGTATACAAATTGTACAAACGACATTTTATAAAATGAAGGTCCATTTTAAGTTTATGGGTGCCGGTTTTTGGAATATGTTTTAGGGAGTTTTATTTGATAAATTATTCCCTTAAAAACATAATCATGAGGTAGCCTTAAAACCTAATTATAGGCATGCAAGCCTATTTCATGGGTTAGAGAAAAAGGACTACCTATTGCCTTCCCCATAGAGCATCTCACGGCACCCCAAACCCAAATAAAACCCATCTAAATGTGAATTGTTCAAATCTTGATAATTCATTCTTATCTTGAGCACATTTTTCTTAGTGTGAGAAAAAACTATAAAAACCTCTATAAGTATTATCTCATACATATTAATATAATAGGATTATATTATCAATACTACAATAGTTGTAGTATTCTTATATTATTTATTCTAATTAGATTAGAATATAGAGTTTAAGGAAAAACCATTTTAAACACCTAACTCGTGTAAATCTCGGTTTAAGGGGTTGTTTTGGGTTAATCACAAAGGAGGTAATCTACCTTTATTACTAGGTTTGGAGGATCATCCTAGCACCGTTTCCGTCGGATTGTAAGCATTCAACATCTTATTTCCGCATATTTATTTAGCATGCATAAGATCTTGAAACCCTAATTAAACGAGTTAATTAGGATATGATAATTAGTAAGACTAATTATTTGGGGCGTTTAAGACATGAACCAAACAAATATAGCGCAGATACCGGTTCCACAAAATTTTGTACCAAAAAACATTTATTTATATATATGTTAATTTAATTCAGCCCTATATAGTTTCAAATCTTGGCTCCGCCCCTGGTCTTGACATATTACTTTTGGAAAGTGATGAGCCTACCACTTACAAAGCAGAAATCTCTAGTCCCGACTCCACTAAATGGCAAGAGGCCATGATATCTGAGATGGATTCTATGCATCAAAACCAAGTATGGGACTTGGTAGACTTGACTGAAGAGATGAGACCTCTTCAGTGCAAGTGGATCTTCAAGGTGAAGAATGGCATAGATGTTGGAGCTAGTGTCATCAACAGTTAGTGTGACAACACGTATAAATCTCTTAAAGGAACACATGGTATACTTTGTATTTTAGCCAGTTGATTCACGTTTATCAATAACGGTTGGCTTGCTAGAAAGTGTGACGTTATTGTCATACAGATGGCGGTAATCAACTGGTCCCTAAGAGTCAAACCTAATGGATGGAATCTGAGATATATGATTAGATGAAAATGTAATCATATTGATACCCTATATGACTAAACGGTTAGTCAATGTAATGATGACATAATTATTTAATACTGATTAAATAATATTAGCTAAGACGAATTAAAATGTTAATTTGTAATTAAATATAAAATGTTATATTTAATTATGTGTAATGAAATTATTTAATAAAGATTAAATGATTTAATTAAATATAAAAGGTTATATTTAATTAGTGAATTATAAATATAAGATAAAATATTACAAAAGAGAGAGCGATATAACCGATTCTATAAACATAGAATTGTTGTCTAAGCAATTATTAAGTTGTTCAGTTGTTATGAAGTGTTGTAGGTAGAACCAAATACTGATTTGGGGAATCCTAGTTGATGTCTAATAGCAAGGTTGTTTGCAGCTATAAATAGGACATTCACTCTACACTTAAAGCAGACGAGTTACACGACTATTTCCCCCTCTCTCTCTCTTTCTCTAGCTTTCATCTTACACAAAAATAAAGATAATTTTGCAATTTCTAGCTCAGGAAAGGGTATTTCTCAGGACATCTTGGGTGCAACGATTAGGAGGATATCTGTTTTGATATCTGATCTTAGGCCTTTGCAAGGACAGAAGGTTAATTCTTGATCCCAATCTTTGTATCTTATTTTTCGTTTATGACTATAAATCATACATTATAAATTTGTTATAATCCTGCATATAAAGAATTACGAATATATACAGATATTTTCCCACAATAGAAGGGCATGATGATGTCTATAAAGCTAGGCTAGTAGCAAAAGGGTTTACCCAAGTTCTAGGTCTTCATTATGATGATACCTTTGCTCCAGTAGCCATGCTAAGATATATTTGGATAATGTTAACGACTGCCGCATTTCATGATTATGAAGTGTGGCAAATGGATAACAAAACCGCCTTCTTAAATGGGCATTTAAAGGAGGATGTGTATATGATACAACCTGAGGGTTTTGAAGATCCTAAAAATCCTAACAAGGTATGCAAACATAAGAGATCCATTTATGGTCTTAAACAAGCATCCAGGAGTTGGAATCATCGTTTCAATGAAGTCATAAAAGAGAATGGTTTTACTCGAAGTGTCGAGGAACCATATCTATATATGAAATTCAGTGGGAGCAATGTTGTATTCCTAATTTTGCATGTAGATGACAGACTACTCATTGGTAATGACATTCCAATGCTTTCATCAGTGAAAGGATAGTTAGGTTTCAGATGAAAGATTTAGGAAATGCACAACGCATACTAGGTATCTGGATCTATAGAGATAGATCCCAAAGGATATTGGCACTAAGTCAATAATCTAATATCGATAAGGTTCTACGACGTTTCAACATGGGAAATTCGAAGAGTAGGTTTATTCCAATGGGAAGTGGGATAATCTTGAGAAAGTCTCAATCTCCCACAGAACCTAAAGATGTTAACGCAAGAAAGAGATCCCTTATGCTTCCGCTATTGGATCTATCATTTATGCAATGATTTGCACTCGTCCAGATGTCTCGTATGTAACACCCCGATATTTTCCGTATTATAAATTTAAAGATTTAATTTAATTTAAAGAGTAATTTATATTTTATTATATTTCGTAAATATATTTTGTGATATGAATATTTCATTTTCAAGCATTTTAATTTCAACTGATATTTCGAGTTTTATAAATTTAAGTTTCAGTTTTAATTTTCGAAAATGTCAAGTATGTAGGATAATTTCATGAGTTATGAGTTATTTGCATAATTGGTTCCGTCTCGAGTAATAATAGACTTGAAATGTTATTTCCGCCTTAGTTAGCCAATCCGAGTCCATGCCGACTCATTAAATGAATTCCGGGTCATTCTCGACTCAAAACTCCCATATACTCCTAGTGTTATGTTTCATTCCTCACAACTCATTCACTCCCTTCATCCTCTTCAACAAACACCAAAACCCTTCACCATTGTTTGTGTTCCTCAAGAAACACAAATCCGCCTCTACCGCCTTCGTTCCTTGCTCAAATTCCGAGTTCTTTGTAGGTATGTTCTCCTCTTCTTCTTCTCCTTCTTTTCATGTCTTTAAAAGTTAGTATTGTTGTGCTTTCGGAAAAACCCCTTTTTTCTACGGTTAGATTGTGACTCGTTTTTCCTTTGTTCTTGAGCGAGAATGAATGTTTGGACTTCATTGGAGGATTCATTGAAGATTTGAAGAGCTTTAAAGGTAACTTTAAGAGGTTACTCGACTTTAAGTCAAAAATCGGTTGTGTATGGTTATTGTTGTTTAATTTCTGAAATTATGAGGATTGTGTTGTTTAATTTCTGAAATTGTGGAGTATTGTGTTGATTATTTCATTATTCGGTCGAATGAAGTGGGTTCTTTGTTAATTGGTAGTAATGAATGAGGAATCGGGGTATTGTTAACGGGTAAAATGATATCCGTCACATGCTCATTGTATTCACAGCGATAGTTTGGTTTTCGATTGATTTAAATCCATGTCAAGTTTGATAATTGTGCTTCTTATTAAATGTTTACATATGAGTGTTGTTATGCCCATGAATTAGTGAGTTTAATGAGTTCTACTTCTATTTCTATCAAAGACTAAGTTTTTATATGTGGATTATTGGTAAAAATTGATGATTGTTAGTAAGGTAGTTATTTGGTGTGGTTTAACTTGGATTGATGTTTCCTACATGAGTTTGGGGTGTTTGGAATTGCTTGTACCATTGTTCTCAATTCATAATTGAATTTCATATGTTCTTATGTTAATTTAAGAAGAGCTTTGGGTTGATTAATATGGCATAAGATGAAGTATAAAACACCATGAATACATGTATACATATTGCTTGTTATGGGTGCATTGTAGTGGGTTTGTGTGCAAACGACTTTGGGCAAAAGAAGAGTCGCGACTTGTGCACTAGCAGGGCTGGGCAGTGGCCGCCGCAGGCCTGCCCTTTAGGCCGCAGCCTGTGCCTCTGGCCGCAGCCTGCGGTATTCACTGCTCGGTACGTTGTTTCTCGCGCATGTTTGATTGTTTTTGTACCCTTGTTTCTCCTACTTGTTTCCTATCTTCTCTCCCATGTATGTACACAAGTTTTTAAGTATTAAATCTCTTGTTTACATGCCTTAAAGTTATTACTTTCATCACACGTCAGATGCCATATCGAAGCATAGCCATTGTCGCATTGTTAACTTTCGTTTCGCTTATCGGATTTGCTTGAGACGATGAAAGGGCTATCAAATGCTTATTATTTTGCTATTGGGCAATGCTTGGGCCATTTTTAGAAGCTAAGTTGAGGGAGAAGACCCCCCGGCCGGGCAACCGGAAGGGAAACCGGCTTCCACTTCAAAATAGCTTCTAGAAACCAACTCAAGCATTGATTTGGTTTACCTTGTAACTCATGCTTGGAAATGGGTAATTAACGGTTATGTTAAATGAGTTAGTTAACGATTATGTTAGCTTGAGTGGTAATGATAACGGTTAGGTTGTCTTACTTGTAACTTGATAACGGTTATGTTATCTTGAGTTGAGTCGAGTAACGGTTATGTTACTTTACTTGTGATTTGATAACGGTTATGTTATTTTAAGATTGAGTCGGGTAACGGTTATGTTGCCTTGCTTGTGGTTGGATGACGGTTATGTCATCCTAAGTTTTTGAGTGACGGTTATGTCACCTTGTTTGTGAATGGATAGCGGTGGTACGATTTGTGTATCATTGTAATGAACTAATGCCGCCCCGGTTATGGGTTTTATCTATGTTCGGGATTGGTCGGTGTCCCTGGTTATGCGGCCCGGTCCCCGTGTGTCGTTCGGTGTAGGTTATTACGTCGAGAGGTCTAGCCAGGTCTTAGGCATATAGTTGTCGGTTATGCGCTATGCATAGAGTCTGTGTCGTGGTTATGCTTCCCGATAGCTAGTGTCGTGGTTATACGACCTAGCGGTCAGTGATAACGGTTATGTTCCCTGACGGCGTTCATTCTATTCTTGTATGTTCTGTGATTGGCCATGCCATCTAGTGTTGGCCTCTGAGTCAATTACTTGCTTGTTGTTTGTGTGAATGAACATGCCATCAAGTGTTGGCCGCTGAGTCATTCACTTGAGTTAATTATCCGTTTGATATAGTTCACATGAACACCGTGTTTGTAGTTCACATGTTGGTTCATGCTCGATCATGCTTGTCATATTTGAATATGTCATATTTGAGTATTTATCTTGGTATATGCATGTTCATATGTATATGTTGTGTTGTATTACCGTTTACGTGTTTTCTGACAAAAAGTGGCTGGGAGAACCTCGAGTTACTCCTCACTGACTGTGGCGTACATGTTTCATGTATGTAGGTTGGTGCTGTTTGGGGAAGACGTGAGGCTAGCGAGCATTGTTGATTAGTCGACAAATTACCTATTTACGTTTAGCTTAGTTTAATTCTCTTGCTATCGAGGGATACCTTATCCCTTGTAAACTTTCCTTTATCTCGTATAAGTTATACTCTTTCTTTAGTTTTAAATCTTCTGCATCTTGTTTTTGATATTCCGCGATTAAGTTTATTTATATATGTCGAAAGTTATTAAAATACCGTATTTTCCGCTGCAAGTTGCTTGTTTATTTTTATGTAATATCACGGGGTGTCACATCGTATGCCTTGAGCATGACTAGTAGATATCAAGCAAATCCAGGTGAGAGTCACTGGATTGCAGTCAAGAATAACCTTAAGTACTTAAGAAGGACTAAGGATTCGTTTATAGTGTTTGGACGGGAAGAAGATTTATGTGTAAAGGGTTACACAGACGCAAGCTTCCAAACATATAAAGACGATTTTAAATCTCAGGCTGGATTTGTCTTTATCGTGAATGGTGGGGCCATCAGTTGGAGAAGCTTCAAAGAATCAGTCGTTGCGCATTCTACTACGGAAGTAGAGTACATTGCAGCATCAGAAGCTGCAAAGGAAGTAGTATGGATTAGGCAATTCATTGAGGGACTAAGAGTAGTGCCCAATGCCGAAGATCCTATCACCCTTTATTGTGATAACAGTGGTGCTGTTTTTCAAGCTAAAGAGCTGAAGTCTAGTAATAAATCTAGACATGTACATAGAAAATATCATGTAATCAGGGATTTCATTGATAGGAAGGAAATAGCGATTTGTAAGGTTGGGACAGATGATAATATTGCTGATCCCTTAATCAAACCTTTGTCGCAAGTTAAGCATGATTCTCATGTTTGTTCTATGGGTCTTAAACGTTTGCCCAATGTGTAATCGATTATGTGATATGAAATGAAAAGTTGTTTTGGTTTTCATATATGATAATCTCGTTCATTATTTGAGTTTTAATTAATTTAAAACTTGTTTTATTATACTTTATTAAAGTCCAAACAGGATTGTATGACAATAAATTGAACCCTGTTAAAGTGAACTGGATTTACTTAGTATTGCCTCTGGTCACTTGTATGAGGTGACGTCTCGAAGTGATTGGCTTGTGATGCGATTGATGGTGAGTTCTAGTACCATAGAATCATAAGGGATGACTAGTCGATCACATAGACAGGGCAGTGACCGCTTATAGAGTTCTTTGCAATTCATTTTTGAGCCTGGTCGTGGCAAGAGCTACTATATGAATTCTTGTGAGTCGATTCTGAAATTCGATTTCTAATAAGTGGTATCAGAGCATTACGGTTGTTGCATGCATGATCGGATTCATGTTTTGTGTTAATTAGATTAACACAACTATTCCGAAAATATTGTGTTTATTATGATAAATCACAAAATAATTTTTGCATGTTAAAGTTTCTGGTTCTAATATGGTTTTAGGACATAAAAATAATTTTATGGATTTTTATTGTTCATTTTATATTTATTTGTATATTTTTGTATATTTTTACACGTGGACTTCTAGTCTTTGATGTTTTTATTAAGTTTTCTAAAAACAAAAATTTCTTTTTGATTTTGTTACACTTTTGCCCCCAAAACTCTTATATTAAATTTTACTTCATTTCTCAAAATCACTTTAAACTTTATCCTTGATTTATTGTTTTGGGTTTTTATACATGTGATAAGTTCGATTTAAAATCTATAAAACCCCTTTGCCTTTCATTTCTTTGTTTCACTCCATTTCCGTTTTTTTCTTTTCTGTCTTTTTTCTCTTGTTGAGATAAGAGTTCACTCATTAGTCATGACGGTTCCAAAGAATGATTCATGTCAGCCGACCCCAAAAAATTTTGGGACTAAGGCTCTGATGTTGTTGTTGTATATTTTTGATGTTTAAATTGGTTTAAACAACAATTAATGGAAAAATAGTTAAACTTAGTTTCTGGCCGTGATTTTTGATATGTTCTCACATGCATATTTTATATATTATATAAAAAATTTCGTAACAAATGAAGTTATTATGCATGGATTATGATTTTTATGAGATAAATAGTCATAATATGAGTTAAAATGGGTATAGGAGGTTATATTTCGAATATGACCTTGAAAATTTTATGAGATGTCACATGCAATATATACAGTACCTATAAAAAGTTTCAGATTTTTGGCACTACTTTTGCATGATTAATGATTTTTAGAGTAAAAATCATATAAATAATGACTAATTTCGACCTTAATAGTTAGAGTAGAAATTTTAACATAAAAATTTTACACAATGTCACATGCAATATTTACAGAATGTATAAAACTTTTTAGAATTTGTTCTCAAAAAATGCATTATTTATGATTTTAATGGTTAAAATCGGTTATATAATGACTAATTGTGTTAAAAAATAGTTAATCTTAAAATTATGGCATAAAATTTTACTCATATATGTCTTATATGATAGGAAAATCAGATCCAAAATTTGGATGTCAAAAGTTTATGTTTTTGTGATTATTAAGTTTTATGAGTTAATTAGTAATAATCGTAATTCTTGAGTCATAAAAATAAAATTTCGAGTATGGTCTGAAATTTTTGGTCATTTCCAGATTCTAAAGGGTATTTTAGGATGACTAAAAATTTATAGCAATTCTATTGCAAGTTTTTATAATTAAATTGGATTTTTAAACATAAAAACGCTCTTTATACGATTTATTTAAGAAATAAACTAAATCTTTTGCATGAGGCCATTTTATTAACTTCTAAAAATTTTAGAGATTTCCAGAATGTTTAAAAATTTTGAATTTTAAATTTTGAATTTTTATTGACTCATTTGGCCATTTCCTTTATTTTTCCCGTAAATACGAATAATTTATGAAGAATAATGCAAAATCGAGTTGAATCATGATCAAAATTAGAAGGGACTGAATTTGATTCCTAAATTGTGTTAGGATAATTAACTTGGACATAAATGAGATTTATGTAATTTTGGTGATTTTAATAGTTAAAATTACGCATATCCTTAAAACCGTAAACAAATATGAGATATTTGCTACGATAAGGCGATTTGGCATTAAAAATTAGCATATGCATACATATTTTATTATTGCATTTTATTTAATATGAATGTCATATTTGAATGTTTTTATAATTTGGAATTATGTAATTTTCTTAGTATGGCCTTAGTTTTTAATCAATATTACCCGTAATGAAAGGAAATATTGATTCGGTTGTAATTTATGTGATCTCGTATCACGGGTTTGTAATTTATTTTAATTTCCAGGTTTACAATAGAGTAGTGGTATTATTTTATTCTAATTCCGGATATCCAAAAGACGGTGTCATTCGGAAAGGAATTCCGACAAGACGGTGTTTTCTTGGAAGGCGTGCTTTTGAAGTTCAAGGGACCAAGGAGTTGGTTTCCGAATTTGTAATAGTTAATTAGCTTTTCTATTACTAGGAAGGCCATACTAGGACTTTATTGCTTTATTGCTTTTATTTTGCATTATTCATATGTTTGCATGAATAGCCAAATCGCCATAAATATGCATATTGGTATATTCGTTTACAACGACCGTGTCAATTATAACTATCGAGATCACCAATTTAATTCACTTAAAGGAGATAGATAATAATTTGACAAGACCTCTATATTAACAAAACAATTGAGATTAGCCTTACCAAATAGTAGAACCCATGAGCTTCTATTTCGTGGGGTGGTGCTAGTCCAGTGGGCAGTACGAACCCCATTACGTAGGATAAGTGGGGCGATGAGGTGGATTGAGTCTAGTGGGTGGATCGCATCTCGATGCAATCGAAATTTGGTTTGTACTCAACGGAAGTGTAGAGGACCAGTGGTCAATGTGTTCCGGGCTAAGATGAATAAATAATGATTTTTCATCAACCGAGAGTTCTATGGTAGAACCGGTTAATTTTAACGCACCAAACCATATCATTGGGTCGGAGTTCCAGTGGTTCACGATTTTGGTGGTATGGGTTTGGGTCTTGGAATCATTTATAAAATTGGATAGAGGTCATTTTATAGAAGTTAAAACTTCTCAACATTATTTACAAGTTTATAAACGATAAATGTAAATTTTTCCTTCATCTCTTGTAGTAATTGAAAAATGGATGTTTTCAATAATCCCACTCGCATCACCATTGATAACTGGCAAAAATATTATGAAGATGATGATTTGACTAGAGAGTTGCGCTTTACGATTGACAACAATGGAAATCTTGGTCTGGTAACCGTTTCAGCTCCACCTAGACCCATCATGATGTCTGATCATGATTGTGATAGTCTCGTCTCTCAGATGAACTCGATGTCTTTAGAGACAAAAGGGGATGAGGAGATGAGTGGGAGCACAAGCAAAACGCCTCTTTCCATTACTAATGGAAGGAAGTTTAAGAGGATGAAGAGAGGAAAGAGACCCATGATAGGAGTAGCTAGTGGGACTACTACAGCCGTCAAAAGGGGTGCTAAGCCTTTTGAAATGTGTCACCATTGTTTCGAGTTTGGCCATTGGAGGCGTAGCTGCCCCAGATATTTGGAGGACATCAAAGATGGGATCATCACTCCAAAGAATAAGACTCTATCTGAAATCTATGTAATTGACATTAATTTCACTTCCTCTACAACATGGGTATTATATACCGGTTGTGGATCTCACCTTTGTAATCATTTACAGGGGCTAAGAAGTGTGGAGAAGCTAGATAAAGGGTACGTGGATCTCAGGCTTGGAAATGGGGCTAGGGTAGCCGCTTCTTCAAAGGGGGCCTACGTGCTGTGTTTAGCTAATGGTTTTGAGTTGTATTTGAATAATTGTTATTATGCACCCTCTTTATCAAAGAACATCATTTTGGTTGCCATGTTAGACATGGAAGGTTTTTCATTTGTGATCATGAATAATTTTTGTGAAATGTATCGAAATGGCTTGGTGGTAGGCCAAGCAAATTCCGTAAATGGGATTTATGTCCTTGACAACTCAAAATCTATTCATGTCCATAATGTGCAGACAAAAATACTAAAATCAAATGATCAAAATGAATCGTTCATTTCGCATTGCCGTCTAGGTCACATAAATGAAAATCGCATTAAGAGATTAGTATCGACTAATATCATCAAACCATTCGATTATATACCATATGGAGTATGCGAATCATGTCTTCTTGGTAAGATGACTCGATCACCTTTTAGGGGAAAAGGTGAAAGAGCAAGTGACTTGTTATGACTAATACATACCGATGTATGTGGTCCAATGACAATCACCGCAAGAGGAAATTATGACTACTTTATTACTATTACTGATGATTTAAGTAGAGAACCAAACCAATATAATTTGAAAGGTCCAAAGAATTTCAAAATGAAGTAGAGAACCAAACCGATAGAAAGATCAAAGCACTACGATCAGATCGTGGTGGAGAATATCTAAGCAATGAATGTGATTCTCATTTAAAAGATTGTGGCATAGTGTCACAACTAACTCCACCTGGAACACCACAACTCAATGGTGTCTCTGAAAGGAGAAATCGAACCTTATTAGATATGGTTCGATCAATTATGAGTCTTACAGATCTCCCCGATTCATTTTGGGGATTTACACTCCAAACCGCAATTCACTCCTTAAATAGGAGTCCCACTAAAGCTGCAAATAAAACTCCATATGAGATATGGAAAGGGAAGGTCCCAAATTTGTCATATATTAAGATATGGGGATGCAAGGCGTATGTAAAGAACAAGTCTTCCGATAAACTTGCACCCAAGTCTGACAAATTTACGTTTGTAGGTTATCCACTCAATACTCGTGCATACTACTTCTATAATTCTCAAGAGAACAAAGTGTTTGTGTCTCGAGAAGCTGTCTTTTTAGAAAATGACTTCATTTCTAAAAGACAGAGTAGGAGAAAATTTGAACTTGAAGAAATTCAAGGTCAAGAGCTAGAAACAGAAGTAGAGATGACGCAAGAAGACATTCCTTCTTCGTCCAATGTTGTAGTTCATGCCCCAGTACCTAGGAGGTCTGGAAGGGTGAGTCACCAACCTGAAAGATATATTGGTGCCATTGAGGTAGGAGACAAGTTAGATGTCTTTCTGATGGAAAATAATGAACCATCAACCTACAAAGCGGCCATATCTAGTCCAAATTCAACTTTTTGGCTTGAAGCCATGAAATCCGAAATTAGTTCTATGGAAGATAATCAAGTCTGGAACTTGGTTGATTTGCCTGAAAACGTTAAACCGCTTCAGTGCAAATGGATCTCCAATATCAATAATGGCATAGAGGGACATGATGATGTCTACAAAGCTAGGCTTGTAGCAAAAGGTTTCACTCAAATTCTGTGGGGAATATAGCATGTATTCGCCCTAAAACATGAAGGATTATAACGAAATATACAATTGTGATTATTGTCATAAGTTAATAAAAACATGAAAAAGAATACAACCTTGGGTCCTTGCTTGAATAGGCCTAAGAACATGAATTAAAGTAAATTCCCTCCTATAACTTGCACCCAAGACTTGATTGAGACGATGTCGCGTGTGCTAGAAAGGCTCTCCAATTGCCTTGCAATATGGGGAGAGTTTTTGTGAGGTTTGATGTGAGATCTGAGTTTTGGGAAAATAATGTTCTCAAAACCCTAATTCTTGAGATTGTAATTCACCAGTCCCTGACAAAAGGAGAAGGACTCTCCTTCTGTATTATTTCGGTCGGCCGAGTGGGTTAGGGTAAGAGTGGGCTTTTTCCACTCTTACCTTATTCATTTGCGTAATTCGACCCGTTTTGCTAAATATTATTCGCGGGATTTAAGATATAAACCGCACACATGTTATCAGATATTAATGCAATCGATACATTAATAATGGTCTGATAAAATTATGATATTGTATAATTATCCAAATTAATATAACTGTTTATATTAATACGCGAATACAATATTTAATTAAATATAACCGTTTATATTTAATTTTACGAATTAATCATGTAATCCGTTTTAGCTAAAATTATTTAATCCGTATTAAATAATAATCTCAACATCTTATTGACTAATTTAATAGTCAATACCTCTGACTAACTGTTTAGTCGTATCCGGCATAAATGTGACTGTATTTTCATACCTCCACATCTCTCAAACGTGTCCTATAGGTGTGACGTATAGGGACCAGTTGATCACTGCCATCCGTATGACAATAACGTCAAACTTATCTAGCAAGCCAACCGTTATTGATAAACGTGGATCAACTGATAATAATACTGAAGTATGCTCTTGTGATCCTTTAAGAGATTTAGTAAGTCATTGTACTAACTGTCAAGGACACCAGCCCCAACAAATTCATGGTCTTCACTATGATGAAACTTTTGCTCATGTTGCTATGTTAAGATCAATTCGGATTATGTTAGCGATTGCCGCATTTCATGATTATGAAATATGGCAAATGGATGTTAAAACCGCTATTCTAAATGGGCATTTAGAGGAGGAGGTGTACATGGCATAACCTGAAGGTTTTAAAGATCCTAAAAATCCTAACAAAGTATGCAAGCTAAATAGGTCCATTTATGGGCTTAAGCAAGCATCTAGAAGTTGGAATAATCGGTTCAATCATGTGATAAAAGAGAATGGATTCACTCGAAGTGTCGAGGAACCTTGTTTATACATGAAGTTCAGTGGGAGCAAAGTTGTGTTCCTAATCTTGTATGTAGATGATATACTCCATATTAGTAACGAAGTTGCCATGTTAACTTCTGTCAGGGAATGGTTCGGAAAGCATTTCCAAATGAAAGATTTGGGAAATGCGCAATGCATTCTGGGTATAAGGATCTTTAGAGAAAGATCCGAGAAAATATTAGCACCAAGCCAAGAATCTTATGTGGATAAGATCTTTCGTCGTTTCAACATGGAGAATTCTAAAAGAGGACTCATTCCAATGGGAAGTGGAATTTCTTTGAGAAAGTCTCAATCACCCACTCCTGATAAAACGGAACATGTTGAAAGAATGAAGGACATACGCTATGCTTCAGTTGTTGGGTCAATCATGTATGCCAGGACTTGTACCCGTCCAGATGTGTCATATTCTTTGAGTATGACAAGTAGATACCAAGCCAATCCAGGTGAAAAACACTGGATAGCCGTCAATAATATCCTTAAGTACTGAACTAAGGACTTATTCTTGGTGTGTAGAGGAGAAGATTAGTTGTGTGTAAAGGGTTACACCGACTCAAGCTTTCAAACAGATGCAGATGATCTAAAATCCCAGGCTGGCTTTATCTATATGATTAATGGTGGTGTTGTAAGCTGGAGAAGCTTCAAGGAGTCAGTTGTTGCCGATTCTACTACAGAGGCTGAGTACGTTGCAGGATCAGAAGCTGCGAAGGAAGCTGTGTGGATTAGGCAATTCTTGGAAGGACTAAAGGTAGTCCCCGAAGCCAAGGATCTTATCACAATCCTTTGTGATAACAATGGGGATATCTTTCAAGCAAAGGAGCCCAAGTATAGCAATAAGTCCAAACATGTACTCAGAAAATTTCATGTAATTAGAGACTTCATTGAAAGGAAGGAAATTGCGATTTGTAAGGTTGGGACAGAGGATAATATTGCTGATCCTTTTACAAAGCCTCTATTGCAGGCTAAACATGACCAACATGTAGCATCCATGGGTCTTTAACGCATGCCAAATATGTATTGGATTATGAGAATGAAATAAAGAGTTATTTTCAAGTTATTCATAAATTCATTTATCGTTATAGAGTTTAATTACTCAAATACAAGGTCATGGAATATTCAAATGGGATGGTAAGACCATATTTAACCCCATTAAAGTGAATTGAATTATCATGACCTCGCCCCTAGTTGCTTAAGTGAGGTGACGTCTCAATGCAACTAGATGTGTGATGCGATTGATGGCGAGTTCAATTGCGATAGAGTCATACGGGATGACTAGTCGATCACCTAGGCATAGACATGTTAAGATACATTTGCCGAGCTAATGACCACTGATAGAGCTCTGGCGTACTCTTATTAAAAGATTGCCTGGTCGTGGCGGGAGCTACTATCGTGATTCACATGAGTCAGTTCTTGGACTAATGACTGTTCTCTGAGGTGGCATAGTTTTCAGATTAACTTTGTGTAACACCCCCATTTATTTAAGAGCCTTTAGCAAGACATTCTCAAATAAATAGGACTGTTACATCTCGGAATGTCCGAGGTAGTGAATAACAAAGTAAAACAAACCAAGGTACTTAATATAAAACTGGTTAAATTTAAACTTTTGATATTACAATTACTATGCATAAAAAAAGTACAACTGATAAATCTAAGTATGTGATCTAATACTAATTAGGTCCAAGCCATGTCTCTCTCCATGCCCAAGCTCCTAATCCATCTGTCTCTGACCTGTAGAATCTACTCCCCATTCCGGATCATCGTAGGTGTACACGAATACACTGTCAACCTCGCGGTTGAGTAGGATAACACAATAATAAATAATGCAACAATAATAATATGCAAATGTCATGATATGCTCGAGCTCAATCTCATTCTCAATCTCAAACCCGAAACACCAATCTCAAACCCGAAACACCAAGCCATACCGAACCTCCCGGCAGACTATAATCGGTCGTCACCGAACACCTCAATAGCTGATAAGACACCAGGCCTGGTCTGCAGAACCACCCTGGGCTTTATATCAGAACAATATCTGACCATAACTTTCTCAGTAACCAATGCATATGCTATGCTCATGAATGCAACGATATAATTATTCAATCATGCTATCAAATAATGAAATGTTCATGCCATTACCAATAATACACAATCAATCCAACCCATATCCTTCTCATATAAATCATATTCAGCATCCATAACACACAATACCACATCCATTCATAACACATCATAGAGTATAAGGTCAGTGTATCCTACCTGGATAGTAATATAATCCGATAATGAGCCAGCAAGTAAACAGAATTATGCCACTTCAAAATCGTCACCTAACAATATAATATACATAATTACTCACTAGTATAATTATATAAACAAATATTATATGTCCACTCAATCAAATAAATTAATTAATTACTTAACCAAGACAATTACGCATAACGAGGTCATACAAAACGTGACCTAGTTCAATTAACTTAAGAAGTCGATTAACAACATATCGTCACAAAACCAATAATCACATTATTACTATGTTATTCGTATTATCATAAGGTGTTGACATAAAAGAGACCGTCTCAACATAATTTATTATATGTGCAAATACTAATTAAATGAGAAATCATATAAAATTTAACTAACAATTGAATAACGATATAATAATCAAACACGTATTACGAGACACGCAACCACGACCTATATTATTAAAATCCGGACACCCAAAAACAATTATCACAAACAAACTAATTAAATACTATATATTAAACCAACTAATATAATACATAATATAATAGTAACCTTCATGCTAAGCTACTAAACTACGTATAGTAATAAACAACCAATTAATGTCATACATAGTACTCCACTAACCTACGTACTACTAACCTACATATATAAAAAAAACAAACACGCAGCACCCGTAACAAGCATACAACGACACCCGACTTCCCGACACCACCACTACAAGCGTTGACCCTCATAACAGCCGCCACTGGCCCCAACCCCAAGTACGGACTACAAGCTACAAACTCCACCCTTGAGCCACCACCCCAACGCCTCTAAACTTCCTGCACACCCGCGGCAAACGGAGCATGCCCTGTTTTCCCTTCGACAACCACCGCAAGTCACATGTCACCACCTATCAGCTACCTACCCGAGACCACCATGACACGAAACAACACCAAGACAACCACCACGAATGAACCCATTAGAAATCCAAGCACACTAACGCCTATCCCCTTCGTTTTAGCCCTACCCTCGACAACCCAGGTTCACGACCACCACTGGTGATCCTTACGTCCACCACCAACCACCATGGCGGTCTTTCCACCCCCAGGAAGCACCTCCCACCATCCCAGCTTGGTCGGGTAAAACCACAGGTCAGAATAACCACCTGAACTCCCCCCTTCAATCCCGTCATACTGCGCTATTCGGGTCTAACCACTGCTACCACGGTGGTTGACAACCACCACGGTCGTGGTTTGTCCAGGGTTGGTCCTAACACAACCTAGGGTCTGGTCTAGTTCGAATATATCCGTTTCTAAGAGATAATAACAGGGAACGATATAGTAAAGCGATAAAACGTTATCAAATCATACCTTGCGTACTTCCCGACTCGTAAGGTTTTCTATCTCTAGTCTTCCTCTATCCATGGTGGCTGGAGGTTGCTTAGGGTTCCTCTTTTCTTTTTCTTTTTTCTTTTTTTTTAAGATGCCGATGACAGGGAGGTAGGGTCTTAGAATTGTAGACTTGTATAAGGAGGAAGGAAATTGGGTTATGTCGAGGGGTATACATATTAGTTTTCCCTTGTGTTGTTCACTCGGTTCAGTCAACTCCAAACCCGAGCCCAACACTTTATTACTCGGCCCATCACGCATATCGAGGTAATATCCCGCTCTTAACTCGTAACTTAAAATAAATGAGTACGTATAAATTATTTATGCGAATTAAATTATGTAATTTAGTATTAGTAAATATTAATTAAATAAATTATAATAATATAAAATTACTAGCACTTATACAAGAATATATAAAATTAGGATTTAAATATAATTACGACTTAAATAATAATCATCGAATACGAAATACTAGATTTATGTCCTAACACCTTCGTAACTGGGGTTTATAAGGATATATTTTGGGTTATGATGGGCTATGGCCAGCCGGAAGGAATAGGTCGATTAGGAATTGTCCACCCCTTGTCAGGGTTGAGAAATATCTCTAGGCCACTCGAGGAGAAAAATAACTAGAAATGCGTGGCCACGCTCGGAAGGTATCTATGATAGATAATTTCGGTCAGTAGTTATAACTCCAGAACGAGAAAAACCACTCTAGATTAAAATCAATTGTGGGCACGACCTAAGATGACGCCTTGCATTGAGTGGGAGATAGTAATAGGGCAAGAGAATTGGTAACACACACTTGTCCCGGACAAGTGGGAGATTGTTGGAGGAAGCGTCCTCGACAATAGTGTGTTGACATATTTAAAACTCATTTGAATGAAACGCAAGTGGGAATGTTACTCTTTTAAATTCGACTGATCAACATTTACCGATAATGATTGGCTGTCTAGAGTTTGACATTATCGTCATATGATGGTGGTGCTCAGTTGATCCCTTAAGGTCATATCTTTAGGGAATTCCGTCTCAATAGAATATTTAATTAATTGTATTCGATACAAATTAATTAATGACTAGAAATTGGAAATGATTTTACGTGACATATATTATAATGGGATTATAATAATGGTTAAGGTAATAAAATTGTTTTATTACTCGATTTTGTTTAGTCGTTTGAGAAACGATTAAATTGAGGATAAACGCGGTTGATCATAAAATTACAAGTAGTTGTAATAAAATTATGATATTACATTTTCATAAAATAGTAATTTCGAATTGCTAGGCTAAGTATGGGATGTAATTTTAGGGACAAAAAGGCAAATATGGTAATGTAAGGCTTATGGGTAAGAAAAGAGAAAGGGACCTCAAATGCACGTGTCACAAATCACGAAATAAGATAGCATACAGGTATATAGCAGATTACGTTCATGTTTATGCATATTGATGTAACATGTCTCAAGGGGAGTACTACTCATAGTCCTAGATAACTGGTGATGAATGAAACCAGAAGTGAAGCTCTAAAACTCAGAATGTATAGTATTTTGCCAAAGTACAAGTCAAGTCTCAAGAATAACAATTAGTTTGACAAAAACTCGTAGAAATGCATATGATTTTATACTAAAACATGTTGACTAGGCAAGGCTTAGGCATAAACATATGAAAATGCAAAGTCATCATTGAAATACTCTCATTCTGACTCGACCTATATGCTAAAATAGACGTGCATTTTTTTGAAATTTTTGAAATTTTTCAATGTTTTGGATTTTTTTGTATATGCAATGAAAATAAAATAAAGGCAATGGGAAAAACTGAAATGCAATAAACTTGAGACAAGAATGCAATAAAAAAATGTGTGCGACGCAAAACCCTTCCGCAAACCAAACCGCACAATGTCCCCATTGTGCAATAGCATAAGCAAATAACATGGAAAAATGGGAATTTGCGTAAAAATGAAAACAAAAGGGGAACATAGAAGGAACTCATGGTTTGGCTGCCGTTGACCGAGGCTAACATACTGGGTTTTACAATGGAGTTACATTATTAAAACAATGGAGTTCCACATAAAACAATGAAGTTACACTATTAAAACAATAGGGTTACACGCGTAGAACAATAGAGTTAAACAATTAAATCATTAGAAGACCAAAGTTACACTCGTAAAATGTTCAAATTATATAATTTCAATTTTTTATATACAAAACCGAATTAAAAAATCAAAGTTAAACTCACACAACATTATTTAAAAGGGATACTGAAAATTTCGAAAACTCAATGGCCTACGAAAATAACGCCATCGTGTTGGGCTCGGAAAATTAATAAATTTAGGCATTTGTTTCGCCTTAATCGGAGTATGAATGATGATTTACAGAGTCTTTTACGAACCCGCTTTTATTTTACGCGGGTATAATATTTCGTTTTTAAAAAATCTGCATTTACATATTTGAAATTTAAATGGTAACATTAATTTAATAAATAATTTGATAGAAAGAGAAAGTTATTTAATTAGACAAATAAGGAATTGAAATTCTGAGAGACAAAGCATTAATTGCATGGTTGGTGAGTGTTTTTTTGTTTTAATCTCAGCCATCCATTCTCCAATATCTAATGGCTGATATTATGACTCAATGATTCAACCAAACTTGTGAACTCATTTGAACTCTCTCTCTCTCTCTCTCTCTCTCTCTCTCTCTCTCTCTATATATATATATATATATATATATATATATATATATATATATATATATATATATAGGGTCGAGATCAGGTGAGAACCACCCATATAATGAGAACCATGAGAACCAATTAATAACCCTTAGATCTGTTAGTCTGATTAATAACCATTGGATCTGCTTCCCCTCAATCTTAACGCGTATACCCTTCCCAAACCCCTGCAAACTTCCTCATTTCCCAAATTCACTTTCTCTCTCCTCATTTTTTATCTCTCTTCGAAGACGAAAATCCTCCGCCATTAACCTAATTCTTCGACCATCAAAACTTTCGCCATTACTCTAATTCTTCGACTATCAAATTTACTCACTAAATTATTCGACAATTAACCTTTCGACGTTGCTTCAATCAATGGAGCCTTTTAATTCGAGGTAAAGTTTCGATTTTTATGATTTTTTTGCGAAAATTAGTTGAATTAGTTGATTAAATTAGTTGAATTAGGGCTGAATTATCGTTTTGATTCATCGATTAACTTTCTGGGTTGATGAATTATGCTTCTGAAATTAGGGTTTCGTGAATTCAATTGGGGAAACTGAGAAATTAGGGTTAGGGAGTTTCGTGTATTAATTGGGGAAACTGGAAAATTAGGGTTTCGTGAATTCATTTTGTATATTATGTGCATCAAATTTCTGTTGAGGCGCATCAAATTGTGATTTTGTGTATCAAATTTACTTAATAGATAATGTATACTGTTAGATTGTTGTTTATTTAACTTTTGACATTTCGTGTTGCAGCAATATAAGCAATAATGACCACTGCTCTTCTTCAAATGTCATTACAAAAGAAGGAGTGATTGTTGAAGTTTTATCAGAAGTATCTGCAATAGCAGTTGAACGTGACCCTGAAGTCGTGACTTTCGAATTTGTTGAAGGTACAATTCTGTTCATCCTTAAATTTTGAGATTCATGGTTGTCTTAGTTGTCTGATGATCTTTTGGTTTTAATGATTTGTCTTAGTTGCTTGCTTGATGTTTTAAGGTTTTTTTAGGCAATTATTCTTAGGTTTGAGGATATCCGTCCTCTTTTCATGCATGAAATAAGGATCAGTGTGCACGAAATAAGGTTCTGTTTGCGTCAAATAAGGTGCCAATGTTTATTGTGCAGTAGTACAGTGATGTCTATTTTGTTTGATGTCTATTAGAGAACAAGATTTTACGTATTTGATGCATGTAGAAGTTTATTCCATGCACATATAACACTTTTCCATGCATGTGTAAGACAAGTATTTAGAGACTCTCGCTTTGGAGGTTTGAACGGTGATGTTCTACAGATGTGGTTATGTAATAGAATGTTTACGGTCAGGGGGGAGTGTCCTTCATCTTTCTTACTTTAATTGCACCATATATGCAGGTATCGTAGTAGAGCAGCCTGTAGAGCAGCCTGTAGAGCAGCCACAGCCAGAGGACGAGGAGGAAGCAGAAGGTTCTTCAACCAACACGAATCGGATTTTTGAGTGTGCCATCCATCTTAAGCCTGTTATTGGTATGCTGTTCGATACGCTTGACTTGGGTGTTGAGTTTTATGACACATATGCCAAAGAATGTGGATTTGTTACTAGGTTAAGCTCCCAAAAGTCTAAAAATGGTGTCATTACCCATAAGAAATGCGTCTGTAATAAGGCTGGAGTATGTCAACCCAAAGGGAAAAATCACCGGAGGCAAAGGACTAGGATAGAATGTGCTTCTTGTATTAAGTTTAAGCGAATTATGAATGAAGGTCCTGATATTGGTAAATACCAAATTTATGATTTTCATGAAGGTCATAATCATATGCCACAAACACCTACAACAATGGTACATTTGACCCAAACAAGGGAATTAAGTATATTTCACAAGAAAATGATAATTGATAACTCCAAAAATAACATTGGACCAGTTAAGTCTTATAGGTTATTTAAGGAGTATGTTAGGGGTTACAAGAATGTGGGTGCGTCATTGGAAGATTTTAAGAATTTTTCAAGAGATATCAAAAATTATTTGTCTGAGGGGGATGCTCAAATGCTTATTGAGCATTTTATGAAGACCAAACACATGTGTCCCTCATTTTACTTTGATTTTGAGGTTGATGAAAAAGGTCGATTGTCACACGTATTTTGGGCTGACCCTATTAGCATTAAAAACTATTTGATCTTCGGAGACATGACCTCTTTCGATACCACCTTTAGAAAAAATAAATATAGGATGATTTTTGCACCTTTCACGGGGGTGGATAATCATAAGAGGTGTGTGACATTTGGGGCTGGACTTCTTAGTAATGAGAGTAAGGAATCATTTGCATGGCTTTTTACTAGATTTGTAGAGGCGATGGGTGGTCATCATCCCGTTTGTGTGATTACGGATGAAGATTTGGGTATAGAGGAAGGAATGAATATTGCATGGGGAGAAAAAGTGCAACATAGATATTGCATGTGGCATATCTTAAAAAAACTTCCTGAGAAAGTAGGACCTTTAGTTTGTAAAGATACCGAGTTTTTGAAAGAGATAAACCGGTGTGTCTGGAGTGACGATTTGGAGCCGGCTGAATTTGAGGAAAGATGGACAGAAATAGTTGAGGCTCATGGATTGTCGGATAATGTGTGGCTTACGGATAAGTTTAAGATTAGAGATAGGTGGATTCCAGCTTATTTCCGCGACCTATTTTTAGGAGGTCTGATGAGAACCACCTCGAGGTCCGAGTCAGAAAACCACTTTTTCAGCAACTTCACTAATCCTAATTTAACCCTAGTTGAGTTTTGGATGAGGTTTGAGAGTGCGATGGATGCACAAAGATGGACTCAATCGAAACTGATTGCACAATCAAAGAACTCATTCCCCAACTTGTTGACTAAAGTAGCCCTAGAAAAGAATGCATCAGAATTCTACACTCCAACAATCTTCCGTGAGTTTCAAAAGGAAGTCGAAGCAGCTTGCTTCTCATGTGGTGTTGGGGATAAAGAAAAAGATCCAGCCCTTCCAATTGTATACATAGAGATCATAGATCATGCCACTAAGAAAACGTATAAGGTTGGTTTTGGTCAGGATGATTCTGCAACAGTGTGCACTTGCAAGAAGTTTGAACGACATGGAATACTTTGTCGACATGCTCTGTGTGTCCTTAAAGATCGGGGAATTCAGAAAGTTCCAAGTGACTTCCTACTTAGTCGGTGGAGCAAACTAGCAACCTGCAAACCAATCGTCGGCCCTAATGGCCAGTTGCTTGCTGACTGTACATCAATGGATGTACAGAAAAACAAAGTAGGAGAGTTATGGTCAGAGTTGTTTGGTTGCGTGGCACTTGTTGAACAGAGTCCGGTGCATTGTGATGAGTTGCTTGGGATTTTGCGTGAGTTCAAGGAAAGGGTCAAAATTGCGCCTGATGAAAGTGGCAGCAATATTGGTAGTGCAAAGGGAAAGGACAAGAATGCTGAAATTGGGATGCTGTTAGGAAAAAGCAGGCCCACTGAAATTACTGTTTTGCCTCCAAGACAGTGCAAAAATAAAGGTTCGGGGAAAAGGCTGATCTCACAGAGAGAACGAGCAGGGGAAGTGAAGAAGAAACCACTAAGAAAATGCAGGGCATGTGGGGAGATGGCGAACCATGACAGCAGGAATTGTGACCGAAGGACAACCGAGGATGAGCAGACAGAATAGGTATGCAGTGACTAAATAGATCGAGCTATTCTTCTTTTTTTAGTCTCATTTTTTGGGTAAAAAATGGCTCACACTTCGTTATTACTACATTCTGGATTCATTTTTTGGGCAAATTTCGACACAATTTTCATCATCGATCATTCAAAAACACGTAAACTACATCCATGAATTTTCAAGACAGTAATAATATTTTATATACCTAATCTGTTAACCAGTCATAAGGGGGAGTCTTCAAGGCACAATGATAATGGTTTCGGTGTCGCTGCAGTTGTTGCAGCTGACTGCTGACATGTTGTAACTGAATGTTTTCTCTCTGAATTATACTTGAAAAATATTATCTTGCTTTTACAGGCCATATTGCTTCTCGGATTCGGAATTGAAGAGGCAGATATGGTAATTACCTTAACTACCAGCTTTACATCGCGTTTTTTTCCCTCGTTTCATTCATTACTTCTATATAAAGTGCGAATTACAAACGCCCTCGAGCATGATAGGATTACCCAGAAGCCTCCTTACCATACTTGCCCTAAAAATGTTTGAAGCCTAAATTTGAAGTATGAGCTTTGCAAAATTGAAAAAATCAGTTAAAAATTGAGAGATTTGCATCTTTGAGGTATTATTGTTAACTTGTTATGGTTTGATAGCATAGTGTTTGAGTTTCTTTTTTGAAGTCTTGCAGGACCATATTACCAGTAGCTGTTTTGGACAAAGAGGGCTGTCACAATTTTGTTCGGAGCGTGGATTGGCGGTCTCGTACTCTCGGATGACTAATTTATTAGAATTATTTAGGGCTGTAATTAATTTTCTTTCGACATTTTAGCAAGGTGTGCAACTTAGCTATCTAATCGACATTTAATAAAACATTGACTTTTTACGTTATCTAAATTTATTACTGCTGCTTGCTTATATTTATTTACTGATTGGTTAAGTTTATTACCTTGTGTATAAACTTCTTCATTATAAATAATGAAAACACACTCGAAGGGTGGGAAGTGTGGGAAGTTTTTGACTCTTTTCGCTGTCAATGGATGTCGAACTTTGATTTTTCCCGGGTTCAACTCCTCAGCCATGACCATCCACGGTGATTGATCACTGCCGTTTCTTGTCGCTATCTTGAGATGGTAGTGATCAGTCACCCTGGATGGTCATAGCTGAGGAGTTGCACTCGGGAAAAATCAAAGTTCGACATCCATTGATAGCGAAAGAGTCAAAAACTTCCCACCCTTCCCACCATTTGAGTGTGTTTTCATTGTTTATGGCTAAGATGTTTATCAACAAGGTAATAAATTTAAGTAAGCAGTAAATAAATATAAGCAAACAAGCAATAAACAATTTAGATAACGTGAAAAGTCAATACAAATGTAAATGTCGATTAGGTAGCTAACTGTGATATTGACTAAATAGCATGCTTTTGGTCACGTTTATTTCATGCACTTAGACAGACATATCATGCACGTGGAACAATTTTTAATGCACGTAGACAGATATTTCATGTAATGGTCCAATTAAAAGGCTTATTATCTTTTTGGGCCTTATTATCTTTTTTTAATTGGGCTCATAGGCCTGTTTGTTTAATTATATAAAGTGTGACTTTATTGGGCTCATAGGCATCCAATAAAGTCATGACTTTATTGGGCTCATAGTTTGACCTGTAGATTGGCCAACTCTAGTGTAGGACCAACTCGATTTTATGTAGTGGTCCAATGTGATAACCCACTTCCTGGTCTTAATGGTTACTAGTGGGCATTCTTAACTTTTTTTATTGGGCTCATAGGCCTGTTTGTTTAATTATTAAAAGTTACGGGTAGTGTGAATACATGACTTTATTTCATGCACGTAGACAGACATATCATGCACGTGGAACAATTTTTAATGCACGTAGACAGATATTTCATGTAATGGTCCAATGTAATAACCCACTTTTTGGTATTTGTTTACTAGTGGGCCTTATTATCTTTTTTTAATTGGGCTCATAGGCTGTTTGTTTAATTATGTAAAGTGTGACTTTATTGGGCTCATAGGCATCCAATAAAGTCATGACTTTATTGGGCTCATAGTTTGACCTGTAGATTGGCCAACTCTAGTGTAGGACCAACTCGATTTTATGTAGTGGTCCAATGTGATAACCCACTTCCTGGTCTTAATGGTTACTAGTGGGCCTTCTTAACTTTTTTTATTGGGCTCATAGGCCTGTTTGTTTAATTATTAAAAGTTACAGGTAGTGTGAATAAATGACTTTATTTCATGCACGTAGACAGACATATCATGCACGTGGAACAATTTTTAATGCACGTAGACAGATATTTGAGCTTTTCTGCTCAAATTCGTTTATCTCATCATTTTCGTTGCCTTGTGACATGTTTTTTTTCCCCCAAAATCTAATAACATTCAGAATTAGTACAGTTATGTACAAAAAATCTAATATGCACTCTCAAGACTTGGTAGTGTATTAAATATTCTAGAATAAAACATTAAATTATGTACGAAGAATCTAATATGCACTCTCAAGACTTGATGGTTTACTTCCTTTGCACCTCACTCGAAAAAAACATTGCAGAAAATGCTTGGCTTAGGGTTTCGAATATTGGATTAAGTCATCTGCCACTCCCTTTGCACATCACTAGACTCAAGTGTTTAGAAAATAACACCTAGTGATAATCCTACAAAAAAAAAGGGGGGGAAATACCGTTACGTAAAATTCACCTGAGACAGAAACTAATGAAAAGAAGAATAAAATTAGGCAAAATTTAAATTAGGCATTCGAAAGATCTTGATTTTTACCTTTCTCTTGTTTAGATCCCATTTGATGAGACGTGCAATCATACTCGTACAATATTCATCCAAATCCTACATATAAATTTCATTTGACAACAAATATTGAAAGGCTTGAAATAAAATATATTGAATAATGTTTACAAAAGTAGGAAGACAAATTTATACCTCATAAAAACGCTTATCAGTCCATGATGCTTGATTAGACAAATTTTCGAGCCACTTCAACATATAACCTCCACAAGCATACCCGTTATCTTGTCGAGGCACATTCACAAACTCCCACTTAAAATCTTTCATCTCCAACAACTTTGAGTAACTTGGAAAGTCCCTTGTGATGATGTCCACAGCAGGCAGGAGCTATACAAAAACAAGAGAGTGAGTGATTGTGATTGTACAAGAAAAGCCATTAAATGAGGCAAATTAAATGGCAGTCTGGGTTCTCAATACAAGACAAATCATACCTGCTCCACTAAAAATTTACGTCTCACATCAGGGCGCCTGGGCAGGTTCGAGTCAAGTATGAAGTTCATCCTTTTCTCGAAGTCAGTAACACAAGCAAACCAATGTTCTTTATCCACACAATAAGGAAAGAAAGCCTGAAATATTACAAAGTCAAGAATGATATAAGTCGGCAGTGAATGGCCTGAATTAAACATTAAGCCTTGAAAAAAAACTGAATGTTTATTTACCCATTTGGCTGTGCTTAGATCACGGGGCAAATAGGAAAGTCGGATGTACTGACTTCGAAACCCGTTTTTACGGACAATTGCCTGAAATTTGAGAACAACTCAACTATCAAACTTCTTTGTAATTTCAAAAACAAAAAAACAAGCAGATGGGTTTGAATAAGGAAGATGAATACACTTATTATTGTTGGAAAATACACAACACTTGGGTTTGCTAGCGTTGTACGAACACCAACAACATCAATAACCATATCCATGAGCCAATTTCCAGGCAGCAAGGTGTGCAACCCGCCTTTGGTTACTTGCAGCCAATCGGTGTCTACAACGACCTCACTGATGATGCACATGTCGTAATTAGAAACCACAGAACAACAAAGAGTGGATAAAAAACAGAAGTTTTAAAAAAGTTGTATGGTCAGTTAGAACATACTGTTTATCTCCTGCATTTTCCCTAATATAGTTGATCAACTGTAAATCTGTGCTTTCAAGTTGTGGCACTGGATTACTGCGAAAAAGGGAAAATAAAAGCCCATTGATTAACGGGGGAAACAGAAAAAGGAAAAACGGAAAACAGTACAATGTTAAAATTTCAAGGCTTACCAAATCTGACTGCCATGATTGTAAGCCTTTGCTGCTGCAATCACATCATCAGATAAAGAGTTGTTTTGGCAAGTTATAATTTCATTGCAAACCTTCACAATGTAACGTTTTACATCAACTTTCTGAAAAATATCAACAACAGAAATCAACATCAGTGTCCACAAAAGCTAATTAATGCATCTGCATCGCTACTAGCATACTACTGCAATGAGACTTAGTTAGAAATACCAGATAGAAACTTACTTCCTTCATGCCCACCTTTGAACCAAAGCGTGCCTTAACACCGTTGTACATCTCCATATGACGCATGAGGTAGATTCCAGTATCACACTCCACTTCTATGTCACAGTGCGGGAGATACAAAGTAGGCGTCAAAAGCCATGCAGACGCCAGTATTGGAATCCTACTTTCAAGCGTAAGCAACAAGTTCACCTGATTACGGAAAAGTAATGTATTGTAAATAATCTCTCACAAAGATTAGACGAAAATAACTCACTTTATTGCCAAAAGATTTGAAGACATACCACAGGTTTAACTTGGCGATGATAGTCAGTTGACTCCGGCATCAAGTGCATCACATCTAGCACGTTCTTGTCAACATAGTAACAGAAAAGAAGTGGCAAGGGAGTAACAATAGGAATCAAAACCTGGACGACAATGAAAACAAACACAACAATGAATTTCTGTTGTGTAATCTGTTGTTTGTCTTCAGTTTAGATCATTTCATCTCAGTTTACACACTGTAATGTAAGAATCTTCAAGGACTTACCAACTTCACGTCTTCAAAGTTGAGATCCAATGCTGCAATCTGTTCAGTACATTAGGTGACCCATATTAGTGAAACAATCATGTAATACTTGGATTCTTATTTAATGCATGTACAATGTTGTTTAATGAATATAGAGTGCTGTTTAATGCATCTATAAGGTTACTTCATGATTTCACAGGTCTGAACAATTACAGAACTTTAAATGAGAAACTTACGTCAGTTGTATCTGTTAGAAATAGACGGCAGGGCGATTTACGATTTCTGTATTTGTTTAGCTCATTCAAATGATCACACCATATAGAAATGACATCTGGATGAACTTGACCACCAAGAAGCAAACTCTTCATACGACTTCGTGTGAGAGTCTTGCCCGCATGGCAATACAAAACCTCCCTATACAGATATGAAAGCATGAAACGTTAGTGTCAAGCGCTTAAGATATAATACATATATGCTGAATCAGATTAAAAAATATAAGACTGATACGTACTCTTCAACTAAATCATTGGAGAATGCATAGTCTCCCACCAGTTTTTCCAACTGAGTCAACCCACGAACCATGTCCACATTCCTGATAAAGAAAGGCGACCGGTAAACATCAGCAACCTCAACAGACCTCTTAGGTTGCACCCGCTTAGCTTGCACAGTCTTAGCAGCCATCTGCCGAGTCTTCATTGTATACTCTGTGGGGGCAGTTGGGGGCTCTTCTACTGGTGAATCCAATGCATCTTGAGAGGATATAACAACAGGAGATGGTTGTTGAGGGGATAGTTGAGACGAAATCAGAATTGGCGATATTGGGTCTGATGTGCTTGCATGAAGAACAGGTGGCGTAGTTGATGTGCTTGCATGGGGAACAGTTAAATGCATGTCCTGCATCCTCGACTCAAGGAACTCTTGAGAGGTATAAAATGCATCATCACCACTAAAAAGGCTGAAAGATGGTCCTTCGAGAAGCGCTTTTTCCTTTGCCTTTTTTTCCTTCAAATCTTCATGGTGCGATTCAAAAACTTTGCCGACGTGGTCATATGCATCATTTAGGAGTCCTTCTAATTCAGCCATTACAGACGGATCGGCTAAAAATTCATCATCTACAGAACGCCCATTGAACTCCCCTTCATCCTTATTCAGCAGCTCCTCCACTGCCCCCTCATCCTTCTTCAGCTCCTCCTCTTCCCCCTTATCCTTCTCCAGCTCCTCCCCCACTTCCCCCACCTCCTTTCTCTTCTTTATTTCATTGTCATTGTCATCATCCACCACCTGATCACCTGATCCAGCAGCATCAGTACCAACCTTATCACCTTCCCTTTCACCTTCTTCTCTACTTTGCTGTGAAAGGGAGAAGCCTTCAAACAAGGACTCTGCCAAATTTGACATTTGGGCGACAACTGGGAAACCAGAAACCTTACACTCAGCTTTTTTAACTGCTTTGGTGAACTCACCATAAGCATCTGCAAGTCGAATAGCTGTCTCCGCCAAATACTTGATGGATTCTTTCTTTTCATCAAGCAGTTCAGCTTCAACTTCTGTTTCAGCTTGAGGTTGAGGCTCGTCTTGAGGTTCATTTTCAGGTTGAGGTTGAGGCTCGTGTTGAGCCTCAAGTCTAGGTCCAGCATATACAAATGATGGTTCAACAGACCCCTTACCAAAGCCGCCCCCCTTGTGCTTCTCCAACTTCACCCTTTCTCGGATCTTCTCATCCGTCCAATTTGCCCACAATGGAAATGATCTCGCCACTGTTCTCGTCATGAAAACGACTCGATCCAAGTAGATCATTTGGAAAATCAGAATTGGCCCCTTAAAATAAGCCTTAGGGGAGGTAGCACTAGCCGCCTTCCAGGACATTACATTGTCAATCATATTTGACCGTGCAAATTTGCACCAATTCATGGAAGGGACATCAGCAAGATTTGAGATGCAGCCTAAGATTCGAGGGCTCGGATGATCACCTACTACCCCCATCAACAGGACGTTGACGATATAGATGAGGAAATTCCTCTTGAAATCGTCTCCGCCATCACGTTGCCCCATCATCTTTTCCAGGAGCTCTTTTTTCGTAATATCGGCTGTTGGGAATTGATCTCTATAATGCTTCACAGCCTCTGTGTACTCTTTGTCTTTAGAAAACATCCCGGCTGGAACAACATCAATACCTCCCATAGGAAGTCCCGTTGCAACATGGACATCCTCATCTGATATCACCAACTTGTGGTCCATCAATGAACAGTCGAAAGGGTTAAAGTTTTCGACAATCCATCTGGCCAAATGGCCATTGATGGATTCGGACTGAAGTTGCAAAAGCCCTCCGAACCCCATACTTTTTATGGCTTCAATTTGCTGTTCAGAGGGGTCCATCTTGAACAGACTAGTGATCAATGAAGGACTCATACGGGTCAGCAGAGGCTTGTACAGATCAGACCTAACCCGCGTTTTGGCAGGAACATAACTGCTGTCGGGAGCCTTCCTCTTGTTCTTGGTAGGTTGACATGGGTGGATTGGGTCTGCTCCTGCTGCTGTTTTACCGCTTCTCATTTGTTTGGCAGCAACATTACTGCTGCTGTCAGGAGCCTTTCGCTTGTTCTTGCTAGGCTGAGGATTTGATATTTGGTCTGCTACTGCAACTGCTGTACTGCTTGTGCAGGGAGGATTATCTGCATAAGAGATAAGTACAAAATTACTAATGTGATCAAAATTCCATGCACATATGAGTAGCAACCAACAAAAAAAACTGATGAAAAAAGCAGTAAGCATTAGCTTAGTATTAAACCCCATTTTCAGTTATCACGGCCTAATCTCGCTAAATGCAGTCGGGGTAAAAAGCAATCATACTAAACCCCAAAACTTTTATAACATTAACCCTTTCACCAATCCCTAATTCTTCAACAATTCAATGAACCCTCCTCCCCATTTCCAACGCACCCGTCTCAGCACAAGCCTTCAAAGCTACTACAAAACTAATTGGATCAGAAGAAGTAGAGTTGGGTACTGCACATGAATTGTTTTTTATGCAACTACGAAGCTACTTCATGCATTAGTAAAGGTAAATGCTCACCATTGGTGTCAGTAGAAGGCAGATTTGATGTCATTTCCTTGGTTACTGCTTCTTGGATACGTGGACTTATTCGACGAGGTCTTTGTTCTGGTGTAACACCCTTGGCAGAAGTACCTGTGAAAGTAAATAGTATCCGGGAGGCAGCTTGTTTAATGCATATATAGTGTTAATTGAACATGTCAACATGAAACAATGGAAACTAAATGTTTGATAAAATATGGAAAGGCAACATAGAAAAAAGGTGAAGAAGCTACACAGAGTTTCATACTAAACGTACTTTGATCAACGGCATCATTTATGGTTGGATTTCTTGGTTTTGTTGGGAAATAATCTTTCACCGATCTACCTCCTCGTATTGGTAATTTTTTGACTGGTGATTTTTTCTTCATTGCAACAGTTTTTCGCGTCATATCTGTAAATGCGTTGAGTGATTTTAACACGGCTACAAGTATTAATTTCAGCAAATGCAGAATTTGGCGCATTAAAACCTAAGCCGAATTTATGCTAAGGGAACCTTAATTGATGCACATTGGACCCTATTTGACGCACACTCAACCTTACTCCATGCATGTTCACAGGACGGATAACGTAAATAAGTACTTGAACAATATAAATTATGAGTTTTGCAATCAGAACAAAAATGCAGAACTAACAAAACTGTAAGCAACATATAAACTATGAATTTCAATGCAAATGAGTTCAATGCATAGTCTTCACTGAGCATCAAAACATTCATCCAGACAGAACCTTATTCCATGCGCACAGAACCTTATTTGATGCAGGCTCAACCTTATTTGATGCTCGCTGAACCTTATTCCATGCATGTTCACAGCACGGATAACCTAAACCCTAAGCCTAATTAACTAAAAATAACTGACTAAATAAGTTCAAGTCATAGTTTTGACTCTTGAACCTAAAACCTAAGCCTAATTAACTAAAAATAACTGAGTAAATAAGTTCAATTCATAGTTTTGACTCTTCAACCTAAAACCTAAGCCTAATCTGATGTTACTGCGACACAATCTGATGATCATGATCATGCTAACACATATAACTGAGCAAGAATTGAAACATGTACAAATTTGAATGAAAATTAATTTAATGCGACACAATCTGATGATAATGCTAACACATATCAGAAAAAAAAACCTAAAACTATAACTAACATCCGAAATCATCATCAAATTAGGGTTACAGCGAATTAGGGACAAACTATCACCGATAAAATACATATAACAATGAGTGAAATACATATAAGAAAACAAATAGAGTGAAATCGAAAGTAAATAAAGAAAGAGATTACCTTAATTTGTCACGAAAATGCTGAGGGAGATGATGGCGAAGTAGAGGGAGAAAAGAAGATCAGTGAGAAAGCGAAAAGTTAATTTGTCACGAAAATGCTGAGGGAGATGATGGCGAAGTAGAGGGAGAAAAGAAGATCAGTGAGAAAGCGAAAAGGCGGAAATGAAAGAGAATGTAGGATTTGCAAATGGCGTTCACACTTCAGCGCGTAAAAGTGTAAAACCAATTTCCTTTTTTTTTTAAATAAAAAAGAAAGAAAAGCCACTGTGAATCGAACCCAAGATGTCCAGGTTTGAAAGACGAAATTCAAACCAACTGAGATACAAGCTTACTAATGCTACATAAAGAAAAGAATAAATAAGAATGTTTAGTTATTGTATAGTTTTTTTTAGGTGCGGTAATTGTTTTTGGTTTTTCCCGACCTGTGAAAATTGAGGGTTATTTTTGTTGTTTTTCAATATAATTTAGGTTTTTATGCTAACGGGACGGGAAAGGGTTTAGGGTTGGATTAGGAGGATCCGCTACCGCGGATCCCCCTAATCCAACCCTAAACCCTTCCCTTGCTTCAAATACGAACGACAATAAAACAAAAAGACACCCTAGATGGGGACGGGTGAACCCTTTTTGGGGGGACGGGTCTAAAACATGGGGCCGGGTATTCCTAAAACGGGACGGGAAAGGGTTTAGGGTTGGATTAGGACGATCCGCTACCGCGGATCCCCCTAATCCAACCCTAAACCCTTCCCTTGTTGACGGGACGGGAATGGTTTAGGGTTGGATTAGGAGGATCCGCTACCGCGGATCCCCCTAATCCAACCCTAAACCCTTCCCTTGCTTCAAATACGAACGACAATAAAACAAAAAGACACCCTAGATGGGGACGGGTGAACCCTTTTTGGGGGGACGGGTGAAAAACATGGGGCCGGGTATTCCTAAAACGGGACGGGAAAGGGTTTAGGGTTGGATTAGGAGGATCCGCTGCCGCGGATCCCCCTAATCCAACCCTAAACCCTTCCCTTGTTGACGGGACGGGAATGGTTTAGGGTTGGATTAGGAGGATCCGCTACCGCGGATCCCCCTAATCCAACCCTAAACCCTTCCCTTGCTTCAAATACGAACGACAATAAAACAAAAAGACACCCTAGATGGGGACGGGTGAACCCTTTTTGGGGGGACGGGTCTAAAACATGGGGCCGGGTATTCCTAAAACGGGACGGGAAAGGGTTTAGGGTTGGATTAGGACGATCCGCTACCGCGGATCCCCCTAATCCAACCCTAAACCCTTCCCTTGTTGACGGGACGGGAATGGTTTAGGGTTGGATTAGGAGGATCCGCTACCGCGGATCCCCCTAATCCAACCCTAAACCCTTCCCTTGCTTCAAATACGAACGACAATAAAACAAAAAGACACCCTAGATGGGGACGGGTGAACCCTTTTTGGGGGGACGGGTGAAAAACATGGGGCCGGGTATTCCTAAAACGGGACGGGAAAGGGTTTAGGGTTGGATTAGGAGGATCCGCTACCGCGGATCCCCCTAATCCAACCCTAAACCCTTCCCTTGTTGACGGGACGGGAATGGTTTAGGGTTGGATTAGGAGGATCCGCTACCGCGGATCCCCCTAATCCAACCCTAAACCCTTCCCTTGCTTCAAATACGAACGACAATAAAACAAAAAGACACCCTAGATGGGGACGGGTGAACCCTTTTTGGGGGGACGGGTCTAAAACATGGGGCCGGGTATTCCTAAAACGGGACGGGAAAGGGTTTAGGGTTGGATTAGGACGATCCGCTACCGCGGATCCCCCTAATCCAACCCTAAACCCTTCCCTTGTTGACGGGACGGGAATGGTTTAGGGTTGGATTAGGAGGATCCGCTACCGCGGATCCCCCTAATCCAACCCTAAACCCTTCCCTTGCTTCAAATACGAACGACAATAAAACAAAAAGACACCCTAGATGGGGACGGGTGAACCCTTTTTGGGGGGACGGGTGAAAAACATGGGGCCGGGTATTCCTAAAACGGGACGGGAAAGGGTTTAGGGTTGGATTAGGACGATCCGCTACCGCGGATCCCCCTAATCCAACCCTAAACCCTTCCCTTGTTGACGGGACAGGAATGGTTTAGGGTTGGATTAGGAGGATCCGCTACCGCGGATCCCCCTAATCCAACCCTAAACCCTTCCCTTGCTTCAAATACGAACGACAATAAAACAAAAAGACACCCTAGATGGGGACGGGTGAACCCTTTTTGGGGGGACGGGTGAAAAACATGGGGCCGGGTATTCCTAAAACGGGACGGGAAAGGGTTTAGGGTTGGATTAGGAGGATCCGCTACCGCGGATCCCCCTAATCCAACCCTAAACCCTTCCCTTGCTTCAAATACGAACGACAATAAAACAAAAAGACACCCTAGATGGGGACGGGTGAACCCTTTTTGGGGGGACGGGTGAAAAACATGGGGCCGGGTATTCCTAAAACGGGACGGGAAAGGGTTTAGGGTTGGATTAGGACGATCCGCTACCGCGGATCCCCCTAATCCAACCCTAAACCCTTCCCTTGTTGACGGGACGGCAATGGTTTAGGGTTGGATTAGGAGGATCCGCTACCGCGGATCCCCCTAATCCAACCCTAAACCCTTCCCTTGCTTCAAATACGAACGACAATAAAACAAAAAGACACCCTAGATGGGGACGGGTGAACCCTTTTTGGGGGGACGGGTGAAAAACATGGGGCCGGGTATTCCTAAAACGGGACGGGAAAGGGTTTAGGGTTGGATTAGGACGATCCGCTACCGCGGATCCCCCTAATCCAACCCTAAACCCTTCCCTTGTTGACGGGACGGGAATGGTTTAGGGTTGGATTAGGAGGATCCGCTACCGCGGATCCCCCTAATCCAACCCTAAACCCTTCCCTTGCTTCAAATACGAACGACAATAAAACAAAAAGACATCCTAGATGGGGACGGGTGAACCCTTTTTGGGGGGACGGGTGAAAAACATGGGGCCGGGTATTCCTAAAACGGGACGGGAAAGGGTTTAGGGTTGGATTAGGAGGATCCGCTACCGCGGATCCCCCTAATCCAACCCTAAACCCTTCCCTTGTTGACGGGACGGGAATGGTTTAGGGTTGGATTAGGAGGATCCGCTACCGCGGATCCCCCTAATCCAACCCTAAACCCTTCCCTTGCTTCAAATACGAACGACAATAAAACAAAAAGACACCCTAGATGGGGACGGGTGAACCCTTTTTGGGGGGACGGGTGAAAAACATGGGGCCGGGTATTCCTAAAACGGGACGGGAAAGGGTTTAGGGTTGGATTAGGAGGATCCGCTACCGCGGATCCCCCTAATCCAACCCTAAACCCTTCCCTTGTTGACGGGACGGGAATGGTTTAGGGTTGGATTAGGAGGATCCGCTACCGCGGATCCCCCTAATCCAACCCTAAACCCTTCCCTTGCTTCAAATACGAACGACAATAAAACAAAAAGACACCCTAGATGGGGACGGGTGAACCCTTTTTGGGGGGACGGGTGAAAAACATGGGGCCGGGTATTCCTAAAACGGGACGGGAAAGGGTTTAGGGTTGGATTAGGAGGATCCGCTACCGCGGATCCCCCTAATCCAACCCTAAACCCTTCCCTTGTTGACGGGACGGGAATGGTTTAGGGTTGGATTAGGAGGATCCGCTACCGCGGATCCCCCTAATCCAACCCTAAACCCTTCCCTTGCTTCAAATACGAACGACAATAAAACAAAAAGACACCCTAGATGGGGACGGGTGAACCCTTTTTGGGGGGACGGGTCTAAAACATGGGGCCGGGTATTCCTAAAACGGGACGGGAAAGGGTTTAGGGTTGGATTAGGACGATCCGCTACCGCGGATCCCCCTAATCCAACCCTAAACCCTTCCCTTGTTGACGTCCCCCTAATCCAACCCTAAACCCTTCCCTTGCTTCAAATACGAACGACAATAAAACAAAAAGACACCCTAGATGGGGACGGGTGAACCCTTTTTGGGGGGACGGGTGAAAAACATGGGGCCGGGTATTCCTAAAACGGGACGGGAAAGGGTTTAGGGTTGGATTAGGAGGATCCGCTACCGCGGATCCCCCTAATCCAACCCTAAACCCTTCCCTTGCTTCAAATACGAACGACAATAAAACAAAAAGACACCCTAGATGGGGACGGGTGAACCCTTTTTGGGGGGACGGGTCTAAAACATGGGGCCGGGTATTCCTAAAACGGGACGGGAAAGGGTTTAGGGTTGGATTAGGACGATCCGCTACCGCGGATCCCCCTAATCCAACCCTAAACCCTTCCCTTGTTGACGGGACGGGAATGGTTTAGGGTTGGATTAGGAGGATCCGCTACCGCGGATCCCCCTAATCCAACCCTAAACCCTTCCCTTGCTTCAAATACGAACGACAATAAAACAAAAAGACACCCTAGATGGGGACGGGTGAACCCTTTTTGGGGGGACGGGTCTAAAACATGGGGCCGGGTATTCCTAAAACGGGACGGGAAAGGGTTTAGGGTTGGATTAGGACGATCCGCTACCGCGGATCCCCCTAATCCAACCCTAAACCCTTCCCTTGTTGACGGGACGGGAATGGTTTAGGGTTGGATTAGGAGGATCCGCTACCGCGGATCCCCCTAATCCAACCCTAAACCCTTCCCTTGCTTCAAATACGAACGACAATAAAACAAAAAGACACCCTAGATGGTTTTATCCTTTGTGTACATCTATGGTTTTATTTACCTATGAAAGTGAATAGTATTCGGGAGGCAGCTTGTTTAATGCATATGTAGTGTTATTTCATGCACGCAGACATGTTTTTGATGCAAGCAGAAGGACACTACAATGAAGTGACCGCTTTTTCACCTATTAAACATGTACGTTAACAATTGAACATCTGAACACAAAACAAAGTTCTAAGGGTTTAAACACAAACGTCCAAATTGGCAAAGAAAGGCAAAGGAAACAACTAGATTCAATAGTGATGTACATGTTCGTTTACATCACATCAAATTTATAGTTTACATCAATACTCCAACTCAGCGAAGTTAGGAGGAAAATATAGTTTTAACCGATATAACGCAATATTTGCTAAGTTATCTAGCATAGCATATCTAGCTGGGTCTTTTCGCAAAGACTGTATGAACTCCTTAACTTGTGTCATTTCATCAGGTTTGAGCTCACGAAGGTGTTCTTGTTGGAACGGATTCTGTAGTTGACGGTAATGTACGAGAGTCTCAGCTTCATCCATTGTACGCTCGAAACACGTGCACCTTTTGTATATGATTCTGCCACCCCTACGAATAATACGGACACCGTTGATGTCGTTTTGGCGCAGGAAAAGACTATATGCCGATTTAAGGAGTGGCGCACGTGGATGGAAAAGAAAATACTGACACCATCTTTTGCAAACCATGACCATCTTTGATTTGTCGCGATTACTAAGTAGCTCAAATATCTTAGTAACTAAGTCTTCATCATTGAAAACACAGTCTTTTGGTCCTTGGTTACGGTAGCTAGTGAACTCGACGTTCGCTAATGGCTGTAACGGGAAACTGATATTCTGTTTGTTGGAATTAATGAAATCCTCGTAATCTGCTGCGACATCATTGACTACCCACCCCTTGCACCAATCGGCGATGATCATTCTGTTTTCGGGCATTAACCTGAAAAAATAAATCAAACAGAAGAGTTTTGCAATCAGAACAATATAAATTATGAGTTTTGCAATCAAAACAAAAATGCAGAACTAACAAAACTGTAAGCAACATATAAACTATGAATTTCAATGCAAATGAGTTCAATGCATAGTCTTCACTGAGCATCAAAACATTCGTGCAGACAGAACCTTAATCCATGCGCACAGAACCTTATTTGATGCAGGCTCAACCTTATTTGATGCTCGCTGAACCTTATTCCATGCATGTTCACAGCACGGATAACCTAAACCCTAAGCCTAATTAACTAAAAATAACTGACTAAATAAGTTCAATTCATAGTTTTGACTCTTGAACCTAAAACCTAAGCCTAATCTGATGTTACTGCGACACAATCTGATGATCATGATCATGCTAACACATATAACTGAGCAAGAATTGAAACATGTACAAAAGGTCAGCAACCATAGCAAACAATACGGTATAAACAGCGAAGAGTAGCAAGACAGTGAACTTATCAAACCACATGAACGTCGAGTAGTTTGCCTAGTTACTTACTCCCGTCTTTTTCATTGAATACTTCAACAGTTCAACTCAAACAATACTTGCACCGGAGGTAAATAAAAGATCGAAGAGCGTAAGTGGAAAAAGCACAATGAAAATACAGATTGTCACCTCTATCTGTGACACACAAGAAGTCGCGACACAATGTTTAGCCAGGGCTTGACTATCGACAGATTTGAAAACAATTGCAAACTTTAGCACTGATGGAAATACAGATTTCCTAACTTGGGTTTTATATCCCTAATTTACTACCTGTATCCTGAAATACAAAATAGCGGCAATGTAGAACAAAAACAAAAACAGTATCCAGTATCTGAAGCAAATTCACCAACAGAGGTCAGCAACCATAGCAAACAATACGGTATAAACAGCGAAGAGTAGCAAGACAGTGAACTTATCAAACCACATGAACGTCGAGTAGTTTGGCTAGTTACTTACTCCCGTCTTTTTCATTGAATACTTCAATAGTTCAACTTAAACAATACTTGCACTGACTCGAGTAAATACTACCAGATAAATCAGAAACAATTTATAGAAAATCAAAGCCTGAAGACAAGTTTTATGATGATTATTTCAAATTTCATATTGAATCTTACATTTCACGTACTAAGAATCAAATGGCATTATAAAGCAGCGGAGAAAACATAAATTATAACAAATATAAAAATACAACCCTAATCAAACAAATTTATATGATTAAATTCATAAAATTTGGGAATTAATGAGAAATTGGGGAAATTGATAAATTACCTACACAAGGAAAATCGTAGTTGAAATCAGCAACCAATTAGGGGAAAATATGGAGTATAATCGCCAGTACTTGAATCCGTAGAAATGCTCGGTGAAAGGAGCGAAAATGGAGTTCGCGAATTGAATTGAAGAAGATGAACGTTTTCAACGGTTATGGAAGACAGAGGAAAACAAAGTGAAAGTAAAGAATTGGGGGGGTCTGATAGTTTGGTTGGATTTCGCGACAAAATCCAGAACGTCCAATTTGAGTTTGATCTAATGGTTATTAGGAGGTTCTCATGGTTCTCATTATCTCCCTAGTTCTCATTCGATCCCGAATCTATATATATATATATATATATATATATATATATATATATATATAAATGAGATCATGTGAGTATATACTATCTTTTTGAGTACTGAGTATTATACTACAAAGTCTACAATATCACAACTTACTCAATACAATATCACAAGAAACAATATCACGCACTATACAAAATAATATCACGCAATTTTTTGCAGAAAATGTTTCCGAAAAATTTTTTTTCAAATTTTTTTTTTCGGAATTTTTTCTTTTTCAAGTTTTTTTCGTAATTTTTTAATTTTTGTTTTTTTGTGATATTGTTTTGAAGAACCCGTGATATTGTATTGTGTAACTTGTGATATTGTAATGAAAAAAAATTAGACAAAAAAATTCGAGAAAAAAAAAATTTCGAAAACAAATATTTCTAGAAAGAAATTGGATTATGTGAGTATACATTATCTTTTTGAGAATTGAGTATTACACTACAAAGTCTACAATATCACAACTTCCTCAATAAAATATCACGCACTATACAAAACAATATCACGGAATTTTTTCCAGATTTTTTTTTATCTTTTTCGGGATTTTTTTAAAATTTTTTTTTTTTTTGAATTTTTTTTGGTTATTTTTTTATTTTTTTTTGATATTGTTTTGAAGAACCTGTGATATTTTATTGCGTAACTTGTGATATTTTAATGAAAAAAAATTTCGAAGAAAAAAAATTGAGAAAAAAAATTTCGAGAAAAAAAATTTCAAAAAAAAAAAAATTCGAGAAAAGATTTTAGCGTATAAAAAAACTAATATGAAAAAAACGTGATATTTTTTAGTATAACGTGTGATATAGTTTAGCGTATAAAAATCCGATATTGTAAAGAAAAAAAATGTCGTACGAAAAAAAATTTGATACTAAAATATTTATATAATTAATGAATATTTATATAAGAAATGATTAATTGATAAGAATACTCTGAAATATGGGTGTCCTGCTCAAAATATTCTAAACTCTATTTTAACTACCAATATAACCAACTTATGTTCTCATTCGCTTTTATTATAATATATGACCTGCGAACTGCTAAATAAGTGAAGAAATTTTTAACCCTTCTTTAACCCATCTTTTTCTTTCTACTTCTCTGTTAATTTATTCACCTAATCATACCATTAAAACACGCTACAATAAGTTAACAAAACAACAAATTCTATTCAAAGCAAATGAGGGCATTAGTTGATTATATTGATAGTTAAAATAAAGTTTAGAGTATTTTGAACAGTTCACTCATAGTTTAGAGTATTTCTATCCATTAATCCTATAAGAAACGTGATATTGTTGTGACTTTTGCACTTTATATAATTAATGGTTATTTAGATGACGGAAGTAGTATTATACAAGAAAAGTAGAGTAGCTGAGTTGGTAAGAGCTTGTGTCTATTCACCAGAAGATCGGGGGTTCGCGCCCTCTTTCTAACCGTTTTTTTGTTTTGAGCGTTATATTGTGTCCATGAGTCTAACAATGATATCACAAGTTATAGAAAAAGTATCACGTTTTATCAAAATCAAATTTTTTTCCTTTTTTTGTTTTTTGTTCTTCAATATTACTTTTTTTTCCTTTTTTTGTCTTTTCTTTTAAACTGACATTTTCTTTATTAAAAAAATTCTCTTTTTCAGTATGCACTTTTTTTAAAACAAACACGTTTTTTTTTTTTTTTTTAATAAAAGGCGTTTTTTCTCGAAGTTTTTTTTTTCTCGAATTTTTGTTTTCATTACAATATCACAAGTTACTCAATACAATACCACCGATTCTTCAAAATAATATCACAAAAAAAATTCGAGAAAAAAAAATTGAGAAAAAAATCTGAAAACAATATTTCCGGGAAAAAAATTTCGTGATATTGTTTAATATAGTGCGTGATATTGTATTAACAAAAGGCGTTTTTTCTCGAAATTTTTTATTTATTTTTTTTTTTGTTACAATATCACAAGTTACTCAATACAATATCACAGGTTCTTCAAAATAATATCACCAAAAAAAAATCTGAAAAAAAATATTTGAGTCCATCAGTCTAACAGTGATATATAGTTGGGATCACATGAGTCCACCCTAAATATTTGAGTCCATGAGTCTAACAATGATATCATAAGTTATATAAAAAAGTATCACGTTTTTCAATATCAAATTTTTTCCTTTTTTTGTTTTTTTCTTTTTCAATACTACTTTTTTTTTGGGTTTTTTTTGCCTTTTCATGACATTTTGTTTATTAAAAAATTCCCTTTTTCAGTATGAACTTTATTAAAAACAAACACGTTTTTTTTTAATATAGTGCGTGATATTTCCGGAAAAAAAGTTCATGAAAAAATTTCGTGATATTGTTTAATATAGTGCGTGATATTGTTTAACAAAAGGCGTTTTTTCTCAAAATAAATTTTCGATTTTTTTTCATTACAATATCACAAGTTATTCCATACAATATTACCGGTTCTTCAAAATAATATTATAAAAACAAAATTCGAGAAAAAAAATATTTCGGAAAAAAAATTCGAGAGAAAAAATCGAAAACAAATATTTGGAAAATAAATTCTTGAAAAAATTTCGTGATATTGTTTAATATAATGCGTGATATTGTTTAACAAAAGGCGTTTTTTCTCGAAATTTTTTTCCGATTTTTTTTCATTACAATATCACAAGTTACTCAATACAATATCACCGTTTCTTCAAAATAATATCACAAAAAAAAATCTGAAAAAAAAATCGAGAAAAAAAAATCGAGAAAAATATTTCGAAAAAATTTTTTTCGAGAAATTTTTTTGTGATATTGTTTTATATAGTGCGTCATATTGTTTCCTGTGATATTGTATGGAAAAGGTTGTGATATTGTAGACTCTGTAGTGTAAACAAAACGTGATATTTTTTAATACAACTTCTGATACTCTAAATGGACTCATGGACTCAAATATTTAGGTGAACGATCACTCAGTGAGAACGGATACCAGCCATAGGATTATAGAAATTAAAGGCTCTAATTTCAATAGAAAAAATAACCCAAACCAATCGTGTCTCTTGTATTCACTCGGCACACCCATCTGTCATTTCCATCCTCAACCAGCCATTTTTCGTCGTCGTCGTCGCTGCCGCAATCACCAACTACGTTAGAGAACTACCGGAGAACGTCCACGACACCAGCGTAACTATGGCGGCACCATTTAACATCACCAACCCCAACAATCCAGCATTTCATGTTTCGTGAACGTCATATCTCAATTCTCCTTCCTCCGATTTCGAGTACCACATCCTCCTCCTCTGTCGTCCCTCTGAGGTTGAGCTGACTATGGTTGGCTCGAATTGTGATAACTAATTGTTAACTAATTGATTCTTTTAGGCTAAACTACAACTATTTCTTCAATATGGTTATTGTTACTAATAGATGAAACTTCAACATTATCATCATCAACCGTACGTACTTCGTACTGCTTCAAGAGAATCCCTATTCGATCATCGTCAACAAGAACACAGGTGACGTAATAGTCATCGATATTACTCGAGCTAAATTCCGTCAATTTCCGCTCGATTGTCACTGTGGTATCCACCGACGAGTATTGCGCCTCCGACAACGAGAGGACGCCTTTTTTCAGTTTTTGTTCGACTCATCCTTCGTTGCTAGCGAGAATGGTGGGGCATGAATCGACGCATGTCCTCTCAAATATGGATTCTTGCTGCTTGTTGTTTTTGTACGGAACGATGTCATTGTTGAGTAAAACTACTGATTGGAGCATCGTATGAGATTGTGGTAGTTGATTGAGATACAATTAATGATTGAATATGATAATGAATAATGAATGTTGATCTATACTTGACGATTTGGTGGTGAAAATATTTTAGGTTGGCATAAATTTCGACCCATTTGTAATGGGTTTTTTTAATTGTATTCATTAAATGCTACGCATTCTACATGTATTTGATTTTTCTTTGTTGAAAATTGAGATTAACTAGTTTTAGCCCCGTGCATGCACGGGGTCGTTTTAATAATATTGTTATTTTAAATAGTTTTATTAATAATCCGAATATATTTTTGATGATGAAATTTTAGGCTATATGCTATAATTGATTAAGATTTTTGTAATATCATTGACATTGTAAGTTTTTTTTTAACGTTATAGTTATTTTAATTTATTCTTATTGCTATTTTAATTTAGTACTGTCATGAAAGTTGTACTTGAAATTTCGATCATGTGTTTATCGTTTTCTGTATTTTGTTACATTCTTCTATCAATTACTGTAATTTTGGTTAGTATTTATTATAATTATGTACTTCATCCATTCATATCCAAACTACACCTATCCCATTTTAATCCATTCATATCCAAACTACACCTTTCCTAATAAAGCTACAAAAATTACTAAAATATCCTTATGAAAATCAATTATTTACCCAAAATGTCATCAAATGGCCCACTATTACTCCACAACAAACAATAAAAAAAGCAACCTACACACTTCACATTGTACTTTCAATTATATTTTAATAAACTCTTAAAATTTGTGCATAAAGTATAAATACACTATGGATTTGAACAGAAGAAGTATGATTTATTATAATATTGATTGTTAGTCATAACTCATTATTTAATAACTATGTATAAATCGACATCGACAATATATTTTAATATATAATATATAAGTTAGACGTTATAAATATAATCGTTTACGTATAAATTATTGTTTACGAAATAAATCAGAATTAAGACGTAATAATAACACAACTAATGAAATGCAAACATTTATTCGATAATTAATTCAGTAAAGAACAATATGGGTCCCACCATAATTGAATTAAAAAAAAAAGATAAAATGATGGATTAATGAGGTGGCTTTATCAGAATTTATTAAATGTTTCTGTATTAATATACTCCCTCCATTTAAATCCATTCGATACATTTGCTTTTTGTACACTATTCACAAGTTAAGCTTCAATTTCAATTTTCTCTCAATACGTAAGGAAAAACATATTCATGTGGGATCTTGTTTAATTCGTCTTTACGAGTACATTGAAAATATATAATTTTTATAATTTTTAAAAATACGTAGCTAAAGATATTAAGCACGTAAAACGTGCGTTAGCAAACGTGAAAAAGCAAATGTATCAAATGGATAAAAATGAAGGGAGTAGATAAGATGGTTCATAATATTTCTGAATGTACGATAACTCATCATATATTATGCGGGACCCACCTGAGTGAATTAAAAAAAAAAAGCTGAGTTGATGACGTGGCTCAACCAAAGCTTGAGAAATGATTCAGGAATTATATAGATAAGATGTTATCTTAACCGTCCAAATTTAACTGTCCCTATTATCCCTTTTAAGAAAACGAAAATTGTGTCAACTGATTTTTGTTGTAGTTATATTAAAAATATTATTAGATACATAAATTATTAAATCCGTTAAATTAATTGTACGTGGTAAAAAACCAACCTAGGAAAGAAAAAATTGTATCAACATCGTTATCCAAATGTATATGAAATTCGCGTATAAAACATACCTAATAAGTATCACAAATTATATCTCAAAATAGATAAAAAAAGTGTATCTAGTATATATATTAATATATCTAGTTGTCGTAAATTTGATGTACCTAATAATTAATTTTGTGTATTTATGTTAGATACATTAAAACAATTGTTAGATACATAAAAAAGTAGCATAGATGCATTGAAATAAATAGGGAGATCAACTAAGGTAAGGGTATTTATATTATTATAAGCGTTTTGAATATTGTATTTTTTTCTCTTTTAAGATCTCTATAGTTAGAATTGTCTTATATGAAAAAAACGTACCTGAAAAGGGAAAAAATATCAATATTGTTATAATAATTTATCTGGAATTTATGTAAACGACTCAACAGTGTTTATAATAGTCTAAATTGTATTTGCGATTTTGCAAAAAAATGTATCCCACTTATATTTCAATGTATTGTTATAATGATAAACGTCAAATTCATTATTTTTACCAAATCTCTTATACTTCCTCCATTCAAATCCAATCTACACTTATTCCATTTTAATCCATTCATATCCAAACTACCACTTTCCTATTAAAGCCTAAAAAATTACTAAAGTGTCCTTATGAATATCAATTATTTACACAAAATGTTATCGAATGACCCACCATTAATCAACTATCACCCATTTAAATTAATAAAAAAACACCTTACACACATCCAATTGTACTTTTAATGATTTTTTAACCTATTTCTTAATATTTGTGCAAAAAGCAAAACTACATTTTGGATTTGAATGGAGGAAGTATGTATTAGACGATCATAAGTACGCTTTTTAATTGAATTCTAGGTACAAGTTTTTGGAGTTACAAATACATTTTTTCCTATCCTAGATGTATTTTTTACGCTTATGATTAATGTATCTGATAGATAATTAATGTATCTAATAATATTTTTAATGTATCTAATAATATTTTTAATGTATCTAGAAACAAATATACCCCTAATTACGTAATTGGCGTTTACTGATGAATACAATTTCTTAACTAGAGAAACTCGATTAAAAAAATGAATTTTTGAGTACAGTAGCAACTCATTAAGTATTAGAGTGACTGCATTTAATAATTGGCTTACCAACTAGCCATTTACTTGGTACTCTAAACGTCCGCACAATTTAATTAACATCAAATTTAATCTCATATACCATCTCTACTTTAAACACGGGACAAAAAAACGCCAAATAAGAATGTCATTTGTAAAAGTCGAACAATTGATGTGCAAGGGAGAATAAAAACAAAACACATGACCAAAAAATTACTCAATTAAGAGGGGCTAGCAGAACTCGAACATCGACATCAGTAAGAGACTAATTGAGCTAAGTATTAACAAAGTTTAGGCTAATCGACGGTCGTTGTCGTTAATACATCAACGGCTTCAACAGTGGCTAACGGTATACAAGGACGTGCGAGAGGATAAGAATGAGGATGTTGGTGGTCGGAAAGACACATCAAAGAGGGTCAGCGCGGTGGTTATGGTGGTGGGTACGACGACAGCTCGGTGGTGGATTGAGGTTATCCAAGGTGCCTCGTGATATTCGTTGGAGTCATTCGAGGTAGTCTGTAAGGTTGTCGGTGATTTCATGGGTGGATATTGATGTCGCCGGCTGTGGTTGTGGTGGTTACCAGTGACAGTTAATTAGCTAGTGGTGTTTCTCGATTACGGGCGGTTGTTAACGTGGTTATAGACAATGTAGTTGTACGTGATTGTGGGGATGTAGATGAGAGATTTGTGGTGAATTATGGCCTTTGGGTGCGATCTCAGCCATTTATTTTATTCTAATTCAAGGGAGGGGATTCGTTCTCACCGGATCTTGCCCCTCTCTCTCTCTCTCTCTCTCTATATATATATATATATATATATATATATATATATATATATATATATATATATATATATATATATATAGGCGGGATCCGGTGAGTCCACCTAAATATTTGAGTCCATGAGTCCATTTAGAGTATCACAAGTTGTATTAAAAAATATCACGTTTTTTTTACACTACAATATCACAATGTCACAACCTTTTCAATACAATATCAAAGGAAACAATATCACACACTATATAAAACAATATCACCAAATTTTTTCCTATACTTTTTTTCCTGAAAATTTTTTTTTCAAAATTTTTTTTTTCAATTTTTTTTCTCGAATTTTTTTTCAAAATTTTTTTTTCAAATTTTTTTTTTGTGATATTATTTTGAAGAACCGGTGATATTGTATTGAGTAATTTGTGAAATTGTAATGAAAAATAATCGAAAAAAATTTCGAGAAAAATCGCCTTTTGTTAAACAATATCACGCACTATGTTAAACAATATCACGAAATTTTTTTCCCGGAAATATTTTTTTCAAATTTTTTTTTCAATTTTTTCTCCCGAATTTTTTTTTCCGAAATATTTTTTTCTCGAATTTTTTTTGTGATATTATTTTGAAGAATCGGTGATATTGTAATGAAAAAAATCGAATAAAAATTTCGAGAAAAAATGCCTTTTGTTAAACAATATCACACACAATATTAAACAATATCACAAAATTTTTTCAAGAACTTTTTTGCCCGGAAATATTTTTTTCAATTTTTTTTTTCAATTTTTGCTCTCGAATTTTTTTTCCGAAATATTTTTTTCTCGAATTTTTTTTTTGTGATATTATTTTAAAGAAACGGTGATATTGTATTGAGTAACTTGTGATATTGTAATGAAAAAAAAAATCGAGAAAAAACGCCATTTTATTAAAAAAAAACTTGTTTGTTTTAAAAAAAGTGCATACTGAAAAAGGGAATTTTTTTAATAAAGAAAATGTCATTTTAAAAGAAAAGGCAAAAAAAAGAAAAAAGAAAGTAATATTGAAAAAGAAAACAACAAAAAAAGGAAAAAAAAAATTGATATTGAAAACACGTGATACTTTTTTATACAACTTATGATATCATTGTTAGACTCATAGACTCAAATATTTAGGGTGGACTCCTATATATATATATATATATATATATATATATAGAGGCCGGATCACGTGAGGCCGCCTATTACGGTGAGGCCGCCGAACCCTTACTAGGTTGCACATGATTTTCAATGTTCATTGGACTAATTTCAATGAGATGCAAATTATGGGTCATTTATAACAATTCATTTGGCCCAAATATTTTCTCTATCTAAAAAAATTATCCATTTTGTTCTTTTTCTTATTTCGAGAAATTTGGGCTTAAAATATTTGTTTACTCACAAAATGTTTAATTTTTATTTTGTGAATCTTCGACCTTAATTTGTGAACTCGGGACCTTATTTTGTGAAACTTAAACTTAAAATGTTTGTTTGCTCACAAAATGGATAATTTCTTATTTCGTGAATTTCGGACCTTAATTTGTGAAACCGAAACCTTATTTCGTGAAACTTGGACTTCAAATGTTTGTTTACTCACGAATTGTTTAATTTCTTACTTCGTGAATTTTGGACCTTAATTTGTGAAACCGAAACCTTATTTCGTGAAACTTGGACTTAAAAAGTTTGTTTAATCACGAAATGTATAATTTCTTATTTCGTGAATCTTGGACCTTAATTTGTGAAGTCGGGACCTTATTTCGTCAAACTTGGACTTAAAATATTTGTTTACTCACAAAATGTTTAATTTCTTATTTCGTGAATCTTGGACCTTAATTTGTGAAACCGGAACCTTATTTCGTAAAACTTGGACTTAAAATATTTGTTGCGCACAAAATATATAATTTTTTATTTCGTGAATCTTGGACCTTAATTTGTGAAACCGGGACCTTATTTTGTGAAACTTGGACTTAAAATGTTTGTTTACTCATGGAATTTTTTATTTTTTATTTCGTAAATCTTGGATCTTAATTTGTGAAACCGGAACCTTATTTCGTGAAACCTAGACTTAGAATGTTTGTTTACTCACAAGACCTTATTTCGTGAAAGCTCGACTTAAAATGTTTGTTTACGTACAAAATGTATAATTTTCTTATTTCGTGAATCTTGGACCTTAATTTGTGAAACAGGAACCTTATTTCGTGAAATATGGACTTAAAAAGTTTGTTTAATCACGAAATGTATAATTTCTTATTTTGTGAATCTTGGACCTTAATTTTTGAAGTCGGGACCTTATTTCGTGAAACTTGGACTTAAAATATTTGTTTACTCACGAAATGTTTAATATCTTATTTCGTGAATCTTGCACCTTAATTTGTGAAACCGGAACCTTATTTCGTGAAACTTGGACTTCAAATATTTGTTGCGCACAAAATATATAATTTTTTATTTCGTGAATCATGGACCTTAATTTGTGAAACCGGGACCTTATTTTGTGAAACTTGGACTTAAAATGTTTGTTACTCACGAAATTTTTAATTTTTTATTTCGTAAATCTTGGATCTTAATTTGTGAAACCGGAACCTTATTTCGTGAAACCTAGACTTAGAATGTTTGTTTATTCACAAAATGTTAAATTTTTTATTTTGTGAATCTTGAACCTTACTTTATGAAACTAGGACCTTATTTCGTGAAACCTAGACTTAAAATGTTTGTTTACTCATGAAATGTATAATTTCTTATTTCGTGAATCTTGGACCTTAATTTATGAAACCGGGATCTTATTTCGTGAAACTTGGACTTAAAATGTGTGTGTTTACTCACAAAACGTTTAATTTTTTATTTCTCGAATCTTGAACCTTTATTTATGAAACTAAGACCTTATTTCGTGAAAGCTCGACTTAAAATGTTTGTTTACGTACAAAATGTATAATTTTCTTATTTCGTGAATCTTGGACCTTAATTTGTGAAACATGAACCTTATTTCGTGAAATATGGACTTAAAAGTTTGTTTAATCACGAAATGTATAATTTCTTATTTCGTGAATCTCTGACCTTAATTTTTGAAGTCGGGACCTTATTTCGTGAAACTTGGACTTAAAATATTTGTTTACTCACGAAATGTTTAATATCTTATTTCGTGAATCTTGGACCTTAATTTGTGAAACCGGAACCTTATTTCGTGAAACTTGGACTTAAAATATTTGTTGCGCACAAAATATATAATTTTTTATTTCGTGAATCTTGGACCTTAATTTGTGAAACCGGGGCCTTATTTTGTGAAACTTGGACTTAATATGTTTGTTACTCACGAAATTTTTAATTTTTTATTTCATAAATCTTGGATCTTAATTTGTGAAACCGGAACCTTATTTCGTGAAACCTAGACTTAGAATGTTTGTTTATTCACAAAATGTTTAATTTCTTATTTTGTGAATCTTGAACCTTACTTTATGAAACTAGGACCTTATTTCGTGAAACCTAGACTTAAAATGTTTGTTTACTCATGAAATGTATAATTTCTTATTTCGTGAATCTTGGACCTTAATTTATGAAACCGGGATCTTATTTCGTGAAACTTGGACTTCAAATGTGTGTGTTTACTCACAAAACGTTTAATTTCTTATTTCGTGAATCTTGAACCTTTATTTATGAAACTAAGACCTTATTTCGTGAAAGCTCGACTGAAAATGTTTGTTTACGTACAAAATGTATAATTTTCTTATTTCGTGAATCTTGGACCTTAATTTGTAAAACCGGGACCTTATTTCGTGAAATTTGAACCTAAAATGTTTGTTTACTCACGAAATGCATAATTTCTTATTTCGTGAATCTTGGACCTTAATTTGTGAAACCGGGAACTTATTTCGTGAAACTTGGACTTGAAATGTGCGTGTTTACTAACGAAATGTATAATTTCTTATTTCGTGAATCTTGGACCTTAATTTGTGAAACCGACACCTTATTTCGTGAAACTTGGACTTAAAATGTGCGTGTTTACCCACAAAAAGTTTAATTTCTTATTTCGTGAATCTTGAATCTTTATTTGTGAAACTAAGACATTATTTCGTGAAACCTCAACTTAAAACGTTTGTTTACGCATAAAATGTATAATTTCTTATTTAGTGAATCTTGGACCTTAATTTGTGAAACCGGGACCTTATTTCGTGAAACTTGGACCTAAAATGTGTGTTTACTCACGAAATGTATAATTTCTTATTTTGTGAATCTTGGACCTTAATTTGTGAAACCGGGACCTTATGTCGTGAAACTTGGACTTAAAATGTGTGTGTTTACTCACGAAATGTTTAATTTCTTATTTCGTGAAACTTGAACCTTTATTTGTGAAACTAAGACCTTATTTCGTGAAACCTCGACTTAAAATGTTTGTTTACGCACAAAAATGTATAATTTCTAATCTCGTGAATCTTGGACTTTAATTTATTAAACCCGTAATTTAATATATTCCAACGGAAGAGTTTAATATCCCTCTCACAACAAGGCAAGTGGGAGGACAAGTGGAGGGAAATTGAACATTTCTTGGGTCGTGTCACTTGCATTTTGTGAGAGGGACACTGTCCGTGTTCAGCTTGTGAAGGGTAGTGGTTCGACTAAAGGTGTGTTGGGATGATTAAGGATAATTGCATATACGGTTAGAATAGATGATACACATTTACGATTAAAGAGTTAGTTCCGATATGATTAGCACATAACAGTAAGCCTGTTAGTTTAATGACACTGATTAGTATGCCAAGAGCCCCACCGGCTACACCCACTTCTTTATCCATTAGCCGAAAGATCAATTATTAGGTGTCTGGATTTGTAAGTAAGATTAAAAACAAAGGATAGACGACAGGGTGCTTTTTTATTTAACAATGTTCTTCATGGACAGAACTTCTCGACCTTCTCGCTTCTTACTTTCTTCTTCTAACATAGTAGATAGATGGATGCTCTAGTTAGCCAGTAGGATCAATATAGAAAGTAGCTATGAATCCCACGGCATTGATTATAGCACTTTTTAATTAATTTTAATTTTTAATTAAAAGGTGCTGATCATATATCCATCCAACACTAATCACATCCTGTTTCTGGTTGCTAATGGTCATATCCAGAGTCCAGACTGATCATCGAAACACAACCTATCTAGAACGTAATATTATATTCCCACCGATGATTTTGCTGATTAACCCGTCCTTAAAGAAGTGCCAGTTCCACCACTCTTGTCGTTTAATAGAATCTCAAAAGCTCAACAGTTAGATTACATTATTGTTGCTAACCCATTTACTATATAATTATATAGTACAAAGTCGCACAATAATAATCAGGAAATGATGAAGTTGAATCATACAAACCGTCAACTTGACAATTAAACATATAATAGTCAGTTAACCATCCCTTTCAGGCTTCATCTATACGACATTATTACCATAACCTTCTATTGCTCGTGAATACAGCAATCACTTAGTGCTAAACCATTACTCCGTATTTGGTAAGCAAAAAAACGATTTTAACCAAAAATTAACAGATTGAGCATTAAAAATCAAAATATGGTAAATAAGGGGAAAAGAACATACAATGAAGCGGAGAAATCGATCAAAACATGCGTGAATAAGAGCGAAAATCGGTAATTAAACAAGTCGATATAGGATTTAACAATTTAGATAAGTTAATCCAACTGTGATGGTCGGGTGCGGAGTGAAATCGAAATGAAAATCAGGTGAACGAAATTACCTAGGTTCGTAAAGAAATTAGGATGATGATGGCGATCAAAATCTTAGTGATAAAAATGGTGATCGAAATGCGAGTGAATGACGATGAAGACGAATAGGAGATGAAGAGAAAGTAGAGTGATACAGAAGAACGTAACAAATGATTTGAGAATGAGGGAAAGTTTTGTCACTTGGGGTTATGTAGGAGGATACGTGGCATCATCAAATAAGTCTATAATTATAAGATCGACGGCTGGAATGGGTACAGCGGCCTTATCCTAAGAAGGGTGCCTCACATGATTCAATTTCTATATATATATATATAATATATATATATATATATATATATATATATATATATATATATATATATATATATAGAGGCAGGATCCGGTGAGTCCACCTAAATTTTTGAGTCCATGAGTCCACCTAAAGTATCACTAGTTCTATTAAAAAATATCACGTTTTTTTAACACTATAAAGTCTACAATATCACAACATTTTCAATACAATATCACAGGAAACAATATCACGCACTATGTAAAACAATATCACGAAATTTTTTCCAGAACTTTTTTTCCCGAAATTTTTTTTTTCAAAATTTTTTTTTTTTCAATTTTTTTTCTCGAAAATATTTTTTTACTCGATTTTTTTTCAATTTTTTTTTTGGTGATATTATTTTGAAGAACATGTGATATTGTATTGAGTAACTTGTGATATTGTAGTGAAAAAAAATCAAAAAACAATTTCGAGAAAAAATGCCTTTTGTTAAACAATATCACGCACTATATTAAACAATATCACGAAATTTTTTTCCCGGAAATATTTTTTTTTCAATTTTTTTTCCTCGAATTTTTTTTGTGATATTATTTTGAAGAACCGTTGATATTGTATTAAGTAACTTGTGATATTGTAATGAAAAAAAAAATTCGAGAAAAAACGCCTTTTTATATAAAAAAAAAAAAACGTGTTTGTTTTAAAAAAAGTGCATATTGAAAAAGAGAATTTTTTTAATAAAGAAAATGTCATTTTAAAATAAAAGGCAAAAAAAGGAAAAAAAAAAGTAATATTGAAAAAGAAAAAACAAAAAAAGGCAAAAAATTTGATATTGGAAAAACGTGATACTTTTTTATATAACTTGTGATATCATTGTTAGACTCATGGACTCAAATATTTAGGGTGGACTCATGTGATCCCAACTCTCTCTCTCTCTCTCTCTATATATATATATATATATATATATATATATATATATATAGATTTAGGATCCGGTGAGAACGAACATAAACCATAAGATTTTAAACAATCTAAGGGTCAATAATAAAACAAAATACCCATTTTCATTAATAGGTTGCTTACTGACAAACACGTCCAAAACTAAACCAAACATTAATACACTAACGCTCTCATCAACACCTCATACGACATCCACTATCAACTCTACTCCGGCACCTGCCACAGTCACCAAATCCGACAGCCTCCACCGACATCCACCCTGGAAACCTCCACCGTTCATCTTTCCCATCATCTCTCAAACCGTAACCACCCCCACCTTCCCCTCCTCACTCATCAGTTCGCGTCGCCGTTAACAACGATCACCGGTATGGCGTATCGTCGGCAAACCACCTGATAACATAATTTTAAGAATTTTAAGAATGTCTCTCATTTTCCCCTCCTCTACTCTAACTTTGATCTGATTCCCCCAACCTCCATTGTCGACACTCGCCGGAATAGATTCCCTAGCCGGTGTGATACTGCTAACGGTGACGGAGTTGATTATCCTTCAATGAATATACATTAATCATTGATGTATCTAACCCCCATTTTAATGTATCTAACCCCTATTTTTGTGTATCTTAATATAGATACACAAAATTAGCCACTGGGTACATCGAAATTGATTAGAGATACATCAATATTTAACCCAAATACATTATTTTCGTGAGCTCCAGCACTGATGAATTGATGATAGTAGATGTTGATGGTGCTGTCGGAATTCAATGTCGGACAATCAATAGGTCGCAAACAACAATTGATGAGAATTAGTGCAATTTTTGGGCTCGATGATGATATCGATGATCGCCGGTGATGCGTTAATGTCTTCAGATGTGACTGGCGGCGTCTTCATCGTGTGGTCGTCGGCGCGTTGAATAGTTCGTTGCTTCGTGATAGGTACGGTGAAGAAGGAGATGGTGGATGATGTAGTATGTCGATGATTTGTTTTGAAAAATGGGGAACGAAGAAAGCAGGGGAGGGACTAGGGAGTGATTATTGTTTTTTGTCAATAAAAAATCGTGTTTAATTAAATACACCCGTACACTCTATCTAATCTATTGGTTAAAAGTCGCTCTCACCGTTCTCACCGAGTGTTCGTTCTCACCCGATCTTGACTCTACATATATATATATATATATATATATATATATATATATATATATATATATATATATATATATATATATATATATATATATATATATATATATATATATATATATATATATATATATATATATATATATATAAATTGGATCAAGTGAGTACGCCCCTCTAAAATGAGGCTTGCGTCCAAAAAAATGTAACACATGAAATGACTATTTGTAACATAATATCGCATAAGTTGTAACACCTCATATTTGTGTTATAATAAAAATTTTTAATGTTACAATCTATATGTGTTACTGTTACAATTAACATGTAACATAGATGAACAAGTTTTGTAACACTATACATCAGTCTCATATTTCTGGTATAATAAACGTTTTTAATGTTACAATCTATATGTCTTACTGTTATAATTAACATGTAACATAGATGAACATGTTTTGTAACACTATGCACAAGGTGTAACACCTCATATTTGGACTCCTGATTTTACGCAATGGAAAATCATTACATTTGTTGTTAACCAATAACCATTCCCCTACTCCTTTTCAAAAGCTGAAAAGTTGAGCTTGACAATTACGCTTAATTATATCAATTGTTAGCTAAAGCGGTCGTTGAGCTAGTTTTTGTAAAACCCCTCGCGAAAGCGGAAATATAAACACATAAAAGTACCAAAAATGCAGCGGAATTAAAACTTTTTAGCAAACTAAACTAACATGCGAGAAGCTTTAAACTGAAACTGGAAACAGAACTGATATAAACAACAATAGATAAGTAGCAGTTCTAAGTACGGAAATGAAATATATACACAGCCTGGGATGGAACATCCCTACAGGCACCAAAACGTAAACAACAAAAGTCTAAGAGTCTAGCTAAGTGTAAACGGGTAAGTCAACTGATGAATGGATCATCACTCGCTAGCTCTCCTGTAACCCCGATCTCCAACCCTGCATGTACCTACATACATGAAAACATGTACGCCACAATCAGTGGGGAGTGACTAGAGTTCTCCTAGCCACCTTTTGTGACAACACGTAACATATAAACAATACAGAACACTCCAACATATATCAACATGTGAAGCATAAACATCTCATCATCTTATCTCTTACTATCAAGCGATTACAGTGCACGGCTCTCAACCAACTTCATAAACAAATAGGAAGGAGAGCCGGTTTCCCTACTGGTTACCCAGTCGGGGGGTCTTTCAATCCAATTATTTATGAAACCGAACTAAGAGTCATCCAATGCCTTGGATGATTAAACCACAACTTAACAGATATACATTTACTCATCATTAACCATGTCTATATCTGACACGTACCAACTCAAGGCAAGCAGATAGAATCAGCAAGTAAAAGGTTCAGCGGTCAACTTAAGACATAACCTAATACCAAAACGTTCAGCAAGTGAAAAGGTTCAGCGGTCAACTTAAGACATAACCTAAACACCAAACATCAGCAAGCAAGGACTCAGAGGCCAACTTAAGGCATGGACCTGCCAATCAGCAAGACACTAGACTCAGCGGCCAACTTAAGGCATAGACTAGCATCCAAAAGTAAAGGACTCAGAGGCCAGCTTAAGGCATGTCCCTTCACCACATCACAAGGTACTAGACTCAGAGGCCAGCTTAAGGCATGTTCTAGCACCAAACATCTGCACTCCGGGCAAGGTGTCAGTTCCTTAGCTACCCCGTTGTGCAGCTGCTCTACTAGTCAGACTCAGAGGCCAACTTAAGGCATGTTCTGACGCGATCACTATCATACATGTCTGAACTCAGAGGCCAACTTAAGGCATGTCCCAGACACGACAAACATACACATATAGGGCTCAGAGGCCAGCTTAAGGCATATCCCCATATATGACAAACAACTCACGTATTAAGTTCAGAGGCCAGCTTAAGGCATAACTTAATACGCATCAATGCAATATCAACCAAAGTCTATGAACTAAACACTAGTTCTACTTTTCTTATCCTCTAATCAACACTTAATTGACCCCGAGAACTAAGTTGAGGGAGAGCCGGTTTCCCTTTCGGTTACCCGACCGAGGGGCCTCTATCCTTACTCCATTCCCGAAACCAATATGATGTTGCCCGTACACCGGGGACCTTAAATACATGTCACAGGTATACAAAACGAGTTTCAATCAAAACCGATCAACCGTTTGAAAGTTACGATTTAATTTCCAAAAACTCAAAATGGCTTACAGGGGTCCCCAGCCGGTCGGCCAGCTGGTGATCCCTCAGCCTACACCTCTTTTCAAAAACCGAGAACACCAAGAAGGACTCCCAGCCGGTCGGCAGGCAGCCGGTCGGCCGGCTGGGAACCCCATTCCCTAGCCTTTACTAAAATTCGTATCCATCCCCATATGCACTCCCAGCCGGCTGGCAGGCGGCTGGTCTGCCGGCTGGGCTCCCTCCTATGCTATGTTTATCGCAAAAACACACAATACAAGGAAAGATGACTACCAGCCGGTCGGCAGGCAGCCGGTCGGCCGGCTGGCAGTCCCAGGCCAAAATCTCAAAAATATGAAAAACACACAAACGCTCTCCCAGCCGGTCGACCGGCGGCCGGTCGGTCGACCGGCTCAGAGAGCCTGTAACGCAAAAATCGGGATTTCACCCTTCTTCAAAATTCAATCAATCGACACCAAAACTTACACAATGATTCATGTGATGTTTACACAACAATATCAAACATCAATTACTACTAATCTACCAGCATGTAAGTCCCACAACAATCCTCAAATGAATATATCTTATATCCGTCGCAAAATGAGAAAAACTGAAAATAAGTTTAAGAACACATAACAACCGATTCAAGCATGGATTCATCATCATAACATCATCCTAAACATGTTACTAAGTCCTTGAATCAAAATATAACAACCAAAACAGAAACCATACAAAAATCACAACAATTATGCTAATATACACATAAAGGCCGAGTTTCTCATTATCGTCACCTCTTAAGCTTATCCGGCTAAAGATCTTCCTCGAGTATGAAGCTATCAACGTCCGGGTTGTCAAGTCCTTCACCTACAACACGGAAAAACCAGGTTAGGAGCGTAAAAACGGAATTATGCAAAACAGGCCGGATTTTCGAAGTGAAGAAATTGAAAAACCGAAGTGACGGATGACTTGGAAATTGCGCGAGGATTCCGAAAATGTACTTACTTTTGTGATTTGAAGGATGGATGATGAAGAATTTCATAAAAGAAAGGAAGGTTTTATGGAGGTTTATGGATGAGTTTGTTTTGCAGTAAAATGAAATGTTGAAGATGATTATGTCGACATACCTTATAAGTAGGGTACAATGAAGTGTCCTTTCCGTCTTGCTTAAACGGTTACAGATTTTAGAAACGGTTATTTGAGTCGGGTTTTTAAACAATGCCAAGTTGTATTCGTCTCAAGAACTGGAGGTTCTTAAGACGGATCTTATTTATCAAATTAAAGTCTTTCAAAATAAATTACTAAATTATTATTTTATTACTTAAAATAATTAAAATGCTTAAATTAGATTTTACGAAAATACGGGATGTTACAGTTTTCCTCTGAAGCTACACCGTGATAGGGGCTCACGGTGTTAAGTTTATGCTTACTACATTTATCAGCTGTCACCTCTAGGAAAACTAGTGAGCATACTCCAGAATGTGATGCAATTTCATTTGGTCATATCATCATTTCTTTGTCATTATCTTGTTGAAGAATTTCTTGAGATGGTCTAGTAAACTTTTCGACAGGAATTTATTGTACGACATTGAGTCATTGATTAACAAGAGATTGCAAGAACGATATTCATACTAGCAATTCAGGAGTTATACTGCTGGTCTACTGTTCCCTGTCAATCTGTCATATCACTTGGGCTGTTATAATTAATCAAAGACACACTATACAACATTGCGTCAGTTTTCCTGAATTTTGAAGAATGAAATTAGAGGAGAGAGCAGGAGAAATTAGATTGGGAATTTATTTTTTAGGGTTCTTAAATTAGGGATTTTGGGAGAGAGAGACAGACGTGAGAGATGCAGAAAAAATGAAATAGAGAAAAAAATGACTGGTATGTGTTTGTTAGGTGTATATGTGGCACAATCTGAGCGCTTTATTTAATTAATTAGACGATCCTTATATGGACTCAAGACTCATCTAATAAGGCAGACTCACCGGATTCTGCCTCTCTCTCTATATATATATATGTGTGTGTGTGAGATAACTATTACTTCCCTAAAATCATTATTATGGACCAAATCAATAGTGGGTCCACTTTCGTCATTTGTCATTCAATTAATCAGAATTACTCAATATGGAAAAAGTGAGGGACTTTTGTAGTAGTGTTAATATTTTAGTACGTAAAGGATTAGCGGTTTAGAATAATTTTTCCAAATAATAAATCTGAATAGTATCAAATTAGCAAATTTAATAAATTACCAATTAAGAAAAACATCCTGGTGTTGTATACATTTAATTCATTAATGCTTCCATTAGATGACATTTGTCATAGTGCACTCTAATAATTTTATTATACTATTGTACTAGACGAACATTATTTTGTTTAAGTTGTAGGATATTTATTTCTCGTGAGCCGTCTATTCCACATAAATACTCGGTTTTCAATTAGTAGTGATTGTTGTTTTCACAGTGTTTTCGCCACATTGAACTTAATTTATATTTTTGTTTTTACAGTAGTAGGTACATTACTTGAAACATCCCAACCACGTGCTTTGAATATATAGAAGAGGTTATTCAAGGTAGCTTATTAGACTTTTTTCTTAGCCCACAGACCATCAAAAATATTTTCCAGCGAAAATTGACTTTACGCATGTGTATCATGAAAATAATCCTAAACAGTCACTTATCCTAAGACTACTTCACCAGTATTTCATTTGGTTGTGGCGTTCTTATCTCTGGCTTTCATGAAAGAATGTGAACTTTGTTGATATAAGTATTACTTTCAATCCTTCAAGCACGAGTCATCTAAGGTAAGGACATTCTCAATTTGCATGGGGCGTTTTAGTATATTAGTCCAATGATATTGATGTTTTACAAGTAGGAAAATCAGAATATTGTATAATAACTAATTATTACATTTACAAAAACTTTATTATGAGAAGTAGTGTTTCTTGAATGTAAATTAAGTTATTATAAAAAATTGTAGTTTCTTCATGTCCGAAGAAACTTTTGATACCATTTCGCTGAGTTCTTCTTGTGTCTTTTCAATCCGTTCTTATGATCTATGTAAATTAGGCCATACTTGATTATATAACCAGCATTCCATTCAAAGCTATCCATCAATGACGAGACAATGTATCCTTTTACATTTGCACCACTCCTAAAAACATAAATTGCACAAATGTTATACAATAATAAATATTTATAATGTTAAACATTAGTAAGCAAGATTTAACATCATTATTTTATTTTGAAAAGTGACACCAACTATATATAATATTTGTTTTATTATTTCGACAGTTATGATGGAAAGAAGACATACTTAATGGCTCTGTGAAGATGATCAATATGACCCTGTATGTATTCAATTCTTCCATCGTCCTTTATATAAAAGTCCTTAGAGTAAGTTTTGTTCCTTTCATCTAGAGAAGCGTATCCTACGCAAAACAAGGTAATCTTATGTAAGAATACCTTACTTTAATTGTTTTGTGTGTGTGTGTGTGTGTGTATATATATATATATTATGGAGTTACCGTTTGATGTTACAATTATAGATGGATTGTTGTAATTCCTCTGCAAATATAATGTTATATTTTCCAAACCCGTTGGATAATCATAAAAATCCACGGGAGTCTGAAAAAAAAATATCAGGAAATGTTTAAGAGGTTAAATTATATCAATGTTACGAATAAACTCTTAATTGATATAATAGCATGCACATATATGTCAATACTATGAAAAAATATACCTTTTTTCCCAGATGCATTCCGTCTTTATCGGAAACTGAAAATAATATGTGCATGAAATCAACTTGTTACTTACATGCCCAAACAAATCAGTTATAGTTAAATAAAATGATATATTATTATTACTCTTTCTCTAGCACTGGATTCATAGCATTTGAATAAAATAATACCCGCATAGATTCAACAAATAATTTGAATATAGTGAATGGGGGGAGTAGTTATTATATTTTTTTAGAAAAACTTATCCTTTTTTTCTTATTTCAATTTTAGATGTATGTGTGCACTCTAACAGAAAAAATGAGAAATATTCATGTGATCAAAATGTTTACAGATCTTTGCTTAATTATTATTCCATGAATTAATAGGTCTAAGAAGTTTGGATAACAAGTTATTTAGAAAAATAGATGCAAATAGACCAATTACCTAGATCCAAATTTGGTATTTATAATGAATCCATGATTCATATTGATTTTTTTATGTATAATATCTACAATTTCACCTCAAATGTATCGCTTCCATGTCATTTTTGAATTAATATTTTAACACTAAATATAATCTATTTTTATTCATTAAAAAAACACATGAATAAGTGTCATTAATATTGGACCTATTGGATTAAAGTTTGTTAGCCTCACTAATAATTTAACTAAGCCCATATATTCCAGAACTAGAGATACATTTATTGTTGTTATGTGAAGCAAAATATTTATAATTGAATAAATAGGTAGCGAAATTATGATAAAGAACTTACAAGTTTTTTTAGCATGGTCATCTAGGTCGTAATGAGGTGTTGTCGCATTGTCTTCCTGTATATAAAATGCGGTGTAGTAGTCTAATCCAATAAAATCAAACGAATTTTTTAATAGGATAGATTGATTTGCTGTGAACTTAGGTAACCGATTTCCGACCAATGAGTGCATCGTCTCGGGGTAATCACCAAAGGTCAATGGATTGAAAAACCTACATGAAGACCAAAATAATTATTCTAGGCCTAAATATTTTGTGAAATATTAACTTATTTATTTGTAACTAAAGAAAATTATGTCTATTTGTTAAAAATACGCACCAACCACACGAGTGATCGAAATATCTCTTTGTAGCATTTATAGTTCTAGGTCTGAAATCATATGGTTCTACCCAATTGCAGGCAACTGTAATTCCAATTGTTCCATTTTGAGAAGCCTGAAAATTGCATTTGTATAAACGATAGTTACATATTGCAATTCCAATTGTTCCACTTGTTATGTATTTTGTTTCTACGCATAATTACCTGTTTTTATTCCATATAAAATATATTAAGTATTATATGAAGTTTCTTTTAGCTATTTGAGTGTTTCAACTGTTGTTTAATAGATATGATGCTAACCAAGCAATCATCTTATTCTTGTGTGTTAAAACATACATGACACTATTTCTCGACAAGAATTAATTTGTCATAATTTTGTTTATGTCGTACGTGATATAGTGACATTTTTTTTATCCCACGAGGAGAATATAATCGTAAGAATAACCAAATAAGAAAATGTGACAGGTGGAGTTGTATGGACCAAAATGGAAAATGTGACGAGTAGTTTTGAATAGAGGTATTACTATCCCAGGAAATTTTAAATTATCTTAACATACAAATATACTTTTTGTAAGTATAACTACAAAATCAACATTTCATCTACATGCATGATAGTCCAGTTTTAGTCAGAATTGAAGAATAAGTAAAACGAAACCTGATATTTTTGCCTGTATAGTGCAACAATAGAGGCATGAGAAAGAAGCAAATTGTGAGCAACTATATAAGGTTCCGTTGCGGAATTCCCACCAAAACATTGGTGACCATCCAAGGATGTGTTTGATGATTTCAAACGAGAGCAATGATTTGGTACTTCATCACCTGATGCATATGCCAATTGTGCATATGTATTTGGCTTAGTTATAGTCACCCACTTTTTCACTCGATCACCGAATTCCTTAAAGCATATATTAGCAAAGTCTGTGAAATCTGACCTATAATTTCAAACATACAACATAATTAGTACTCTCTATAAGTTGGAGTTTTCCTACTGTTTTATTTTGCACGTTCACTATGATGTTACTTTGATTTTTTTTAGTAATTCATAACTTCTTTTATTCAAAATTAACTTAGGAAAAAATCGTTTTATAGCAAATATAAATATGTCATTAGCATATAATAAATATGTATAATGTTAAGCATACTGATTATCTATATTTTAAACGTTTCACCTTGAAAAAAAGGAATATATATTGCACCTATTCGATATTTGAACGTATAATAAGTTGTCGTTAAGATCAATTTAGAGTTTATGAAAGACATTTTCGTAGATTATTATATTAGTTCTTTATTAAACATTTGAAATTTTTAAACAAAAATCATCGTAGATTACGTGTGTACATTTAAGTCTGTGCATATTTTTTGTACACTTTTTATGTATATAGTTTCTAAGTTAGGTGTAGTTAATGGTACAATTTCTTAGAAGATATCTTAATAAAATTATAGTTAAGTTTGTAATAAAACACTAATCATGCAGTTTCTTCTCATTCACATACAAGTTTTAAGAGAAAATTAACTCAAATGAGATAATAAAAAGAAAATCTAATTATCTTGTATAGGATTTTCAGGGCAAGAAAACTTACACAATATTATAGCTCAAAAAACTACCATATGCCTCCTCAAGTGCGTGTGGAACATCCCAATGAAAAAGAGTAACAAAAGGTTGTATATCTGCAACAATATTTTTTTCTTATTAACTTTTTTCTTTAATAATATGTAAATTCAAATATATAACCATAGGAGATGAGATTAAAATATTAACCATTGGCTAATAGCTCATCAATGACATTGTTATAAAAATCGATCCCCAATTGATTCACTCCTCCGGCTTTGGTTCCTTCTACAATTTTGACAATGAAAAGATAAATATTATACGCGTTAATAATAAATGAAGGATTTCAATATTATTTCGCAAACAAGCTTCTTTTTTTAGGGTTTATATATTGCATAAATTTCACAGAAAATTTTCAATGATGTTACTTACACTTTTTAATTTAGTATCATTTTCTAAATTATTCTCATAGAAATCGGCTCATTAACAAATCATTACCAAATGAATAAAAATTAATGTGGACTAAACATAAAGACAATGACTTGACATCTCAAAAATATAAAGTATTGTTAAGAAGCATCTAATTTATGATATTTGTGTTTCATGATAAAAAAAAAAAGCTTGCAGGAAGTATTATTTTCTTACTTGGTAATATTCTGGACCATGAAATAGAAAATCGAAAATGAGTCAAACCGATATTTTTCATCAACTTTATGTCATTCTGAAATTAAACATGAGGCAAGATAATATAGTTAATAGTTTATTTGAAGGAACAACACAATTATAAATATAAGAAAATTAGTTAGTAAGATTTAATATTCCTTAAAATTTAAAGCATGCGATAAGCTTACTATAGGTATTATTGAAGATAATTTGGTGTCATAAATAGTTTGATAAATGACTCCTTTAGTAAGAAAGGTGATGTTTACGTTATACTAGTGACGATTAAGTTGAAAAAAATATCAATCAATTTCATTGTACGAATTTTATCTAAATTTTTATATTAGTAAATTTATCAATCACATGTATGTATCTTACCAGTATGCTTTATAATGTTTAAAAATTGTATAGCTTGTTAAACACAAATGTTTTTAAAAATTCGAATTTGAAATATATGTTGGATATGGGACTAATTCATGTTTATTCTTACCTTGTAATGATGATAAAAATCAGAACTAATATCTCCATTAGAACCATCCCAAGTAGTTGTTGCTATATTAACAAAAGTCATACAACATTCTATTTTAGTAATAAAATTAAACAAAAATATAAAATCAAATTATAAATTTAGGATTTATAATTGTTCAATATTATTTTTAGAATTGCGCATTAATATAGATGGAGGGAAAATGACCTGGATATTTGTGAGTGTAATAATCCCAATTGTTCGGCCCCTTTCCATCTAGATTGGTCGCGCCTTCAATCTGATATAAACATGATGTAATAATCTTAACAATCATTGGTGAGTAAAAAACACGTGTTAACATAATAATTAAGTGAAGATGAAGAAATTGGGGACAATAGGTCCAAAGTTCGTATCACCTTTCTTTGTATTGTATTACACTTATTCGACAATATATATGCCCATAATGACATTAAGTCATTGGCAATAATAGAATGGTCGAAGGGACTTTCTTTTTTGTTTGGAAATTTCATTTGAATTATAAAATCCTAAACTAGCTTTTTTAGATTATCAATGTCTTGTATTGCTGTGGATAATAGAATAAATAATACATTTTTAATAAATTTGTTACATATATTTGATTAATTGTATAATATTTGTTTTTAAATGGTAAAAGATAGGGAATAAAAAATTCTTACTAAATGAAATCCCATTATCTGAGTATTTTTTTGCGTGTGTGAGTTTCTAGTATTTTCGTTATATGAAGAAAATATTTAATTAGATTAATATCTGATAAGTTATGTGTAATTTTTTGGTAATTCAAACAAAATTTTATGAATATATAGTTATTTAGAATAAGGAAATCATCATATGATATTTTATATGACCTTTATTTGAAAACAATTTAGGAAAAAAACATAATATCACGGTGTCTAACAATTCATTTATGTATTTGAATTTCAATACAAATTTTTATAAGTAGCTTCATTTAAATAAATATATTCCTTCCATCATAAAAATTTATTTACTTTTTTTTTCTAAGAAGTATTTTAGTCAAAGGTAAATAAATAAATTAGATAAAAGGTGTAATTCACGTAAAATATGTTGATTAATCAACACATAGATACCTGGTAAGCTGAAGAACCGGCACCGAAAATAAAATCTTGTGTAAAATCTGACTTACTAATACAAGATACATTTCCATGATTAAGTAAAATTACGAGAATTAAAGTGATAATAAACTTATATGAAGAAGGTGACATATTTAGGCTTAATACTCTTGGAGATGTTTTTTGTTATGTGCGCTTAGTATCAAAGTGTTAAAAGTGTTTTTATAGAAATGAAGTGATAACAATAACACCTGAAAAGAGGAGTTATTTAATATAAATAATCAATGTGAGTTTATGATGTCAATTAAAGTGATTGATCCTTTATTTGTAACATAATTTTATTTAATATTTTTTTCCTTTCTCCATAAATATAACATAAGTTATGTTTATAGTTTATTATATTGAATTTATCTTGATTAATTTTGAGATGATGACAACAAGCTTATTTTTCATGTTTAATATAATTACCATCCAATGTAGAAATTAACAACAAAGACAATAATAACTTCCAAATTAATATTATTTCTTATATTCAACTACAAACTCGCTATTTTATTTTGAAATTTTTATTAAGGAAGAAAATCATAGTAATAATTTCTAGAAAATATAGTCATGTGAAATATTATTTAATCTGTAAATCAAAATATTAATTTTTTGTATATTATAATGTGTAGGTAAATTTAATGATATTAAATTATTTCCCTTCAAATGCATACAAAAAAAATGTAAAGATATAAATATAGAGCACAAATTAACCAGGAACAAGAAAATACGATTATAAGAACGAATTGTAGCTGAAGTCATAATATTATATGAAAAAAATTCTACATAATTACCGCATAAGAGGAAAATACGCAATTAATATCGTAAATGCATATATCTACTTTGGGATAATTATTCTAAACAATAGAAATTTTAAAAACTAAAACTGTAATACGAATGTCATTTAATTACAGGATTGCCATCATTATTGAATAATGTCATCGAGGCCTTCTTTAGTTGGACATCATAATTCGACCATGTTCTCGAGTCTTTGACAATAGTTGTAACAACCTAGATTATTCCGTAAAAGATATAAATACCTGATTAATTACGGATCAATACTAAAGCAAAACCAAAACTAATACATTATTCAGAGGGTTCTTAAAATTTCAAACAAACTCTTAAACAATTTAATAAGCTCGCTTCACACATTCCCCAAGCATACATCTACCAGTCAACAACAACTTAAACAACCTAAGAATAAGGGGTCGACAATCATTCGAGAGTAACTAGACGCTCTCCCAGTTATATTTACACCATTTGAATATAACCAACAATCAATAACAAGTGAGATGAAAAATCGTAAGACATGTTAGATCGTTTATACTCATATACCCGAAACAAGCCTGCCGTAAGTTTGAGACATAATACAACAACCACGTTAAGACATGAACACAACATGAATGCAAGTGAAATTACCATACTATGATATTCTCAAGACAAGGCAAATGAAACCATAAGAACCTAGACAAAATGCAACCACGGGACGGGACACTTAAAATAAAAACAAGCACACAATCACATCAGCATAAGGCACAATGCTAGCGATAAATCATATCGAATAGATCGCACATAAGTTCAAGTGTATCACCACTACCTCTAACTTGGCAGAGCGTATTGCCACTACCTCTGACTAACGAGCATATCACTACTGCCTCCGTTGGTGTGGAGGGTATCACCACTTGTCCACAATTGCAACACGCCACGAGTATAAGAGGAAAGTTGTCCCACATGAGAAAAATATGAGTCTGTGTGGAGATTTGTCCCACATCGGTAGAATGTGAGGCTTGTGATATGTAATAACTCCACCCACCACTTAGTAACAAAGCCTTGTGCGTTTGGGTTTAAGTGAGGACAAGTATTTGGCCCAAAGGTACACATCCCATCTTATTGGGATTGCGTTATGACCGTGGTGGGTCGGGTTGTTACAACAATACTATGTATAGTGTTTCACCACTGCGTATTTGCATAAGACCTTGCCAGACCTCTCGCTGCAATAATTGTACACCAAATGACATTCGGGTCCCAAAGCGTATAAGTGACGATTTAGTCCAGCCCCAAATATAGAGCTAACATTCATCCCACATCAATGGCTGACATTAATGCATTCTGATAATATAATAATTTATATTATCGTCATCTATTCAAACTAGCAAACAACAATTACACATTATAACTGATTGTACCAACATTCGTCAACAACATCACGACTCAAATCATAGGATAATATAACTCATCATCCTTTTTATCATAAAAGATAATAACCAATAACAAATGGAACCACTCTATAATAAAATATTGAATACAATATAATATGTGAAACAAATATAAATAACCAAGGTTATAGTACATTTTGTCACAATATAAATCTGGATGCGAGGTTACATTAGCCTCCGTTATAAATTCAACATATAACTTGATTTTATACTAACCCCAACCATAGTCTTGACACGAAACTCGAGATTATACTAGAAGCAACCATAACCTTGAGCTATAACTCAGGTTTATGTTAGTCTCAACCAAAACCTTAACTCGTATTTGAAATTTATACCAGCTTAGGCTATTACCTTGTTTCATATTTACAAGGTAACTAGTATAACACCCGTGAAAATTCACGGGGTTGTTTATTTATGACTTTTAAAGAAAATGATCAAGTAAATTTGTTAGATAATCCAATAACATATTTGATGTATATGAGAAGACTTTAATAAAATTAAATGGAAAAGTAAATATATAATAAAATATATAAGAACTTCTTTTACGAAAAAGTTGAAAAAAAGTTAAAGCAAAAAACAGCGAAAATGGTCTATATAAAATTATGCGTTATTTAGAACTTGTTTTTTTAAAAAAAGCCGGCCATTGGGTGGGAAGCAGTAATAGAAATTTGAAGTATTGTTTGAAAGTAAAAAGAGCGGTAATAAGACACAACAACACGTGATTTATTTTTAAAATCACTTAACAGACTAAACGTTTGACATTTAACTTGAAAAAACTTAATATATATATATATATATATATATATATATATATATATATATATATATATATATATATAGAGTCAAGATCCGGTGAGAACGAACATTCGGTGCAAACGGTGAGAACGAACCTTATCCCTTAGATTAATGAGAAACGAACGGCTGATAATATTCCAATTAAACCCTTCAATTAAATCAACCAACCCCTGCTTCTTTGATTTACTTTACAGCAACACCATTTTTTAATTCATACAATTTAAGTCACCATTGCTAAGCGTCAATGTCAACACACATTAACACCATCATCATCTCCTTACCGGATGCTGTCGGCGGCGAGTTTCAACACCGGACGAGAATCTTGTACAACAGTTCTCTGATCCATGGCATAAAACTATAATTCAGATACCCTCCGTTTCCAGTTTTTGATGCATTTTTCAAAACAAGTAATATTCAGTTAAAATCTTAATGCTACACGCTGATAGCTAATTTGTAATGTCATGTAATTGAGCAACTGATGTAAAGTTGGATTTTTCTTCTTTTAATACAAAAAATTGTGGAAATATAAATCTTATTTCTGGAAATTCAGTTTTGGTACTTTTGAGTATTTTAGATTCTTAATACGAATAAACTAATTGTATCTAATCCGTCAAAAAATGTATCTAGGTTTAAGTAAAAAATGTATCTACTCCGTTAAAAAATGTATATAGGTTTATCTAAAAAGTAAAAAAAAAAAATGTATCTGCTCCGTCAAAAAATGTATTTAGGTTTAAGTAAAAAAATGTATCTACTCCGTCAAAAAATGTAACTAAGTTTATGTAAAATATCTACTCCGTCAAAAAATGTATTTAGGTTTAAGTAAAAAATGTATCTACTCCGTCAAAAAATGTAACTAGGTTTATGTAAAAAAGTAAAAAAAAAATGTATCTAGGTTTATGTAAAAAAGGTAAAAAAAACGTATCTATTCCGTCAAAAAATGTATCTAGGTTTACGTAAAAAAGTAAAAAAAATGTATCTACTCATTCAAAAAATGTATCTAGGTTTATGTAAAAAAAGTTAAAAAAAATGTATCTACTCATTCAAAAAATGTATCTAGGTTTATGTAAAAAAAGTAAAAAAAAATGTATCTGCTTCGTCAAAAAATGTATCTAAGTTTACGTAAAAATGTAAAAGAAACTGTATCTACTACTTCAAAAAATGTATGTAGGTTTACGTAATAAAAGTAAAAAAAATGTATCTACTTCTTCAAAAAATGTATCTAGGTTTATGTAAAAAAAGTAAAAAAAATGTATCTACTCCGTCAAAAAATGTATCTAGGTTTACGTAAAAAAGTAAAAAAAATGTATCTACTCCGTCAAAAAAATGTATATAGGTTTACGTAAAAAGGTAAAAAAAAAAAAAGTATTTACTCCATAAAAAAATATATCTAGTTTTATGTAAAAAGGTAAAAAAAAAAATTATCTACTCCGTCAAAAAATCTATCTAGAATGTGGGTTGTGGGTATTTCTTAACCGTTGATTGTGTTTTAATCCAACGGACGTGACTCGTATGCACCGTATAATCGTTCTCACCCGATCCTAGATCTATATATATATATATATATATATATATATATATATATATATATATATATATATATATATATATATATATATATATATATATATATATATATATATATATATATATATATATATATATAAGAAATCGAAAATTATTGTTTTCCAATGAAAATAGGTTATTTGAGTTAAAATGTGAAATAAATGGTTTTACAAAACTTATGAATTGAAAATTAATTAAATTAATAAAATAAAAAAAATACGTTATTCCGAAATACGTTAAAAAACCCCAAATCATCTTCCAATCCCCTTTCCTTGACAACAAATTCTCCTTACACAAAATTTTGTGGAAATTTTGAGTGTATATACAACATATGAAAGCAGAGTATATATACACCTATTGTGAGCGAAGGTTTAGGAAAACCTAACTAATATAACCACATTGTTCAGTCAATTATACTAATTGCATAAAGAAACAAAAGGGTTATTGAAAATATAATGGTTGGTTGTATAATTGATATTTTGTTGGTAATTACGTTATGTAATTAATAGTATTATTATTGTTTCGGCTTTGAAAAGTGAAATTTAGTTTTTAATGGAAATCTTGAAAATCTAATTAGGTATTAGGTATTATGTAATTAATAGTATTATAATAATTATAATAGTTAGATGTAAACTTGCTTGTAATTGATTGACCTAATTAAAACTAAGTTTGTCAAAGCGAATGAGAAAACTTTATTAGGGAAATTCTGAAATCTTGTTGCACCACATCAGCGGTTTTACATTTTATATTTTTTGATGAAATGTGAGAAATTATATATATCAGAGAACCAACAACATTACATGATCAAGCTTCTTGTTAGGAGACTAGCCTCTAACAAACCAAAAAAACAAGCATAAATATAAAAAACAGCCACAACTAACTACTCATCATTCTTATAAGCTAATCTTGCCAAGGCTTCTTTTGTGATCTGACTAGCCACTACTTCAGGTTTGAGTAGTGTCATTTACTCGAGCATTATTTCGTTGTCTCCATATGTGATAGTATAGAGCAGTAAGGAACACTGCCATCCTCTGCCAGGTAGGGTCTTTTGCATCCCCTTAAAGCATGGCTGTTTCGGATAAAAAGGGGGGGGGGGGGGGGTCTGCATATTACTATGGCATCTCTGATCTTCGTACTGTAAGGACAATCAATCAACAGATGATTTCTAGTTTCAGTAGCAGCACCACAGGAGCAGCAAATATCATCATTGCTACACCCAATGCTGAACAGTTTGTCTTTCAGGTTCATCCCTCTTGTAAAAGAGAGCCAAGTGATGACAGAATGTTTAGGGACATTCCATTAGTTCCAGCAAAGCTTAGTCCAATCTAGTTGGGGGGCAGAAGGGACCAGCTAGTCATATCCATCCTTTACTCTGTAGCCATTATGATGTTTTATCCAGGTATTATTAGAGTATCCAGACCTGAGAAGGTCCTTTGCTTTACAAACACTCTTCCAAGACCGTGTAGAGTCCGCTGGGGGCTGATAAGTATCCCGCCGTTTTACATTTTGTTTTTATACATATAATGATATTTTCAGCCATAACATGAGTCATAAGTCAAAGTTGTACTAATTTCAGCTATAACCTTGAATCATATTTTCAAGGTTGTATTACTTTCAAATATAACCTTGAGCACAATTTTAGCCGTACACCACACAGTTGCAAGGGCTTCATTTGTGTACCCTAGTTGCATACAATGATGCCAAAAATAACATATAAAAAACATATGATTGATAATTAGGACAATAAAACATGTACAAGCATACAAAAAGATAATACTAATGACAATAAATCATCAAACATGGTACCAATAATACAAAACAACCATTAAATCACATTGATCATATTAATCGGAGTAAACACAATTAAAAGAGAAAGACCTAGTGTAACACCCCCATTTATTCAAGAGCCTTTAACACGACATTCTCAAATAAATAGAGTTGTTACCATCTCGGAATGACCGAGGTAGTGAATAACAAAGTAAACAACCAAAAAGTACTTTATATAAAAACTGATTAAATCTAAACTTTTATTATTACAACTTACTAAACCCAAACCGAAGTACCAAATTACAAAACTGCTGATACCCGTCGTTGTGGGTGTCAAAGATAAAATTTATAAACCAAACTAAAACTATAGATAGTGATAGTAAGGGTCGAACCACAGAGAGACAAGGTTAATTCCGTTTGCTAATTTTTAATCTATAAAATAATAAAGAGAGGAGGTTTAATTGGTTGTTGCTAAATCTAAAAAAAATATAAAATAAAACAAGTAAATAAAGATGAGAATAAACTATGATGAAAAAGATGCTAGGATGTTTGGGTAATAAATAGCTAAGATAAAATAAATCCTAAGTCAACATGTATTGCAGTCGCGTAAGGGGTGTAACATATCCTTTAGGTCTATGCTATTAATTCCTAGGTCTCACAATTATTGGGTGTCAACAATAAGGGTGATTCCTAAATTCTAGGTCACAAACCTTTCAGTCTTAAGTAACCTATCCGTCTTAAGATGTAAACCAATGCCCTTCCCAAATCTCTCAATCTTGGGTAGGTCAATACTAACATCCTACAAGTCTCCTTTTGGTCTCATTGTAGGTTATTATAGTCTACAAATAAAAGCGAAACAGAATTCGAACACGAGTCGGTCGGCCGACCTGTAATGGTGGTCGGTCGACCTCCTGCCTGCGACATGTCAATTCGGGAATTATACTACCTATGCATATTTACTCCCTACATCCTAACATATGAAATTAGCTACTCATAACTATTGAAACAAAAATAAAAGTAGGAATAAACATGGAAATCATAAAGAACATTAATCTAAACATGCAATAATAATAAGGAAATTAAAATAAGATGAAAAGGAGATTAGGAACTTTGGTTCCCCATGGTTAAAACAAGTCAATTTAGGGTAAAATAATCAAATAACACAATCCCAAGGAATAAAGAATAAACCTTTAGGTCAATATTCTACCCAATCCTTACGGTCTTAGGGTTCCTAGAAAAGCACTAAACTTTCGTTCAAGGACAATCCCAAAGTTGTTGTTAAACTAATCCTAATAATCTTTCAATCTAAAAGAATTAGTTCACCAACAACAATGGGGGATTGGTAATTTAATCATAAAACTATCAAAATCAAGTCTTTACCATGGTTCCCCTAATTCCTAATCACAAGAATTAGCTATGCATAATCTTAATCATAAAAATAATAACAAGAATTAAGAACATCAAAGGAATTAACATAATTAAAGATGATAATATAGAGGAAACATGAATTGAGAAACAACAATAAGATGAACAACAAGATTAATTGAAAAGGAAAGATTTAATTGTAGCAAACTTACAACTTAATTAGAAAATCTAAGAATAAAAGATGAAAACTTGAATAAAATCTCTTTCTAACTATGGAGTTTTCTCTAATTGGGGCTGCTTCTCTCCATTAGGACTTGATTGTAATTCTATGATAGAAAACTAGATTAAGAACTTGATGGAAATCTGAATCATTAACCCTAATTACGAAATTTGGCTTAAATAGGCGGAAAAAAAGAGTTTCCTAATGACCTAAATACTTTAATGGGCTTCGCGGAAACTTCTGGGTCGGTGCTGTGGTCGGTCGACCAATATTTTCGGTCGGTCGACCACTTTACGGATTTTATGCAATTTCTGGGCTTCAGGCAAATTCTGGGCTTTTCCAATAGGCACCTGGTCGGTCGACCAACTGTCGGGACTGCAGCGCGCATCGTTCTTAAAATAGCTGCCATTTCTTCGTTACTTATCGTAATCAAGCGATTCTCGCGGCGTTGGAAAGCTAAGAGGATAAGCTTTCACCTACAACTGGAATCACTCCATTATCAGCTCTAGAACTCGAGATATAGCCATTTGAAACAGGCTGCAACATTGAAGATCGATTCTTTGCTTGTAAAAGTTATCTTTAGGCCTTGAAATGTGCGCTAAGCTTCGTTCCTTCTTATCCTTAGTCATGAAAAGTCCCGAGGGCATAAATTTGGTATAAAATCGTCCCTTTTCCGCATAAATCTGCAAAAGAGCATAAAAATACGAAAGTAGACAATTGTTGGGAAATAAATGCTAAAACATAGTAAATGAGCGACAAAATGCGTGTAAAAATAGATGTAAAACATCATAAAATAGGCACGCATCAAATTCCCCAAACCAAACCTTGCTTGCCCTCAAGCAAGAAATAGACTCGATCTTAACTAATGGAACGATTTCAATCTCAAAGCGAAATTTACATGTTAGCCTAAACCAATGCTAAGTACAAAATGAGAAAGCATTCAAATCATGCAAACGAGTTATGGTGTTGTCAAACTTGCAAAAATAAAGACTATAGAGACTTTATACCATGGACTCTCGCGGTACGCTCGAGACACTCATGGAGCAAAAGGTGAATATATGTAAAAGATAGAAAGAAGTAATTTTGTAGAGACACTCACCTAGCTGCGACCCATGAAAACATGCCTGCAATTTAACATGAACAAAAATTCTACAACTATGTACAACAAACTCATTGAGTGTCTTGGATACATGCAATTGGGGTTATGAAAGATATGTGAGGTAAAAGGTAAAAAGTGGTTAAGATGTTTTTTGGATTTGTGGGGTTAGTAGCCAAGCTAGTAAAACCGATTTCCAACAACATATTTCACAACTTTTTTTTTTTTTTGATATTAAGAAAGTGCTCTTTTTTGTAGCACAACTCTCACATTATATATAAGAAATGACTCCCAAATATTTTGAATGAAGTACGGGAGTGATAACATATAAAAGAAAGGAATTTCCGGAACGAAATTTTGAATCTGATATTGTCAGTTGGTCGACCGACCCAAAAAGGTGGTCGGTCGACTGACTTTTGTACGTTTTTGACTTTTTTCGTTTTTTTTTTTTTCTTTCTTTCTTTTTTTTTTTTTTCTGATTTTTTCTGTTCTTTTTCTTTCTCTTGTTTTCTTTCTTTCTTTTCTCTTTTTGCTCAAGATAGCATACAAACCAAGATGCCTCAAAAAATAATCCAAAGACCACAGATACTAGCTTGGAAAGGTAGGCTAAGTATGGGATGTAGTTTTGGGGAAATAAAAAGGCAATTTTGGCTATGTGAAGCTTATGGGTAAATAAGAGAAAAGGGATCCCAAATGCACGTACCAAGATTCACAAAACGAGATAGTAAAACAAGTATATAGCAATTCAAGTTCATGTTTATGCATATTGATGTAACATGTTCCAAGGGGAGTACTACTCACATCCTAGACAACTGGTTTAAGAATGAAACCAGGAAATAAAGCTCTAAAACTTAGAATGTATAGTAGGTCGCCAAGGTATAAGTCAAGTCTCAAGATATACAAATTGACAAAAACTCGTAGATATGCAAAAGACTTTCATACTAAAACAAGTTGACAAGGCAAGGTAAAGGCATAGACATGTGAAATAGCATAAATCAGCCTTGAAATACTCTCGTTCCGACTCGACCTATATGCTAAAATAAACGTGCATTTTTTTTGAATTTTTGAATTTTTTTCATTTTTTTGTATTTTTCTTGTATATGCAAGGAAAATAAAGAAAAGAAAGATGCAAGACAGAAATGCAATAAACGTGTGACAAAATGCAATGTATGTGACACGAAACCAAATTCCCCAAACCAACCCGCACAATGTCCCCATTGTGCATTAGCCTAAGTAAAGGTTTCAGAAAATTAAAGAAAAGGTGCAAAGAGATAAAAACTAAGGAAAAACTGGAAAGAACTCACTGGGTTATGAAACGCATGAGAAAAACCTCCCCAAACCAGCGTAAGCTGGGAGGTTTTGGTGGCTAGCAGTGCCACTCAAGTACCCAAGATGGTTGCGCGATTTCCTGAAGAGAAAAAGAACAGGCTATGACGGACGGGTAGGTCGACCGACCAATATTTCAGGTCGACCGACCTTCCTGTGGATTTCAGAAATTCCAGGAATGCAGGGATCAGGTCGGCCGATCTATGAAGGTAGTCGGTCGACCCCTTTGCTGCACAGCGGTCTTCTTTTCTTCGGGAAAAACTTGTGTCAACCTCGTCATTCTTCTTGAAACCTGAAAAATCATCCAATGTGCGCCCAACAAGTGCGCGAGATCCCAGAACCAAGTCCAAAAGTCTTAACTACGCAACAAAAGCAAAATTGTCCTAAAAAAAAAAACTTAAAGCAAGCAAACTATAAAGTCTTAACAAAACAAAAAAATTGTCTTAAGAAAAACAGAAACGAGCAAAAAGAAGAAGTCATCCGCGAAGGATTCGGCGTTTCTTTGACTAAGGGCTCTGACTAAAGGCTACTCCTTCAGCTATGGTTATTTGGGTAGATGAGTTTCTCTCCACCATGTAGATAGGTGGGTCATCATCCACAGCTCTAGCCATCCATCTCCCGGAGTTGTTGACTCCCAAGTCGTGGGCCGACACCTTCCTGGGTTTCTTCTTCTTAGGGCTCTTTTCTTTAGCCAAATGATCACTAGCTTGAGTGATTTCGTTCTCTACATCATTTGATCGAGTAAGTGGTACTACGCGATCGAGAATATCTCTCTTCCTACTACTTATAGACTCTATTACTAGTGTCGCCATTTCTGGAGCATCCAAATCAGCCTTTTGAGCAAGAGATTCACCTGCACATGCCTCAAAACACATCAAAGCCTCCGAAGGATCCTTTGAAAAGGATCCTTGCATAGAACATGCACTAATATTATTAAAAACATCAGGAATGTCAATAAATGAATCCTGCAAAAAACAAGGTTCATCAACAGAGGGTTCAATCATGTTAGGAACATGTTCATCACTAATACCTACAAAAATAGGTTGGTCAGTCAAGGGGTGAAAGTCTAACTCATTGGTTGTTTCTAGATCCAAGTCAGTATCATCAGCGGGGAGGGAGAGGGAATCAAGTAACCTATCATTCTCATCCTTAAGAATGAGCGACTTTTTAGTAATGGGTGTGATGGGATCACACTCGACAGAAATATCCGGGTTACTAATATCAACGCCCTCATACCTCTCCAAGATTTTTTTTGACTGATGCTCCAATATTAATTTCTCCAAATGATACGGAAACGGGACCACAATGCTTGTCGCGGAATCGGCAAGCCTTGGCTCTTTTAACTTCAGAATCTCCGTTGAGTCATTGACGGGATGAGAGACAGGTAGCTCAGGAGGCGAATCCACAATCTGCTCAGGAACCCTGGTCGGTCGACCTGGTACAGCGGTCGGTCGACCAGACGCTGTACTATCGAGATTTTTCTGTTCTGCAGAAACTAATCTCACGTCAGGTGTCGAGGTCGGTCGACCTGATATTGTGGTCGGTCGACCTTCTGGCCTGTACACGGGATCAGTTTCTTCGTTCTGAACTACGGTAGAATCATCCTTTGGAGTTGGTCCCTCAGAAGCTTTCTCAAGTTCTTCGGAATAGGCGTTATTGGATGTTTCAAGTGCGGCAACATGAGTTATTTCAATACTTGTTTTTAGTGAATTCCCCCGTGAATTTCCAGTTTCAGTTCTATGAACCGCAAACTCCTCGATAAAATCCCAGCCCTTGTCATAAGCTACTTTATGAAATCCATAGTTTGTAAGGCTGGCTCTGTAGTCATCACACAAAGAGTTATAGAATTGTTTGCAAATGTACCACTCCTCAAAGCCGTGGTGAGGAACGGATCGAACCAACTCCTTAAAACGGGCCCACACTTCATGAAATTCCTCATCAGATCCTTGCCGGAACATATAAATTTGATCTCTCATAGCATCGGTTTTTGCCGGCGAAAAGTACTGTTTGCAAAAAGCCAATGCCAGAGATGTCCAATCTGTAATTTTAGCCGCTACCCTATCAAGGTAGCAGATCCAATCACGCGCAGAATCTTTCAAGGAGAAAATAAACAACGTCTCCTTAACGTTATCTAGCGCCACTCCAGCCGGTACGGATATGGAACAACAATAATCTGTAAATAGCTCCAAATGCTTTAAAGGATCCTCATCTGGCAAGCCTGCAAACTGACTTTGCTCCACCAATTTGATATGGGGGATATCAATTTCATAGGGGAGAGTAAATTCCTGTGGAAGGTGGTGTGTTGCTGGATAAAGATTACCATAAACAGTAGACATGATCGCAATAGCACTGAGAGTACTCAAGTCTTCCTCTCAAAAACCTGTCTTCTAAAACAAAACTAGAAGAAAAGGTAAGTAACGGTCTTAAGGAACCTAAGTTCCTTAAGACAAGGAAAAATAAACTAAAAATTAACAAACAAAATTATACCGATTCCCCGACAACGGCGCCAAAATTTGATACCCGTCGTTGTGGGTGTCAAAGATAAAATTTATAAACCAAACTAAAACTATAGATAGTGATAGTAAGGGTCGAACCACAGAGAGACAAGGTTAATTCCGTTTGCTAATTTTTAATCTATAAAATAATAAAGAGAGGGGGTTTAATTGGTTGTTGCTAAATCTAAAACAAATATAAAATAAAACAAGTAAATAAAGATGAGAATAAACTATGATGAAAAAGATGCTAGGATGTTTGGGTAATAAATAGCTAAGATAAAATAAATCCTAAGTCAACATGTATTGCAGTCGCGTAAGAGGTGTAACATATCCTTTAGGTCTATGCTATAAGTTCCTAGGTCTCACAATTATTGGGTGTCAACAATAAGGGTGATTCCTAAATTCTAGGTCACAAACCTTTCAGTCTTAAGTAACCTATCCGTCTTAAGATGTAAACCAATGCCCTTCCCAAATCTCTCAATCTTGGGTAGGTCAATACTAACATCCTACAAGTCTCCTTTTGGTCTCATTGTAGGTAATTATAGTCTACAAATAAAAGCGAAACAGAATTCGAACACGAGTCGGTCGGCCGACCTGTAATGGTGGTCGGTCGACCTCCTGCCTGCGACATGTCAATTCGGGAATTATACTACCTATGCATATTTACTCCCTACATCCTAACATATGAAATTAGCTACTCATAACTATTGAAACAAAAATAAAAGTAGGAATAAACATGGAAATCATAAAGAACATTAATCTAAACATGCAATAATAATAAGGAAATTAAAATAAGATGAAAAGGAGATTAGGAACTTTGGTTCCCCATGGTTAAAACAAGTCAATTTAGGGTAAAATAATCAAATAACACAATCCCAAGGAACAAAGAATAAACCTTTAGGTCAATATTCTACCCAATCCTTACGGTCTTAGGGTTCCTAGAAAAGCACTAAACTTTCGTTCAAGGGCAATCCCAAAGTTGTTGTTAAACTAATCCTAATAATCTTTCAATCTAAAAGAATTAGTTCACCAACAACAATGGGGGATTGGTAATTTAATCATAAAACTATCAAAATCAAGTCTTTACCATGGTTCCCCTAATTCCTAATCACAAGAATTAGCTATGCATAATCTTAATCATAAAAATAATAACAAGAATTAAGAACATCAAAGGAATTAACATAATTAAAGATGATAATATAGAGGAAACATGAATTGAGAAACAACAATAAGATGAACAACAAGATTAATTGAAAAGGAAACATTTAATTGTAGCAAACTTACAACTTAATTGGAAAATCTAAGAACAAAAGATGAAAACTTGAATAAAATCTCTTTCTAACTATGGAGTTTTCTCTAATTGGGGCTGCTTCTCTCCATTAGGACTTGATTGTAATTCTATGATAGAAAACTAGATTAAGAACTTGATGGAAATCTGAATCATTAACCCTAATTACGAAATTTGGCTTAAATAGGCGGAAAAAAAGAGTTTCCTAATGACCTAAATACTTTAATGGGCTTCGCGGAAACTTCTGGGTCGGTGCTGTGGTCGGTCGACCAATATTTTCGGTCGGTCGACCGCTTTACGGATTTTATGCAATTTCTGGGCTTCAGGCAAATTCTAGGCTTTTCCAATAGGCACCTGGTCGGTCGACCCAAATAGTGGGTCGGTCGACCAACTGTCGGGACTACAGCGCGCATCGTTCTTAAAACAACTGCCATTTCTTCGTTACTTATCCTAATCAAGCAATTCTCGCGGCGTTGGAAAGCTAAGAGGATAAGCTTTCACCTCCAACTGGAATCACTCCATTATCAGCTCTAGAACTCGAGATATAGCCATTTGAAACAGGCTGCAACATCGAAGATCGATTCTTTTCTTGTAAAAGTTATCTTTAGGCCTTGAAATGTGCGCTAAGCTTCGTTCCTTCTTATCCTTAGTCATGAAAAGTCTCGAGGGCATAAATTTGGTATAAAATCGTCCCTTTTCCGCATAAATCTGCAAAAGAGCATAAAAATACGAAAGTAGACAATTGTTGGGAAATAAATGCTAAAACATAGTAAATGAGCGACAAAATGCGTGTAAAAATAGATGTAAAACATCATAAAATAGGCACGCATCAACTGCTACAGCGGAAACGTTAAAATACAAAGCTATATCGTGATAGTCTGACTAAGTGGGCTAATCAACTATGTAGGCAAGTCAACATCCTCATGCTTCCCCATGAGCTCCCGAAATAGCTAACTCAAAACCTGTCCAAAATATGCTCCCCATTCCGGATCATCATAGGTGTCACACGAATACACGTTCAGCCTCGCGGTTGAGTAGGACATAACCAAACAAATATAATTGATGAATGCAACTACATGAGACCATGCAACCGATGCACCTCCGCATCCAATTCCACGCACAACTACAAACTCCCGTGATCCCACCCCGCCATTCCCAAGGCCGAGGTATAACCGACCGTCGTCGAACACCAGCATAACAGTTGAGGTCCCCAGGTCTAGTCCTGCAGAACTAGCCTGTGCCCAATCATCATCTCGAAATAGTATCTATTCCATATCACAACTCAGTAACCAATGCGTATGCCATGCTCATGAATACAACAATAATCTTATTCAATCATGCTATTAAATAATGCAAAACTCAAGCCAATAATAATAATCAACACTCTCATGCCATTATGCATAACGTAACCATCCAATGCCAGTATGAATAAATAATCTAACCAATTATCACATCACATGTAATACACCAACCAAGATAAACATATTAAACCGAGATTGAGTAGGTATACCCTACCTGGATAGTAATATAATCCAATTAGCACTCCGAGCACGTAAAGACATATATCCTCCATAATACAGTCACCTTTAGCAATTAACAAATAAGAATAATCAACCATTCAATGACTATTGATAAATAATTATGTTTAATAATTACGATTAAGTCCGTCAAACTACTAGCAAATGACCAAATATCAAATACAGTATACATAGCCCGCTCATTGTATAACTACAACTATTAAATATCGCTACGCTCATTAAACTGTCCTACTTGTCTCATACGTAGACAAATTATTAATTAATTACTTGGTTAAATATAATTATAAACTCCATCTTACGCATGATTATACGAACATATATAAACTTTAACAAATTGATCTATGCATAACTGTGATTAATTAAAATAACACAATTAATTATCAACAAACACTAGCTAATTAACATGACTTATTAATATAATTACTTAATCTAATTAATCCACTAAACAACTAGCTAAAACATAAATTTATTTAACAATTCATAACCAATAACAAAATCTAATAACTAATACCTACGTACTACTCCTCCTACCCTACGTTACAATTTCATGTAGACACAACAATGCCGAGACTCGTAAACACAACCCTACCATTACAACACCGTGCATCCCAACCCCGCGTACTCTACCTTTGCGCCACCACAACCGCCAGCCAGCCTACTTACCACTACCATGGAGGGTTCCAAAGCCTAGCCTGCACCACCACCCACAACTGTGACATATTTTTCACTACTCGTAGCCTCTCCAGCCACCACAATAACCGATTCCAAAACCGACTCCTCTAAGCTTTTACCCGAAAACCCGCAACGAACTACTTATCCTAATTCCGGCCACCAGCAGCACTTTTGGCCACCACAGACTCCACCATCACCTCCCCCTCTCTTCTACGATCACAACTCTGCCTTACAACCTCCCAAAACTCCGTCGATAAACACTACCCTCACACCCCATGTTTCCCTCCGGCAGAGACCGTGTAAACCACTAATAACCACCACCCAGGACACCTACCTAGCACCGCTCTGACCCGATAAACACCACCACGACAACCACCACTCCTAACGGGGTCCCTACTACATAAACCCTCTTAAGCCTCACGCATAACACGTTATTCCACTGTTTTCAGTATTCCTGACCATGGTCTTCACCGACTACCACCTACTGCCACCACGACAAACTGCCCATAATTGCCCCAACAAGTAGGTTTCAACCCACCAAGCATTGGTTCAAGTCAAGTCTCAAAACGAATATGGGAAGCGGTTTAGACTACTCCCTTGAAATCCGGTTTTAACCTTGGTGGTGACCACTACCACAACTGACTACATGTGGTCAAAATCAGCCCAGTAACCACTAGCCATCATCCTTGTTCAGTCTCATATCCCTACGGTCAGTTTGTATCCGAGTTCGTTAGGTCCTTACGTGTAAGCAATAACGAGATGGAGCGATAAACGATAAATAACGTACCTTGCTATTGTCCTCTATCCTTAATCTAAGTGCTCTCTTTATTCATCAAAGTAATGTATCCAGAATGAAACATGAATGGTGTATGAAAGTGGGGAAGGAAGGAAGAGTTATTTTGGTCCACTACTCATAAACGGTATTATTTAACCCTCTAATTACATAACTAATTATCTTATGGGTTTTCGGAAAACCCATTACCCAAGGCACGCATCCCAATAATCATACACGGTATTATTTTGGTCCATATAATATGAATTTTAAAAGTATTGGAAATATTAACAACTACACAAGAATGTAAAATAAATTAGGATTTAAATATAATTATGACGAAAATATAAAATAAAATTGAGTTTAGATGGGAAATAAAATTAAAATAGGAAATATATTTAATTATTAATATATTATTAAAATTTAAAAAATACAATTGAATTGCCATTTTACGAAATAATCATCAAATATCAAATGATTATCAAATATGAAATAATCGTAGAAATACGATTTATAAACAACAACAATTTACGTAAAGTAATTTATACACATTCCTCTTTGAAATACGTGTATAAAACTTGGTTTGACTGCCCTTGACCAAGGCTAGCATACGGGGTATTACACCTAGTTACCCTTTTGGCAATTAATGATGCACAATAATGAAAACCTTCCATGAAATACACGAACAACAAACTTTGTCTCTGATACGAATTCTTAGCAAATAAAACGTCCGCGGAAGCTTCTTGGAATCTTTTAGAAAAATCTTGAATGAATTAGCAATTTAGGCAATGTATGGAACGATCTTTGATGAATCTTGATTGATGATGATGATGATGAACGGTGAACGGTGTTGGTGAAACGCCGTGATGGTGGTGGTCCGTCGGTGGTAATGGTGGTGGTTGTTTTTGTAGTTGTGACGGTCTTGAGGTGAATCCCCAAGGTAGAAGGATATTTGTTTGCCCTAGACCTATAGGATAAACAATGGTGAATTACTCCCTAGACCTATAGTTTGTAATTCGTGCTAATATTTTGAACGCGACAAATACTAACGGTTCAGATCAACACTCGATGAGTCCTTGGATTTCTTTAAGTATGCCTTAAAAGAAAACTTGTAATTTTTATAACTTTTGATAATTAACTGAATAACAAGAGAAGACCATGTGCCTATTTATAGTAAGGTCACACGACCAAAACCACGCACACACCTCCCATAGCTTGGATTCTTGAATCCGTCTTTGAATAGGAGTCCTAAAACTTATCTAAATGGATTAAATATAATTCTATTTAAAATAAATTCTATCTTAGGAATTAAAAGAATTAAATAACTAATCCTAATAACCCTAGGATAAATAAATAAACTAGATAATAACTAATTTGTAACAACTTGTAACAAACTAGTAACTACCTTAACAAACTAAATAACAAACTATAACAAACTTAATACAATAACTAACTTAATAAATATAACATAGAAATTAAAAACACTGCAACTCCTTGGTGGAAACCACAATGGCCGAGCAACCCCATCTCCGTGACCGAGCAATGGTCGGACTTTGAACCGTCCACGACCGAGCCATACACGGTTCATGGGCCGTGCCTCCCCAAGCATGGCTTCTCTTTGACTTGATTCGTTTCTTGATATCCCTTTATTAGCCCAAGTTCGTAAAGCCCAACGAATCTTTAATAGACAAAATACTAGCCATATGATAATTAATGTTAAAGTAGCTAATATAATTTGCCTCCTCGCTCCTTGATTAAATTTACGAATTGATGCCCTATCCAAATTCGGAACATCCCCTCCTCCTTTAAAGAGAATTGACCTCAATTCTTGATGTTTACAATTTAAGAACCTTGGATCCCGGGACATATTTCTTGCACCAACGAATAAAGCTTGATTTGTTAGGAAAATATCCTTGTGGCCGCGCCTCTTAGCACCTTCCCGCGACACCACTACTCCCTCCTCCTTAACTTCTTGTCTATGCTCCTCCACATAAGGTCCTAGGCTTAGCTTGATGGCTACACGATGCTCCTCTCCGACCAAAGACCCGAATACCTCACGCCCTTTACCACGCATCATGCCTATACCACGCAACAACTCACCTACACGCCCAAGACTAGACGCGCGCTGTAACACCCCCATTTATTTAAGAGCCTTTAGCAAGACATTGTCAATAAATAGAGTTGTTATCATCTCGGAATGTCCGAGGTAGTGAATAACAAAGTAAAACAAACCCAAAGTACTTTATATAAAAACTGGTTAAATTTAAACTTTAATATTACAACTATTACGCGAAGAATAAAAGTACAACTCATCAAAGTATGTGATCTAATTCTAAGTAGGTCCAAGCCACGTCTCTCTCCATGCCCAAGCTCCTAATCCAACTGTCTCTGACCTGTGGAATCTACTCCCCATTCCGGATCATCGTAGGTGTACACGAATACACTGTCAACCTCGCGGTTGAGTAGGATAACACAATAATTATAATGCAACAGTTAAATGATATGCAAATGCCATGATATGCTCGAGCTCAATCACAATCTCATTCTCAAACTCATACCCTTGCACCAAGCCATACCGAACCTCCCGACAGACTATAATCGGTCGTCACCGAACACCAGCTCAATAGCTGATAAGACACCAGGCCTGGTCTGCAGAACCACCCTGGGCTTTATATCAGAATAATATCTGACCATAACTTTCTCAGTAACCAATGCATATGCTATGCTCATGAATGCCACAATATAATTATTTAATCATGTTATCAAATACTGAAATACTCATGCCATTGCCAATAATCCACAATCAATCCAACCAATATCATTCTTATATAATTCATGCTTGCATCCATCACATACAAGGCAACATCCTTTCATGACACATCACAGAGTAAACATCCATTCATATCACTTTATAAAGTATAGTGTCAGTGTATCCTACCTGGATAGCAATATAATCCAATAGCAAGCCAGCAAGTAAACAGAGTTATGCCACTTCAATACCGTCACCTAACAATTAGCAGAAGTATTCAATCACTAATCATTCCAATAACTATTTGTACTCCCGTCTACTTAACTTATTCATGAGCTTAATTAAATAAAACAATCACGACACAACGATTATAATATACATAATTATTAACTAATATAATGATATAAACAAATATAATATATCAATTAATCAAATTAACTCATTACATAATATATTACACACAACGAGACCGTATTAAACACGACTTCTTCAATTAGCTTGACTAACCCTTCTTTATTCCTTTTATAACTAATCTTCGATTAAATAATCGAACATAGAAAATATAATTAAACAATTGGTAACCGTCACATCCATGTATAAAATTACTTAACTTTAATCATTACTAACATGAACGAAATTGCTAACAATAATAATCATACTAACAACGATAACATTATCACAATAACAATATTAGCAATATTAATAATAATAACAACATTAGTAATAATAATAAGATGAATAAATAATAGTAGTACCCATAATAATAACATTAATAACATTAATATTAATATTAATAATAATAAGAATAATAATGATAATGATAACAATAATGCTACACCAATCATGATAAAACAACAACAGAATTGACAACCAAGAAGCGTAAACAGCCCCCAACCCGCAGTCCAACCAGACCGTGAAAACAGCCCCCGACACCCTCCAAAACAGCCCCAAAAGACACCCCTTCAACCACCTGCACCACCACCAACCCACGGTGGTTGCAACCACCGCACCATGACGCATAGATTGGGACCAACCACGGCCCATGACTTGTCCCCAACAACACTCAAAACCGGTCACAAAACCCCTTGGTCGTAACATCCACCTACTGCTCGTGTTTCTGCCCCCTCTAAAAAGACGCCCTTAACCACCTTATGACACCACCATAGCTACATCCTACCACCACCCTCGACACCCCACATCACATAACACTCCCTGGTGACAGCCACCAGGCTTCGACACCTCCTAAAACAACCCAAAACAGTCGCATAAAACGTTACACCTCACGTGACACCCCATGTTCCTGTTTGTTTATCACTGCCCTTAAACAACTGTCAACTATAGTTTTCCCGACCACCACGCACCACCCTACCATCACCAACCTAGCCTATAAACACCCTCTACGAAGACTCATGAATACGCAACAACCATTAACCCAGAAATACGATAAAAATCGCAAGAGAGCACAACAAAAACAGAGTAAACACAAATGAAAACAGAGTGATAATCGCAGCCATTGTCGATATTATGGTGATTATTATGACACCTACGGTGATCCTATGGCGATTTAAAGACGGTAAACTTGTTATATATACTACAAAGATTACATACAACCATAGTATTCAGATTCGAAGGCCTGAAAAGAGCAAGAAAACTACTTACGAAAAACCTTACGCAGATGGGTTGTTCTTGCGTTGTTCTCTTTCTCTTTCGTTCTCCTCTATCCTCACGGTAGACTATAGTAAGGTTAGGGTGTAGGGATGGTAAGGAGGCAGACGAGATGAGGGGGATGATTAGGGTTTAAGTTTTTGTGAAGTTTTGTCGTTGGATGGAAGAGTAGAATGGAAAGGACGTGGTAGTGTATTAGGGTTTGTTTCCTTATTATTTTTGTTCTTGTTGCACTATACTCGATTAACCTACCCATCACGCATCACACATAAGCCCAAGCCCATCACGAATCTCGAGAACCCAAATAATTATAACTCGTTCTTGACTCGAAACTTAAAATAGACGAGTACGCATAAATTATTCATAATAATTAAATTATGTACTTTAGTATTAGTAATTATTAATTAAATAATTTATAAGGATATAAAATTATTAGCACTTATATAAAATAATAAAACATGTATATTTGAGGATTAATATAAAATTAAGAATATATTTAATTATAAATATATTATCAAAATTAAAGGAATACGATGAAATGCCATTTATGAAATAATTATCAAATATAAAATAATTATGAAATACGAAATAATCGTAGAAATACGATTTATAAAATAATAACAGTTTATATAAAATACTTTATAAACATTCAACTTGAAATACTTGTATTAAAAATGGTTTGACTACCTTTGGCCGGGGCTAATTTACGGGGTATTACAGTCTTCCCTCCTTAAAATGAACTTCGTCCCGAAGTTCGCCACCCCGTAAAGAAAAGGAAACGCATAACAAGCGCGAAACAATCGCAAGTACGTAGCACTTATACGAGAACCCAAAAAGTGAAATGTTACATTCTATATATCCCCCTTAAGAAACTTTGTCCCCAAAGTTCAACATACAGCCGTAAGACATGACACTTAAAGAACCACAATATAGCATATAACAGAAGTAATCAGGATTTCCAAGTATAGTCAAACAATCACGACATACCAATTTGCCATGTCATAACAACTAGCCATATTAAGATTTAAAATCCTATCCTCCTAAAGACATGGTTACGTCCCCGTAACCCCATCATAAAATTCATCATCAAAAGCTCGAGAAGACCACCGAAACAACCAGTCACAAATTATCTGATAATTTAATTACTCTATACTGGCCAACTAGCATCCGACTTTCAAAGCAACAAACATACTTGTTAATTTCACGCTATGCAGTAAAACAAATTCAAGGTAACGAACACTTATACAACCTTGGTTTTTTTTTTTTTTTTTTTTTTTTTTTTTTTTTTTAACACAACATAACATATTTACACTAATGTAGGCAAGCAGCTAACTCAGGGTTCATACTCATATTATAGAAGCAAAATCATATTTATGCACACAAGTTTTTTTGAAAGTCATCAGGCAATTATTTAATTAATATAATTAAACACGGAGTCATAGATTAACAAGTCAGCTCGGCATTTCTAGGTACAATTAAGTTAAAATGACGTTGGTACATTTCCTATCTACTCACATTACATCATTTATCATAAAACTAGTAATAAATAATTTGCGAAATAAGAGGTTTATATCAGGTGGGACAATTTCATATTGAGCAAGATTTCATCAACATGTAGCTATCATGTTGCAAGACAATTACCACAATGATCCAACATCAGCTTTATCATGGCTTATCACCTTGAAACATTTTGAAACTTTCAGACAATGAAGTTGTAATTGATAGCAATTTATAAACACGAATCAACTGACGATTTACAAGCTACAGATCGAAAGTAAGACTAGCACTCCCATAATACACTTGTCAACCAGATTACTAAATCAATACATTGTGATCAGATTTAAACATACATAACAATATGTAGTTCACCTTGTGGCATAACAATAGTGTCAGTATAAATAAAACTAACTTTATATAAAACTCACCAATAATTAAGGTTATATTATTATATAACATGTCTATTGTTCATGCTACTAATGTCAAATCAGAAAATTACATGGTTACATCACATAATTCATATTTGATTAAACTTTTATATTGAAAACTTACATAACTTACAATTTCAACAATCATACATCACGCAACAACCTTCAAAATTCATAAATTTAAATACCCACCTAGCTATTTTGCGAGCTATTATCGTTTTTAGTAAATATAACGAATTAACTAAACATAGGAAAAGAATCAATTGCAAAGCTTAAGGAATTTATTTATAACAAATTTTACAACTCAGTTGGTCGGAACAAAAACTTTAATTTACAGCAATTAGACAGAAAATTGGGCAACTTGCAAAAATCACTATTAAATAACAACTCGTTAAGATTTTACGTGGCTTATCATTTTGAAACCGTGAATGAATATTCTAAACAGTGGAGTTGGAAATATGCATAACAATAAACACGTTTTAAATGATTTCCTTTACAAAAACATAGGTCAAAACAAAACTGTGCAGTAACAATCTGACCACTGTTAACCAAAATATTTATTTCCTTCAAAATATAAGTCGTTTTAACATGAAATCAAAATCATAAGAAAGTTAACTCATCAGGTCATCATACATAAAATTTACACATTCATATAGAGAACACATTTTAAACGGCAACCCGTACGAATGGATAACATTCTGGAAACTTATTACAACGTTGGTTACTTTAATATTTCACGTTATTACTTTACATCGTCATATTAAAACACAACTATTCTCAAAAACATGTTGACGCATATATTGAAGCATAGAATTGACATCGCACCATATTCATATTTATTCATTTTTTCAATTTGTACTTGCCATCAAGAAAGCGGTAAAGATTGCGAAACTGAAAGATAGGATCAACTAAATAAATCAATATTTATACATGTATATACAAATGTAACACATAGCTATATGACATTCATGGCTTGGGGCAATACATTCTGCATATCACTAGACATAGATTACTATAACATTTAAATCTGATCACTCATATTCAAATTGAAGACAATATATTACATAGTTACGATAGACATTTAATAACCAGATATCATATAAAAATTTCTAAACACCAAAATCACATGATAATATCACTCAAAATTATGAGATATGGGATTGTGTGGAGATTTGTCCCACATCGGAAGAAAGTGAGGCTTGTGATATGTTTATAATAGCTCCCACCCACCACTTAGTAACAAGGCCTTGTGCTTTTGGGCATAAGTGAGGACAATTAACGGGCCCAAAAGTGCACACCCATCTTATTGGGTTTGTGTTACACCGGTGGCGGGTCGGGTTGTTACAACCTCGGACATTCCGAGATGGTAACAACTCTATTTATTGAGAATGTCTTGCAAAAGGCTCTTAAATAAATGGGGGTGTTGCAAAGTAAAACAAACCTAAAGTACTTTATATAAAAACTGGTTAAATTTAAACTTTAATATTACAACTATAACGCGAAGAATAAAAGTACAACTCATCAAAGTATGTGATCTAATTCTAAGTAGGTCCAAGCCACGTCTCTCTCCATGCCCAAGCTCCTAATCCATCTGTCTCTGACCTGTGGAATCTACTCCCCATTCCGGATCATCGTAGGTGTACACGAATACACTGTCAACCTCGCGGTTGAGTAGGATAACACGATAATTATAATGCAACAGTTAAATGATATGCAAATGCCATGATATGCTCGACCTCAATCTCAATCTCATTCTCAAACTCATACCCTTGCACCAAGCCATACCGAACCTCCCGGCAGACTATAATCGATCGTCACCGAACACCAGCTCAATAGCTGATAAGACACCAGGCCTGGTCTGCAGAACCACCCTAGGCTTTCTATCAGAACAATATCTGACCATAACTTTCTCAGTAACCAATGCATATGCTATTCTCATGAATGCCACAATATAATTATTTAATCATGCTATCAAATACTGAAATACTCATGCCATTGCCAATAATCGACAATCAATCCAACCAATATCATTCTTATATAATTCATGCTTGCATCCATCACATACAAGGCAACATCCTCTCATGACACATCACAGAGTAAACATCCATTCATATCACTTCATAAATTATAGTGTCAGTGTATCCTACCTAGATAGAAATATAATCCAATAGCAAGCCAGCAAGAAAACAGAGTTATGCCACTTCAATACCGTCACCTAACAATTAGCAGAAGTATTCAATCACTAATCATTCCAATAACTATTTGTACTCCCGTCTACTTAACTTATTCATGAGCTTAATTAAATAAAACAATCACGACACAACGATTATAATATACATAATTATTAACTAATATAATGATATAAACAAATATTGTTGGAGATTGTGTCCTCCACATGTAGTGTGATAACGTCATTGAACATACCCTTGTACGGACAAGTGGGAGATTGTTGGGGCTGGTGTCCTTGACAATTAAGTACAATGACTTATTAAATCTCTTTAAGGATCACAAGGGCATAATTCGCGGGTTCATAATTATAAATCGTAACATGTTATCAGATATTAATACAGTCGATATATTAATAATGGTCTGACAAAATACGATATTGTATAATTACCCAAATTAATATAACTGTTTATATTAATACGCGAATACAATATTTAATTAAATATAACCGTTTATATTTAATTTACGAATTAATCATGTAATCCGTATTAGCTAAAATTATTTAATCCGTATTAAATAATAATCTCAACATCTTATTGACTAATTTAATGGTCAATACCTCTGACTAACCGTTTAGTCATATCCGGCAAAATGTGACTGTATTTACGTACCTTCACATCTCTCAAACGTGTCCTATAGGTGTGACGTATAGGGACCAGTTGATCACCGCCATCCGTATGACAATAACGTCAAACTTATCTAGCAAGCCAATCGTTATTGATAAACGTGGATCAACTGGTAATAATACAGAAGTATGCCCTTGTGATCCTTAAAGAGATTTAATAAGTCATTGTACTTAATTGTCAAGGACACCAGCCCCAACAATCTCCCACTTGTCCGTACAAGGGTATGTTCAATGACGTTATCACACTACATATGGAGGACACAATCTCCAACAAACTCCCACTTGTCCGTACAAGTGTAGGTGCGATAACCGAATCTCATATCCTTTTAAAATTTTTCCCACTCAATGTAAGACAATTTGCAAATCCGCATTCGCAAAGGTCGTATCTCACAAGCGATCTGTATCAAGAGTGGTTTCCCCGACTAGAGAGTAACTTAACTGATAAAACGAATCTGTATTCGAGCATGGCCATGCATTTCAGTTACTACTCCTCGAGTGGCCCTGAGAAATGATAAAATCCTGATAAGGGTTTGGATATTTCCCTCAACTCGAATCCTGCCGATATCGCCCAGCATGAAATAACCCAGAAAAAATCCTCTTGGCCCCTGTTACGGTGACCGTGGGAAAGAAACCAAAGTTACCCAAAATGTCTTAATCTCAAGAAACAGTTGAAAGTCAAAAGACTCGACTCTAAGGAACACTATGAAGGTCCTATCCACGACCTGGCACCCAATGTTATAAAACATTTAGGACTCCATAACGATGTCACGGGGTGTCCTACGAGATATCCGTATAACTCGCCTTTGTGATTGGTCAGTCAGCCGCGTGACTTATGGCTCGTTGAACCCACCATCAACCAACGTCACAAAATGATTACCTGAGTTATCAGCTCAAGTGGGTAATCAAGGACCAAAACGATGTAATGTTAATCAGTTCACTTTGTGGTGTTCAAAATTGGCGTACAATTCCACATGAGAAACAAAACATTATATATCATAACAATAAGGTTGAATAGAGTACACGAGAAAATGAATTATTACATGAATTCATAAAAGAGTACTACAACTTAGGAACACATCCAATTCCCATGGAATGAATGTGCCCTTCATGCTTATCACGTGGTAATGCTTTTGTGAGAGGATCAGCTATGTTGTCATCCGTAGCGATCTTTTCAATAAAAATCTCCTTTTGCTCCACGTAATCTCTGATTAGATGAGCTTTCCGTTGTACATGCCTAGCCTTGCTGCTAGACTTATGCTCCTTAGCTTGGAAGATGGCACCGCTATTGTCACAATAGACGGTGATTGGGTCATTCGAACTAGGCACTACTGATAGTCCTTGTAAGAATTGACGCATCCATATTGCTTCCTTAGCTGCTTCTGAGGCGGCATAGTACTCGGACTCAGTCGTAGAATCTGCTGTAACACTCTGTTTAGAACTTTTCCAGCTGACAGCAACGCCATTAAGAGTAAAGACAAATCCAGACTGAGATTTCGAGTCATCTCGATCTGTTTGGAAGCTAGCATCTGCGTAACCCGTGGCGCAGAGCGTTGAGTCGCCTCCATAAGTCAATCCCCAATCTTTAGTCCTCCGTAGGTACTTAAGAATGTTTTTCACGGCCATCCAGTGTGGTTCACCTGGATGAGCTTGGAATCGACTGGTCATACTCAATGCATATGCAACGTCTGGACGTGTGCATATCATGGCATACATGATCGATCCTATTGCCGAAGCATAAGGAATCCGACTCATGCGCTCTTTCTCTTCCACTGACTTAGCTTCTTGAGTCTTGCTCAAGTGAAGCCCAGGAGTCATGGGAAGGAACCCCTTCTTGGAGTTCGTCATACTGAATCTCTCCAGAATCTTCTCTATATCAGACTCCTGACTGAGAGACAACATCCGTCGTGATCTATCCCTGTAGATACGGATGCCCAAAATTCTTTGTGCCTCTCCCAGATCTTTCATCTGGAAATGGTTTTTCAACCATGCTTTAACCGAAGATAAGAGAGGTATGTCATTCCCAATCAAGAGTATGTCATCGACATACAGTACTAGGAATACAATCTTACTCCCACTCGACTTGATATAGAGACATGGTTCCTCGACTGATCGAATGAACCCATTCTCTTTTATCACTTGGTCGAAGCGATGATTCCAACTCCGCGATGCTTGCTTAAGTCCATAGATGGAACGCTTAAGCTTGCAAACTTTCTTAGGATGTGCTGGATCGATAAAACCCTCGGGTTGTACCATGTACAACTCTTCCTCCAAATAACCGTTTAAGAAGGCGGTTTTAACGTCCATTTGCCATATTTCATAGTCATGAAATGCGGCGATCGCTAAGATAATCCGAATGGAACGTAGCATGACTACGGGTGCAAAGATCTCATCGTAGTGCAAGCCTGGCACTTGGGTGAAACCTTTAGCAACTAGTCTAGCCTTATGGATATCTTGTTGTCCTTCCACGGCATGCTTTATCTTGTAAAGCCATTTGCATTGAAGGGGACGTACCTTTGCAGGTAGGTCCACAAGATCCCACACGTTGTTCTCATACATGGAGTCCATCTCGGATTGCATGGCTTCTAGCCATAGCTTTGAGTCAGAACTGGTCATGGCACCTTTATAGGTTGTGGGTTCATTACCCTCTAGGAGTAAGATGTCATCTGTATCGTGTTCCTCGACCATACCAATGTATCTGTCCGGTGGAATAGAGACTCTTCCTGACCTCATAGGTTCCTCAGGGATATCCACCGCAGCCTCGGTTGGAGGTACTGTTTCCTCCAATGGTTGCTCGGTAGTTGGTTCTTGAACCTCCGATAACTCGAAGGTTCTATTACTCGACTTGTTCTCGAGAAATTCTTTCTCTAAGAACGTCGCACTAGCCGCAACAAAAACACGTTGTTCGGTAGGCGAGTAGAAGTAATGACCAAATGTTCCCTTTGGATAGCCTATAAAGTATGTCTTGACCGATCGCGGGCCGAGCTTATCCTCGTGTCTCCACTTGACATAAGCCTCGCAGCCCCAAACCCGAATAAAGGACAAGTTAGGGACCGTTCCCTTCCATAACTCGAATGGAGTCTTGTCAACAGCTTTAGACGGACTTCGGTTAAGTATTAGAGCGGCCGACAAAAGAGCATAGCCCCACAATGAATCAGGCACAACGGTGTGACTCATCATGGATCGAACCATATCAAGTAAAGTTCGATTTCTCCGTTCGGACACACCATTTAATTGTGGTGTTCCAGGTGGAGTCAACTGTAGCACGATCCCACAGTCTTTTAGGTGTTGATCAAACTCGCGTGAAAGATACTCACCACCACGATCCGAGCGTAGTGCTTTAATCTTTCTACCCAGCTGGTTCTGTACCCGATTCTGGTATTCTTTGAACTTGTCAAAGGATTCACTTTTATGTTTCATCAAGTAGACATAGCCATATCTACTCAAATCATCCGTGAAAGTGATGAAATACCTATAGCCTTCTCGTGCGTTGATCGACATAGGGCCACATACGTCCGTATGTATGAGTCCTAATAGGTCGGCAGCGCGCATTCCAACACCTTTGAAGGAAATACGAGTCATTTTGCCGATGAGACATGATTCACACGTGCCATATGATTCGAAATCAAAGGGCGAAATAGCTCCATTTTGCATGAGCTGTTTTACGCGTTTCTCATTTATGTCTCCCATACGACAATGCCATAGGTAAGTTTGATCTTTGTCACCTACCTTTATTCTTTTATTATTCACATGTAATATCTCGGTGGTTTGATCTAAAACATAAATTCCATTCATGGAAACTGCCTTGCCATAAATCATATTGTGTAAGGAGAAAATACAGCTATTATTCTCTATTACAAATGAAAAGCCGAGTTTGTCAAGTGCATAAACTGAAATAATGTTTTTGGACAAACTAGGAACATAATAACAATTATATAAAAATAACTCGAATCCACTTGGAAGCTGGATTACGTATGTTCCCTTCGAGACTGCAGCCACACGTGCTCCATTCCCGACACGCAGGTCCACCTCACCCTTGATTAGGGGTTCTTGGTTTTGGAGGCCCTGCACATGATTACATAGATGAGAACCACAACCAGTATCAAGTACCCAAGTTCCGCAACTTGCATGGTTAATCTCAATCATGTGAATAAAAGAAGAAGAAGACATACCAACAGGAGTAACACGGCCTGCTTTAATGTCCTCGCGATACACGGGGCATGAGCGCCTCCAATGCCCAGTCTTGTGGCAATGGTGACATTCCATGCTTGTATCCTTGCTCTTTGTCTTGCCTTGTGAGTTACTCGACTCACCAGGCCCACTCTTAGCAAATCCTGGTTTCTTGAACCTGGGCCTACCTACCGCTAGGTCGCCCTGAGCTTTAGCCTTCCCTTTACCTTTTCCCTTACTTGAGATCATGAGAACATCCTGCTTTAGACTCCCACTCAACTTTAGATCCTTCTCAGTCTGTACGAGAAGGGAGTGGAGCTCATGGGGAGTCTTCTTCATGTCGTTCATGTAGTAGTTGGCCCTAAAGAGGGCAAACCCATCATGAAGCGAATGAAGCATGCGATCAACGATGATGTTCTCACTGATCTTGCAGTTTAGGGTCTCCAGTTTCTCGATATTCTCAATCATGTTGAGAATATGTGGGCTAACAGCTTGGCCCTTCTGGAGTTTCGCCTCAAAGAAGCGACAGGTATGCTCATAAGAAACGATTCTCGGAGCCTTGGAGAATTCGTTAGTGAGCGTGGTGAAAATCTTGTTTGCACCATGGGTTATGAAGCGTCTTTGCAAATTAGATTCCATTGCATAGATGAGTACGTTCTTTATCGCACCCGCTTCCATGACGAAGTCGCTATGAGCGCGAACATCGTTGGCTCTAGCTCCAGTTCCTGGGTGTGCCGGAATGGGCTCAGTTAAAAACTTAAGCTTTCCGTCAGCAATGGCAGCATTCCGTAGTGCTGCCTCCCAGTCAGAGAAGTTTGACCCATCATTCCTCAGTCTAGTTGACTGATTCATGGAGTCCATGAAGGCTTTTAGCCAGGATTCACGTGCTAGCTTGGCACTTGGCATTGGGTCTTCACCAGCCATTTTAGTTTTACAGCAGTTTTAATGAACGTGTTCTACACTGAAAGAAGATAAAACAAAACCATATAAGCAACTTATTGTTGTGATTTAAGTCTATATTAAATTGAATTTAAACTCGTAGACTCATGCATTTATATAATTGATCTCCCTCAAGAATTATATAAACGATCCCAAGACTCAATTTCCGTATATTGATAAGCCCACAGTTTGGCTAATTCCAATCGTTGGAACTCTTGGTCGATAGATTTCCGTAAATCCTATCTATTAGTCCATCTTAGTCACTGGAATATTATCGAGTGACCATGATGTTGAGATAAAATAAATCATCTGTTCCCACTTACCCGACGTAGAAGGGGTCATATTATGCCTACCGACGAAGAAGGGATTCATGGGAGGCTGATTTATAAAGACTAATCTCAATTTTTGGTTATACGAGGAAGACCCCATCAACTCTTATTTATCCATATTTAAGTGAACTAAAAACTAGCATTTGCGTGAATGAATTAAATAAAGTGATGGCTTTTAAATTGACATGTGACATCTGTATTGTCACAGAAAACTAACGCGTGACCTCTACATGAGTCAGTTTTCAGGCATGATATAAGTGGTTTGGTTTTTAGGCGGAATATGATGCAAGCTATTATCGATGAAAGCATAAAGATAAATGCAATAAACGTAAATAAAAGTCCTAGTGTGGCCTATCCTACCAAAATAAACATAAAACAACTTGGAATCCACCGTTGGACCCTAGAAGCTTGTCTTGATGTTCTATTTTGGTCCTTGCAGCGGGAGTGAGCATCCGGTCTCCGTCTTGTCTTTGGTCTTCACAAAATTACTAATTTAAATTACAAGAGTAAACCTAGATACATTCTAATTTAAATACAAAAGTAATTACATGGCAAAAACCCAAAACGGAGATTCAAGATCTCAAAATTACAAGCAAGATCGTGTCCCATCATTACGGTGACACAATCTTCTAAGGCCACACTAAGTTACAACCGTTTGCAAAAATTAAATACGTTATTGAAAGCATTCAAGGCATTCACAAGACGATAAATAAAATGCATCAACTAAATAAAATTTATACATGACATAATACTGTTATTATTGTAAGGTTTAACTAGTTGCTCATAAACTAATTTAGTCATACTAACAAAACCTTTAATTAACTTTTAATTAACAAAATAATAAACTCGTTTATTAGATCTTATGCATGCTACTAAATGCGGAAATAAGGAGTAAACCGTGTTCTTACACTCGGTCCAAATATTGCAAGGATGATCCTCCGAGTACCCAATATAGAATACCTCCTCCGGATGCACCAAGACAAGCCCCTAATAAACCGAAACTTTGTATGCTAGACTAGGAATCGGTTTTCTCCTTAAACTTATTCTAATCACTCTTATTAGAATAATATTTGAATACTACTCTTAGTATGAATTTTATTATCTTATAATAAGTATTTTAGAGGTAAAATTTCTCTTCTTGTTTGTGTAGAATTTCGGCTAGAGTAACAAGAAGTAATGTAGAATGAATGACATATATCATATATATATATTAAGCATGCTTCTTTAACATAAGATAATCTAATTATCTCAAGCATGCTACATGGGGAAGGGGTTGCCGGTTTTGGGAAGCCTCAAAAGGGGAACACCTTCACTTCTCAAGACACTAGGGAAGCATCTAGGTTAGTGTTCTCAAGGTGGTCTTTTAATGATTGTGTTTTATACATTAAACCCACACAACCAACCCCACTTAACCGGCCCCTTAATCCTTAAAAGGATTTCATTTTACAACTTTGTAAAATGTATAATTTACACAAAGTGTGACATCCTATATGTCATATAATATGTTTTAGTACATTTAAAACATATAAATATTTATCATATATTATACACAAATAAATCATATTTATTAATCAATAAGTAATTCGAAATTACTAATGTAAAATGATCATTTATCGTCAATACGATTTACAACCTTTGTATTAATTTTAACCCAATTCATTCTAATTACGATATCTTAAAATATCGTTTAATGTTTAACAATTGACACGTTTCAATTTTAAACATAAATCTTACATTAAGATCCAACCTCTATTTTCTCGATATTCGAGTTTAAGGAATATGATCAAATCGTATCAATATACATTTGATCACTTTATCGATTAAGGGAATTGTCCTAAAGGTGTGACCTAAAGGGATCAACTGACCATCACCGTCATACGACAGTAATGTCAAACTCTAGCTAGCCAATCATTACCGATTAATGTTGGTCAGTTGACTAAAAATTCGTATCATCCCTTGCGCATTCTTGTTATGAGATTTAATTACGTGATCGCACTATTGTTGAGGACACATTTCCCAACAATCTCCCACTTGTCCTCGACAAGTGTGCGTCACCAATTCTCTTGTCCTATTACAATCTCCCACTCAATGCAAGATGTCTCTCTCTGGTCGTTCTTGCATTTGATCATATCATGAATGGTTTCCTCGATCTGGAGAATAACTGTCTGACCGGAATCATCTACCATAGATACCTTCCGAGCGTGGCCACGCATTTCCAGTTAACTTCTCCTCGAGTGGCCCTGAGATTTGAACAACCCTGACAAGGGGTGGACAATTTCTATCGCACTACTTCCTTCAACCAGTCACAGTTAGTCACAACCCAAAACAATCCCATTTGACTCCAGTTACGAAAAGTCGTAGAGAATGGATCAAAGTTATGCCTAAACTGTACCATCTTGGGAGAGTAGTCTTTAGTCAAAGAATTGACTCACAAGAATACTATAGCAGCTCTCGCCACGACCCGGCTATAAAATTTCCAGAACTCTATAAGCGGTCACATTGCCCGACAGAGTGTCTCTTACAGTCTGCCTATGTGATCAACTAGTCATCACATATGACTCTATGGCATTTGAACTTGCCATCAATCGCCTCACACTCTAGTCGCTTTGAGACGTCACCTCATATAAGCGGCTAGGGGCCATACTAAGTCAATCCAGTTCACTTATGGGGTTCAATATTGTCTCATACAACCCATTTGGATTCTGACAAAGTATCTTTCACTTTGAGTTATTAATAACTCAAATGATGTTGTCATGCAACAATAGTCAACACTATTACATTGCATTTTGATGCACAATCATCTATTTGTATTAGTGTTTTGCAAATAACCTTTATTCATGCGAATAACATTTATTCATGATAGCAAAACTTACAACTTTTGGTCTCCTTTATTCTCATATTATCCCGTATAATATGATTCTATTTGAGTACATTTCTAGAACTCTTTCTAGATTTTGAGTTTCCTTTCCGGAGGAAAGCTCCCACTGTTATCTTATAACTTGTGACGTATCGATATACTGGAGGGATTAAAATCACTTTCTACAGTCACTTATGTACTGAAATCTATATTGTAGTTTATTAGTGATTTCATCACTCTTACAATTTTCAAACATCTTGGCTATTTGATAATGGTTTCATTCATCGTTATGAATAATGTAACCAACCATTCTAACTTCAAGTGGGAGACCTTTTATTATCCATATAATAAACCTTCCCTTTTAAAACTCCATCATCATATGATAAAAATTGTTTTATTCATCTAAATTGAGTACCTCTTATTCTTTACTCTTAAAGAATCACCCATTCTCTCTAAATGGTAGGTTTCAATTCTTTGATGAATATCGCTCCCACTAAAATCAATATCTCTCGATATCTTAAATGAACCTTTCATTTCACGCATGTTAAACTATTACTCGAATCATTATCACTATCACTATCCCCATAGTGATCTATTTCCATTCAATCAATCATCACTCTCTTATCATGTCTTCGTTTCCTTGAGACGAAAATGATAATTACTACATAGGAACCGTTTTCCTACCGATGATTTCATACGGGGTTTCAAGTTTCCTCTCCATGAAACTATGAACACAAACAAAGAACCTTTCTTCGAGTGTCCTCCCGTAGTTTCTTCAAATCACTTAGGGCTCTTTGTTTCCTCTCTATGAAACAATGAACACAAAGAACCTTTCTTCGAGTGTCCTCCCGTAGTTTCTTCAAATCACTTAGGGTTCTTCTTAAGACTCCCAAGTAAGAATCTTCTCTAAGATCCTTCCTTTATATCCATCATTGGTTTGTGAGCGAAATATTTTCTCCCACTCTATCCTTCTAACAATAACCTTTACTTGTTTAAGGATAGCTATTTCGATCAACCAATGTATTTGAATGTTTGAAGTTTGATAGGTGTGATGAATACATTCTCATTTTCACTTAAAATGAAAATCTTATAATGAACTGATATAGTCTCATTTTGATTGAATCTATCTCATGGGGTGTAGTTCTCCGTTTTAATCAACTCTTTGATTCTCTTATACTTGATCGTATCAATATTAAATTACTATCATTCATGTTTAAACAAGGCTTGCAATTTATTTGAGAAATCAAAACATTGATTAAGAACAAAAGTAGTGACTCGGGTTGAAAACCAAGTCACTAATATCCAGAATTACAACCATTGTTTTAGGATTTTAATCCTTGTCTTACAAGAAAATTAAATTGTTCCATAAATAAATGCAAAATATGAAAGAAGACGATATGAAAATTAGAGCCTAGCTCTTCAAGTCTTCGATCAATTGGATGCTACCATAGCCATCCAAGTAAGGAACCTCAAGCTTCCTTCTCCTTGCCCTTATCATTATTCGGGGGTGGCCCTTTAAAACAATTAAAAAGGGTAAATATCAACACATTTGTATCACTATACATAAGTTGATAAACGACATGAATTATACGCGAGAATTATTACCTACGGCGGTTGCCTTCCCAATTTTGAGATCGCTTAAGTATTTGGGGCAATTTCTCTTCCAATGACCGATCCTCGTGCAATAATGGTACTTGTCTTGCTCTTTTGAAGACGAGGTGGAAGCGCCTTTCGAAAAGGTCTTTTCTTTGGTCGCTTTGGGCTTGAACGTTTTCTTGCCCTTGCCTTTCGAGGCATTCCTCTTGAAGCTCGTTTTCCCTTTCTTTTCGATGTTTAAAACATCCTTGGTGGAACTTTCATGAAGTCCCATGTCCCTCTCGGCTTGGACTAGCATCTTATGCAACTCGTCTAACGAGGTCTCTTGGTTTCGCATATTGAAATTCACCCGGAATTGAGCATACGCCTTAACCTTATTGAGCGAGTGAAGAACTCGATCAATGATAAGAGAGTCGGGAACATCAACATTTTGAGCTTTTAGAGTCTCCGCGAGCTCAACGAGTTTGAGCACATGAGGGCTTATCTTTTGCCCTTCCTTGAAAGTTATGTCAAAGAAGGCGGAAGCCGCCTCGTATTGAATCACCCTTGGAGTTTGCGAAAACATGGTCGCAAGTTTGGTGTAAATTTCATACGATGTGGTCAACTTGATCATACTCCTTTGGAGAAGATGAGCACATTTTTAAGAGCGGAGGACTCTTTCATGTAGGCTTCATAGGCCTCACGAGTTTGGACCGATGAATGAGCGGTCGGAGCGGGAGGAGCGGCTTCGGATAGGTAACGATTCTTATCGTCACCTTGAGCGGCCAAAAGCAATTGCGCATCCCAATCCTTAAAATTGGAACCATGCTTATCGAGTTTACAACGATCCATAAAGGATCGGAGCCATGATACGTTAGTGAGAGGTGGAGCGTTGGTTGCCATTGTCGATGTTGAAAATTAAACTACAATAATAAAAGGAAATAAAACAACATCATTTTTAAATTCATAATTTGAATTTTAAGAAACTTAAACATGTTAAGTGTATTTACTTAATGATCTCTTACCCAATTAAGTAAACAATCCCGAGACCCAAACCCATACTAATCCGGGCACGGTGTAGCCGATTCAACCCGTATTGGTATAATTTGGTGGATTAACTCTTTAATCGGTTCTACTCTTAGAACTCTCGGTCGACAATTTTCTTAAAATTATCTTTAGCCCGAACTTATTGCAACTACGGTTACGAATACTTTCGTTGAGATCAACCAAATTTCAAGGTGTAATCTTATTACCCCACTTACCCAACGTGACAATTTTAGTACCCCGGTGTAGCCGAGCCTACGTCCTTGTGAAGAAGGGATTCATGGGTCCGTACTTTTTGGTAAGGCTAAGTCTCAATATTTATTTGTAAGAGATCTAGTCAAATTATTATCTATCTCCGTTTAAGTGAACTAAGTCGGTGAATTATCGATAAAATAAAAGACTAGGTCGACTAGGTCGAAACATACATGATACGATGTATGACGATTTGGCTATGCATGCAAACATATAAAAGCAAAATAAAAGCATAAATAAACCCTAGTATGGCCTTTCCTAGAAAAGAAATAACAAAGTACAAATTCGGAAACCAACTCCTTTGGTCCCTTGAACTTCACACGGCACACACTTCGAGGTAAACACCGTCTTGATCGGAACTCCTTTCCGAATGGCACCGTCTTCAAGGAACTCCGGATTTTACAAATATTACAACTTTTCTAGTCTACTTTATACATTATAAAATAGAAATAAATTACAATTGGGTGATACGAGATCACAAAATTACAACCGAATCGGTAACCCCTTACATTACGGGAAATACCGATTTAAAAACTAGGCCATACTAAGTAAATTACATAATTCCCAAAATTACGTAAAAATAAATCATGACATTCACAATATAAATATGCAATGCTTATATAAATATGAATTAACATGCAAATCCTAAGCCAAATCGTCCTATTTAAAACACTTATTTAAATAGTTATCGTAAACCTCGGTTTTTATGGAATTGCGTGTTTTAACGTTTAACAACACTATGCATTAAATGAAACGGTTTTCATCGTTAAGTTAATCATCCTAACTCTTATAGGATTCAAAATTTAGTCTTATTCAAACTTTGAACATGAATTAACTTAATATATTTTAATATTGATCGGTATTACTCGGTTTTTCGGGAAAAATAATATAAAATTCAAAAGAGGCATTAAAATTTCGAAAATTCAAAAATCAAATTTTGAAAATTCTAGAATGTTCTTAAAATTTTCAGAAAGTTAAAATATTAGTATTTTACACGGTTTTATTATTATTTCGAAAATAACACGTAAAACGAGCAATTTAAGTCGGAAAATTCAATAATTAACTTCATAAATGCAAATTAAATACTAATAATATTTTTATACCTTCCAAAACATTTTAAGAACACAAGATGGACAGAAAATTAAATGGCACATTGCCCCATAGCCGAAATTTTAAAGCATGCCTCCTTTTAATTTAATTTTAAATGCTACTTTTAACAAAACAAAATTAAATCAATACAAATCAAATCTGAAACTTTAGGCACCCAAGAATATTTTCATGATGAACATATCACATATGACTAATATGGGTTACATTTTCGGCCATTTTTAACAACATTTGCAAATTTTAACGATTTACGTCATATATTGTACGATTTTAACATTTAAAATTATTTCTCAAGCATAAAATAAGATAAAATTCTTGAAAATTTTATACATGCTGGAAATAATATATATGACATCGTGTTAAATATTCATGGCCAAATTCCAACTAAAACTATTAAAGTCGAAATAATGTCACTAATTACCCGATTTTTACATTAAAAATCTATAATATTGCAATATTTGAGATAAATTTCTGGAAAATTCAACATAAATTTTAAATATTGCATGTGACATCCTCATAAATTTTTATAGTCAAATTCATAATATAACTATTTTAACCCATTTTTATTCATCTTATTGCATTTTAACCATTAAAAAACATATCACACGATTTAAAGGTCTATAATTTACGAAAATTCATATTCATATTATAGAAAATACATGTGATATCATACTGAAAAATCTCGGCCAGAAGTTTATTTTAACTATTTTTCCCAAAATTAATCATTTTTAACCATTAAAACGTATTAAAAACCGAAATTAAAATACCAATGATCAATATCCATGCAAAATATATTCCAAATCTTCTAAAACATTTTTAGAAAACAGTAGGTATTCATGCTTAAATTATTTCGTGCATATCATATATCAAAACGAAAATTATCAAGTTTTATTTTGTTATCCTAATAACTCCGTAAAAACGAAACGGAAAGCATGCAAACAACCCTTTTGCTCTGATACCAATTCTTAGGTTTAACTAGTTGCTCATAAACTAATTTAGTCATACTAACAAAACCTTTAATTAACTTTTAATTAACAAAATAATAAACTCGTTTATTAGATCTTATGCATGCTACTAAATGCGGAAATAAGGAGTAAACCGTGTTCTTACACTCGGTCCAAATATTGCAAGGATGATCCTCCGAGTACCCAATATAGAATACCTCCTCCGGATGCACCAAGACAAGCCCCTAATAAACCGAAACTTTGTATGCTAGACTAGGAATCGGTTTTCTCCTTAAACTTATTCTAATCACTCTTATTAGAATAATATTTGAATACTACTCTTAGTATGAATTTTATTATCTTATAATAAGTATTTTAGAGGTAAAATTTCTCTTCTTGTTTGTGTAGAATTTCGGCTAGAGTAACAAGAAGTAATGTAGAATGAATGACATATATCATATATATATATTAAGCATGCTTCTTTAACATAAGATAATCTAATTATCTCAAGCATGCTACATGGGGAAGGGGTTGCCGGTTTTGGGAAGCCTCAAAAGGGGAACACCTTCACTTCTCAAGACACTAGGGAAGCATCTAGGTTAGTGTTCTCAAGGTGGTCTTTTAATGATTGTGTTTTATACATTAAACCCACACAACCAACCCCACTTAACCGGCCCCTTAATCCTTAAAAGGATTTCATTTTACAACTTTGTAAAATGTATAATTTACACAAAGTGTGACATCCTATATGTCATATAATATGTTTTAGTACATTTAAAACATATAAATATTTATCATATATTATACACAAATAAATCATATTTATTAATCAATAAGTAATTCGAAATTACTAATGTAAAATGATCATTTATCGTCAATACGATTTACAACCTTTGTATTAATTTTAACCCAATTCATTCTAATTACGATATCTTAAAATATCGTTTAATGTTTAACAATTGACACGTTTCAATTTTAAACATAAATCTTACATTAAGATCCAACCTCTATTTTCTCGATATTCGAGTTTAAGGAATATGATCAAATCGTATCAATATACATTTGATCACTTTATCGATTAAGGGAATTGTCCTAAAGGTGTGACCTAAAGGGATCAACTGACCATCACCGTCATACGACAGTAATGTCAAACTCTAGCTAGCCAATCATTACCGATTAATGTTGGTCAGTTGACTAAAAATTCGTATCATCCCTTGCGCATTCTTGTTATGAGATTTAATTACGTGATCGCACTATTGTTGAGGACACATTTCCCAACAATTATGATTAATAAATTTATACCAAACCACCTTTTAAGATTAAAATTATGTGACTATACCGCTTTAATCACCAATTTTAATAAACATATAATCCATTATTTTAAACTGTTTTAAAACAATATGTATCAAACGAGGGTGAACCGTTTCACTAAATAATATACTATTTCCGTATACAGTATATTATTTTAAGCCATGTGAAAATAAGAAACAAGTTATTTTCGAAAATAAACACCCCGAAACGAGAGCACTCGATCGAGTAACAGGGGCACTCGATCGAGTGTCAGGGTCACTCGATCGAGTGCAGCAGGGCTCGATCGAGTGGCTCGTAAAATTGCAAATCGCTGCACTTTTAAATTAAAACGGGTTTATAACTTGGATTTAAAACGTGTAAATCATAAATAAACAACAACAAAAGATTCACATATTGCTAAAAATATCGATTAATTAACAATATGCAAATTATAATCGAAAAACAAGATCGATTTCTCACAAAAATCACACGCACGGGCCTGGTACGAGGGCACTCGATCGAGTGCAACTGGTATTCGATCGAGTGCCTAAGCACAGTGTACGGTTTTCAAAATTTTTAAAACTTATGAAAGACACAATTGTAAAATTTTCATAACCTGGCCCTGATACCACTTGTGGGGAATAAAACGCGTATTCACCCTAAATTTGTAGGATTATAATGAAATATGCAATTGTGAATATCGTCATAAGATTAAAAACAAGAGAAAAGAAGTACAACCTTTAGTCCTCGCGCAAAAGGCCTAAGAACAGGAATTAATGCGAATTCCCTCCTATAACTTGCACCCAAGACTTAGTTTGAGACGTGGCCGCGTGTGCTAGAAATCCTCTCCAATTGCCTTGCAATATAGGGAGAGCCCTTGAGGTTTTAGATGTGAGATCTGAGGTTTTGGGAAAAGAATGTCTCAAAACCCTAATTTTACCTTGAGATTATTTTACAGTGCAACAAGAGTAACTGACATAAGGAGAGTCCTCCTCCTTATGTAGTTGTTTCGGCCGAAATAGGGTTTGGGTAGGAGTGGGCTTTCCACTCTTACCTTATCCCAGTGCATGATTCGACCCAATTGCTTAAATATAATTCGCGGGTTCATAATTATAAATCGTAACATGTTATCAGATATTAATACAGTCGATATATTAATAATGGTCTGACAAAATACGATATTGTATAATTACCCAAATTAATATAACTGTTTATATTAATACGCGAATACAATATTTAATTAAATATAACCGTTTATATTTAATTTACGAATTAATCATGTAATCCGTATTAGCTAAAATTATTTAATCCGTATTAAATAATAATCTCAACATCTTATTGACTAATTTAATGGTCAATACCTCTGACTAACCGTTTAGTCATATCCGGCAAAATGTGACTGTATTTTCATACCTTCACATCTCTCAAACGTGTCCTATAGGTGTGACGTATAGGGACCAGTTGATCACCGCCATCCGTATGACAATAACGTCAAACTTATCTAGCAAGCCAATCGTTATTGATAAACGTGGATCAACTGGTAATAATACAGAAGTATGCCCTTGTGATCCTTAAAGAGATTTAATAAGTCATTGTACTTAATTGTCAAGGACACCAGCCCCAACAAATATAATATATCAATTAATCAAATTAACTCATTACATAATATATTACACACAACGAGACCGTATTAAACACGACTTCTTCAATTGACACCCATAATAATAACATTAATAACATTAATATTAATATTAATAATAATAAGAATAATAATGATAATGATAACAATAATGCTACACCAATCATGATAAAACAACAACAAAATTGACAACCAAGAAACGTAAACAGCCCCCAACCCGCAGTCCAAACAGACCGTGAATACAGCCCCTTGCAAGCCCCCGACACCCTCCAAAACAGCCCCAAAAGACACCCCTTCAACCACCTGCACCACCATCAACCCACGGTGGTTGCAACCACCGCACCATGACGCATAGATTGGGACCAACCACGGCCCATGACTCGTCCCCAACAACACTCAAAACCGGTCACAAAACCCCTTGGTCGTAACATCCACCTACTGCTCGTGTTTCTGCCCCCTCTAAAAAGACGCCCTTAACCACCTTATGACACCACCATAGCTACATCCTACCACCACCCTCGACACCCCACATCACATAACACTCCCTGGTGACAGCCACCAGGCTTCGACACCTCCTAAAACAACCCAAAACAGTCGCATAAAAAGTTACACCTCACGTGACACCCCATGTTCCTGTTTGTTTATCACTGCCCTTAAACAATTGTAAACCATAGTTTTCCCGACCACCACGCACCACCCTACCATCACCAACCTAGCCTATAAACACCCTCTACGAAGACTCATGAATACACAACAACCATTAACCCAGAAATACGATAAAAATCGCAAGAGAGCACAACAAAAACAGAGTAAACACAAATGAAAACAGAGTGATAATCGCAGCCATTGTCGATATTATGGTGATTATTATGACACCTACGGTGATCCTATGGCGATTTAAAGACGGTAAACTTGTTATATATACTACAAAGATTACATACAACCATAGTATTCAGATTCGAAGGCCTGAAAAGAGCAAGAAAACTACTTACGAAAAACCTTGCGCAGATGGGTTGTTCTTGCGTTGTTCTCTTTCTCTTTCGTTCTCCTCTATCCTCACGTTAGACTATAGTAAGGTTTAGGGTGTAGGGATGGTAAGGAGGCAGACGAGATGAGGGGGATGATTAGGGTTTAAGTTTTTGTGAAGTTTTGTCGTTGGATGGAAGAGTAGAATGGAAAGGACGTGGTAGTGTATTAGGGTTTGTTTCCTTATTATTTTTGTTCTTGTTGCACTATACTCGATTAACCTACCCATCACGCATCACACATAAGCCCAAGGCCATCACGAATCTCGAGAACCCAAATAATTATAACTCGTTCTTGACTCGAAACTTAAAATAGACGAGTACGCATAAATTATTCATAATAATTAAATTATGTACTTTAGTATTAGTAATTATTAATTAAATAATTTATAAGGATATAAAATTATTAGCACTTATATAAAATAATAAAACAAGTATATTTGAGGAAAATATAAAATTAAGAATATATTTAATTATAAATATATTATCAAAATTAAAGGAATACGATGAAATGCCATTTTATGAAATAATTATCAAATATAAAATAATTATGAAATACGAAATAATCGTAGAAATACGATTTATAAAATAATAACAGTTTATATAAAATACTTTATAAACATTCAACTTGAAATACTTGTATTAAACATGGTTTGACTACCTTTGGCCGGGGCTAATTTACGGGGTATTACACGCGCAGCTTCGACTCCTGAACACCTAGAGCCACCGGTACCACCATGCTTACCACCACGTCCCTACCTCCTTCTATGATTGATTCAGCCCCTATCATCTCTTTCACCTCCTCATCTTCCCTAGCTAGGGCAAAAACTGAGTTGGTTAATTGAGTATTCGTTCCCGAGTTGGCTCTCATCAACCCTACATCCTTAGGACTCATAGGCTTGAGGATGATTCACTTCCGCTTATCCATATGCTCATATTCGTTCACCCTCCCCCTATGCAAGACATCCCTATCAGATTGCCAAGGACGTCCTAGAAGAATGTGACAAGCATCCATAGGCACTACATCGCACAACACCTCATCTTTGTATGACCCCATGGCTAAGTTCACCTTTACTTGCTTCGTGACCCTAACCTTGTTCGCGTCTCCTAACTAATGTAAGGCATATGGTTTAGGATGTTTGATCGTGGGTAAGGCTAACTTAGACTCACTATCCAGGACTGCCTCCTTCTTTTGAACAATGTGACTGCTAGGATACGGAAACTGGGAGCCAAAAAATTGAGCTACATGGGTAGAGTGGTGTTAGTGAAGTCTGTACTGAGTGTGCTCCATAATTACTGGGCAGCCATCTTTCTTCTGCCAACATGAATAGTTAAAAAAATGAGGCTATCTGTAGGGCCTACTTGTGGGATGGTAGTGAGAATCAGACCAGGGTTCCCTTGGTCTCTTGGCAAAACATTTGCAGACCATATGATGAAGGAGGTTTAAACATCCATCAGAGTGGAGTATGGAACAAAGCAGCCATTGGAAAGTTAGCTTGGTGGGTGTTTGCACAACCTACTAAACATTGGGTACAATGGATTCACCATACATATTTAAAACAACAAAACTGGCAGGATTACGTACCTAGTCAGAATTCCAGTTGGGTATGGAGAAGAATATGCAAAGTTAAGGAGCTGTTGAAGCAGGCTTGGCCAGGGCAACAAGGACAACCATTCCTACATGAGTATACTATAGCCAAGGGATATCAGGTGCTAAGGGAGAAGGGAGATAAAGTGAGATGGCATAGACTGGTGTGGCAAAAATGGACAATAGGAAAGCATAAGATAATAGCCTGGATGTATTTTCAGAAGGCTATGAATACCAAGCAGAAGCTATACCAATTAAGCATTACCTCTGAGGATGACTGCTGCATTTGTGGAGCAGAACCTGAAACTGTGGAGCACCTGTTTTGTCAGTGTGCATACAGCCAGAAACTAGTGCAATGGGTTAATATGTGGATTGGGATCAACATCAGAACTCAGCTCAACCAACAATGGCGACTGAATTTGAAGGGGTCCAAACTCAAGAGAGCAATGGTGAATGGCGTTATAAACTCTATTATCTATCATATTTGGACGCAGAGGAATCACAGCAGGCTGGAGAGCAGAATTCTTAGACCAGAAAGCGTGGGGCAGCTGATTAAGAGGGATATGATTATGTATTATTCTATGATTAAAACAGGAACCTTGACTCACAAGGATCAGATTTTTGTATCCAGAATTCTGGGCTGATGTACAGTTTTTGATATCTTTTAATATACTTACCTTTCAACAAAAAAACAAAAAAAACATAATCATACTACACCACTTATCCTTCACAAGACACTTGGTATAGAATATATGATCTCTTTGTTCGGTAATTATAGGTATGGATTGGGCTTGTAACGACCTAAGTACTAGGGTGGTTGTATTAAGAGCTTCGAATGGTTCATCCTTTTCCCCATCCCCATGGCTACCGTGATCTTCCCACACCTCCTCCTCCTCCTCGCCGGATTCCTCCCCCTACCCTACTAAATTCAAGCAAGTTAGGGCTTCCCTCATCGTCACAACCCTCTTATTAGGACAAACATTCTTGAAGTGCCCAAACCCTTGGCACTTAAAGCATCTTACCTTAGATAGGTTGATCTCACTTGGTGTTGGAGTTGGATTAGATTTGGATTGTGTTGTCCCACTCGCACCCACCTTTCCTGCGCCACTTACCATGCCTGCATTAGGGTTTGATTTTGAACTCTCGCCTTCACCCCCTTCACTCGCACGCCCCACATGGTATTTCCTCCGAATCTGTTCTTGCTTTGTGCTTCTACCCTCAAACACAAACTTGTTAGAGTATCAAAATCTGAATAAATTTGAAGTTCCACAAGATTAGCTATATTTTTATTTAATCCTCTCAAGAACCTCGCCATCTTTTGTTCTTGATTCTCCTCTACTTCTCCCATTAATGTAAGATTTTCGAACTCGTCTAGGTACTCACTCACTGACATCTTGCCCTGCACAATATTAGAAATCTTATGATATAAAGCAAGTTTATAAGTTGTGGGTACATACCGCTTTCTCAATCTCTTTTTCAACCCATCCCAAGAACAAATCTTGTCTTTCCCGACCCCAGCCCTTTGCGCCTTGAGACTATCAAACCATAAGGATGTGCCTTTGCTTAATCTTAAAATTGCATATTTATACATCTTACGATCATCTAATCCCTTGAATTCGAACATACGATCCATCTTTCTCTCCCATTCAAGGTAGTCTTATGGGTCGGTCCCTCCTTTGAATTCGGGTAACTCCGTTACCTTGAATTCGTCCACTGCTCGTTGTGGTTCCCTTCGTGGCTGCCAACAGTTAACATTATTATTTGTACCTTGTTCCAACGCCTTCTTCAAACTATCCAAGAATCTTGGATCTTCAAAATTCATAGTTGCCCCGTATGGATCTTCTTGGAAAAATAGAATTCAAGAGCCGAAGCTCTGATACCACTAATGATACGAATTCTTAACAAAGAAACGTCCGCGGGAGCTTCTTGGAATCTTTTAGAACAATCTTGAATGAATTAGCAATTTAAGCAATGTATGGAACGATCTTTGATGAATCTTGATTGATGATGATGATGATGATGATGAACGATGAACGGTGGTGGTGAAACGCCGTGATGGTGATCGTCTGGTGGTAATGGTGGTGGTTGTTTTTGTAGTCGTGACGGTCTTGAGGTGAATCCCCAAGGTAGAAGGATATTTGTTTGCCCTAGACCTATAGGATAAACAATGGTGAATTACTCCCTAAACCTATAATTTGTAATTCGTGCTAATATTTGAAACGCGACAAATACTAACGGTTCGGATCAACACTCGATGAGTCCTTGGATTTCTTTAAGTATGCCTTAAAAGAAAACTTGTAATTTTTATAACTTTTGATAATTAACTGAATAACAAGAGAAGACCATGTGCCTATTTATAGTAAGGTCACACGTCCAAAACCACACGCCTCCCATAGCTTGGATTATTGAATCCGTCTTCGAATAGGAGTCCTAAAACTTATCTAAATGGATTAAATATAATCCTTATTAAAAAAAAACTCTATCTTAGGAATTAAAAGAATTAAATACCTAATCGTAATAACTGTAGGATAACTAACTAAGCTAGATAATAACTAATTTGTAATAACTTGTAACAAACTAGTAACTACCTTAACAAACTAAATAACAAACTATAACAAACTTAATAAAATAACTAACTTAATAAATATAACATAGAAATTAAAAACACTCCAACTCCTTGTTGCAAACCACAATGGCCGAGCAACCCCATCTCCGTGACCGAGTAATGGCCGGACTTTGAACCGTCCACGACCGAGCCATACACGGTCCATGGGCCGTGCCTCCCCAAGCATTGCTTCTCTTTGACTTGATTCGTTTCTTGATATCCCTTTATTAGCCCAAGGTCGTAAAGCCCAACGATTCTTTAATTGCAAAATACTAGCCATATGATAATTCATGTTAAAGTAGCTAATATAATTTGCCTCCTCGCTCGTTGATTAAAATTACGAATTGATGCCCTATCCATATTCGGATCAATCTCCCGCACGTGTCAACGTCCCAAAAAAATAAATTTAAAGAATGCATAAATCTCAATCCATCAAAATAACATGAAAGAAACTTTTTCTTCTTTATTCTTTAAAATAAGAGACCTTAAGGGTGGGGTATAAGGCTCATAAAAATAATTTCCAATAAAATATTTGGAGGTGAATAAGTTGTAAAGGTAATCACCAATACTACAAAAATAAAATTTATGTATGATTATGAAAGCAGGAAATATATTCAACAATAGTGACAAAAGGAGAAAAGAAGAAGAAAAGAGGGGAAAGAGAGAGAACGGCGTGCGGAACTATGCACAAACAATCTGAGAAACTTTCTTGCTAGATAGATTAAATTATTTTATAGTAGGTTTAAAAATGGGCTTTTAGTTCATTAACTCATCATACAATAGATTATCTAATAATAAATTGGGTTGTGCCATATTAAAACATAAGGATAACTTATTTTAAAAAGTAGTTATTAAATTAAAAGGTTAAATCATGCGCGGACAATTTAACTCATCCAAAACAGATCAAAACGAGAAATAATAAATTAGAGAGCGAAACCTAAAAACATATATTTCGAAAATACATTAATAAAATTTGAAATAACTAACTTAATTAATAACTTTCGGAGTAAAATATTTTATTAGAAACCACGGGGTGTTACAATAGTTTGTGGAGACCACGTGTTAGCCTATAATACTAGAGAACTGATTAATAATAAACTCCTACATGAAATGTTAATTTGATAGGCATTGTCAATGTTTTAACCAACCAACTCTACTACAAAATATACGAAAGAAGAAACCGGTTAAAAACCGTTCTCCTCTGAGGGGCGGAACCGTGCTCCCCCTGGCCGTCCTCTTTTCCTAAGAGAATGGTTCAACCATCCTCTTTTGTTTCTTTTTTCAGGACGGTTAACACAGAAACCGTGCTCTTTGCCCGTTCTCTATGTTCATTATAACCATAATCTTTGCTTGTTCTCTATTTACATTACACCCGTCCTCTTTGTGCAAACTTCCCGCGCTCCATATTTGCAAACCGCTATATTTTTGAATTAATAAAGCACGGTTGAGAACATAACCGGTCTCTTTGTACCTGCTATTTTTTTTTTAAAATTAATTTATAATTCTTCCCAGCCTATTATAATTCTTCCTGCAAATAAGCTATATAGCTAATAGCGTACAATAACATTGCTCCAAAAAATATATTCATGTCCAAAAAATTAGCCATATATAAAGAAAAATCTCCAAATATTACATTATTCATATCAGCATACTTTCCGATCTACAAATTCTGACTAGCACGGTACAACTTTTCAATTAATAAAAAAAAGTTAAGCTAAGTTCGATCGATCAATGTTCTCTTACGACTTGATTCAAGCAAAGTAAAACTAACTCTAGCTACTTAAGCTAAACTTCATCATCGCACATGATTGACTTAAACTGGAGTGCAAAGTTAGCCCATATATCCCTCACCTCGTCAATTTGCTCAAGCGAATATGTCACTAGGGCTCTAAGCATGAACTACAATTTTTTTTTCAAAAATAGGTTTGAAAAATTCTATCCAACACTCCTACATACATGAAAGTAAAATGATAGAGGTAAGTAAGTAGATGAACTAAAAAAGAAAAACATAGATTTGGAGTAATAGTGACATATCTTCCTCTGACGATCTCAAACATGTATCGACAAATATAATACCCACATAAAATGGTACCAAATAAAAGGCTGCATAGAGGCCTGAAAAGGGAGCTCATATTATAAATAAATACTTCACTTGCACTATACTTAATAAGAAAAACAATATGTTAAGATACTATACAAGAAGTACCTTAATCATTTTCCAAACAACACCTTTGGCCTCATATTTGGCAAGTAATCGATAGAGTTCCTTTTCTCAAAGGCCCTGTATATATAGATAGCCAGGTTTATAAATTTATTCAGTTTTAGTTAAGGAAGCGTTAATTTCAAGTATAATAGAAAAACAAGGTCGTCACACAAGCTAAGGTCTATAATAATAATAATAATAATAATAATAATAATAATAATAATAATAATAATAATAATAATAAATCGTACCTAATCATGCATCAAAACCGCGAGGGCGTTTTTTAGAAGAAGACCCGGTATTGGTCCATATCCCTTCATCATGGTCATCATGAACATATAAACTAAAAGGCTCGAATATATCCGTATCATCAAAATGTGGTACACGAGGATCAAGCCCTCAAATACCACATCGCCATCGCAACTATCCATTGTGGTCTTACTTCTTTTTTTGGGAAAGGTAAAAAATATATTATGATAAAAAAGTAACCATTACAACCTCTAGTTTCTTATATCATGAAACCATATACTAACCAACACAAGCCAAACCAAAACATATATGTGTCAGATTACCCTTTAAGCTTATCAATCCACCTAACTTCATTCTCCTTGATTCTACCTTTGCTCTTATACTCAATACGCAGCAAGGTGTCCTTTTTTACCATCTCGGCACATCTCCTAGGTATGATCAACACCTCTTCCAGTCTGCTTTTATTTCTTTGTTGCCACACATAGTATATTGTGGTACTGACAATGCTATCAATGATCCCTGCTTTGAGTCGAGTAAATCTCTTAGTTCTTCTCCATTCAGCATAGTTCTCAGTAGGGAATTTAACCCCCGTCCATCTTGAAAGATGATCAAGAACCTGTTTTGTATACTGGCATCTGAAGAATAAGTGTTCATCTGTCTCAGTAGCTTGCGCACAAATGCAGCAGCTGGCATCAGTCACTATGCCCCAATTAGATAGTTTATCTCGAGTTAGGAGACCTTTGTGATAATGTAACCATGTGATGAAGGCATGTTTGGGAGTTGCCCATTTGTTCCAGATGTATCTGTGCCATTCTATTTTTGGTTGAATAGGTCTAAGCCATTCATAACCTTTGCTCACTGTGTACTGCTTGCCAGGTATATTACACCATTCCTCTTGAATAAATGCTGGCAACAGTTCATCTTTCATTTTGCATATTTTTGTCCAGGTCCAGCTAGTGTCTGCTGGTGGCTGATACTCCATCCACTCAACTCCTTTCAGGTAGTTAGTGTGGTCTTACTTCTTACAGATAGCACAATTGACCACTTTTTATCCGATGGATCAGTGACATAAAATACTTGTTTTGCTTGTGTGCCTATAATAAAAGGATCGTCCTTATGACCAAATTTATTAAGATTTACTAAAGTGAATCCTAATTCATCCGTGCGAACTCCACTACTCGTTTCAATCCACTTGCATCCAAATATAGGTATTAGAAAATCTGTGTAATCTAACTCCCAAATCTCTTCAATGAATCCATAATAATGCATTTCACTTAAAACTGGTCTCTTATCTTTTGAACTAGCAAAATGCATTCCTTCTGCCTCTACACTAACACCACTATTTTGCATCGTGCTCATGTCATCGCCCAGGAGTATAAAAAGTGGATCCATTAACGGCATAAGCACTATAAGACGATGCAAAAGTCTTAGGCCCAAAACAAAGCCTCTGTAATCTAGAAGAAATATAATCAGGATATTGTTGCAATTCTTCTATAACTAGACCCTTGAACCAAACTCTAAAAGTCTTATTGTGCTCACTTGCGATCCACATCTGTGATTTATTTCGATGCTTCGCCTTCAACAATGCCTTGTGTTCCTCAATGTACGACTGTACCTCATCCTCGTTATGAAGAACATATGTATGTGCTATATGCCATTATTTCTCAGTTGCCATATATAGACAAACATGACCCCTAAGACCTTTGCCCATCATCCACTCACTATGCCTATTCTTAGGAATCCCAGGTAGCTCAGAATTTGACAAGTGTGCATAGCAATAAAAAAGTGCTTCATCCGTGATTGCACGCTCAGCAATAGACCCTTCAGGACGATATCTATTAGATGTAAAGTCCTTGTAGACTTTCATCAATCTGTCAAAAGGATATTGATACCTTAGATAAACTGGACCAAGGTATTTGATTTCTCTAACCAAGTGTACAGTTAAGTGCACCATTATTGTGAAAAATGGAGGAAAGTACATTTCCAATTGACAAAGAGAAGTGACAATTAGTTTTTGTAAAGACTCTAACTCTTTGGGATCTAACACTTTATTGCATATGACATTGAAGAAAAAGCAAAACCTACTTATGGCGTATCAAACTTTTTTAGGTAAAATCGAACGTATAGCCACTGGTACTAGTTGTTGCATCAAAGTATGACAATCATGAGACATTAAACAAATAAGCTTAAGATCTGTCATTGATACTAGGCTGCTAATATTGGAAGAATATCCCTCCGGTACTTTAACACTACGTAAGCACTCACAGAACTCTATTTTCTCCTTTCTTGAAAGTGTATGAGCAGCTGGAAGCAAATAATATCGTATTCCTTTCTTTTGTGGTGCCAACTCAGGTCTGATTTTCATATCCACCATGTCATTCCTAGCTGATGTGTTGTCTTTTAACTTATTCAGAACATTCAGAAGAGTGTTGATTATATTATCACACACATTTTTCTCAATATGCATAACATCTAAGCAATATCTTATAGAAAGGTCACGCCAATATGGAAGTTTTTCAAAACAAGGAGACATTTTCTTATTTCCACGAGACGCTAATTTAGAACCCTTCTTCACATAAGTTATCTTAATTTTTTTCACTCTTTCATATACTTCATGACCAGTTAATATCTTAAGAGGAGATCGATGTTCATGTTTTCCATTGAATGGTTTTTGTAGCTTACGATATGAATGATCAAGGTCCAAGAACCTACGGTATCTATCCCAAGTACGCTTGCTTACGAGAAAACTTCAAATAACAAGAATCGACATCTTCTCCGCACAAGGGGAAAGCCTCTTTCCCGTGCACATTGTGTCCAGATAGATTACCATACGCATGAAAGTCAGAAATAATACATAGTAATATTGCTTTCAAATTGGAATAACTATTCTGGTAGGCATCAAACACTCGTATCCCTTCATCCCACAATAATCTCAAATCGTCAAGAAGAGGCTCTAGGTAGACATCTATATCATTACGAGGTTCTTTAGGACCAGAAATCAATAAAGACAACATCAAATATTTTCGTTTCATGCAAAGATATGGAGGCAAATTATAAATAGCTAAACACACCGGCCAAGTACTATGTTGACTACTCAAATTTCGAAAGCGATTCATCCCATCAGTGGAGAGTGCAAGGCGAAGATTTCTGAGTTCTTTGCGAAACTCGGGATATTTTGCATCAATAAACTTCCAGGCTTTCCCATCAGCCGGGTGTCTCAACTTCCCATCATTTGCTTTTGATGTACTATGCCATGTGAGTAATTTGGCATCATCTTTATTCGCAAATAATCGTATCAACCTAGGAATTATTAGAAAGTACCACAAAACTTTAGCTGGGATCCCCTCGTTCTTTTTGTATCGACATTCCTTACACACTGGACAACTAGTGAGATTAGCATATCCTTTGCGATATAATATGCAATCATTAGGACATGCGTGAATTTTTTCATATTTCATACCAATTCCCCTAAGTATCTTCTTTGCCTCATATGTACGATCAGGAAGTACATACATTATTTTCGGGGAACATGTCCTTTAATAATTTCGGGAGGTCTGTGAAACTCTTGTCACTCCACCCATTTGTTGCTTTTAAATTATATAACTTAACAAGAGTTGCCAATTTAGGGTGCTTACAACTACTATAAAGAGGCATTTCAGAATCTTTCAATTTCTCCAATAGAACACTAGTATCCTCCAAATCATTTTCATCAAGATCCTCATCAGTTTAATCTACACGACCTTCTTGTTCATCGCCTCCAAACATATCTCCCCATGATTTATCCGACATATCGTCACACCTATCTCCTGCCTCAGTAATCATATTACAACCCGAATCTTCTAGTGAATTAGACTCATCGGGCTCTTCATCGTCACTTAAGCATGTTTCTCTCTCAATTTCCCCAAATTGGACATCTACATTTTTTTCTATTCCATCTAAATTTTTTGATTCACCATGGAAAATCCAACAAGTGTACTTTAGATTAAAATTTGTCTTATCTAAATGTATTCTTACATCTCCAAAGCTCATATACCTAATATTCCGGCATATATCACAAGGGCACGCCATACTAGATTTGTCTTTCACATTCTTTATTACGAAGTCATAAAATTCAGCTAACCCGACATCATATTCTATTTCGCCTTTTTTCCCATTAATCATCCAAGTAAGAGCAGGAAACAGCAGCAGGAAAAGACCGAGAAAAGCGGTAAGAAGGGACTTAAACCAAAAAAAAGAACAACATCAAGACAATAAATAAAAACTGCAGCATAAACACATTATAACCCCAAAAATGCTCCTGAAACCCAATAGCTAGCATTTGCTCTATGAATGTGCTTATAGCATTGTAATTCTGAAGGCTATAAAAGACTAGTGTGGGTTCAAGTCCATTTGGCGTGTATTACATGACATTTCCTTACACAATTCAAGTTCTAAGCTTCGAAGGTTAAACCACAATTACATGACCGGATTTCGAAAATTCGCAGAACACCAATTTAGATACACTGACTGCACTTTCAGCACAACAATTTACAATCTGGTCTGTTTACTACGCCCAGAGTTACGATTTTGGTACAAACACAAACAAGCCCTAAGCCCTAATAAGTGATAGATAGTTTCCCTGTTATTAAGCCTTAAGTGATAAATACAAACCAATCGAGAAAAATAAAATCAAGCAAAATTAAGCAAGAAAGAGCAAACCAGAACAAAATCAATGTGCAATATAGTTAATAACCCAAATAAAATCGACAAATTAATTAATTTCATTAATTGGTAATTCAAACAATTGAGGAAAAATAAGAAAACAAGAGTAAAGGAGAAACATGGCGTACGATTGATGCTTCAGTTGCTTCGATTGATAGCAAGAGTGAATTTTGTGGGGAAGGAGAAGCTATGGCGGACAGAAATTTGCAGAACTAGAGAAGGTTTCAAAAAATCGCAGAATTAGAGAGGGTTTCGAAAACTGCTAGAGTACTGTATATTATGTTTTGTTTAATTATTATAAATAAAAAAGAGGACGGTTCAACAAGCAACCGTCTTTCTTTAATTATTATGAATAACAAAGAGGACGGTTGAACGAGAAACCGACTTTGTTTAATTATTATGAATATCAAAGAGGACGGTTGAACATGCAACCGTCATTGTTTAATTATTATGAATAACAAAGAGGACGGTTTAACAATGATGCGTGTCTATTATATGATACTTTACACCTCATTTGACACGTATTTCAGAGCTCATTTGTGCAGTTTAGGCTATTATTTCCCCTATTTCGTCTATTTTCGTATTTTTGTGTGAAATCGCAGATTAATGCGGAAATGGATCGATTTTGAGCTAAATCCGTCCCCGAGTGCTTATCATAGCATTTGAGATGAAGAGGATGCTTAAGGAACGAACTTGGCGCGCGCTTCAAGGCCTGAAGATAACATAAGCAAGGGTGCATACAGTTTACAAGCTTCAACAAAGAAAGAATCAGTTCACAATATTGCAAACTGTTTCAAATGGTTATATCTCAAATTCTAGAGCTGATAATCGAGTGATTCCAATGGGAGGTGAAAGCTTATCCTCTTAGCTCTCCAACGCCGCGAGAATTGCTTTATTATGATAAGTAACGAAGAAATGGCAGCTGTTTTAAGATCGGCGCGCGCTGCAGAATTTGTCAGAATGCATTACTGCTCCTGGTCTTTGGTCGATTGACTGACACCTATGGTCGGTCGACCAAGGCGCCTGTATTAGAAGGTTCGAATAACCCGATATCTGGTCAATCGACCAGTATCACCGGTCGGTCGACCACGAGGCATGAACCGCAAATTTAAGAACGAGGTTAAAGCCCACCAAGGCGTGATTAGGGTTAAGAAGGACTTCAGAAATTCTTATAAAAGCTGATCACCAACCTTATTGTGAAACATCCAGTTTACTACTCATAAAAGCTTAGTTTAGTTTATAATAAAGTTCATTAGCTTTCCTTGTTAATTAGATTTTAGATTATTCACACAAACAATCAGTTTCCCACGCATTATTTCAATAATATTCAATCTTTCAGTTTTCATTCCTTCCTTATTATGGTAATTCTTGCTCTCTATCGGTTTATTCATAGTTTTATGAGTATCCGGTTAGTTAGAATCCCTAAACCTTTATTGTTGTTAATTGTTATTTCGTTAATCGCATCAATCATGTTTTCTATTATCGTTATTATCGTTATAATTACTGTTTTCGTCAATACCATGAGTAGCTAAACCTTCACATGTTAGGATGTAGGCGACTTATGTGGGAATAAAACATGTATTCGCCCTAAACATGAAGGATTATAACGAAATTTACAGTTGCGAATATAGTCATAAGATAATAAAAAACATGAAAAGAAATAACAACCTTGGGTCCTTGCTTGAATAGGCCTAAGAAAGAAATTAAAGCAAATTCCCTCCTATAACTTGCACCCAAGACTTTGTTTAAGACGATGTCGCGTGTGCTAGAAAGGCTCTCCAATTGCCTTGCAATATGGGGAGAGTTTTGTGAGGTTTTAGATGTGAGATCTGGGTCTTGGGAAAAGGCAGTTCTCAAAACCCTAATTTTCTTGAGATTTGTGAATTACCAGTAACCTGACAAAAGGAGAAGGACTCTCCTTTTGTATTGTTTCGGTCGGCCGAATGGGTAAGGGTAAGAGTGGGCTTTTTCCACTCTTACCTTATTCCTTTGCGTGATTCGACCCGTTTTGCTAAATATTATTCGCGGGATTTTAATTATAATTCGCACACATGTTATCAGATATTAATGCAATCGATACATTAATAATGGTCTGATAAAATTACGATATTGTATAATTACCCAAATTAATATAACTGTTTATATTAATACGCGAATACAATATTTAATTAAATATAACCGTTTATATTTAATTTTACGAATTAATCATGTAATCCGTATTAGCTAAAATTATTTAATCCGTATTAAATAATAATCTCAACATCTTATTGACTAATTTAATAGTCAATACCTCTGACTAACTGTTTAGTCGTATCCGGCATAAAGGTGACTGTATTTTCATACCTTCACATCTCTCAAACGTGTCCTATAGGTTCCAGGTGGAGTCAACTATAGGTTCCAGGTGCAGCATAACCCCATAATGAATCAGGCACAACGGTGTGACTCATCATGGATCGAACCGTATCAAGTAGAGCTCGATTTCTCCGTTCGGACACACCATTTAATTGTGGTGTTCCAGGTGGAGTTAACTGTAGAACGATGCCACAGTCTTTAAGGTGTTGATCAAACTCGTGAGAAAGATATTCGCCACCACGATCGGACCGAAGTGCTTTAATCTTTCTGCCCAGTTGGTTCTGTACCCGATTCTGGTATTCTTTGAACTTGTCAAAGGATTCACTTTTATGTTTCATTAAGTAAACATAGCCATATCTACTCAAATCATCCGTGAAAGTGATGAAATACCTATAGCCTTCTCGCGCGTTGATCGACATAGGGCCACATACATCCGTATGTATGAGTCCTAATAGGTCGGCAGCGCGCATTCCAACACCTTTGAAGGAAATAAGAGTCATCTTACCGATGAGACATGATTCACACGTGCCATATGATTCGAAATTAAAGGCCGAGATAGCTCCATTCTTTATGAGCTGTTTTACGCGTTTCTCATTTATATGTCCCATACGGCAGTGCCATAGGTAAGTTTGATCTTTGTCACCAACCTTTAATCTCTTATTATTCACATGTAATATTTCGGTGGTTTGATCTAAAACATAAATTCCATTCATGGAAACTGCCTTGCCATAAATCATATTGTGCAATGAGAAAATACAGCTATTATTCTCTATTACAAATGAAAAACTAAGTTTGTCAAGTGCAGAAACTGAAATAATCTTTTTGGATAAACTAGGAACATAATAACAGTTATACAAAGATAACTCGAATCCACTTGGAAGCTGGATCACATATGTTCCCCTCGAGACTGCACCAACATGTGCTCCATTCCCGACACGCAGGTCAACCTCACCCTTGATGAGGGGTTCTTGGTTTTGGAGGCCCTGCACATGATTACATAGATAAGAACCACAACCAGTATCTAGTACCCAAGTTCCGTAACTTGCATGGTTAATCTCAATCATGTGAATAAAAGAAGAAGAAGAAGACATACCAACAGGAGTAACGCGGCTTGCCTTAATGTCCTCACGATACACGGGGCATGTGCACCTCCAATGCCCAGTCTTGTGGCAATGGTGGCATTCCATGCTTGTATCCTTACTCTTTGTCTTGCCCTGTGAGTTGCTCGACTCACCTGGCCCACTCTTAGCGAATCTTGACTTCTTAAACTTGGGCTTACCTACTGCTAGGTCGCCCTGAGCTTTAGCTTTTCCCTTACCCTTACCCTTACTGGAGATCATGAGAACATCCTGCTTCACTCCCACTTAATTTCAGATCCTTCTCGGTCTGTACGAGAAGGGAGTGGAGCTCATGAGGAGTCTTCTTCATGTCGTTCATGTAATAGTTGGCCCTGAAGAGGGCGAACCCATCATGAAGCGAATGAAGCATTCGATCAACGATTATGTTCTCACTAATCTTGCAGTTTAGGGCCTCCACTTTCTTGATATTGTCAATCATGTTGAGAATATGTGGGCTAACAGCTTGGCCCTTCTGGAGTTTTTCTTCAAAGAAGCGACAAGTATGCTCATAAGAAACGATTCTTGGAGCTTCCGAGAATTCGTTAGTGAGCGTGGTGAAAATCTTGTTTGCACCATGGGAGATGAAGCGTCTTTGCAAATTGGATTCCATTGCATAGATAAGTACGTTCTTTATCGCACCCGCTTCCATGACGAAGTCGCTAATGAGCGCGAACTTCGTTAGCTCTAGCTCCAGTTCCTGGGTGTGCCGGAATTGGCTCAGTCAAGTATTTGAGCTTTCCGTCAGCAATGGCAGCATTCTGTAATGCTGCCTCCCAGTCAGAGAAGTTTAACCCATCATTCCTCAGTCTAGTAGACTGATTCACGGAGTCCATGAAGGCTTTAAGCCAGGATTCTCGTGCTAGCTTGGCACTTGGCATTGGGTCTTCACCAGCCATTTGTTATACAGCAGTTTAAATTGATCGTGTTCTACACTGAAAATAAAATAAAAACAAAACCATATAAGCAACTCATCGTTGTGATTTAAGTCTATTTTAAATTGAATTTAAACTCGTAGACTCATGCATTTATATAAGTGATCTCCCTCAAGAATTATATAAACGATCCCAAGACTCAATTTCCGTATATTGATAATCCCACAGCTTGGCTAATTCCACCGTTGGAACTCTTGGTCGATAAATTTCTGTAAATCCTATCTATTAGTCCATCACAGTCGCTCGATAGTATCGAGTGACCACGATGTTGAGATAAAATAAATCATCTATTCCCACTTACCCGACGTAGAAGGGATCATATTATGCCTACCGACGAAGAAGAGAGTCATGTGAGTCTGATTTATAAAGACTAGTCTCAATTTTTGGTTATACGAGGAAGACCCCATCAACTTTTATTTATCCATTTTAAGTGAACTAATATCTAGCATATACGTGAATGAATGAAATAAAGCGATGGCTTTGCATGTGACATGTGACATCTGTATTGTCACAGAAAACTAACGCGTAACCTCTACATGAGTCAGTTTTCAGGCATGTTACAGGTGGTTTGGTTTTAGGGGGAATATGATGCAAGCTATTATCTATGAAAGCATAAAATAAATGCAATAAACGTAAATAAAAGTCCGAGTGTGGCCTATCCTACCAAAATAAACATAAAAACAACTTTGGAATCCACTGTTGGACCCTTGAAGCTTGTCTTGATGTTCCATCTTGGTCTTTGCAGCGGGAGTGAGCATCCGGTCTCCGTCTTTGGTCCTCACAAAATTACTAATTTAAATTACAAATATAAACCTATTTACATTCTAATTTAAATACAAAAGTAATTACATGGCAAAAACCCAAAACGGAGATACAAGATCTCAAAATTACAAACAAGACTGTGTTCCATCATTACGGTAACACAATTTTCTAAGGCCACACTAAGTTACAACCGTTTGCAAAAAATTAAATACGTTATAGAAAGCATTCAAAGGCATTCAACAAGACGATAAATAAAATGCATCAACTAAAACAAAATTCATTCATGACATAATACCGTTATTGTAACATTTCGTGTTTTGAAGTCTACATAAGTGTTACTTGTGATTGTTTTATGCTTGTTGTATGTTTCATTACCGTTATGGGGCGGTGAACTTCGGGACGAAGTTCATTTTAAGGAGGGAAGACTGTAATACCCCGTATTTTAGCCTCGGTCAACGACAGTCAAACCGTGTTTTATACGAGAATTTCAAATAGAATGTTATAAAGTATTTTACGTAAACTGCTATTATTTTATAAATCGTATTTTTACGATTATTTCGTATTTCATAATAATATTATATTTGACGATTATTTCATAAAATGACATTTCATTCGTATTTCTTTAATTTTGATAATATATTTATAATTAAATATATTTCTTATTTTATATTTATCTCATTTATACTAGTTATATTATTTAACTCGCAATTATATGTAAATCCTAATTTTTGTATATTTTATGTTGGTTCTAATAAAATTATATTCTTATAATTAATATTTATTAATACTAAACTACTTAATTTATTTGGTAAAAATAAATTATTCGTACTTGGTTATTTTAAATCACGAGTCGAGAACGCTAAATAGAGGTCAATTACCTCGAGAGGCATGATGGGCTGTGGACTCGGGTTTGGGTTGAGGGCAAACAAAACCCGAGTGTACATATCTACACCGACAAATACAAACCCTTACCCATACTATTTTCATGACGCAAAACCCAAACCCTTACCCTGTTCAAACTATCGACACAACACAAGACAAACCCTAATACCTCACCCTCTTTCACTTATCTGCCTCCCTATCAGATTCTAAAACCCTAAACCACCTTAACCATCGTGATTTTGAAGGAGAAAAAGAAGAAAACGCAGCAATTGCAAAGATTTTCATCATCGTTCACCCTCGCGCAATAGTGTTTTGTAAGTAATTGTTCGTGTTTTTTTTTTATGCTTTGAATATGTATTTTAAGGTCGTGAATAATCTTGATAGTATATATAACGTGTACCTCATGTTTAAACCACCATTCCCCCACCATAATTCGTTTTACAGGAACCAAATACGGCGACAGTAGACACGTTTTAAACCTCGTTTCCTGCGTGAATGTCATGTTCGCATTGTTGTTGTTTGTTGTGTTTTGGGTTTGATTTTGGTCGTGAGTCATGAGTACTAGTAGTAGGGTTGTAGTAGGTGACGTTGGTGGTGGTAGGGTGGCGCGTGGCCGGAGAACGGTGTTTGACAGCCTATTTTGAAATGTACCGAAACAGGGGCTGTTATGGGGTGTGAAACGAGTTTAGGGCGTTTGTTTCAAGGGCTTGTGGCGGTGTCGGGCCCTGGTGGTTAACACCAGGAGAGTGGTGGAAGGTAATAGATGTCTAGGGTAGTGCTAGGTGTCGGATAGAGCAGTGTTACTGGTGGTGGCAGGTGGTTTGCGCGGTGGTGGTTACCCAGGTATTTCAATACCCTGTTTCTGCGGGTTATGGGTAGCCTATTTGGACGGTTATTTTTGGCGTTTGTGGCGGCTTCAGGTGATGGTTCCGGCGTGCTAGAGGTAGTTGGTAGTACGTAGTAGGGGTTGGGTCCATTGGTGGCAATTGTCGGGGACCGGACTGGTGGTGGTGGTGTCGGGAAGAGAGCTACAACAAACCCGTTATTCGCATTTCGTTTTAGGTGTCGTGGTCTGTGTTGCAAAGGCTGATTATGTACGTTGTAATTATTATTATTATTATATTGTTAGTGTTGCTAATATAATTAGTATTATTATTATTAATGTTATTATTAACATTGCTATTAGTAATTATAATACCTATTTTGATGATTATATTATGGGTTTTGTACGATATTTTGTTAATCGACTTATTAAGTTAATTGGATTAGGTCACGTTTAATTATTATTATTATTATTGGTATTCTTATATTATTAATGGTATTACTATTATTCTTGTTATTGTTGTTAGTATTAGTATTAAAATTATTAAAAGTCTATTAGTAGTTTCATAATAACTATATGATGGTTAATGATAATATTTGAGTAATTTATGTTTTGATATTGTTACTAGTTTAATTAGAGTAGTTAATTTGTTATATAGTTTTGCGACGGTAATTTTAATTAATCACCTATTTAAGTTGATCAAATAATTAAGTTAATTGTCTAGTCGTGCTTAATATAGTCTTGTTATGCGTAATATATTATTTGGATAATTAAATTGATTGGTTGATATATTATATTTGTTTACGTAATTATTTTAGTCAGTAATTATGTATATTATTTTATTAGGTGTTGGGTATATGATGGAGTGATTCTACTCATTGGATGTTAGCTGCGTGATGAGATTATATTGCTATCCAGGTAGGGTACACTGACCTTATACTCTACGATGTGATATGAATGGATGTGGTACTGTGTGTTATGGATGCCGAATATGATTTATATGATGGTCGGATTGATTGTGGGTTATTGGTAATGGCATGAGCATTTCATTATTTGATAGCATGATTGAATAATTATATCGTTGCATTCATGAGCATAGCATATGCATTGGTTACTGAGAAAGTTATGGTCAGATATTGTTCTGATATAAAGCCCAGGGTGGTTCTGCAGACCAGGCCTGGTGTCTTATCAGCTATTGAGCTGGTGTTCGGTGACGACCGATTATAGTCTGCCGGGAGGTTCGGTATGGCTTGGTGCACGGGTATGAGTTTGAGATTGAGATTGTGATTGAGCTCGAGCATATCATGGCATTTGCATATCATAATTGTTGCATTATCTATTATTGTGTTATCCTACTCAACCGCGAGGTTGACAGTGTATTCGTGTACACCTACGATGATCCGGAATGGGGAGTAGATTCTACAGGTCAGAGACAGATGGACTAGGAGCTTGGGCAAGGAGAGAGAGACATGGCTTGGACCTACTTAGAATTAGATCAGATAGTTAGATGTTATCAGTTGTACTTTATTTCTTTGTGTAATCAATGTAATATCAAAAGTTTAAATTTAATCAGTTTTTATATAAAGTACTTTGGTTTGTTTACTTGTTATTCACTACCTCGGTCATTCCGAGATGGTAACAGCTCTAATTATTTGAGAATGTGTTGCTAAAGGCTCTTAAATAAATGGGGGTGTTACAGTTATTATGTTTAACAAATTTTTACCAAACCACCTTATGAGATTAAAATCATGTGATTATACCGTTTTAATCACTTCAATTTTAATAAATTTATAATCCATTATTTTAAACCGTTTTAAAATAACATGTATCATGCGAGAGTGAACCCTTTCACAAAAATAATATACTATTTCCGTATATAGCATATTACTTATGGCCAAGGGAAAATAAAACAAGTTATTTTTGAAAAATAAAACGCCTGTATACAGTAACGTGGTCGACCGACCTCACCACGGGGTCGACCGACCATCTGCCAGTCAAAAAAAACTTCCTGTAACAGCACCAAGGTCGACCGACCTATTAACCAGGTCGACCGACCATCAAACAGGAAAACGAGTTTCTGAAAACGCAAATTGCTTTGCTTTAAAATCAAAACAGGTTTTAATCTTTGATTTAAAACGTGTAAATCAAATTAAACAACAACAAAGATTGACATATTGTTAAAAATATCGATTAATTAACAATATGTAATCAAAAATCGAAAACAAGATCGATTACTCACAAAAGAAAAAAAAAACTGCCGAAACAGAAAACTCACGCGGGAGTCGGTCGACCGACCACAACAGTGGGTCGATCGACCGATATGGCGACAGAAAATGATTTTCAAATTTTTTTTTTGATTAAAATTTTTGAAAAACACAAAAGTAAAAATTTCGTAACCTGGCTTTGATACCACTTGTGGGGAATAAAACATGTATTCGCCCTAAACATGAAGGATTATAACGAAATTTACAGTTGCGAATATAGTCATAAGATAATAAAAAACATGAAAAGAAATAACAACCTTGGGTCCTTGCTTGAATAGGCCTAAGAAAGAAATTAAAGCAAATTCCCTCCTATAATTTGCACCCAAGACTTTGTTTAAGACGATGCCGCGTGTGCTAGAAAGGCTCTCCAATTGCCTTGCAATATGGGGAGAGTTTTGTGAGGTTTTAGATGTAAGATCTGGGTCTTGGGAAAAGGCAGTTCTCAAAACCCTAATTTTCTTGAGATGTGTGAATTACCAGTAACCTGACAAAAGGAGAAGGACTCTCCTTTTGTATTGTTTCGGTCGGCCGAATGGGTAAGGGTAAGAGTGGGCTTTTTCCACTCTTACCTTATTCCTTTGCGTGATTCGACCCGTTTTGCTAAATATTATTCGCGGGATTTTAATTATAAATCGCACACATGTTATCTGATATTAATGCAATCGATACATTAATAATGGTCTGATAAAATTACGATATTGTATAATTACCCAAATTAATATAACTGTTTATATTAATACGCGAATTCAATATTTAATTAAATATAACAGTTTATCTTTAATTTTACGAATTAATCATGTAATCCGTATTAGCTAAAATTATTTAATCCGTATTAAATAATAATCTCAACATCTTATTGACTAATTTAATAGTCAATACCTCTGACTAACTGTTTAGTCGTATCCGGCATAAATGTGACTGTATTTTCATACCTTCATATCTCTCAAACGTGTCCTATAGGTGTAACACCCCCATTTATTTAAGGGCCTGTACTAGGACTCCCATGATAAATAAGGGTGTTACCATCTCGGTTTCCCGAGGCAGTAGATACAAAGGAATGATAAACAGTACTTTAATTAAAAGTTAAACTCTATAACATGTTCTTACAACTGTAATAAAACTGTCTTATGAAAAGTAAGTACAAGTCATGCTAACTGACTATGGTGATCTAGACTCTAGTCTGGTCCGGATCCAAGCTCTCTCCTCCCACAGCTTCCCATACTCTCAGCCACCTGTCAATCTGCTCCCCAATAATTTGGTTCATCATAGGTAATCACGAATACACAGGGTCAACCACGAGGTTGAGTAGAGGAAAATAAATAAACAAACTTATAATATATATATTGGGATCAATCGTCCCTTAACTCCGCACTGATCCAACACCAAATAAACTCCATACCGATCCAACGTCAAATAAACTCCGCACCGATCCAACGCCAAATAAACTCCGCACCGATCCAACGCCAAATAAACTCCGCACTGATCCAACGCCAAATAAACTCCGCACTGTTTCACAAGACCCATTATCACAATTTCCTCATCATAGGAATATACAGACAATTAATAACATTACAACATTATTCATTCAATAAGATGGATATAATTCACAACAATTAATAAGCATGTATCACATCATAAACGAGTGCACAGTTATTCCCCTACCTCAACTTGCAGAAAGACAGTCAATAGCTCCGAAAGATGTTCCCCAAAACTATGGATTACCCTTTGTTCATCTATCCCAATTCCCATAAACAACACAAACAGCATAAGTTTCAAATTATATCACAACCCTGTGAGTTAAAGAAACTCTAGTCTGAAAACAATCCCGCGTGAGGGAACAAGTGATTAAAACGCCATAGATAGCGGTCCTAGGTGGTCAAAGACGATGCTGCTATGGTCTATAAACAATTAACATACATCTTAGATTAATATTGCTTGAAAATCAGAACTTAAACCGACCATTACACGAATGAATTTATTGAATTAAAACGAAAGAGAAACTGAAATAACCAAAAACGTGGTGAGTAGGCTTACATCATAGCGAGTTCGACCACCCTTGGGCTCCCTTAAACCACCGTGTAACCTCCCCTTCGTGTTCTCTAGTGTGGCGGCTTCTGACGTGAGTGGGTAGTCAGGTGTCGACATAGATTAGGTTAGGGTTTTGAGGGTTTGCATATGGTGGCAGTCAAGAGGGGTTTAGTTTTTTTTATCACATTATATGAGTTTGGGTGTTAAAGTCGAGATGGCTGTTTTGGGTTGGCTCACATATCGAGGCCCAAGCGTCTATTCAAAACACGATCTATTTAACTAACTCGTATACTCGACCCATCACTTAATAACATATAAAGAAATATAACCCTTATCCGAGAAATAAATTGTCGAGTATAACGCTAAATATCCACTAACACGTCAAAATAATAATAAACTTAATCATAAAATACGAGGTATTACAGTCTTTCCTCCTTAAAATGAACTTCGTCCCGAAGTTCGATGCCCGTAATGAAATGAAACACCAACCAGCACAAAAGAACACAAGTAGGACTTATATAAGCTTCAAAACGTGAAATGTTGCATTCCATCCCCCTTAAGAAACTTTGTCCCCAAAGTTTAACACATCGCCAAAAGAGAGCATGACACTTAACGAATCACAATGTAGTGCATAAAAGAAATAATTAGAATAACAGAAGTAATCAGGAATATCAAGTATATTCAAACAATCACGACATACCAATTAGCCATGTCATAAATCATAAGATTTTACAATCCTATCCTCCTTAAAACATGGTTACGTCCCCGTAACCCCATTATAAAATTCCAGCCATTACTCCGTCTTACCATTACTCTATCTCATAAAATCCTATTCTAAGAAGCCAAGTATTGTATTATCATCGTCGAACTTAAGACCAAAGACAAGGGTGAGTGAACTGGCGGAATAAACTGCGAATCAAAACTTCGTCTCAATATCGATTTCAAACTCATAACTCAGTACCAATGACCAAATCTCATCTCGATTTCAATATTGATATTATCAAATATTCCACCAGAATGCGAAAACATGCTAAAACACTGCACTGCAATCTCAAACTCAAAACAAAACCAACCATGGTCTTTGTTCTAAACTCACGAGTAACTCAATCTCCTCAGTACTTACCTCCCAAGTTCGTTGTCATACTTGTATATATACTCATCATTCCACTATTCATAAAACAAGAACGTGTACGCCATAAAACAAGAACTTGTACATAACTCAGACTAATCGATTACTAAAAGTTTTCCCATCTCACAAACAAAAGAATTATCACATCAATAGAAAATTTTAACTATCAAAATAAAACGACAACTACTAATATTCAACTCAAATCAGTACTCAAAAGAGGCTCATATCAATTATCATATAACATATAACCTCGAACAACAATAAAGTATTAGGGTCAGTAGGATCGTGTTACGCAGTAAAACAGATTCGGAATAGATAACACTTACACACCCATGAAATTTCAACGCAAGCTAGTATTTACAACTACATAAATAATCAGGAAAACTCACAGTTCATATTGACAATTTAAAACGTCTCATGTTCATAAACATATTTTTGAAGCAAAACCATATTTAGGAAAAGACGTAGCACAAAATTATTTAACGTAATTAAACATGGAACATGGACATGCCACACAAGACATACATAACTCATAGACTTTGCAAGATCGTTTAAGATTCCCAGATATCAATTAGTTAGTATATGTCACTTAGGTACTTTCCCCGTCCACTCATATTACATCATTTATCATGGAGCTATTATTATATACGACTTGCAAAATAAGGGTTTTATACAATGCGCAGCAATTAACATTCAAGCAGGATTTCATCGACACCTAGCTACAGAATAGTCATATTGCAAACAATCACCATAATTATCAAATATCAAGCTTTATCACGGTTTACCACCTTTGAAAGTATTTTGAAACGTTTGAAACATTCTGACAATTTATAAACACGAATCCAAGACAATATACAAGTTATAAATCGAAACAATACTACACGGAGACATTCTGACTCTCCCTTACAAAAACATTGTTCTTGTAGTTCATGAATTATGAAAACAAAATTAACGATAAAAGTAAACGAATTCACCAGACTGGTACTTCCATAAATCATATGTCAACAATGTATAAAATTCTAGGTATAGCATTATGCAATTCACTGTATGGTATAACAATATACCGGAAAAACAGTTATAACGACTATAATCACAGAGGACTAGACAGAGGTAAACCATCAATATACGAAAGAACATCAACTAGATTCACATTGTTCAAATAATCACGATTACGTATAACCATTAGGTTGCTATATTATGCTAGTAAATTTACGAGTTAGATTTCATTCTGCCACTTGGCACAAATAAACATGCTTTTAACATCACATACGAGCAGCACATATTCATTTTGAGATCATAATATAGGACATATAATGGGAACGATTTTATATTAAACTTGACGAAATAAACAAGGTTATGCTATCACGTAATGAGGGTCATACTCATACCACATGCATACTTTTCATGTTACTAATGTCATATCAGGATATCACGTGGTCGCATCACATAATTCACATTCGATTAAACTTTTATATGTACTTACATATCTCATAAGTTCACCAATTAAATATTATGCAGCAACTTACCAACCATAATTAAATAACAACTTAGCTAACGTGTGAGCAAACATAATCTTTTAGTAAATATAAGGAATTAGTTAAACAGAGGAAAAGTATCGAATGCTTACCTCAAGGAAATTATTTAATACAATATTTACAACTCGAACAATTTGAACAATAACTTTACAGCATTTCAACAAAATTTTAGGCATCTTGCAAAAATCACAATTGAATAACAGCTCGTTAAGATTTTACATGGCGTAACATTTTGAAAACGTGAACGAACATTCTGAACAGTAGAGTTGGAACTATGCACAAGCAATAACCAAGTTTTAAATGATTTATGTTACAAAAGATAGGTCAAAACGGGACTATGCAGTAACAGTCTGACTACTGTCGAATAAAAGAATTATTTCTCCCAAAGACATAACTCATATCAAGATAAATCACTAGCATTATAAAACCAACTCAGAAGGTTATCATACATAAAATTTTCATCCTTAATTATGAAACACGTATAAAGTGACGGCCCGGACAAACCAGGTAACATTCTGAAAATTTATTAAAATTTTGGTCCCTTTGCAACTACACATTACTACATCCACACTCAACCTTTCTCATCCAAACACATTGACAATCATTTGAAGCATAGACATAACTCTGTACCATATTAACATTCATTCTTCATTTCAATTGTAGTTGGCATCAAAATACGGTAAACGTTTCGAAACTGAAAATAAAATCAATTAAATAACTTGACAGTTATACAGGTGTATCCAAGTACGGAAATATAACCTAGGGACTACTACGTATCACTTATTGATGATAAACTTCATAACGAATTTAAATGTATATAACAGGCATAAAATTTTAAATACGATATACGCAACACATGACTATATACATTCATAGCTTAGAACACACATTCTACATATTACTAAACATGGATTGCTAAAGCAATTAGTAAAATAATAAAATCATAAATCTCAAATTCCGATCACATTTGCCTGGTATGCCAATCAGTAAACTCTTGCAAGGTATAAGGCATGCATATAAGAAGTGTATACACATAGAATAGTACACGCAATTATCAACGCGCACGGCCTCCGGTTCGGTCTACTAGCTTTACCCATAAGACTTATCTTGGTTTCACATCCTATAACGACATAGCATAGCTGGCTCTACTAACCATTCCAGTCAATCATGATCATATCTCTCCTACATCTGTCCTTTTAGGTGACTATAGCTCATCAACTTATTACACATATCATTATACTATATCTCTACCTAACGGTTCAGGGACCATACAGCCGCATGCATAGCACCATATATATACAAGTAAAGCTCATATTCAAAATCTCTTGTTCTCAATACTAGAAGTAGTATATCTCAGTCAACATTCAACATCAATCTCATGATTCACAGTATATATATTACCAACCATATTTCACATCATAACTTACCTCAATCCTTCTCCTGCAAGAACGTTAGTACCAGATAACTAGGTCGCTATATAATCTACCCCACTTTTCAATTTCTCTCATTGGGTTCCCGAGACAGAACTGAAAGGGCCCAGGTTTGGTGTGAGGGGGCCCCTAACTCATCCCGTTCCTTTTTAGGGCTCCTAACAGTTTCATCTCGGGGTTCATTTTATCAGACTCTTCCTACGTTCATTATTATTCATTTGGTTTAGGCCTGAGGATCGTTCGCTCTGATACCACCTTGTAACACCCCCATTTATTTACGGGCCTGTACTAGGACTCCCCAGATAAATAAGGGTGTTACCATCTCGGTTTCCCGAGGCAGTAGATACAAAGGAATGATAAACAATACTTTAATTAAAAGTTAAACTCCATAACATGTTCTTACAACTGTAATAAAACTGTCTTATGAAAAGTAAGTACAACTCATGCTAACTGACTATGGTGATCTAGACTCTAGTCTGGTCCGGATCCAAGCTCTCTCCTCCCACAGCTTCCCATAGTCTCAGCCACCTATCAATCTGCTCCCCAATAATTTGGATCATCACAGGTGATCACGAATACACAGGGTCAACCACGAGGTTGAGTAGAGGAAAATAAATAAACAAACTTATAATATATATATTGGGATCAATCGTCCCTTAACTCCGCACCGATCCAACACCAAATAAACTCCGCACCGATCCAACGTCAAATAAACTCCGCACCGATCCAACGCCAAATAAACTCCGCACCGATCCAACGCCAAATAAACTCTGCACCGATCCAACGCCAAATAAACTCCGCACCGTATCACAAGACCCATTATCACAATTTCCTCATCATAGGAATATACAGACAATTAATAACATTACAACATTATTCATTCAATAAGATGTATATAATTCACAACAATTAGTAAGCATGTATCACATCATAAACAAGTGCACAGTTATTCCCCTACCTCAACTTGCAGAAAGACAGTCAATAGCTCCGAAAGATGTTCCCCGCGGAAACTGTCACCTAAACATATAATATTTAACGATCAACAACCCATACTAAACCCTATACGTAAAATCGTAACAATGTGTCGAATTTCTTAACTTTCTAAAATTGGAAAGTTTCCCAAAATAGAAACTTTCTCGAAATAGCAACTTCTAAAATAGTAACTTCCCGACTCATAAGGTCTCATAAACAAAGCAACATAAGAATTACAAACTTTACTAATTAAGGACTTACTAATTATAGCAAGAACTCAAATGAGCAAATATTACTAAATTACCAACAATAACAATACGAGTAATTAATCATAAAACAATGTTCATTAACAAGTATATTAATCATAACAATTGCTAAACATAGATATACACTAATAATATCACTAATCACAACATTAGTACTATTAACATTAATAATAATAAATTGTTGGGGCTGGTGTCCTTGACAATTAAGTACAATGACTTATAAAATCTCTTTAAGGATAACAAGGGCATACTTCAGTATTATTATCAGTTGATCCACGTTTATCAATAACGGTTGGCTTGCTAGATAAGTTTGACGTTATTGTCATACAGATGGCGGTGATCAACTTGTCCCTATATGTCACACCTATAGGACACGTTTGAGAGATGTGAAGGTATGAAAATACAATCACATTTATGCCGAATACGACTAAACAGTTAGTCAGGGGTATTGAATATTAAATTAGTCAATAAGATGTTGAGATTATTATTTAATACGGATTAAATAATTTTACCTAATACGGATTACATGATTAATTCGTAAATTAAATATAAACGGTTATATTTAATTAAATAATGTATTCGCGTATTAATATAAACAGTTATATTAATTTGACTAAATTATACAATATCGTAATTTTATCAGACCATTATTAATACATCGACTGTATTACTATCTGATAACATGTGTGCGATTTATAATAAATACCCGCGAATAATATTTAGCCAAACGGGTCGAATCACGCAAAGAAATAAGGTAAGAGTGGAGAAAGCCCACTCTCACCCACCCAATTCGGCCGACCCATAAGTACTACATAAGGAGAGTCCTTCTCCTTTTGTCAGTAACTGGTAATTTACAATGTCAAGAATTAGGGTTTTGAGAACACTATTTTCCCAAAACTCAGATCTCACATCTAAAACCTCACAAAAGCTCTCCCCATATTGCAAGGCAATTGGAGAGTATTTTCTAGCACACGCGGCATCATCTCATTCAAGTCTTGGGTGCAAGTTATAGGACGGAATTTACTTTAATTCCTGTTCTTAGGCCTATTCAAGCAAGGACCCAAGGCTGTATTCCTTTTTCATGTCTTTATTAACTTATGACAATAATCTCAACTGTAAATTTCGTTATAATCCTTCACGTTTTAGGGCGAATACATGCTATATTCCCCACAAGTGTTATCAGAGCCAAGACCACGAAATTTTACTTTTGTGTTTTTCATAAGTTTTAATTTAAAAATTTTGAAAATTGATTTCTGTCGGCGTGTGGGTCGGTCGACCCATTATTGTGGTCGGTCGACCTCTGCCCGCGTAGGGTTTCTGTTTTTCGACAGTTTCTCTTTTGTATAATCGATCTTGTTTTCGATTCCTGTTTACATATTGTTAATTAATCGATATTCTTGACAATATGTGAACCCTTGTTGCTGTTTATTTTGATTTACGCGTTTTGAATCAAAGGTTAAAACTTGTTTTTGATTAAAAGTGCAGCAATTTCGCGTTTTCAAAAACTCGACTTCGTGTTTAATGGGTCGGTCGACCACTCTGCAGTTACAGGAATTTTTTTTTTCCTGTCAGGAGGTCGGTAGACCTGTTTAATGGGTCGGTCGACCACTCTGCTGATACAGGAATTTTTTTTTTCTTTTTGACAGGAGGTCGGTCGACCCCATGTTGAGGTCGGTCGACCACTTCCCTGTAACAGTTGTGTTTTATTTTTCCGAAAATAACTTGTTTTATTTTCCCTTGGCCAAAAGTAATATGCTGTATACGGAAATAGTATATTATTTTTGTGAAACGGTTCACTCTCGCATGATACATATTATTTTAAAACGGTTTAAGATAATGGATTATTAACTTCTATAATCACATAATTTTAATCCCGTAATTTTAATCCCGTAAAGGTGGTTTGGTAAAATTTGTTAATCATAATAACAGTATTATGTCATGAATGAATTTTATTTTTAGTTGATGCATTTTATTTATCGTCTTGTTGAATGCCTTTTGAATGCTTTCTATAACGTATTTAATTTTGCAAACGGTTGTAACTTAGTGTGGCCTTAGAAGATTGTGTCACCGTAATGATGGGACACAGTCTTGTTTGTAATTTTGAGATCTTGAATCTCCGTTTTGGGTTTTTGCCATGTAATTACTTTTGTATTTAAATTAGAATGTAAATAGGGTTATATTTGTAATTTAAATTAGTAATTTTGTGAAGACCAAAGACGGAGACCGGATGCTCACTCCCGCTGCAAACACCAAGATGGAACATCAAGACAAGCTTCTAGGGTCCAACGGTGGATTCCAAGTTGTTTTATGTTTATTTTGGTAGGATAGGCCACACTAGGACTTTTTATTTACGTTTATTGCATTTATTTTTATGCTTTCATCGATAATAGCTTGCATCATATTCCGCCTAAAACCAAACCACCTATAACATGCCTGAAAACTGACTCATGTAGAGGTTACGCGTAAGTTTTCTGTGACAATACAGATGTCACATGTCAATTGCTAAGCCATCACTTTATTTCATTCACTCACACATATGCTAGATATTAGTTCACTTAAAATGGATAAAAAATATAAGTTGATGGGGTCTTCCTCGTATAACCAAAAATTGAGAATAGTCTTTATAAATCAGACTCCCATGAATCCCTTCTTCGTCGGTAGGCATAATATGACCCCTTCTACGTCGGGTAAGTGGGAACAGATGATTTATTTTATCTCAACATCATGGTCACTCGATACTATCTAGCGACTGAGATGGACTAATAGATAGGATTTACGGAAATCTATCGACCTAGAGTTCCAACGGTGGAATTAGCCAAGCTGTGGGCTTATCAATATACAGAAATTGAGTCTTGGGATCGTTTATATAATTCTTGAGGGAGATCAATTATATAAATGCATGAGTCTACGAGTTTAAATACATTTAAATATAGACTTAAATCACAACAATGAGTTGCTTATTTGGTAATGTTTTATCTTCTTTTCAGTGTAGAACACGTTCAAATTAAACTGCTGTATAACTAATGGATGTTGAAGACCCAATGCCAAGTGCCAAGCTAGCACGTGAATCCTGGCTAAAAGCCTTCATGGACTCCACGAATCAGTCTACTAGACTGAGGAATGATGGGTCAAACTTCTCTGACTGGGAGGCAGCACTACGGAATGCTGCCATTGCTGACGGAAAGCTCTAATACTTGACTGAGCCAATTGCGGCACACCCAGGAATTGGACCTAGAGCTAACGAAGTTCGCGCTCATAGCGACTTCGTCATGGAAGCGGGTGCGATCAAGAACTTACTCATCTATGCAATGGAATCAAATTTGCAAAAACGCTTCATAACCCATGGTGCAAACAAGATTTTCACCACGCTCACTAACGAATTCTCAAAAGCTCCGAGAATCGTTTCTTATGAGCATACCTGTCGCTTCTTTGAGGCAAAACTCCAGAAGGGCCAAGCGGTTAGCCCACATATTCTTCACATGATTGAGAATATCGAAACACTGGAGGCCCTAAACTACAAGATCAGTGAGAACATAATCGTTGATCGAATGCTTCATTCGCTTCATGATGGGTTCGCCCTCTTTGGGCCAACTATTACATGAACGACATGAAGAAGACTCCTCATGAGCTCCACTCCCTTCTCGTACAGACCGAGAAGGATCTGAAATTAAGTGGGAGTGTGAAGCAGGATGTTCTCATGATCTCCAGCAAGGGTAAGGGTAAGGGAAAAGCTAAAGCTCAGGGCGACCTAACAGTAGGCAAGCCCAAGTTTAAGAAGTCAGGATTCAATAAGAGTGGGCCAGGTGAGTCGAGCAACTCACAGGGCAAAACAAAGAGCAAGGATACTAGCATGGAATGTCACCATTGCCACAAGACTGGGCATTGGAGGCGCTCATGCCCCGTGTATCGTGAGGACATTAAGGTAGGCCATGTTACTCCTGTTGGTATGTCTTATTCTTCTTTTATTCACATGATTGAGATTAACCATGCAAGTTACGGAACTTGGGTACTAGATACTGGTTGTGGTTCTCATCTATGTAATCATGTGTAGAGCCTCCGAAACCAAGAACCCCTCATCAAGGGTGAGGTTGACCTGTGTGTCGGGAATGGAGCACGTGTTGCTGCAGTCTCGAGGGGAACATACGTGATCCAACTTCCAAGTGGATTCGAGTTATCTTTATATAACTGTTATTATGTTCCTTGTTTGTCCAAAAACATTATTTCAGTTTCTGCGCTTGAAAAACTTGGTTTTTCATTTGTAATAGAAAATAACAGTTGTATTTTCTCATTACACAATATGATTTATGGCAAGGCAGTTTCCATGAATGGAATTTATGTTTTAGATCAAACCACTGAAATATTACATGTGAATAATAAGAGATTAAAGGTAGGTGACAAAGATCAAACTTACCTATGGCATTGTCGTATGGGACATATAAATGAGAAACGTGTAAAACAGCTCATACAGAATGGAGCTATCTCGGCCTTTGATTTCGAATCATATGGCACGTGAGAATCATGTCTCATCGGCAAGATGACTCGTATTTCCTTCAAAGGTGTTGGAATGCGCGCTGCCGACCTATTAGGACTCATACATACAAATGTGTGTGGGCCTATGTCGATCAACGCACGAGAAGGCTATAGGTATTTCATCACTTTCACGGATGATTTGAGTAGATATGGCTATGTCTACTTAATGAAGCATAAAAGTGAATCGTTTGACAAGTTCAAAGAATACCAGAATCGGGTACAGAACCAACTGGGAAGAAAGATTAAAGCACTACGTTTTGATCGTGGTGGTGAGTATCTTTCACACGAGTTTGATCAACACCTTAAAGACTGTGGCATCGTGCTACAGTTGACTCCACCTGGAACACCACAATTAAATGGTGTGTCCGAACGAAGAAATCGAACTCTACTTGATATGTTTCGATCCATGATGAGTCACACCGTTGTGCCTGATTCATTGTGGGGATATGCTCTTTTGTCAGCCGCTCTAATACTTAACCAAAGTCCGTCTAAAGCTGTTGACAAGACTCCATGCGAATTATGGAAGGGAACGGTCCCTAACTTGTCCTTTATTCGGGTTTGGGGCTGCGAGGCTTATGTCAAGTGGAGACACGAGGATAAGCTCGGCCCGCGATCGGTCAAGACATACTTTATAGGCTATCCAAAGGGAACTTTTGGTCATTACTTCTACTCGCCAACCGAACAACGTGTTTTTTTTTGCGGCCAGTGCGACGTTCTTAGAGAAATAATTTCTCGAGAACAAGTCGAGTAATAGAACCTTCGATTTATCGGAGGTTCAAGAACCAAGTACCGAGCAACCATTGGAGGAAACAGTTCCTTCAACCGAGGCTGCAGTAGATATTCCTGAGGAACCTAGGAGGTCGGGAAGAGTCTCCATTCCTCCGGACAGATACATTGGTATGGTCGAGGAACATGATATAGATGACGTCTTACTCCTAGAGGGTAATGAACCCACAACCTATAAAGGTTCCATGACCAGTTCTGACTCAAAGCTATGGCTAGAAGCCAAGCAATCTGAGATGGACTCCATGTATGAGAACAACGTGTGGGATCTTGTGGACCTACCTGCAAAGGTACGTCCCCTTCAATGCAAATGGCTTTACAAAATAAAGCATGCCGTGGAAGGTAAACAAGATATCCATAAGGCAAGACTAGTTGCTAAAGGTTTCACCCAAGTGCCAGGCTTGCACTACGATGAGATATTTGCACCCGTAGTCATGCTACGTTCCATTCGGATTATCTTAGCGATAGCCGCATTTCATGACTATGAAATATGGCAAATGGACGTTAAAACCGCCTTCTTAAACGGTTATTTGGAGGAAGAGTTGTACATGGTATAACCCAAGGGTTTTATTGATCCAGAAAATCCTAAGAAGGTTTGCAAGCTTAAGCGTTCCATCTATGGACTTAAGTAAGCATCACGGAGTTGGAATCATCGCTTCGACCAAGTGATAAAAGAGAATGGGTTTATTCGATCAGTCGAGGAACCATGTCATTATATCAAGTCGTGTGGGAGCAAGATTGTGTTCCTAGTAATGTATGTCGACGACATACTCTTGATTGGGAATGACATACCTCTCTTATCTTCGGTTAAATCATGGTTGAAAAACCATTTCCAGATGAAAGATCTGGGAGAGGCACAAAGAATTTTGGGCATCCGTATCTACAGGGATAGATCACGACGGATGTTGTCTCTCAGTCAGGAGTCTTACATAGATAAGATTCTAGAGAGATGCAGCATGACGAACTCCAAGAAGGGGTTCCTTTCTATGACTACAAGGCTTCACTTGAGCAAGACTCAAGAAGCTAAGACATTGGAAGAGAAGGAGCGCATGAGTCGAATTCCTTATGCTTCGGCTATAGGATCGATCATGTATGCCATGATATGCACACGTCCAGATGTTGCATATGCATTGAGTATGACTAGTCGATTCCAAGCTCATCTAGATGAACAACACTGGATGGCCGTGAAAAACATTCTTAAGTACCTACGGAGGACTAAAGATTGGGGATTGACTTACGGAGGCGACTCGACGCTCTGCGCCACGGGTTACGCAGATGCTAGCTTCCAAACGGATCGAGACGACTCGAAATCTCAGTCTGGATTCGTTTTTACTCTTAATGGCGCTGCTGTCAGCTGCAAAAGTTCTAAACAAAGTGTTACAGAAGATTCTACAACTGAGTCCACGTAAAAGGAGATATTCATTGATAAGATCGCTACGGATGACAACATAGCTGATCCTCTCTCAAAAGCATTACCACGTGATAAGCATGAAGGGCACATTCATTCCATGGGAATTAGATGTGTTCCTAAGTTGTAGTACTCTTTTATGAATTCACGTAATAATTCATTTCTCGTGTACTCTATTCAACCTCATTGTTATGATATATAATGTTTTATTTTTCATGTGGAATTGTACGCCAATTTTGAACACCACAAAGTGAACTGAATTACAATACATCGTTTTAGTCCTTGATTACCCACTTGAGCTGATAACTCAGGTAATCATTTTGTGACGTTGGTTGATGGTGGGTTCAACGAGCCATAAGTCAAACGGATGACTGACCAATCACAAAGGCGAGTTATACGGATATCTCGTAGGACACCCCGTGACAACGTTATGGAGTCCCAAATGTTTTATAACATTGGGTTCAAGGTCGTGGATAGGACCTCCATAGTATTCCTTAGAGTCGAGTCTTTTGACTTTCAACTGTCTCTTGATGTAAAACCCCTCGCGAAAGTGGAAAAAAAATAAAACATACAAAGTGCTAAAAATGCAGCAGAATTAAAACTTTTTTAAGATAAACAACATGCGAGAAGAATTAAACTGAAACGGGAACTGAAACTGAAATAAAACAAAATAGATAAGTAACAGTTCTAAGTATCAAAACCAAATATGTACAACAGCCTGGGATGGAACATCCTTACAGGCACCAACCAAAAACGTATCAAAAGAAACTAAGAGTCTAGCTAAACGATAACGGGTATGTCATATGATGAAAGGATCATCACTCGCTAGCTCTCGTGTGAACCCCGATCCAATCCTGCATGTACCTACATACATGAAAACATGTACGCCACAATCAGTGGGGAGTGACTAGAGTTCTCCTAGCCACCTTTTGTGACAACACGTAACACATAAAACAATACAGAATACTCCAACATATATAAACATGCGAAGCATAAACAGCTCATCAGCTATTCTCATACTATCATGCAACTCTACTGCACGGCTCTCGACCAACTTCATAAACCGTAAGGAAGGAGAGCCGGTTTCCCTACTGGTTACCCAGTCGGGGGGTCTTTCAATCCAACTATTTATGAAATCAATCATAGAGTCATCCAATGCCTTGGATGAACAGACTATAACTCAAACAATATAAACCTCAAGTTCATCATGCATATCTGACACTGTACCAACCTAGGCAAGCAGATATAACATAAGCACTAGTAATGGGTCCAGAGGTGAACTTAACACATATCCCACTACTACACAATCAAGTAAAGGGTCCAGAGGTGAACTTAACACATATCCCTATACTTAAAATTCAAGAAAAGGGTCCAGAGGTGAGCTTAGCACATATCCCTAATCATCCAAAAGCAAAGGGTCCAGAGGTGAGCTTAACACATATCGCAATGCTACAAACAAGTATTGGGTCCAGAGGTGAGCTTAACACATATCCCAATACACAGCTATCGCACAACGGGTCCAGAGGTGAGCTTAACACATATCCCGTGTACGACAACCGATCACGTGTCAGGTCCAGAGGTGAGCTTAACACATATCCTGACACGCCACAAGCAAAACACGTAACGGGTCCAGAGGTGAGCTTAACACATATCCCGTCACACGACATACAAAACACGTAATGGGTCCAGAGGTGAGCTTAACACATATCCCATCACGCGACATCCAACTTAACCATTAACATCCAAAGATAGAAACTAACCTACAGTTCTAACTTCTTAAACCACTAAACAACACTTAATTGATCCTCTCAGCCTTTCCTTCTTTGACAAAACAATACAACACAAAGGGACTCCCAGCCGGTCGGCAGGCAGCCGGTCGGCCGGCTGGGAACCCATTCCCTTAGCCTTTACAAACTCGCAAACCCACCCTACATGTACTCCCAGCCGGCTTGCAGGCGGCCGGTCTGCCGGTTGGGCTCCCCTCTTTCCTATGTTCTCGCAAAAACACAGACATAACACAAGAGCGACCACCAGCCGGTCGGCAGGCAGCCGGTCGGCCGGCTGGCAGTCCCAAGGCCAAATTCCTTCAAAATTCGCAGAACACTCAAAGACGCTCCCAGCCGGTCGACCGGCGGCCGGTCGGTCGACCGGCTCAGAGAGCCTGATACGATTTTCGCAACTTTCAGCCTATTTGAAAACATCACAAATCGACATACAAACTTCAATATTTGCTACAAGTAAGATTTACCCAACATCATGAATCATCTAAACTCATTATCTATCAGCAAACAAATCCCATAACAATCCTCAAACGATTATATCAAGTATCCGTCTTAACTTGTGAAAAACTGAAAATAAGCTTAAGAACATATAACAACATCACCAAGCATGAATTCTTCACATAAGAACAATCCTAAACATGATACTAAGTCCATTGATCATTAAACATTAACAAAAATTAGAAACAAATATAAGAACACATCAAAACTTGCTAATATTCACAATAAGGCCGAGTTTCTCATTATCGTCACCTTAAATGCACTCCGGCTTAAAGATCCTCCTCTACCACGAAGCTATCAATGTCCGGGTTCTCCAATCATTCACCTACAAGCACGAAAAACGGGTTTAAGGGTTAGAAAACGGAATTTATGCGAAACAGCCGAAATTTCGAAATCGACGAAATACAAAACGAAAGTGATAGATGGCTTGGAAATTAAATGAGGATTCCGAAAATGTTTTTATTACCTCAAATCGGTAGACGGATGATGAAGAAAAGAGCAAAAGAAGATGTTAAAAATGGAGGTTTTTGAAGGAAATGAGTTTACAGTGGAAAGAGTTGAAGGAGATGAATAAATGTCGACATATGTGATTTTAGGGGTTTA